>CM062600.1:31779583-32379583 GCA_031468815.1 Morus bassanus
GCACAACTTTGCTAGAGATCAGACTCCATCTAGAGGGTCTGTCATGATTTAATGAGGGGATCCAAACCTCTGTTCAAAAGTCCCTGAGCTACAGATCACCGGAAGATGGGAACCTGTGCCAAGAAAGTACCATTACCCCACACTTGCACTGTGCTCCTCTTTCCTATGCATCAGTTACGTGCTCTGCGTGAGAGATGACAGAGGATTGAGGGGTTGTGTGTCACCCAGTGCAGCTGTTCTCATTACATTTGCATGCAGTATAGTGTCTGGATATCTCTAATTTACAATAATATTGTGGATATCAGTAGTACCATATATATCTGTTGGGCACTAATGACCTGAGTTTAGCTGAAATATAAATAAATGTGGTAATTCTGACCCAGATGCATTAGGAGTGTGAAAGACATTTGCAATCACAATTAGTAAATGTAAATGTTGACTTAAGCCATAGCTCTGCTCTCAGAATCTGGGCTTGCAAAAATCTCAGCTTTGATTTCTAGCAACACTGAGAAAACTTACACTAAGGTTCTTTCTATTTTACACACCCAGTCATCCACTCTCCTGATCAACAAGCACTACAGAGAGATCAAGGAAGATTACGTGCAGGGCAAGCAGGCCCACATGTTGCATTGTGATGAGACTATGATATTAAATTCCAGTCTAAATTATAAGATGAATCAAAAGGGTTTGACCTTTGGAAAACCAAGAGAGTAGGGAGGACAGGTTGTATCTGCCATGAGGCCTCCTCTCTATCCTTTCTAAGCAGAGTGGCAAATTGCATCATAATTTCAATAACCACTTTCTTCAAACCTATAGGATGTCCCATTTTCAGGCTACATTAACATATTATAGATCACAGCTAGATATATCAATTCTTAGCCTTTCCTGGCTGACAGCAGGAAAACTCTGGTTATCAGACAGCATCTGCAAGTTTATGGGTTACTTCAGAGCCTGAGTACTGTTCTTTCATTAACAAAAACCTTGGGTGGGTGTGAAGAGAGGAGAGGGACCACAGTGGAGCCAAGGTGAGGAGACAAGTCATTCAAAACACCACTGTTGCTGTTACTAAGGAAAAGGAAACACAAGCCCATGATGGTAAGCAATGGCATGCAGCCCACAGAGATATTAATTACAGAAAGGATGCATTTGTAACAAAATGCCTCCCTACACCTTTCTGTGCAAAACCCATACCTGACAGCACATACTCACTGTTTCCTTGTGGGTTGACTTTGTTTTGGTTTGCATATTGTGAGGTACTGCAAGGGGGTCATACCTAGTGCAAACGACAATCCAAAGCTCAGGATCATAAATCAGCCATTAACAGCCAAGTAGGCAACATGCACTAGCCCATTTTGTGCAAGCTATGGCTAAAGAAAATCTTTTGGTTTTTTGTTCTGTTGTTGCTTTTTATATATATACAGTTAAATCTCGGGGGCTAAATCTGTTTTAATTTAATTGCAGTTAAAATTTAACGCAGTGAGATCTGTTCTCATGGGGTTCTAAACAGAATACAGACTTATCATAGGGCTATGTAATCACCACTGGAAGTGCTAAACTGTCTGGTCAGATCATCTGCAGGGAAAAGCAACAACTTTTGCAGCATATGCTCTGCCTGGTATAGCTTTCACACTAGCACAGAGGAACTCCCAGGTTCTGCAAAGGCCTAAAAAATGCACAATGACTCCTTCAGCTCTTATGATGACAAAACAATTAGGGGTGCAATTAATTTTTAAATGAGCTTATCCACCTAATTACAACAGTCAAGCAGACCTGTGTTACCAGTTGCTGATGGTAGTTGCTGCCTCAGAAGAAAAATGCTCTGAGGCCCAGAGCATGATACACATACTGGCAAGGCTTGTCAAAAGCTGAACATATCTGTACAGGTTAGAGCATCACCAGCTGCCCCAGATCATGCTATTAGCTACACTCCCCCCAGAATAAGTGTGCACAGAAGTTGTTCTGGCCCCAGATCATGGAGTGGGCTCCTCTAAAAGCTAATAATGGGAACTAATGGTATCCCCAGGCCTCCTCAGCTTGCAGTCCCACCAGCAAACACAGAACCACATACCCCCATGAAAGAAGTGAAATACAGTAGCTTGTTGGGAGTACTGTGCTACATAAACCAGTTTCCCCGGGGATGCCAGAAGAGAGTGGAAAACAGCACAGTGCTGAAATAGCTTAGGCAGACGTAACCTGTGCTGCTCAATGCACTAGAATAAGGTGCTTGAATTCTGCAGGGAGGATGGAAGGGAGGGGAAAGGAAAGCAGAGAATCTGACTTATGAAGTGCTCCTGAAAATTATAATTATGGCCATTTGTTTTAGTAAATGTCTTAGAAAAATATAGCAACCTCTCAGTCATATGGGTGTTTATATTCCTTTCGCAGAAGGTGTCTGGAGGCATTGCAAGAAAGTGTGACTTGCAGAGCACGCACATCAAAGACATCAGAGCAGCATAGTTTTCACAGGGATCCTGCCATCAGCTTCCATCCACACCGAAAGAGAATGAGGCCACCCCACTAATGCACCACAATCCCCTGAGGGGAGGAGGCAATAACTTGCCAAAAAGCCAAGCCTAAGTCTAAGCAATGGCCCTGCTGTCATGGACTCCTAGCAGCACTCAGAGGGTTTGAATAAGAGGAAAATCTGAAATAGAATAGTGGATATTAGTTTTAATCTGTGGTTATCATATGCTCCCATCTTTTCTAATTAAAAATCTCTGTCTCCAAGTCTTTTTTACTACATTTGAAGATTGTGGTGGATAATGCAGCTACCACTTAGAGTACTTATGCTGATAATGGTAGTACTCAGAGATGTCAGCTGAATAAAAAAAATGGAGTGCATAAATCTTCTAATGTTCTCAACAGCTAACCCTTTGGCCAGGACAAGCAGGCATGAGTTTAGTAACAGCACATCACTGTCATTGCCAGCACTGTATTGCTGAAGCCCTGTAACTGTAACACAAAGATTTTGTCCCAAACAAGACTGCTATTAGAAAAAGGGTAAAGAAAAAGAGCTCATTCTGGCCAAATCTGTTGCCCCAGGGCAACTGGGACACATGTGTCTCCACGGTGTGTCTCCAGGTGTGAAGAGCAGTACATTTGCTGCCTATGTCACTGTGTAGCTAACCACGTGCTGGTATTCCCAGCATTAGCAGATGGAAGAGATCAGGAGAGGACTCCTGGGGACACTGCCTCTCAGCCTCCGTGCAGCAGATACCGCAGCCTCACTGACTCCTCAGTGTTAGGAGCTATCTTTAGTCCAAGACTAGTTTTGCAAGGACTAGGGTTTTTACAGTAGTTAATCACCTATTCTGACAAACCCTGCAACCTGGGCCCATGCACCATTCCCTTCCCCACTCCTGACCCACCCACACTACCCACGCAGCAGGGTCAAGGACTGGAGAAAACTTTTCTGGCTCCCAGGCAGCCCGTGGGCCATCCCTGATCTCTCAGACCATTCTGAGGGAGAGGAAATTGTATAGGTCAACAAGGAAGAAAACAACTGGATGGCTCTTGGGCATCACCACTGTGATAGGCTCAAGAAAGAAACTGCCATCTAGCAGCCATGCACTCTGGACCAAAGAGAAGGAGAGGGGAGAGAAAGGGGGTTGATGTCATGGGGACATGGGGGAGATCACAGCCTTTGCCCCATCTCCTGTTACTTCACGCAGGACAGGAAGTTTACTATGAACACAGAGCCCAGTCAGCATCAGTAACCAGCATCTAACTCCCACAACAGTGGACTCTACCTCTATGCCCCCAGCAGAGTGCTTAAGCTCTCAGCCCTGAAAAAAACTAAAACACCTACAAGCACTCCCCTGTGCTTCCTCAGACAGCAGAGTGCTGCCCTCCTGGGCGCAGTGCCACCTTTCAGAAGACATGATGTAGAGCCAAATAATTACAGCAGAGTAGACACAAAAGATAATTGAGGGGAGGAAGATAGCTAGCTCAAGAGGTAACTACACCAAATGGCCAGAACACATTTGCAGAATATATGGTAGCATACTGTATTATTGAATAATACTGATAGCGTTATTATAGGCTAAATCATAATCCATATGCATCAGGGGACAGAGTTAAGGTTACTGAAAATTCACCTGCTTAATACTTTATTACAGGTTAAATGATAAATTATACATTTCTCAGCAGCAATCAGTCCTTCTGTCAACCTGGAAATTGTTATACAGAGAAAGAATTTGCTTTTACAGAAAATGTAAATGTTATTGAGTTATTTTATAGTACAACAGTTTCTCACCCTTACCGGTAAGCTCATCAGGATGAAAACAAATTGTTTCTGCAGACATTACTCTTAAAAACAGCAAGTGTCAGGCCAGATGCTTGACCCTGCCCCATCTTCTTTGTGTAGCTCAGTTGTGCATGAGAGTTGAAAGCACTAAAGACTGCCCTGCCAAGGTGTACCTCCAGCTTTGGGTCCACCTTTCCCAAACTGCCTTTCTGTATCTTTCTCCTGCCCTGTGTCAGGGTCATGAGGAACAACCAGGATCTTCCCAGAAAACCACTGCATTGCAAAGCTTAAGATGATATTGCAAATTCATCCTTCAGTATCTTTTTAGTAGTCTGTTGTCTCTAAAAGCAACCCCACAGTGCTGGGCTGCTCCATGTTTGTTGCACACCTCTCTTCTGTCAACAAGCCCACAAGCTCTGTCTTGGGTGCCAGAGGAGCCTCCATCCCACTGCAGAGGAACATGAGCAGGCAGCGCAAGACTAAGGCAGCTCATCCACTGAGCAGCCTTCCAGCTCCAGGTTTGCCTTTGCAGGGCCCATCTTCCCCTGAGGGCAAACAGGACACAGGCTCACAGATATTCAAGGTTGTTGCATGAGTTCCTCTGGCATTGTGCCCCCTCCCTTGCCCCTAAGCCAGCAGGCACCAGTCAATAACCACAGATAACAATAATGGCAGTGTTCAAATGCAAATCTAGTGTCTTCCCTCCATTTCTGAAATGACAGACAGTCAAGCCGAGGGCTGGATCGCTCCAAAGAAGAGATCTCATCATAGCTAAGCTATAACATTTCCATCAGCTGTTTGAAACCATTCCAGAGAAATGCTTCCAGCTCTGCTGGCAGAGGTGCAGTTGACAATCTCTGAGACACTGAGACAACCCACTAGTGTTCCCTGGAGCATGCAGCCCTGGCACAGCTCCCAGAGCAACTCCCACTCCAACCATGGCAAGGCTGCTCTCCACTTCAGAATGAACTGGAGCTGACTAGTGGAGAACCCACCCAGAGGAGCCAGGGCATCTGGGCTGCAGAAAGCAACCAGTACACCGACTCCGCTCCCCCTGCAGCTCCAACCCAGGACTTGTGCAACCTCTTCTTCTGGATTTTCATTTGCTCCATTTCACATTGCTTCATATTGTACAAACAACTGACATTTCTGAATCACTGGGAAATGAAAGAAGAGAAATTCTGGTTTTCCAAAGGGACAGCACAGCCTTCAAGGCACGGCTGAACTCTGCTGTCTGAAGAAAGAGTGATTTAAAACACAGTACTTCCCTTTGATGCTTACTGACTTAGGCATCGTGTTAATCAGAGCTTTGTGAATGGTTGATGTGCAACCATATGCACTTTTACTTAAAACCAGAGCAATCAAGGACATTTAACAGTTCCTGATATGGTCTTTTTAAATGTCAAAAGGGATATACTATTTTTAGAGTGCCATTGAGAGGAGTATTGAGCTTAATTCTGTATTTAATTGAATAGTTTGCCTTACAAAAACATGCCAATATTTTGTTTTATGTGCAGATACAAGTCACTGCAATGCTAATGTGCATACAGAGCTCAAACAGAGTCAATGGCCATGTCAACTTCCTTTGCAGCCAATGACAGTAAAAGCACATTTTCATTCACCCTACGGAGAGTGTGAAAACAACCCAAACCATAAAAAAACCCATATAACCTGAAGCAGGCAAATTCCACCTGCCATTTCCATGGATGGGAGAATTTCGAAAACCTGTGGAGAACATAACTTGCCAAGCAGCTCCTCTGGTTGGTCTGAGCTCAGGTGCCACTGTAGTCATAGCTACCATGGAAGAAAAGACATTATCTGAGAAGCGGACCCATTTTGCCCAAGGGAATGTCCAGGCTAGGAAAATACCACTCAAGCTTTCACCAGAGGTTCTCTAACATAAGGTAGCTGTAGGATCAGAGATAGCACCTTTTTACACAAAAAAGAGTTAAAATGTGTTTGCTCGAAAACTGTATTTTCGCACCAATCCAGACAAACATCTAAGGAAGGAACTGGGATTGAGATGCTTTGGCAAGCGGCACTCTCTGTCTAAGGAAGCAAGGTCCCAAAATAGTACTTCACACAGCTGCAGCTGTTTCTGGCTGCTGCAACTCTGAACATGAACATTGGCTTGGCCAGCTATGCAGACCTTTAGCAATTCATATTCTGTAACCAAATGATGCTCCTCAGCTTTCTGTGCAGTTTTTGCACTGTTTTCTTTCCCTGGAAATGGCCATTGTGTCCTAACTGAGGCTCTTCTCCCTGCCTTTTCAGATACTGAACATCTACTGTTCCCTTCCTCTTCCATCTTCAAGAAAATAATCTTGCATTGCTGCTGACTCTTTTCTGGTTCGGCTGAACAGAGCTGAATTAAAAAGCAGAAAAACAATGTCAAGTCTTACAAAATCTGCAACCTTACTTTCTATTAAAAAATCTTTCTTGCAATGGAAAAGTAACTCTTTTAAATGGAAGAGACAAAAAAACCCTCTTTTGTGCAAATGTAGACCTCTAGTAAGTATGATACCTTAAGCGTGAATATTTGTAATAGAGTAGCACAATTACTTTCAAGAGGAGAAGATGAGTCTGTTTCAGGAGGGTAATTTGAGAAAGAAAGGAAGAAACAAGGTGAAACCAACTAGAACAGTTTATCTATTTAAAATAAAGTGACTTAGATTTTCAGCAATTTTTTCAGTAACTAGAAGAGAATTATTAATTTTAAAAGAGCAAATGGGTCCATGAAAAAAAGAGAACTGAATGAATTTAATATAGCATGAAAAGTCATTTTCATAAGACACCAAAACCAGAGGTATTCAGGATGCTTCACACAGCATTGCTATAAGCAAATAAAGGAAACAGATTTCTGTCACAAAAGGAATAGCCATATTGTTTCTTTTAATGAGGTCTTCTGGAACTATATTAATAAATGAGAAAATTGTCAAACACAAATGGTAGCTGGGTGTCTGAACTGTACAGCCTTCACAGGGACAGGGCCCCAAATGTTATTTCTGCATTTGAAAGCTAGATAGCAATAGGAAGTAGTTATTCTGTGTAACTACCTATCACCCTAGAATAAAAATGCAGCATAGAGGTTCACAGACATGGGAAGAGAGCAGAGGACTTGAAAATACCATCATAGGAAGATAACCAGAACTATACCTGGGCTACTAAAACTCACCAAGGTCAACTACTGGTCAGTAAATGAATGCAGCCTTACAATCTGAGTAAAGTCAGCTTCAGATGTAGCAAAGAGGGTAAGGAACAAGCATTCAATACATAAAAGTCACCATAAATGTTGAAAGCAGATATAAACTGGAAAAAATTAATGGTATATAATTTGAAATATAAGTGTTAGCATCATTTAATGGACTACTAATCATTATTTAACTAGACTTTAAGACTTTATTAGACTTACAATAAATTTTTCTTCTCTGTTCCTTTGGACCACATAAACATCACAAGTTAGTGCAATAAACTCATGGACAATTCAGCAACTTAGTGTGCAATTTGAATGGAACAATTTGGTGGAAAATTTGTGCAAATTACACTGTTTACATGTAGTTCAACAGCCTGAATCCATTGAAATTTTCAACTTCACTGAGAGTGAGGGCCATGAAACTCCAGTAAGAGTTTTACTCTGCTCAGAGACCCTCAAATTTCACTATAAGCAGCAAGGCTCAGTGCAACTTCAGTAAGCATATCTAGGATAGCAACCATGCTGGTCGCCTCACAAGCACTCTGGGAACAACAGCAAATAGGAGACTAGTTGGACTGCAAAGGTCTTCCTCAGCTTCACATCCATTACACACAAACATGGGCATTGTGCGAAGGATAGAGAGGCAAGGGATGTGCCCTGTACACATAAGTTTCCCAGCATCAGAGACCCGTCAGTAGACCTACAGAACAAGGCTTACAGCCTTGAATGGTGACTCGTTTCTCCTCCTTCTCAAACACCCTGCAGGAGTCAAACAGAAAGTGAAAAACCCAGATGTGGGGAATCAGAGCTCTCCCACACAGAATGTATTGCCACTTAGAAACCTGACAGTTCCCTCCATACATCCAGAGCTAGGAAGTCTAGTAAATGAAACCCTAGAGAAAAGAAGCAGTGCAGGTAATTAGAGTGAAGTAATTTAATGACTTTTTAATACAGTAGGAACAGAAGAAACACTAGAGTAATGTAATGGAGGAAAACAGAATTTGGGGAATTTAGACCTGTATATTTGTGGTTCACAAAGTAAAAAGAAAACGTCTTGTTTCCGAGCAACTGGCTTACTTGAAAGAAGGGAGCTGAACAGAAACCAGAGCAATTTGAACAATCTGAATGTGTTCAACATCAGTGTCCTACACTGTTGACCAGTAGCAGATAATGCCAGACACGATGCCATATAACAGCGTATGGGAGGTTTATCACTAGTTCATGGCTTCCTGCTGAACATCACGGCGAGAAATCCTCTGACGGAACAAGCTGCTACCAACACTTGTGGTGAGCTCGGCTGCATCATGCATGACCAACTGTCATGCCAACCAACTGAAGTCTGTGGGGTAGCCCTCAGGCAGGACTCAGGGAGGAATTCAACTACAGGCAGTCAACACAGTGACTGGTCTCTGCAAGCTGACCTATGGCTTGGGTTTCTGTATGGGCTTGGATCATCCCTGCACTTCAACTCTGCAAAGAACAGAAGACATATTTATCAGAGAGGTGGGCAAGGGAACTGAAGATTAAGCATTCCAGTAAACCACGGTTGCTGCTGAAGTTGTTTCTCTCTCCATGCTCAAGGAACTGAAGAGTTAGCATTTGCCCATCTCACTTCCCATCTGCCTCCCCTCTAAGTACCCACAGCTATTTCCAATGTTCTCAGAGCCAACTAGTTGCATTATCTTATCCAGAGTCACTTCTGAAGGACCACTTAGAACAATGCCAGGGCTGATCTGAATTTCACCAACACAGTTTGAGATTAAATGCTGGTGTATGCTGGTTCTTTCAGGAAGAAGCACCATGACACAGGAGACTCCCGTTGTCTGTTCCTGGGGACACCTAAAGGTTGCAGCTGCTATTCTTTCTATATGAAGGACCCAGAAGAATCACGTTCTCCTAAACCACCCAGACAGCTGAAGCTATCTTTTAAATGACTAATATATGTGCATTCCAAATGCATCCTGTGACTAATCTGATGATACTATAAAGCCTTATTCCACTTCAACTGTACAGGTGTCAGGGGACTTAGAATGGGTATGGTAATAGAAGACTTCAGAAGGTAACCACTAGCAACACCAATGCAGAACAAGGTTATATAATATGTCCTCACACTACCCTCCCCCAGCATCAACTTCTTCACCATGAGGAAAGGTCACGTGGGGAGGGGAAAAGGGCAGCAGAGACAATCCCAAGGATGAGAGAGCTTGTCTGAGATCTCAGCCAGTCCTGGTCTGTAGTAAGGGAACTGGGTGTCTTATCATGCAGAGAGAAAACTAGAAACAATGCTCTGCAAGGGACTTGACAGAGATATCTGATGCCTGTCTGCACCCTGAGATGTCTGTTTAAGAGCCAGCTCTGAGCCCAAAGCCTTGCTGCTATATTAGCACTACCACAAATCTTGGCTACCTGTTTCTGTGCCTTCCCAAGAGGTCTGCACTCAGGCAGAGAGAACTATCATCTGCTCCCCGTGTAAACAGATCCCATGTTATCTCATGGCCCTCACACCTCATGTTACATGAATGCCTTCACCCTGGGTGCTGTTTAAATACTTCTGTTCAAGGATAGTTATAGTTAAGTTGTTTTCTCCCTCTTAATTTTTTCTCCACCAGTTCAGAAAGAAGGGAAAGTCTTAGTTATGTTTAATATCAATAAAAAAATAAAAACAAATATATGCAGGATAGTCAGGAGACTAGAAAACATGACCTGAGTTGCAAACAGAAAAAAAAGAGCATGTCTGTACATACAGGCCATAAACCTCATACTACCTTTCATTTCCTCAGATGATCACTAAGGTCACTCTTAAATAATATGTCATTATTGGAAATCACATCATAAGCCTTTCTTAGAGATCTAAACCACTTGAAAGGTATTCTCCCAACATCTCTCCTGTGCAGCCAACACCCACCTTTATTTCTGCAGATAACTTCTGTAATGTGAGGGTAATAGGTTATTCGTGCACATGGTATATCTTTGAGGAAGACATGGGGACATGCAAAAAGGAGGAGGAGAGGACCAGTAACAGTTTTAATACAAAGGCACAACTTACGCAAAATAGTGAAACAGCCAGGGCATGGGTGCTATACCAACATGAACTCTTTAGCACAGCATTTTCTCCGGGCTAATTAGTTTTGCCACAGCACTTAGTCATAGGCTGTGTCAGGGCTGTCTGTATACACCTAAAAGAAATACCTGACAGGTGGGACTCCACCCATCTAAGGCCTTCCTCAACATATGATAAGCACTGAGCAGCAGTGTGACATCTTTTATAAAACTTGACCTCACTTATCATCTCTTAGAAGAGTTAAAGCATAACCCTGGTTGCCTGTCTCACTCATGCATGGCTAGTGTTTCTACTCTGGGAGGTGGGGCCGTGTCATGCTGGAAGCATCCTTACAAAAAAGCCACCTGTGGGAAGGGTGCAGCTGGTCATGCCCATCACAGGGGCAGCACCCCAGGCATGGGTGAGAGGCAGTGGTGGCTGATCATGGGCCGCTGCTGCAGAGGTTTCACCCTGTGTCTACCATGCTGGTTGAAGCCAGCCCCATGCAGTGAGGCTGCAAAAGAGGAAACCTATAACTGCTGAGAAGCAGCACCAGCTGCTCTGGTGCCAGCCCGGCCATACCAAGAGCATTGTACCATGCTCCCCACACTGCTGCCAGCCACAGCCAGAGCTCTCACAGCCATTGGGGCATGAAGGCAAACCTGCTGGGAAAGGAGGACTGCTCCCTACACAAGGGCTTTTCCTAAAATGAGCACATGCATCTCTGCTTCCCACCACTTTTCTTCTTCAGCTGATTCAACTAAATTTCTTCAAAATACAGCCAGATCCAGTATGGAACAAGGATTCTGTTACTGTTCAAAGCCCTTGGCTGTTTTTCTTATGTCTACATGTGGGGTCATTGATGATACAGAGGCAGGACAGGATCTGTGGTTTGCTATCAGCAAAGTGTGTTTGCAGAGCTGTACGCTGGCACCACTTTCTCTTGCTTGGATTAAAGTTAATGTTTGCCTTCCTCCCCAGCCTGCCCAAAGGCACTTGCACATCTCTAGTTTGCGTCTGCTACTTCTGCTTTTTGCACTCTGAGCAGAAACTCTGGATTTGGTATTTCCACCCATTGGGTGTCACTGGCAGGATTGTTCAAGAATCCATGAAGGCACAATACTCTGCTGCTGCCACTCATTTTCTCCACAACGGGGAAGCAGGTGAGGACATGGTTATGCTCTGCTTCCCACCCTGCATCCTGCAAGGGGAATGGTCTGTGCGATTCTGCAGCCTGGTGCAGTGGGGTGGCATACTGCTTTCCAGCAGACCTGCTCAAGCAGCACTGGCCTGAGACTGAACCGCCACCCTGCCTGCACTCCACTGTGTTCCCACCCTGCTGCCTACAGGCTATAGGTATAGATACAGGCTGAGGTGGGGACCCTTAATCACAGCTCCCCTGTGCACAGAGCTGTAGAGAGGTGACAGCACCAGCTCATTGTTTCTTCTTAGTTTGCAGGCAAATACTAAGCAGGGGGTGGGAAGGAGAGGAGGGATTATGACCAGAGCCGAAAGAGGGATATTATTATATTTCAGCCATAAACTTAAGAAGCATTAGTAAAAGCTTAGCGCAGTAATAGACCCAAATTTAATTAGTATATTATTATCGTACTGGCAATATTCATATGATGCACCACAGGATTCCAACATTTGGTTTAAAAAGAAAACGGAAGGAGAGAGGGCACAAGGCACAAAACCAGTGTACCCCAAAGGTAAAGCAGTGCATCCCAGACTTATTCAGGCAGCCACTACAGTTCTTGGGTGGCAGCAGAGAATTGGAGAAAGGGGATTTTATCTGGGAGATAAACTCCTGAAAGTTAAGTAAAATAGAAGAAAGTTTTTGAGCAGTGTGTTGGCTTTTTTTCCCAACGCAGTGGGTGAAGAAGCTTTTGAAGTCTATCAACACATATGATCAGCACAGCAGCTAGAAGACAAATGTATTTTGCTGGACACTTTAACAGTATTTAGGAAACCCTGTAACCCTAAAATGAGCATTGTATTTGAGCAGCACCAATTCTGGCCTCATCATGTTGCAACAAATGGGATTGACAAGTATACAGCCAAACGGAGACAGAACGAGCAGCAGCAAGAGTCTGATTACTGAAAATGATATGCTTAGAGACAAAATTGTGTTCCATGTGACTGACAAAAGGCTGGGAGAGAGGTTATTAAGGGAGATGGATTTGTGCTTGCAAAAAAGCAATAGACATCTGCCAGGTCTTGGAAGCCACACAATGCTAAAAGTGATAATGTCTGGGCAAAGTATTGAAAAGTCTGTATAAACTGTCGGCCAAGCAGCATGAAAAGTAGCAGATCTAGAGCTCAGCCATGAACAAGACACGCGAATCAGCAATAGAGACAGAGATAAGAGTGGCTTTTGTGCAGCTGAAAATGATTCTGCATGGATACCACAGGAGATGTTAAGGCTGGAGCTATCTCCCCGCAACAAAAAACTTTGCCAAAAATCACAAGGACCCAATGCCTCTGCCAAGGCCATGACTGCCAAAAGTGGAAGTGAGAGATGTGTCAGGCCAAGCTTTTGAAAGCAAGAAGCCTGTTCTGGTGCTGGAGTTGACACTGTTATACCTGATTTTGAAAAAGAGCCAAGGAACTTACCAATGAAAGTCAGATCCTAATTCATCCAGAAATTAGGAAACAGAGATATTCATATCACTAATTCTTGCAGAAAGCCATTTCACAGAATCACAAAGAAAAATAGAGCTGCTCCATGTACCATCTGCAATCACAGGAAAAGCCATAGTGATGAGACTACAGGGAACAAAAATCATTGTATCTGTAATCTGACAGAATAACTGAAATATTAATGTGGGAACATTACTGTTTTATGAACCCTGTGCATTGTGCAAAGATCCATATGTAACTCTTCCAGAAGTTGGGAGACCAGAGACAGAGGAGACCCAGCTGCTGTTACACAGGGTACCAAGCAAGCTTTTTTTTTTTTTTTTTATTTCTTTAACAATGACTCCTACCTTCTCTGCTGCTGCTGTTCTCATTTGAATGGAATTAGCCTCACCAGGGAGCTAGTCAAAGTGATGGCTGGCGATGCAAAACCTCCATCAAGTGCAATGCAATGCCACCCTTTGCAGTTTTGCTCAGGCACAGCAGGCAGCCAAGCTCTGCCACTCAGCCTAAGGCTAGGCAGGAAGAGGGAATGAAAACCTTGAGGATGAATCAAATCCCAAGGAATAACCTGCTACCTGTAACCCCCTTTACCACAGTAGAGGAACACAGGATCAGTGGTGCAGGTAAGTCCTAAGGGCAGTGGCCTGGACAAGAGATTGACAAAGTCATACTCCAGTCCTACCAGGCAGCATGGACTCACTGCCTGTTTACCCTGCCACTTTTGTTTGCCTCCTCAGAGGTGCTCATCCCAACTCCTCTGCAAGGAGTTTTGTATATATACATTATAGCAAAAAGGCGTGAAAGATTTCTGAGCCAGGCAGAGGGGCCCGCCCATTTAAGGCTCCAAGGTCAGGTGGGCTTGAGGAACACAGCCCAGGAAGTGTTGGCAGCCCGCTGTACCTAAAACATCCACGTAAGGAAACAGTTTCTTTTGGGACTGGGGATGCTGAGCCACACTGGAGTTTGGCTCTGCTCATCTGGTTAAAATCAATAGCCTTTGCATTAGCAGTTTTCTCTAAGCAGTGAACTGCCTGAATGCTACTGGAAAGTTGCAGAACTCTGCTGGGTGGTTTAACTACAAGCTTCTGCATTTGTAACTGTGAATGCAGGAGATCCCAGGGAGGAGGGTCCTGCTGTGATCAGATGGCAGAAATACACCAGTGTACAGCACAGGTATAAGGAGTAAAGTTCTGCTACAGACATAAACCAACCCTAAGCCCCTTGGCTGCACAGCCACTGCCAGCCTTCGGACAAGAGCTGCTGCATTCATTGCCATGCTTCTGCTCCCTGAGAAATGTACTGAAAGAGGCTGACAGCAGTCTTATCTTGTTTTGAACCCAGGCCTATTTACCTAGGTAATGGAGGAAGGGGTAGTACACAAATTAATTCTCCAGTCCTGCCAGGTATCTTGTCATCCTCCCTGGTGTGCATGCTTCACAGCCCAGAATCTTTTTTAATCCTCATCCCTTGGCACTGCAGCCAATTAACAGCCTGGAATTGCAACGGGCTGTGGAAACACCATCTCCAGTGGCAGATTACAAAACCTAGATCTGCAAGCAGACAGGTGCATGAGCATGAGAATCAGGTATATTTTTAAAACTATATCATGTCTAATGAATGGATTTTCTCAGGCTTAAAACATAATCAGTCCTAAACCCTCCTCTGGCAAGTGGTAGGTACTTACTTTCTCACACATTTGCTCTTCAAATAGAATTTTTGTTTCAAGGAGGATATTTCCATTCTTATTGTTAATTGTTCCAAATTTACAACTTATGCTTCCCCCCAAAATCTGTTAGATTTTTCTGTACCATACACAAAAGTGGTCCTGAAAGCTACAGCCTGAACTATGCCAAATGGATGTTATTGAGATGCATTTATTATTTCCTACATCAGGCTGAGCAAGTACAATTTAGCCTGGAGAGTGGTATGTTTGGCAAATCTATTGCACATTGTTATTAAGGAACAAAATTAAATCTAAAATAGAAACCTCAACACCCCACTTCATATATAGCTACCACAATATTTTCCAAAGAGCTGTTCACAATGAAACTGGTACCAGGCAATGAGGCATTATTTGCTGTCTGCAAGGCCAGGTAACAGCTATCTAGTTTAACTTCCCCCCCACAAGGCTGGGACAGCTTTCCCAGCCAGCATCCCCAATCCAAGCATGTAGTGTATAGTGTCTCTTCTGGAAACTGTCCATTTCAGCTGAAAGCTCCAGCTGAGAAAGAAGACATCATTCTGGGTAAGATGCTGCCACAAAAGCATGTGAGGATCATGTGATGCTGCAGACCACCTAGATGGGATCAAAGAGAGCAACTGTGAGCTGCGGGTCCACTTCTGCAGCCAGAAAAGACAAACACTACAGGGACAGGCTGCCTCCTTGAGGTGTTCTCTTGGTGGTCTGCCTCTAGCTAGCTCAGCAGCCCCTTCATCCTCACAGGGAGCCTTCTCTCTGTAAGCCTGATCATAACACCCTGAATGTCCCTGGGTGAGGGAGGACCACTCCCTGCGACCCATCTGTGGTGCCTGCTGCCTCTGCTTTGTTGACTAGCTGGGGCTGCAGCTCTGGATATGGTCTCACTGGTCCTTCCAGGGGCCAGGAGCTCTTGGGTGAACCTGGACATGTAAATCATGTCTGAGAAATGCACTCAGAGAAAGGTTCATTAAAGCTAAGCAGACTTCTTTAGAAAAGCAGGGTGTAAAGGCACCAGTCTGTCCCTATCTATATATACAGATGCAAACACACAGCATAAATGTGAAAATTCCTCTGCTGCTATAGCTGATCAGTGCTTCAGCTGCCTCTCATAAAAGGAATCTTCTTCGTTTCCTCTCTGCCCTTTTTCTCGGCACTTAAACTGTGAAGAAATTAATTCTCCTCCCCTGTCCTATGTCATTGTGTCCCTCTCAGCCTAGTATTCACAAGTACCCTATGCATTTTCATCAGCACTAGAAATATGTCTACCCTGCAGGTGTATTCAGCGAAGAGGTAAAAGCTACCACAGTCTCTTTAATATGACCTTGGCTTCCTATAAACTAAAACATTTCTATTTCTTCTGCTGATACAGAAGCATAAATGTATTTTATTAACCATCTATTGATACATATTTAGCAAACATTGAGCAATATCTGGTGTCTTGAGAAAAAAACCATTCTCAAAAGCTTTTAGTCTCTGAACTTGTCTCCTGTTTGCCAGTCTGTAGAATCAATAGGCATATTTGCCAGGAAACAGGAAAGTATTGACTTGCTAGTGAGAGTATGAAGCAACTCAAGCAATTACTATTACCTATCATTTAGTAATTGTTACAGAAGCCTCTCTTCTGGGAGGCAGCACATATCAAAGTTTTGTAGGATGAATTTGTAAAGGAAAAGAAATCAAAGATACACAGCTTGTGTAATAACATATAACTCATTTTATGGATACTAGTATATTCCTCACAGAGCAAGAGCACTTCTCACAAATCACAACCGAAAACCACAGTGCCCAGTTCCCCAGAATTGATGATAAACACAGAAAAAAGCACAGAGAAAACTAGAATAAGGAAAACTGCAGATGTATTTCAGAGAAGTTGCTACATCAAAAACTTAGGAATAAAAGTGTTCCATTGAGGGCTGTACCCTGCTTCCACACTAGGAAGAACTTAAGCCTATATATAAGAGCATCTCCTGGGAAGTTTTACAATAACTGTAAATCCTCTTCTGTAAAACTAATGGGTTGACTGCCATGAATTTTCTGCAAACTCCAGAGACACTGTGCTGCTGGGCAATGTATCCAGAACACCCCTCACATAAACATAAGACTAAAGGACCAGGCTTGCACCAGGTTTGGTCCTGACTTTCTTTCTCCTCTCCAGTTGTAGGGAACACAGACCTCCAGTGACATGCAGAGTAGCATCTCATCCATGCAGTGGTGGGTTGCAAATGTGCCACCACTCTGTCCTGACACCACTGGAGCATTCCTGCATGAAGGCTTACTCCTTGCTTTTCTTTGGGGGACAGCAGAAAATAGGGGCTTGGTTTACCTAGTAACACCTGCTTGGACACAGGGTGCCCAGTGCTGTACGTGACATGTATCAGACACCACTGGAAAAGCATGCACAAGCATGATGTGAAGACAGGGATCCAGCTGTCTGACAGGGAGAGCTGTGGCTCTGGCTGCACCAGGCTGACATTCTCACCACTGCTTCCCACTGGAAGCTGCCATGGAATTGGCAGAAGATGATGTTGCTCATGCCTCAGTGCCCAGTTTGCCATCCTGCATATTAAGCTGGCCATGAGGGTGAGCTGGTGCTAAAAAACACCATCCCATAGTGGCGCAGGCAAGGCAATAACCACTGACAGCTGACAGCTATCAGAGCAGTGAGATCTGAAAGCACCGCAGGGATTTGCTGTGTCATTATGATTCTTGGCCCGTAAGCAGACATGTGCAAAATATGTACCATGCCATGTGCTTATCAGTAGGGCAAAGATGAAGCTTGGTGAAGCAACAAAACTTGTGAGCTGGCTTGCGGCTGGATGCTGAATGATACAGAGGAGAAGTTAGAGATTGTGGCAGCATTTACACTCAGCTCCATAGGTGCTCTGCAGTTGTCTCATGAATTAGCATTTTGCTTGACCTCCTGGCCATAGGACAGAACTGTAAGCACACTTATTTATGTAGCCCTGAAGTCAGCTCTGTACCTAACAGCACAGCCTGCAAGGGAGGCATAGTCTGAAGCAGGCTGAAGCAAATGCCCTGGGTGACAAACATGCTCCAGTCAGCTTCACCATGTTTTGTTTCTCTCCCACTCTGAGACAAATATGCCATCCTATGAACAAGAGTTAAATTAAAGGCTGTCATGCATTGCTCTTTCACCTGATGCCTGCATTTGTCCGTTCCAGATATACTCCCTGCAAATTAGCAAAGACTCATCATGCAGGACCTTGCTGAGCTCCGACACAGCAACTGCCCCCTCCTGCCTGCAAATCCCCCAGAGTCCTGCCCCACGCTTGGCCCAAGCTGACCGTGGACAGCCTGCTGCTCCTATCACCCTGATACAATGCAGCACTCTGCCATCACGCAGCACCCTGCCAGGGAAGGATAAGTGCTGGACAGCATAGTAACTCAGCCAGCAAAAATTAGTAGTAGATTCGTAATAAGTTTGTTAACTTTTTTTTTTTTTAATTATATACCCAGCTGCTGGAGCTGAAGGAATTATTTGATTGTGTAAATCTCTTACTATGTTTTTACTGTGTAGCTACTTCAAACATTTTACATCACACACATACACATATGTACATGTGTACATGCACATACACACATATACAAATTATTTCCAGCTGTTCTCCCTTTCAGATTCTAAACTCTGGTCCAAACAGTCCCCATTATTACCCTTTTCTGACTTTTAAATATCTTTGTTTCTTCTTGTCATAACATCAGTTTTCTTATGAACAGAAGGATTGCTGCCAGCAAACAAAGCCAACACTGATTAGTCCAGAATCTTGTTCAGGCAGTTACCAGCAGGATAACACTAAGTGCACCCAGGAGAGGCAAGAAAAAAATTGTTTATCTCACAAGTCTGATCCTTGCCTTCAAATCTCTATCTGCCATAACTGTAAGGTCAGGTATTTTGCAATTCATTCCAGAGATCCAGGAAGAAAAGGGTTATTTTCCTTCTGAAGAAGTTTACTTACAAATTGAGCCTCCTAATACTCCCCCTTGCAACTGCCAGAGCTGCAGACATGCAGAGTGATGTGGGAAGTGTAGACAGAAGCAGCCCTCAACAGCCTACTTCAGCTGCAGCAGCTGCAGCAGCTGTACACTGGATCCTGTTTCCACCAGGGTCGAGGGCACCCAGACCCCCTCTGCACCTATGGTCGAGGTCGCCTGCCCTGCTGGGCATCCCTCATTCATTTCCTGACAGTTGCTAAACAAACCCTAGCATGAGGCAGCCAAATCCAATTTCAGCCCTCAGATAGGACTGTGTTCAGGGGTGCAGGAGGGAGCGATGAGTGTGTTTAGTTGTCTGTTCCACTCAGCTCCCTGGCATCCTCAGGGGTGTGGGAGATGCCCATGTCTCTCCTGCCAGTGGAGCCCCAGAGCAATTTGCAGTGGATTGCTTTGTTCCACCCCTGTTGGTGTACAGCTGCCAACTGACACATGGAAGACACAGATGACTTGAGAAATCAGCTCCTCTCCTGACTCAGATGGAGGAAAGATGCCATAGTGACAGCCAGTCACAGATATGAGAAACTGAAAATTAAAAAAAAAAAAAAAAAGAAGGGAAGAAAAATACACCCCAGCACTGCAGGGTGATATTCTAATGATATGAAATGGATGTCAAAAATAGAATACACCCACTTAAAATGAATATCTTCTAAAGAAATAAATGTTCTTTGCAGAAGTTGAAAGGCTGCACAAAGTAACACATGGGAAGGCAAATAAATGAGTAATGGTTCCAGGGAAGGTAACTACTCCAGTGAGAAGAGCATTTCCAGTTCCCTGAGCTGCAGTCGTACAACTACTCAGTGTATTATGCACATTTTAATTTCTCTGCCAGGCCTTGCACCTTCTAGGGAGACCAAGTCTTTGGAGCCAGACTGTGACAGGTAGCACCTGGTCAACCAGACTCAGTACCACACTTACACACTAGAACAGCTCTGTGGGCATGTCCCACGTCCAGACACCCATCATTACTTGTAAAACTGGACAAATGATTGAGGCTTGGTTGGCAATAATTAGATCTGCAAGTTAAAATATGTAAGCTATTGTCTGATGCAAACAGGTAGCACCGACAAGTTTGAAGACCCTAAATCACATCAGCAGAACTGATTGCTGAAGGGAGGCAAAAAAGGTTTAGGACTCACAACAGACAAAATTACACGTAAGCCCTTAGTGCAACATGATGATATAAAACAAGTAAATGGGTTTCCAGGAGTATGAATGAGGGAATAGGTTTTAGCACTGATGTCTTTCCAGCTCTCTAAACAGAACCGATGAGTTCAATATCAGAATCCCATAAATTGTTCAAATGCCTCTGCTTTTAAAGGGATATTAAAAGTAGATTGCCCTATACTTTTAAAGGGGTGTAAAAATAAATTGAAGAGACTGTAATGAGAAAAGAAATTGAGGTTTGAGGACAGCCTTATTGTGTAAGTGATTCAAGGAGCCTGAGCTGCTTATCACAAAAAAAAAAAAAAACCAAACCAAAAACCAGAAGATAGAGCGGCAACTTGATTACAGAGTACAAGCAGATTCACAGAGAGAAAATCACAAATATTAAAGGGATTTTTAACATGGATAAAAAAGACATGCATAACTCACTGGCTGGGAGTTAATGCCAGACAAATTAGAAACAAGGAACAATTTGTTACAGCAAGGATGAATAACCATTAGGTCAAGCCATTACTGAAAGCAGTGGATTCTTTTTTTGCTTCAAATTCAGAAAGAATACTTTCTTGGGAGGGAAGCTTATTCCACAAGGTTATGGTCATATATACAAAAGTAATAGATGAAAGTATATCATCTCTACTGCAGCAGGTTGGGCTGGATATCTTTTCTGGCCTTCATATCTGGCCTTCTCTGGAATGAATTGAAAAATACCTGACCCAATGGTTACTGCAAATAGAGTTTTGAAGGCAAGGATCAGACTTGCAAGATAATTTTTATCTCACAATGCCTTTAATCTGGCTATTAATGACAATCCAGCAAATTAAAACCATATCTCCAAACTCAAAATAAATTCATTTTTTATTCCTAAAGAAATGCAATTGGATCAACATGAAATTGATGTGATGCCCCATTGAAAGCTATGTTAGCTGGAGTGGGTATCATTTCTCAAGCCCTTCTTCAATGACCTGCTGTGCCAGGAACATTATTCTTAGTGCTTGTCTAAAGAGCAGAATAACTGCAATCAAAAATATGCATCTTCTAGATAGAATCAACAAATGTCGATGACAGAAACCTTATAAACAAAAGCATAGGAAATGTCATATATTTACAGCCACATAATGGACTGACTTTTCTACTACCCATTTGTTACATATAAAGCAATTTGTATAAAGATTGATAAGAAATTAAGTCAAACCTTACTTTTTCTGACACCTAAATGAACTTCATTTCTGACAATGTTGTGCACTACAGGGTATTCCCTGAATTATCCAACTTGAAGTTCACACCAGCCAACTCTCTGCTTCCTAAATTCAGGCTTGTTTTGTACCGAGCAGCAAAACAACCTAAGCAGTTATACCAGCTAGCAAGGAAGAGCTTCTTGTAGCAGCAAACACAAATCATCTAAGCGTATTATTTTCTCGGCCATCCAAAAGCATCTGCAGTGATAATAATGGAGCAGCTTTCCCCGAGGTTCTGGAGAGAACACACATATATCTCTGGGAAATCCTTATGCTATGCCTGTTGGATGCCCTTCACAAGAGTCCAGGTACGTTGTGTGTGCATACGAGGCAATCGCACCTTCACTCACAGCCTGCTAAGGATGGCACCAAATGGCAATGATAGGTCTCTAATTGCACAGAAATCAGCATTCATTCCGTGCAGCATTAATTACTAGTCATATGACACCACTGATATTTTCTAGGTTGCTGTGTATGGTGTCTTTGGTTTGGCACTCCCCCCCTATAGCCAGCAAAGCTCCTTGGGATGTCCTGGGATTAGCATACTGCACCCCTGAAAGGATCATCATGAGCTGCTCTGCCACTCCCAGACTGTCTGCAACTGAACAGCTGAACGCAGACTTTGCAGGAAACTTGTGATTCCTGAACCGCATCACTTGGCGAGTTTGGCTGGGCAACAGTAACTTTGTTTCTGGCAATCCAGTGCACATGTTTCTGTGGAAACAGGAACCAGCAAAATGCGAGCTCATAGCGACTGGTTTGCTCTCGTCTCCATGGAAACAATCATTGCACTGGTGAAAAAAAGGGTAATGACTGCAAAGTAATGAATTACTGGAAGCTTCCCTCTGCCTTAGTTTTCCTTTTGTGGTCCTTATTATTATGAAAAAAAGAGGGCATATATGATGATGTCTCAAATCCTTGACATGATAAAATTCAGGGTCAGAAAACATGAGATGAAGCTCCCAAGAGCTCAGGCAGCCCAGCACCAGACCCCTGAGAAACATCTGGGACACAGAGGGTGGGTTTGCGTTCTGCAGAGGAAGGTGGGACAAAGACCCACCCAGCTTGCACACATAGGCCTGTTACCTCCAAACACAACCCATCCCAGACTTTCAGGCTACCAGGATGAAGGAAAGCAGTGCACCTCAGCAGACTGACAGTCGCTTGCATGACTGATGAGACAGCCCTGTGGTGGTAGGTGTCTTGGCAGATGGGGGAGACCCCCACATGGTAATGCCAAGGCATACATACCACTTCCCCAATCTCCTCAGCCTCCTAAGGGTGAGCAAACCAGCTTTTTTGCCCTTCCTTTACTTTTTGTCTCTTACAGGTGTGCAGCAGTTCCACAATATTAATCCCACACAACTGCCTCACTTTCCATGACATAACCTCCAAAGCAATACCATTGCTGCAACACAACAGAGATCCATCATGTGAAAATCATCTGAGGATCTTCACACACTCTGCATGTGACCTCAACTTTCATATATTTCTCCCTCTTCCTCTGAGGACCTTCACAGTAACCTTCTGCATTTGCTTTCACCCACTCCCTTTTCTTTCCTCCCTAGGGTCACTAGCATCTTTGGCCCCCTTGCATTTTTGAAAGAAAAATCCACATGGGCACCTTTTTTTTGTCAATAACCACGATTCAGGATTGCTGGTTATTGTTTCACCTCAGCTTGCCTTCTGCAGACATCCTCACCTCCCACTTCCTTCTGGTAACACAGACAGAGATATTACATCAAGTAGTGGTGCGCTGTACAGAACAAAGCCTGCACTGCACTTATGTTGCTCTCCAGTGTGTCTCACCAAACAGACAGAGACATGCTACCATGTCCTCGGGATGTCAAAGCCCATCCAGTCCCTGTCTTTGGGGTTGCAATTGCATCACCTTTTAGCCACCATGTCCTTGTGCAAAAAAGTTGGAAATTGTGTCATTGACTATACAAGGGAATAGTCAGGACAAGATGCAATGCAACTGAGGAAGGTTGGCAGTATGGTG
This sequence comes from Morus bassanus, assembly GCA_031468815.1. Classification (NCBI taxonomy): domain Eukaryota; kingdom Metazoa; phylum Chordata; class Aves; order Suliformes; family Sulidae; genus Morus; species Morus bassanus. Next base: position 31,802,817 of record CM062600.1, read on the forward strand.
AAGGAGTCTGTAGCCTAGCAGAGATGAGATCTTGTGCGCACATAGGCCTAGTAGTACATACAGGCTGGTTAAACCCTGGAAAGTTGAACACATGGTTCATGTCCTTAATCCTTTACCTGACCTTGACCTGTAAAATTCCATCCCAGGAAGCATCCTTCCTGGAACACCCCTTGTCCCAGTTTCCCCATTTGCGCCTTAGCCTTCAGGGCAATGGATTAGGAATGGCTCTGGTGTGGTTGGTGTGACTGCAGGCACAAGTGCTCCTCACTTTGGTCATTACTGAAGACCAGCAATCATCCAAAGTTCTCCACTGCCTACTCCTGCCACAGAGCCATGCAGTGAGACATTCTCTCCAGGCTAGTGCGTGCACTTACCTCTTCAGGGGCAAAGGCCTTTAGTGCTTAAGCTGACTACCTGAGGGTATTCAGCTGGCTGTTTCATCTCCCCACAACAATCATGTGAACAAGGCTCCTTTCTGCTCAGGCAATCTAGAGAAATAAAACTCACTGCTAATAATTACCTGACTATAAATACATGGCAGGAAATAATTGGGCCATTTACATGAGGAGCTCAAAATGCCTTTGGGGTCTTAGACTAGCAAAATGAAAGGTCCTAACATTCATACTGCTTTCTAATTGTTCTGTGACTGCCAGAAAATCAGACCTAGCCCCTTTTCAATAGGATTTAGGGACTTGGGGCAGGCAGATATATACTGTTCCCAGCGGTGGTGTAACTCTGGAAGTTGTCATGTTTTATGGTACTGCAGTAAAACCTAGAAGACCAAGAGTTAAATAGTGGCAATTATTCCCACCCACTTTTTGCCCCCCATCCCAGCATAGTGCTCTATGCACAAAGTGGGTTCTTCCCTAGAGACCTCACATTCTAATTAGGAGTTATGGGACAGAAATGAGAAAATACTGGTACTAAACATTTGTTAAGGGAGGAAATAAAAGCAAGTGCAACAATAGAATTGCATGTCAGAAATATGACCTTTCAGGGGAAAGCTGTATTTTATCCTCTGGTTAAAAATCTATTCTGTACCTGCAGAAGAGAAAACCAGGGCAAAGGTGGCAAAAGTAGTTTTAAATATACAATCATAATTAAATGCTGAAATATTGATTTTTCCTTCCTTTTAGTAGACCAAAAGGCACACCTGTATCACTCCAGCTGTCATAAAAGAAAAACAGAAAAATTCAAAGTCCAATAGATGAATAGCCACAAATCCAGGAAGTGCCAACAGCATCATGGCCATAAAAACAATGACCTAACGAACACTTCACAGGCCTTTCAGGTTGTTCCTGTCAATCTTTCTGTGGCTGTCTCTTCTGTTTAAGATCAAACAACTGTCCCTCCTTCTCTGTGAGACACCCAGAGTTACGAAGAAAAACCTTATCCAAGAAAAGGTTTATTTTGTAAGTCAGTATTATGGTTGTTAAAAATGTTCTGCTGTGAAAACCAGCCTCAGAAACAGGGATCCTGTAATATCCAAAACAACGTTAATGTAAAACCAAGATCAAAGTAGATCAAGACATAATAGACACATTTACAGAACAGCTGGGAAAGGTGGAGTGAGAAAGTTAAGAAGAATGAAATTGTGGCTACCCAGACACAAAGACACTAAGCAATTGCCCAGCCAAAGCAGCTTGCTTTTATAGTATGAATGTATCAGAAATATTGACAACTGTAGACTTCAGGTTAGCTGCTACATGCCGGCATTATGTCTAACACTGCAAAAAAGTTAAAATGGATTGGGAAGAGAGATCTGCAGGATGACAGTATCTACAGGGTAGTAACTCTGTGTGTTGATATTTCCACTTAAGGTGCATGTACAAATGACAAATGAACTGTGATAGTAACGAGGTTTACATAGCACATGGAAATTTATCTCCAAATCACATGTCACATCAGAGGTTTGGCAAGTCACTCCACTCTCAAAAGAAAAATCTATGAAAACACAATCTGCATAACACTGGCAATGTCAGAGTTTCACTTTCTCCTTTACCCTGACTAAACACAGATAATGGAAGATGCTCGAGTGGAAGATTCACATGACCCATGTTCTGCACTGCCTGCAAAGCTATGTTCAAATCTCACTTTTCTAATGTGGTTGTCCATCACAGAAGAGCTTGGATGCTGTGAGGAGGCTGGACTGCACAAGTACCTGGATGAGTGTTACCTCATTTGCTTTTCAAGGAGCCTGTAGGGTAGTTTTACTCAGGTCCATATAGTAGGAATCAGCATGCCTGCTCCTTCCAGCAGCTGCGCGCTGCCACTGGTGGGGAACTTCTAATCCTCTCCAAAAGGCAGGAGAAAACACAGGCTCTCCTGCAGGAGTGTGGAAGGTACTGTGGTCCAGACAGCGTAATACCTGCCTCTCAAGCAAGGGAGAGGGGTACACATGTCCAACCTCTGCAAGGATCCAGAAACACTGCCCTCACCGAGGTCATCTTAGTGGCATCCTCAGTATTGCCAACTACAGAGATCCCACTCCACCACAAGAAAAGATATCATGAAACTGCAATCCTCACTGTGAGATTGAAAGCAGGAGAAGAGAAAACACAGGTCACAGTCATCAGTCTAGCTTCTAAAATGGCTATGTCTCCTCATGCCTCTGCCAAAGCATGTGTAATACTTTCAGTTGCAAAGTCAGCCATAAGTCATATGCAAGTAGCCACGACGTGGCCTGGCTGCTTGGTTATGGAATTTGCTTCTCTTCCATTACCCTCCCAAGCTGCAGGAACAAGCATACTGTCCATTTTACAGTTCCCATTTCCTCTCCATTTCTTCAAATTTCCCTCCACTACAAAGAGAACAGAAGGAAAACTCACAGCCATAATTACCATAAGAAATATCTGTCCTTATGCATCTAGTTACCGACTCATTTTTTTGCTAAGACTTCTGTGAACTGCACAGCTCTTTACATGTAAGACTAGAGCAATGTTTTTACAACAGCTGCCACTTTTCTACCTGTTGGAAACATGTTAATCTGAGCAGAGGGCAAGAGTTATAATTACAGTCTGTGGGTAATTTTAATCTTTTATTCCTATATTTTCAAAGCACATAATTTCTATTTATCTGAACTTCAATACAATTACTTCAATCTTTAAATTATGATTTCCTAAACAGAACAAAAGACATTTTGTCTCTCTTTACCTTTACCTCTCATTGCTGTGAGAGCCAGCATCCCTCCTACATCCTTCAGGCTTCCTGCCTCACCTGGGTCCCTGCCACAGAGGGAAGCCCAGCTCCCAAGGAAGGCATACCTTACTGCTCTGTCCCTGTGACTGCTTTCCCACAGAGTTCTGCCCCTTTCTTAAAAATTTGGTCACTGAAGGGGTTCTTTACATCACTATAATAGCTCTTATAGCTCTCTCCAAATCCCCTCTGAGTCGCAGTTAGCTAATGAGGATGGCAATGCTACCTTTCTGTCCTTCCTTTCTGGGCAGGGACCCAATAACCTGCCCTGCTGGACTCAGCTTTTCTCCCAAATTCAACTCTTCTCTTTCTGTCATGCCTCTCCTATCCAGTATTACTTGTGCCCTCTCACTTTTCCATGCCAGGCTCACCACAGCACCTTGCCCTCACCAAGCTTGGAGCAGCTGCCTTTTTGCCTGTGGGCATCCCTTCAACACAGCTGAAAGTATATGCTTCACTTCAGGATACCAGTGGAGAGGAGCAGCTCTTTGGCTTTGTTCTGTCTTACAGGCAGCTACAGAAGGTGACAGACTTTGAATGAGGGCAGATTTGTGAGGCAGCAGCCTTCCATTCCATCCTTCCTGAGGAAGCTTTGAAAACACACACCAAAACTGCACAGGTTGCAATGAAATTATTCAGACCGGCAGTACTGGTCTGACCCAGTTCCCACCAAACTCAGGCAAGGACAAGGTTATGCAGCATGATGCAGCAGCATACAGAGAAACCTGAGAAAATGGAAGTATGGGGCACACCTTATTTTGGTGCTTCACATTGGTTAATCTATCCTACTTTTTGGCTCGACTAGTTAGCCTCAAATGGATTGCTGTACTGACACACCTACATAACATCTCTGGACCAGAGATAGTGTTCATGCCTCTTCATTGCACAGGATAGGCAAATTGTAAAACGCTTCCAGTGGGGCCTGAAAATACAGAAAAGTCTCCCAAGAGGAAAAGCACGGTTTACAGAAGAAAACTTAGCTTAATAGAAATTTCCATGAAGAGACATAGTCATCTTAATTATGCACTGGCCTGGTAAGCAAAGGTAGGATGAAGGAAAAAAAACGGAAGGCACACAGATGCAATATGTAGTCCTCATTAAGCTGACACCAAATATCTCTCATGTAATCACTGCTTTCCTGCAGATTCTACCAAAAAAAGTGCGCTTTCAAAATAGATGGAGTGCACACACGAGTTTGTGGAAACTCTTGGTCTGGCTACATATGATGCCTACTTCTAGCCCAAGATGTGCTGACAAAAAGACTCACTCAAGTATACTTCTGCTGAGTCAGCCAGAGTGGCATTCTTCCCATAACTACGAAACATCATGGGAATAAAAACTCAGCAGGGACCCATGAGCAGAGAGGCTGGGTGCTGGACCCATGGATGGAGGAGAGGCTGGCTAGTGGTATCCAAGTGTGCATTGCAAGAACTCATTTTAAGGTCCTCATGGTGCTAATTGAAAGCTGCTACCTCTGAGATCCTGGTACATTTCCTGACAAACTCCTTGTGTGCACAGGCTGGTGCCATTAGCATGAACAACAGCTCACAGTTCATGCTTGTCGGCCTGCCTGGCTGTGTTATTGCCAGTTACCAACCAGAGACCCAGCTGCAAAGCACTTTAACCTCCACCTCCAAAGGCAACCACAGAACACTGGCCTACCCAGTCTTCTTTCCCTGAAGCATGCTGGAAAGGTTGTTGCCTTTATGGGAAGCAAAGCAGAAGTGCCTTTCAGTGTCCCTCATGCTGTGGCAGATACAACTGCATTGCGTGTTGTTTGGCCTGAATCCCTCTCCAACATCTCCACGTTGAAAAGGGTCTCATGCCCACCTTTTTGCATACCTTATAATTACTTACTACCTGGTACTTGTTTCTTTACCATACAGGAATCCTTCAAAGATTGTAAAGCACTATGTTTCATGGTCCCCTTTTGTAAAGCATTGTGTTGTTTCCCCACGGGAAGCATCTGCTTCAGATGTTGTTTTCAGTAAATACATTAATTGTCTGGAAAATGACCTCTTATTTGGGTGTAACACCAGGAATGGGTGGGAGACCCCCCTTCCTTGTCTTATTTTCTTCCAGGTTGAGAAGTAAAGGGGATTTTGCTGTAGGAAAAATTTCAGAAAATTCTCCATCCCTGATCAAATGAGGCTTCTCATCCACCACACTCCTTTCACTGATGGCTGACATATTTCTGAAAAAGCAGGACTGAATGTGCTGATATTACCAAGCCACTCAAAACACTACAGAATTTTTGCACCTCTATTTCTGTCTCAGGGTTATGACTGTGAGATATTTTTCAGGATTTTATGCCTAATAAAATGTTGCTGTCTCTCACCGGATTCTGTCACTTTAAATTACTCAGGAAGACTACAGAATGTGTCTTTTCTTTCCTCAAAGAAGTCGCTAAAAATCACTTAGTTCAGGTTTAAAATAAGCTTTCTCTTGCTCACCCTCCCTCCCACAGCCAGCAGAAGAAAGAATCTCCACACATCCTTCCAAAACTCGCATGTTGCTAAATTACTGTTATTTCTGAACCCTGGGGTCTCACCCTTGCATGATCATGAACAATGCCCCTGTAAGTGGCTGGTTCTGGTGAGCTGCCCTGCCTGGGAAGCTCCTGCATGACTGTGCTCCCAGCAAGTCAAGGAAGACATCCTGGGAGATCTCCTGGTGCTCAGCAAGCATGTATGAGTGCAACACGTAGCTCAGGACAGGTTGCCAAGCAGAATAAGAGCGACATGGAAGAAGTTGTTTGGCCCTCTGCTCTGCTGTCCAGCAAAACTGATCATACTTGCCACATACAAGGAACAAAATCCACTGCTAGCCTCTCTCTCACTGTTGGTGGGGTGACAGGGTGGAGGATAAATGTTGGTCCACCTGACTCTCTTGCTGGCTGCACCTTGTAAGGGACAAGCCCCAAGTGGCTGCACTGTGAACAGTGTCAGACTTGCTTCTGCGCAAGTCATGGCGAGGGGCCTAGTGTCACTCCTTTTGACTGAGTGATGTCTCAACCACTCCAAGAACCTGAAGCAGTGGAAGGTTCTAGAAGTACCTGGGCAGTGGCCATAAATAGGGGCTCTGGCTGGCTCTTGTGGGCTCTCTCTACACTGAGTACCCCTGTTGGCAGGTTCAGTGCTGGATCCAGGACTGGTGATCTCTCTCTCCCTGCCCCCCCCAAGTTGTTAAATAATGCAAAGCCTACCTTGCTTTCCCATAAAGCCACATAGCTTAGGCAGATATAATTGTGAGAGGGCCAACATGTACAGAATACTTGTTCTATAGAAATCTCCCATTAAAGTTGATGTTTATGTGTGGATCTTGAGTGACAGTTCACCTTAATCCACACCAAGGGGATGCGCAAAGCTTAGTCACTCCCCCTGCCCTTTCCAGGTGGGACATGACACACCTATACCCCTCTGCCTAATGGCACAGGCATGCAGCTGTGCAACAAACAGCTGCCACTTGCTGGCACTCTTCCCACTGCATTACATGAGTGGGCAGCTCTGCCCTCATTGCCCCTTTCCCTTTCAAAAACGGCACAGTCTTTCCAGTACTTGAAAAAGCTACAGCCCTGCCTGGGCTGTTCACTTGCTCCAGCTTTTTAGGAGGTCACTGCCATGCTTTCCTTTGTACTGCTTCTGTCATGCCTGCCCTTGAAATGACATACATGCCAGGGTCAGTTTTCACCCTTTTAGCACTTGTAGCCAGCACTGCATTTCCCAACGAGTTCAATTTCCAGTTACATTTGTAAAGTACGGGGTCCAACATGCCCCAAAATCTCAGCATCCAGAAACTGTTTGGCCTCTGAGTTCACTGGTGAAATTTCTCTCTCAAGATGCAAACATGATCTGGGATATGTCATTGACATAATGTCCTGGAAAGGTCATTAGCTTTTGTATGAGGATAGCAGCAAGCAATTAATACATTTCAAAAGCTATTAACAGGAGGACTGTGCAGCCATCACTATACATGCACACCTGGATCTCAGAAATGAAGAATGAAAGCTGTACCACACATGGTGCTAGACCATCTTTCTCATTATTGAACAAATCTTTTTGCTTGTAACTTTGAAGCTTGAAATGGCGTTAAGTAGGAGAGATGTACAAAAAGGAGGAAGCAGAAGTACAGCATCCAAGTAAACCATGCCTTGAAAGGAAGATAAACTGAATAACTGAAATATGATGATCAGGGATTTGATGCCATGAATGGCATGGCCTGCAGATGGTGGGGTGCGGAGATGACTAACAATTGGGTGGGCTTGGGTAGGTGGAACCTACAGTAGCTGACATTAGAAATGAACAAGGCATTTAGGGGGAGAGACTGAAAAGAAAGAGTGGATTTTAAAACTCTATAGATGAAGAAGAAGAAAAAATACTTAGGAAAAATAAATATGATAGTAAAAGAAAACAAAACATACATTACATCAGAAAAACAAGCTAGTATTTCAGCTAACTTCATCAGATAAGGGGATTATAGCATTCAATCAAACTAAATTAAATTAAAGCAATGCCTTGTGTTGCAAGCAGGGCTAATTTGAACAGGTCAAGCTCTTAGCACAAGAAAAATACACCTTACTTAAGGGAACAAAGACAAGTCACTGTTATGATTCATAACTCCTGCATTTCTACTCTTCAGGTCTCGATTGCACCCATACTTTGCTGTCTATAGATCCAGCTAAATGTGTGGTCAAGCTGTGTGTGAGTCCTGACACTCCAGAAGGTGTTGGAAAAGTTTTATGTGTAAGAACAATCTCAGCCAGGCTGGAATTTCTTCTTTTTTTCAGTCTTTTTCCTAATCCACAAAGGACTGTCTTCTTCCTAGCTGCTTTCTACACTTAACATGACTTTTTGTGTTCTTCTGTTATGGTTTAACATTAAATGGGAAAACAGATTTGAACTGGAAACTATACTTGCTCTAGCAATTTGGATTTGCCTAAATCCACAACATTGGTCATAGGAAGAGGTCGAGAGGCAGTACCACTATTACAGGACTACCTTGGGAAGGTTGCGGTGTGCTTTAGTAATACACACAGTAAGACAGCCACAAGAACACCAAGTTCCATGGCAGAACAAGCAACATCTAAACCATCCCTGAGAAATATTCCTCCAGTTCACTCCTACAGAGGATCCAGTGAGTGAGGGTCCACCACCTCCTCAGGACACCCATTTATTGACTGCTTCAATTAAAATGTGTAATGATGGCAAAAATATGTAAAGGTTTTCAACACCTAACTGTATTTCTCTCCCTACAAATTAAACCAACTACATTTTGTCCTGCTCTGCTTAGATACAATGGATAATTGATGATTATCCTCTTCAAAACTATCCTTTTATATTTCTGAAGATTTACCGAGTTCTGTTCAACCACTCCTTTTTCTAGATCAAATCCAAGTACTTCAGCCTTTCTTGAGAGCTCATGTTTTCCAAGTCTTTTATCATTCTCCTCTTGGCTCTCTCCAATTTGTCTGTATGTTCTTAAAGCCTGGTATACAACTTCAAATGTTGCTGTAATACAGCCTTACTGACCTTAAACTCAGAAGAATTGTCTCTTTTGTCTCACAGACTATGCTCCTAGTAATAAATTCAAGAACAAAATTCAGCTTTTTCACAACAATATCATCTAATGAACTCAGTCCAAGGCCCTGATATCTCCTCATCCTTTTGTGCAGTGCTTTTGTGTGACCTCTTATTCTTCTGTTGTAGTTGTGCATTTGATTCCTCTTTCATTACAGAATTTCATCTTTCTGATTCAGACCAATTTTCCAGTTCATTAAGAACAACTTGATGCATATGATAAAGAAATAAAGACATTGACATAACAGTGGGGCTTTTTACCAAAATGTGAATCTGTTCTTGAACAAGTTCCTTACTTAAGTTAGGGAAGCAAACACAAGCAAAAATTGAGATAGTTAAAAAAAATTTTTTAACAGTAAGTGTGCTACCAGCTTCATTTCCTACCACATCTTATCTCAGATGAAGTTCAAATGTTTGTTCCAAAACCAAACAACATTTCAAAACAGCCAGTCTAAGGAAGGAAAACAAGCATGGAAAAATCTCACAACTAGGTCCTCATTGTTGTCCTACCAGGAAAAAAGTTACAAACAAATTAAAATGGGTGCTTATAGAGGAATAAGCTGACCAACCTTACTACCACATCATGGCCTGCTCTTGCTGCATCTTAAAACATCACCAAATACTGAGATTTCACATAAGTGGTGAGAGGCATACCTCACCCTGCCAAATTTAGACCCACATACCAGAAGACAGGGATGTTAAGTACAGCAAATGAAATATCACCTGGATCTATTGGATTTTGAGATGGTTGGAGTCTTTTCCCTCTACTCATCATTTGTAGGTACAGCTGCCTGAGTCTAAGTGACTTTTTAAAAATAAATGAACCACCTAAGACTAACACCCAACATGAAAGACTTCAAACAGTTAGATTTTTTAGCAGAGTTCAGATCAATAAGAAACTGGTTTATGGAATAGAAAATGCAGGTTAGTAATAACAGTAATAAGAAGTGTTAGAGGTCCTATGGGAAGAGCATACTTCTGTCTACTCATAGAAAGCAGAAAATACCTTGAAAAGGCTGGAGAAGGCTGGGGAGGTCCAACTCATCAAGTGTCAGGAACGGACTTTCCTATTGTGACTCTCATATATGAACCTGGATCACACTTGGAGGCAATTCCTCATCCCTAAGTGGTTTCATTGTCTGGGCTATGATCATCTGCATAAGATTTATTTATACTAGTGCTGAAGAAGCAGAACCACACCAGTAGTGACACTGGAATTTCTGTAACCCTATAGATGGAATAATAAATCCTCCTGCTATGTTGCACCACGTGGCAGCTGAGCTCCAGCCTTGGGGAGGGAGCTGTAGAGAGGAAAGCCAGGTTAGTCACTGCCATTTGCCAGGAAGGGAACTGCAGTATTATCAGTGGTCTCCTCTGGGCTATCCTGTGGGCTGGTGAAAGAACAGATCTGATTCCCAGGTCATGAGTTCTGACTTGCCCAGCAGCAGCAAACCCTGTGGGTCTCAATCTGGATTGAGACAGGACAGTGCACTTCAAAAATCAGTACCTCTTCCTTTCAGGAAATGCATGCTAAATCTTCATCTTGTGCAAATCAGAATAGCTTTCCAGGGAAAACAGCTTCAGTCTGTGTCAGCTGAGGATCTGGCACTATGTTTCTTCTAGATCATTAATTTCATTGCATCATTTTACAATAGTCCATTTTTTCTGTTCTACTGCAGTGTCGTGAGATGGTTGTCTTAGCAACTGAAATCACTCTTAACTAAAGCTTCCTTTCCTTAATATTAAAGTCATCAGTTGACCCCAAGTCTTATTAAATCAAAGTACAGTGGTGTTACAATATAGTGTGGGAGAAAGGTTTTCTGCAAGCTCATTCCAAAACGTGTGTGGTTCAGAATACATTGCCTTTTTTAACAATTCCAGCATAAAGCTCATTCTCTTTTCAGGTATGTACCAATGATCCTCAGCAGCCTAAAAGACTTTTTGCTGAATCAACCAAAGTTTGCGTGACGTGATAGCACAGCATATAATGTTTAATATCAAAACTCCATCTCCATTTACCGGTATTGCCAATACAGAGCAAGTAAATAACATCAGTACAAATTAACTTGTATTCTGCATACTTGCTTTCTCTGCATATTCTAAACAAACAATTTATTGGCAGGAACATAAAAGGAGCCAGCCAGATCTATGTGAATATTGAAGAATATACACTGAGAGTTCAGTGTGAATGGCAAGTGTTTGTTCTACATTTCCAATTTAGAGAATAAAAAGGAACAGGAACATGTGGTGTCTCACATGTGACCACTCCAAATTAATCAGTACACATCATATTTAATCTTTAACATCAAATACTTGCAATGAGCAATTTATAACTCCAAAAGCATGTCAGAAACATGGCAAGTAACCATAAACAATAAAACCCAAATAAATGTCTTGCATCTTTTATAAACAATCACATAAAAAAAAGTGTTACTAAAAATTGCTTGCCCAGGTTTTTTCGTCCAACCTTTCCTCTCTAAGAAGGCCTGACACATTTTCCTGTAGCAATCTGCCGCTTTCAGTAAATATCTATAAATAATGAAGATGATGAAAACCTCAAAGAAATATTTGGTTTAGAAACTAGTTAACATTCCCTCAATTTTAGAGACTAAATTTCTGCATAAAGGGACAAGTGTACATGCAGATATTGCAGCAAGTTATTGTAGTGCCTGCTCAGGGAATAAGAGATGAGTTATACCTTCATCAAGTTTTGCAGAAAGAGGTTGATTTGCAGCTTTTGAGCTGACTGAAAGCCTGACACTGTATTGTGGTATGCTTGCACTACATTAATGTCCTGTGCCTATGTGGCGACTCTTCCATAGGTAGATGTTTATCTAGCCACAGTAATACAGCATCTACACTGGATTTGTCTCAAAGCACGGAATGAGTGACCATGTATCTGCTTCCAGAATACCATGTTGACTTAGCTTCAGAAATGAATCAATGATAATTTTTAAAAATTTTATTTTAAACAGCAAAAATATCTTATGAGAATACATTTCAGGCATAGCTGGATCTCCAGTAAAAAATCATGTCAAACCATCATGTGTCTGGGGGCTGTTTCTGGAGGTAGATATCCTCTTAGGATTTGTTTTTCTTCATTTTGGAAAGATGACCTACAGACAACCTTTTGCTAACTGTGATCAGTCCTTGTTACTCTGCAAGCCTGCTGATGCTGTACAAATGTCTCTTCCGGCAGCTTCTTAGGTGCATAGCAGGAGTGCCATCAGAGGACACATGGGCTGTGTAGAAGACCCCTTACTCAAACCCTGAGCACTCAGAAGAAGCCATACACCTGCAGTACAATGATGGTATAAGCATGTCAGAAATGAAGAAATACTGCATGTCAAATCCTCAGGGAATCACAGAATAATTTGTGTTGGAAGAGACCCCTGAAGGTCTTCAGTGCAACACCCTGGGTAAAAGCAGGGCCATTTTCAGTGTCAGATCACACTGCTCAGCACCTTGTTCAGATAAGTTTTGAAAATCATAGTAGGATTGTCCTCATGCCTCTGGCCCCTGCCCTAGGGCAATAGAGCTTTCAGGTGAAGAAATTTGTTTCACTGTTCAGTTAGAAATTTCCTTTGCTGCAACTTGTTCCCATTGCTTCTTGTCCCTTCAGTCTGCAACTCTGAGAAGAGCCTGTCTATTTCTTCTCTGTAACTTTCCAATCGGCAGTTTAAGACAGGAATTAGAATCAGAATCATAGAAACACAGAATCATGGAATCATTTAGGTTGGAAAAGACCTTTAAGATCATCAAGTCCAACCATTAATCTAACACTGCCAAGTCCACCACTAAACCACGTGCCTAAGCGCCATGCCTACATGTCTTTTAAATACCTCCAGGGATGGTGACTCAACCACTTCCTTGGGCAGCCTGTTCCAGTGCTTGATACCCCTTTCAGTGAAGAAATTTTTCCTAATATCCAATCTAAACCTCCCCTGGTGCAACTTGAGGCCATTTCCTCTCATCTATCACTTGTTACTATGGAAAAGAGACTGACATCCATCTTGCTACAACCTCCTTTCAGGTAGTTGTAGAGAGCAATAAGGTCTCCCCTCAGCCTCCTCTTCTCCAGAGTAAATAACCCCAGTTCCCTCAGCTGCTCCTCACAGTACTTGTTCTCTAGACCTTTCACCACCTTTGTTGCCCCTCTTTGGACACACTCTAGCCCCTCAATGTCTTTCTTGCAGTGAGGGGCCCAAAACTGAACACATCCGAGGTGTGACCCGCACAAGTGCCGAGTATAGAACGATCACTTGCCTGGTCCTGCTGGCCACACTATTTCTGATACAAGCCAAGGTGCTGTTGGCCTTCTTGGCCACCTGGGCACACTGCTGGCTCATATTTAGCTGGCTGTCAACAAACAGCCCCAAAATTAGACCGCTTCTTAGCATTTTCTCTTCTGGGCTAAACAAACTCATCTTCTCCCAACAGATACCATGTTCTCTGCCAACCTCCCCAACATAATCCTTAGCTTCTGCTGGATTTGTTGCACTTTCTCAATGCTTCACTTGTACTGAAGAGCCCAAAATTTTACATAATATTCCAGATGAGGCCTCAAATTTGCTGAGTGGAGGGGAATAATTACTTTCCTCCATTTGGTGACTACACTTTTCATAATGCAGCCCAATATGTGGTTATTCCTAATTGCTACAAGGGCACACTGCTGACTCATGTTCAGCTTGCTGTCCACCGTTGGATTCCTTTTTGCAAAGATGCTCCCTATCCAGTGGGCCCTCAGCCTGTGTTGTGGCTTGTGGTTTTCCCATTCCATGGGCAGGACTTCACATTCCCATTTGCTGAACTTCCTGAGGTCCTGTCAGCTCATTTTTCCATATTACAAAGTTCTCTGAATGGAACCCCGTCCTCCAGTTTATCAATGATGTGCTGGCATCCCCAACTTGTCACCCACAGAACACATAAAGTGCACTTTGTCCCATCATCCACATCATTAATGAAAACATCGGCTCTGGTATTGATTCCAGAGGAACACCACTCCCTCAAACCATTAACCTATGGGCTTCCATAAGTGCATTTGCAGATGGACCCACAGAGGCATCCCTCTTCACCTCCACCAGGTCAGACAGATAGAAGATGTAAAGACACTGATCCTGTTGTCAGCTCTCTCCAGGTCAGTGAACAGAATCAGCAGATTTTAGTTACATGAGGTATGACAGGCTGTTTGCGTACTGAGAACCAAAGGCTGCTAGTGCCAGGATCTGTCTTTGGCATTACATTAGTTCATAAGGCTAACATCTCACCTCAAATTACACACAATTATCCCATGCTGATTCATGCTGTTCTGTACATCCATTCAAGAACAGATTGTGGTCTCACATGAACCTTGGGTAGTTAATCACTGTGAGCATGTAAGGTGCAAAAGGATGCATTCAAAGGATGTGTTGCTTTGTTTTCAGTATGACAGGTACTGTTTGTGTTTCTGCTGTGCCCTGAAAGAGAAAGGTACGGTCAACATTCCACAGCATTATCTGGCACTCTACAGGCATTTTAATAGTACTTTAGTGTGTGTGCTTTCTCTGCTGAAATATTCATTACTTGGGCAACATGCTTGTCATAGCTTAACTAAATAGGTGAGAAAAGATGCTGTTAGAACAGTTGCTCTGTTTTTTCTGGGACTTTAACATGACACCAGCATTGTGCTTCTGCCTTTGGTGGCTGCTTTATCAAAAACTGTATCTCTGGGAAAAAAACCTTATATATTCATCATTTCAAAGATAGCCCCCTGTAATCTAAGTATGACAAAGAGATGCACCAGATACCTGCACTGGTGATGGATTTGCTTGGAATGCCTGGTGATAAACAGCCACTTAGACTTTGGTGTCCCAGGCATGGAAGAATAACCCCATGGCAGCATTTTTACTTACCTGCTCCACAATAGGCAGCCCATATGACCACAGGCTTATCGCTTGGACACTCTGTGCCTCTGTCCCATACAGTGTCCTGTGCAGCATATCCCAGGTGGCACTTGGGACAATAACAACTGTTGAGGTCAGTCAAATCCAGAAGAAAGTGCCTGGGGATTTCTCCTCCCCATTTTCTTTTTCCTACTGCTGCCATTTGTAGCTCCATCCAGTAGCAAGGCTGAGCATGCAGTCCCATTACTCACACATATACACAGTGGATACATGGGTGGCCACATGGAGAGCAATACCAGGCATGGTACCAGGCCTGCTACTCCTGTCCGTGAGGTGAGGACTGACATTTACTAGTAGGCTTACCCATACACTTGCTCTAGTGGTTCACAGCCGACCTCACATTCACAGGTTCCTCAAACCCTGGATGAGACCTTAAGACCATTGAGAGTCCAAAGGCTTCTTATCCAGTCATCATCTCCAACACGGGTCTCTCCCAGTGCAGGTCTCTTGCTCATGGGCAAGTCCAGCCTGAAGTTCACTACCAGACTGCGTGAGCAAACACATACCATAGGCGTGCACATGCACACACACACACACAGAGAACTGAAGTCCCCTAGGGAAGGTAGCACACATGCTGGTCTTTCCCAGACGCTGACATTTCAGACACATGGGCTGCTATGACCTGCAGTCCCTTCTCCATTTGCTGACACTTAGACCCCCACAAATGCACACTGAATAGAGACTGAGGTGGTGGAAGAAAATAGGAAGAGGCAGTTTAGTACCAAGGCAGGACAGGCTGCAGTGACCAGGTACAGGACTCAGCCACACAAGGACAGTGGCCAACAACCTGTATTACACTGTGACCAGCTTCTTTTACCCTTCCCACCCCACCCATTCCCCACACTTGTTCTTTCAGAATCCACCACAATCCCCCTCTTCCTGTCTTTGGCCCTTCCCTTGAACATCCCATGATAAGTAACATGCATTTCTATGGTCACCTTGAAAAATCGCATAGTAAGTTTTACACAATCCTGTAAGACCCAAAAACATCCCACAGCAAGTTTTCTCTTTCCCTTGAGACCTATGGTAACCTTGTTTCTTCCCTTCCTGTCTCTCCTGGCTGACCTTCTCCAAGGCTTTGAGCGGCTCCTGACCACCAACTAGTGAACAACCTGCTCTCTGGACTTCAGTACTGTCTCTGTTACCTCCTGCTTGTTAGGATCTGTGTATCTAGGTGTCCTTGATTATTTTTCCCATCTCTTGTCTTTGATTTTATGCTGAATAGCCATTAACAGGATATGCTTACAAACCAGATGCCCTTATATACCCCTCCGCATATTCTTACACAGGTATTTTTTACATGACACTACAATAGCTAAGGTTATGTAAAGGGAGAGAAACAGAAAAAAAAAAAAACAGAGAGGAAACACTTCACAGATTTCTACACACACAGCAACATGCAATGGCTTCCACACATCTTTCCAGGGCTGCAATGTTTCTTTGGATCATGCAGGCAAGATTTAAGGAAAACAATATAGAAAATGCTTCCAGGCATCAACAACAGGGTGTTAGTAGAGATGATCTCATTCTTATGAACCCTTTATCTAACCCAGGACACCACAGGGTCTGTAACCATAAAAGCAGGAACAGTCTCAGAGCATGCACCCTGCTGAGTCAGCCCTTTGGTTACAGCTCCAGCTTAGATGGCTGTGGGAAGCACGGCTCAACACTCAGTGATGCTCAAGGCTGTTAAAGGAGGAGGACAGGCACATGTCTGGATGCAAGGTCAGCGTGTCCCTGTCTCAGCAAGCACCTCCAATAGGACAAAAAGGTAGGTCTCTCAGCTCTTACATGATCCTTAGGGACCTGTGGTGGAGCAGGGCCCAGGTGTTCATGTTTTGATGTCCCATCACAGTACAAATGTGCAACTGGAGACAGGGAAGAGCAAAGGCCCAGGTAGCCCAAGTAAATTTCAGTGAAGGTAGAGTTGACACTGACCAGAAAGCCCACTGCTTTGAAGAGATACTAACATGTGCCCTTGCAAAAGGAGGCTGTGTGCTTCAAGGGAAAGTGAGAAGCCATTCAGTGGATGACAGGAAAATGAAGAGCTAGAAACAAGTCTTGCTGCTTTGTGGAAAAAAAAAAATTATCAAAATTTTTACCCAAAGTGCTCTATTTATCAAATGAAGATTATAATAAAGTGAAAAATTGTTGATACCAATTTTGATGCAGAGTGAGTTAGAAAAAATATCAAAGAAACCTGAGAAAGCTTTCACAGATACTTCTTACACTATAGCTATTTGTGTCAAAAAATTATCGTTTTCATACAAGCATCATTAAATATTCTTCCTGGCAACTAGTAAAAATCTCTGCTATTCAGAGATGCTCTACTAACAAATTCCAGCACTCTTTCCAAAAGAAACACAGCACAAACAGTGAACCCAATCCAAGTCTGCATTATTTCTTCACTCCTTTTCAGTGTTATCGACTACCTCTGCCCTAAGATAAAGAAAAAGTAACAATGCGTTTCTGACAAAAGTATTAAAAGGACAGATATTTCCTTCACCTCTAACAAAATCTTAGCCATTCTGAAAAAGTAGCATGATAATAAACCATCACATCTTCCAGGAAGAGATAAAAAAATATATAAAAGCAAGCACAAAGTCCTCAAAGGAGGCATTGCAGCCATTTTCCTGGGTAGTGGATGATGTGACTTTTTATGCCACAGTAAAGTGCAGACACTTCACAATAAAGCTGGAAGCACAAAACATCTGTAACAGAAGAGACAGATCTTGTTGAAAATCACACTGCAGATGTTAAAACTCCCATTGCAAATTCAGCTCTGTATTTACCTTGTCCAAATGAGCTGGAATGCTAGTGGTTCTTATGAAGCATGTTGCAGACACAAGCTGCTTAACCCTCATGGCCTCATCCTGCATGGCACATCCATATTTGTGCTATTCATACAGGAGGTAAATGAAGTACAAAAGGTGTTTATTGAATAAAAACTCCAGAGCAAAAAATGATTATGTTTTTCTCCAGGGATCTCTGTGCAGTGGCAGCTAACATCAACAGGCTTGTACTGTGTATTGCTAAACATGCAATTTCGTGAAGCTTTGGGGTGCTTTGGAGAGGTGAATGACTGTTATGTGAAAATGGTTTAAGAAGAAGAGTGCTTTTTTTACTCTTGACCAGTTCCAGGCAACAAAATCCACAGAAAAAATTATCTATAGCACCAGTACAGCCCACATTTCCCACTCAGGATGAAGGTAAGGATCATTCAGTGGCTATTTTTCTCTTTGAACTAAATCTTGTGCCAAACTAAAGACTTTTACCAGAGCTCAGGACAAATGAAATAGAAGGGATCAGAAAACCAGTGAGAGCCTTACAAAGGGGAGGGACTGTGTTGTCTGAGCACCTCTGGCCATTTGCATATCTTTAGGGATTGTAAAAACTTCACTACAGCAGGGAAGAGGTACAGCCATTCTACTGTGGAAAGTATAATCACCAAGGCACATCAAGGTCATAACTTGGTTAGATGCGAGAAGTGCCTAGTACGTTTCCTCCCAGCCCCAAAGGACATCACCAGCCTAAAATGTGCACCAGCTCTAAAGCCAGCTGATGCAATATGCTGCAAAAAGGCTATGGCAGGGATATTTGGTGAAAGGTATGACTTGCCCATGGTTTGTTTTCTTAGGAAAACAGCACTCCCTGTTACAGCCAAGAATTGTAGTCCAAGCACCGGTAAACCAACGTAAACCAGCTAAGACAGCAAGGCTGGCAGAAGATAGGCACACAAGGACCTGTCATTAGTAGTCCAGCCTCTCTGGAAAATAAAGGTTTTTGTGACACAGCATGCTAAATATACCAAACACCATGGCCAACATCCAAAAAAGTGGGTGTCAGATTCCTCTGGCATTGCACTGAGCTTTTGCAGCTACTGCTGAATCACTGATGCACCTATAAGCATTGTTTCCATGTCAGTCTGGAAAAATACCTGGGCCTAGGATAAGAACAGACAAAATGGGAAGAAAAAGCTTTCCTTTCCATCTCATAACAAATCTGGGTGCTCTCCAAATCATACAGCCATGCTATTATCTGCCAAATGGCTGAAATTATCATCCTTGATCTCCACCCATGCCCAATAGCCAGGAAATTAGTCTCCAAATGCTGCTTCTGCCTAGAGAGCACACTCTTTCCTTTGGCAGCAGGGATCACTTCTCTCCCATTGCACTCTCTTACATACCTTTGTGTGCAATCTAAGAGATGGGCAGAGAGCCACAGTAGGAAACATAAATTTTACCCTGACACACAGAAATAGCTAAAATGTTTGCTTCCCAGTCCCCATCTCATTTGGGGAGTGCAGACAGTTGTGTGACAGAGACCTTCTCTCACCTTTAGCTCATCCTCTGGGATTGGCAGCCTCTGCCCTGACCACCCCACTGCCATAGCCTAGGAGAGATGCTGTCCTTAGTGCAATAGGAACAGCTGTGCTTCAAGCAGTGCAGTGCCTCCAGCACAGACAGAAAAGTCAACTGCCAAATACAGACAGACTATCTGGTTCCACCCGGAAATCAGCCAAAGATTCTTCAGCAGTACAAACCACACAGATTTAGGGAGGTTTCTTCACCTATTTTCTTAATTTAACCTCATACAGCTGTCCTTGACCAGGAAAAGGGAGGTGGTGAACACAACAGGCAGTGCAAAGTTTGCATCTGCTCTTACCATCCAAGTTTGTGAGAGTTATGCTTCTTTCCAGCCTGGCAGGGGGAAGAGGGCAAAGAGGTTGGGAAGGAATATGGGGCTGGAGATAGGAAGAGGGGGAGGGGAGGATTCCAGTGAGGTGGCTTACTCAGCACTTAAAAGCTAGGTGGGGTACTTCTAGCAATATGATTTAAAGTATCATTCATTCAAAAGCAGCATATCTGAGTACTTACTACATAGTAATTTGGCCCTCCATTGTGGCTGCTCACTGACAGCATTCAGATAAAGAAACAATATTTCTAAACCTGAAATTAATACCAGCCATGAACAATCCCAATCCGGCTGCTGAAATTGTACACTGAAGCAAGGCAAGTTGTGTTGGATCCCATCCTACCTTCTAAATCCACTCAGCTACTATAAATGTGCACTTAGAGGTGTAAGCCATACACTCAGCAGCAGACACGGACTGGCAGTAGAAAAGCATGCTGCCAGCCCAGCAAGGGAAAGCAATAGTCATTAGCCATTGCCCTCTGACTGAAGTGAGAACAGGTACCTGCCTTTTCTTTTTCACTTGTGTGATCCCTTGGGTCCCCTGGAGGTAAGTCCTCCTGCCTGTAGAAAAGATCCCCACAGTCAGGCTGGAAGATCCAAAGCCAACTCACTGCCTCGATGACTGTCCCTGGGGTCCTTGCACACTACCAGGGGAAAGCTGGAACATGAGCACAGCTTCAAACAGTTGTAGCAGAGGATTTTGTATGAGAAAGCAAAAATTGCCACAAAGATCATGACCTTCAATATTCAGCACAGCTGAGCCTTCCATTTGATGGAGGATAGCTAAAGTTCCTGACAAATGTACACTCTTAGTTCAGTCATGAGCAACTTGGCATTGGTGAATACAAAATACTCTATCTCCTGCAAATGAATTGTTAGATGTAGGACACAGAGGAGGAGGAGGAGGAGGAATTCCAACCACTTCAGAAACATGTGTAGGCCCGTCACTGTAGGATAACATTGCTAGGTCATCAGACTTAGGTTTCATCCTTCAGAAGTCTGCCTACCCATGCCAGATCCTTTCAAGAGCCAATGGCACACATCTTTCTGGCCTTCTGCCAGACCTGGATTGAACCTCCAGTGCTCACTGGACTTCATGTTGGACGTTCATGTCCTTTGCAAATGTGGCATTCATTATCAGGATGAGCAGTGTAAGGCATGTCATTCACTCACCACACTAGGCCCTTCAGAGTGACTAGCAGACATCTCACTGAGAAAAATATGCCAGAGAGGGGCAGTTGCTTTTCATGCCTTTAGGGCTTGCAAAACATCTTTGTGCAGTCATTCAGCAGGAGGAAAGAGGCCATGGTGTAGCTATTCAGTCAGAATGATGGCTGTCTCCTTAGACATTTGCTCTCAAAACCTAGTTTCACATCTCAGATGTTAATTATATATAAAAGGACAGTGACTCTATGTCCCGTCTATGTAGCTGATGGTATTTCTTCCCTGTCTTGTCTCCTTAGCAGAAAAAGGCAGACAGAAAGAGGAAGAATAAGCAAAATTCTCCCAGGGCACTTGGTGCTACCAGCAGCTAGAAGACAGTAAAGGACAAGTTTCAGCAGAATAACAGCAGTTTGAGTGTCGCCCTGCAGCCTAGTCACTGGGAAGGTGGGAGAGGGTGATGACGCTCTCATGGATCTGAATGCAGCAGTTGTCCTTGCAGAAAAGCTCTGCTATTGGGTGGAGGAGTGCCATCCAAAACACTCCAACCAAATTTTCCTATACATTGCTGAAACACATGTAAAATGGTCACTGGTGGTGAGAAATTTCTTCTGAACCAAAGAACTACACACGCAAACACGGTGGATTGTGAGTAATTATTCCCAGGAGTTCCCGCGAGAAACTCTGAGTGCAGCTGAGAACTCATAATATTTCTTCTTAGTGACAAAGACGTGTGCCCCCTTCCCCACTCTCACCAACACGCACACAAAGACATCCTATTAACAATGCCTCTTCCACATGAAAGGAGAGCTGAGATTGTTTACTGTTGTGCATCACTCAACATCTTGCTTATTAGCAAACATACTCTCTCCAATTTGTCTTTTTGTTTTGCAATAATGTAGGAGCTCCCAGCTCCTCCTTTTTTTCTTCACTTCTAAACAAACAATAGCTTTTGTAGACAGGAAGAGAATAACAGCAGTTAAGTGCTTACTTTTAATTATACAAAGGCTATATTCTTACTTAATGTAAAAGTATGAGCCATTGTTCTCAAAATCTGTTTCAATTCCCCAAATACCTTAATTATAGTTCACAATATTCATACCAGGAGCAGTCATTACTTCTTAGAGGCAATTTTGAAAGCTAATCCTTTAACCTGTGTCTCTTATGAGCGAAGAAAAATGCTTGATGTTTTCTTGAACTTGCCTTTAATTATGTGAGATGAGAACATATGAAATTATATGGAAACATTTATCAGGCTTTTTCCACAGAATTTGCCTACATTCTAAGATTTATGCTCTGTTTGCCATCCACAAAGGAGGATTTTATCAAACAAGTCCCCTCCAGGATGCAGTAAGATCCATAAGGAGAGAAAAAAAAAAAAAGAGTTCACAAATGCCTCCATACTGTGTCCATACTATCTGGGAGAAGGTAGAAGATAAAAGACTGGAGCCTTTGGCCAAGAGAGATTGGGCAACTTGACCCTGGATGCAGTGAATCCTCATTTTATGTGTAAGGTTGGTTTCAGCATCCCTTCTGCTGAAATCTAAAAATTGATTTAATTTTACCATGAATGTTGCTGGCCTAAAGAGGCCATTGTGCTTTCTCGGTTACTTTTAATTGCAAGAGTGATCTGGGTTAGGCAGGGTCCAACCAAACAATCCTATATGGCTAGCATGGGGGCGTACACCAGCCACTCAACAGCTCTTTCAACCTTGCTGGTAATGAATACAGCAGAAGGTCAATGCACTCTCTCCCTCTCTTTCTCTGTCTCAGATTTTAATGCTCTTTCCCTTTGCAAGGAGATAGGTAACAGGCCTTTGCTTCAAAGTATGCCATAACATGACACATGTGACAGCAACATTTGCTCTGCACACGGCAGGAAGTGCTCAGGGCTCTGGAGTTGCAGAAATAAGCAAGCAGAGCCGAGCAGGACACTTTCTTGCTGATGTTACAGCAGGCTAGAAGCAGTCCCTGCATCCTCCACAGCTGTGGAGGAATTGATGGTGAAGCAAACCACACATAGAGCATCATGTGTATTCCCGTGCTTAAATGAGCCTTAACAATCTCACCAGAAAAGGTGTGACAGACTAACTGTCTGTGGGCAGTATGTGATTTCTGAAAGTTCATAACCCCATTCAATTAAAAATGGTGCTTCTGCAGAAAGTCTCTGAAGGCAGGGCTCCTCAGTGAAGCTGATTTCCAGCTTCCTACCCTGGCTGCTTATTCCAGGGACCTATTAACAAGCACAGGAGGATTCTTTCTGCAGTTGGGGAAAGCAGATTTCATCATTCTCGTTGGAATCGGAGAAAGGCAAGCTGTGCTGAGACTTCAAAGAGAGTCACCCAGACAAATCACAAAAGTTTGTTTGGGGAGGTGATGAAGGAGCAGGCTAGCAGCAGGGAGTAAGTGTGAGGTCAGGGCATCTTCATTAGACTAGGTCAGTGTCAGCCCTGCCAAAATACTGCCTCTACTTTCATGATATTGTTACCTCACATATATATATATATAATATATATATTATATATATATTATTCTTGGATGAAATAGAATAGTGTAGGAGTTATTAGTAGTTAAGAAAGAATCATAGTTAGGAGTAGAGACTAACACCTGAGAATTTTAACAAGATAATAAATAATGCTTAGGCCAAACAAGAGGCTATTAGCAATGAATGCCTCATTAACAAGAACCTCCTCAAAAGAATACAAATCAGTAGAACTTCAAGGACTAACAGTGGAAACACCCTGCTACAAAGAAGGGTGTGAAGATAAGGGAAGGCCACAAATCAGTCAGCAGTGATAACAGGAAACATCTTGGCCCATAAGGCACCAAACCATGGAAACTGGGGGAAAGGTAGTTCTGGCAGGCGGAAATTGCGACCACCGACTCAATTGAGGGACAAAAGGACTACCCCCTCACACTCCTCTTGAGCATGCACAGTGAATTAAGATCACACTAGCTTTAAACTTCAGCAAAGAAGATACAGAACAATGGAAGGAGGGGATGCCCAGTCAGGTCAATGATTATATATTAGATAGGTGTGGTGTGTTAGCTTTCATGTACAAATGTCAAAAACGAATTATGGTAGGTGTGCATGTTAGGAGGAGATCCCCCATGCACCCAGCATCAAATAAAGTAATGCCTGCTCTTTAATACACACAGTGTTAAGGAGTTTTATTCCTGGTTTTTGGTGACAAAATGAAACACTGGAGCTATGCCTTAATTGCAAAACAGGCACTGTTTCAGGTAGGAGATTTTCTCCAAATGAACTGAAGGATAAGGTGTACTCAATTTGCAAGTGAGTGGAAATCCAAAAGTTTTGCCACTTTGTATGATAGGATCCAGACATGGTCAGAAAACAATCCTACCTTGCCACTGCCTTCTTGGATGCTCAAGCCCACAAGCAGCCTCTGTGGCACTGTCACAGTGACAAGCTCCCACAGCATGACAGAAAGGTGTTGCTTCTCTGTCAGGATTGGTTACAGTTTGCCCAAGGACGGATGTTGCTGGGCTACACCTATTATTTTTGTGGTTGCTCATTGTTGACAAGGCAAAAACCTGACCTGTTCTGCAGCAAATGTGTCTCCAAGAGATCAGTGTCCTTCTGCAATACCAGCTTGCAGGCCAGCCTTGACCTCAATGCAACTGTCACAAGCACAGCCATGAGGAAGGTGAGGGCAGCTCTCCCTCACTGCAGACTACCTGCCTCACTCTCCCAGGGCCTGGGAACAATTATTCACTGATCTCTTTAGAAATATGTTTTAATGCAGGGGAAGACATGTTAAAGACATGTTATCTCATCTTTTCTTTTTCTCTTTATTGGGAAACTGTGTTCTTTCAACATTTTCTGATTGTAGACTTTCCACCTTTAATTGCTCTTTTTTTCCTCCAGTGGACTCTCCAGTTTGTTTCTGATTTCCTAAAAGGAGATCTCATCAGTGCTGAGTACAGGACAATAATTGCCTTCTCCACTGTAGACAGAGAACTGATCTGCTGTTAACTGTGCTAAGTTAACTACTGCTGGCACATTAGGAGGAGGAATCAGCTCCTGTGCTTTGCTACCAGCCTCATTCTCATCAGGTTTGAGCCCACAGCAGTGGAATCGGAGGAGAAACAGGACAGACAGTAAAAGGGGCAGCTATAGGGAATGGGTGCAGCGCTTTGTGAAGTGATTAAAAGAGACTGAGAGCATTAAAATGGGAGACAGACAAGCCCAGCCCCAGAATAGGTGTGCCTGCCAGAATAGAAGGCAGTGAGAAGATGTCCTGATTAGTATACTGGAGAGGCAGAAAGGAAAAGACAGATAAAACCACATTCCTCAGTTTTAAGCAGTTCTCCATTTATCAAGATCTCACATCTGCCTGCTTTGGTGCTTGGGGCTTGGAGTTTGGGGCCTTTTGTTTAACATTCTTCTCTGAGGCCACTGAATTAGACACCACACTGCTGCCATCCCCAACATCCATATGGAAAGGGTATCATTCTGGTGGGAGATATCTGGAATTCCATTTTGGGCATGTTGCGTTTGACAATGCAAGAAGATGTCAGAAAGAAAAAACAAAATGCCTGCCTGCATGGAGAGGTATTCTGGGGGAAACAGAGTACAAAGCAACTGATTCAAAGTGGAGAGGCAGGAGAGAGTTATCAGCAAAAGGAAAGCCCGCATCTTGCTTAAAGATTAATCTACGCTGACAGAGTAGATAGAGAAAGACGTGAAAGTCCCATGAACATTCAGAGGAAGAATGACAGAAGAGGACAACAAGACAAAAAAAAAGATCAGCTTGAGACACAGGGAGGGTATTCAGGAGAGGACAGAGCCCTAACCACCACCAGGCAATAGAAATTTTAGTGAAGATGGCAAGTGCCAGGCACTGAGCACGTTTGGATACCTAAGCACTTCTGCTGTGTGTGTCTACATGGGAAATGAACTTCTCTGAGAGTCTGGGCACTTAAGTGTTAAATTGTATTTTCCCTGCTCCCACAAGCAAAAGCTGCTTTATCAAGAAGCTCCAGCTGATTTAATTAACCTCGGTCAAAAAACATTTCCTTTCCTTGGGGGTGTAATCTGTAAGCAGCAAGGTTGAAAAGAGTTTACCTGTCCTACCTGTGAATCTCTTACACACTTGACTTGTGTGATAGTCTCACACTCACATCAGTTCCATCTTTAGGGTTTCTATATTTTCTGCATTTCATGCTGTCGCTCAATAATTGTCAGTATGCAGTTTTGTCAGAAAATAATACTGTTTATTCTCTGAGAGACTTTGCATGTTCTTCATATTTTATAAGCGTCCATTCTGAGTCACTAGTACCTAAAAGACAAAGGCAAAGGGAGTAATGAGAGTAAAAAATAAAGTTGATAAGAATCAAGCACGGACAAGTAGGTAAAAATGTTTCTTTGCACACTAGGTGGAAGTGAAGCCCTCCCAGGATGTTGATACATCCAAACCTTATGCTGGGTCGCTGAGCCATGGTCAATGCCACAGGCCAAACTGTGACTGAGAAGTAACATAGCCAAACATCCTTGCTCAACTCCAGTCTCCCTAATGTAAGCAAAAGCATGGCTTTACCTGTTATAGCATCTCTTTCAGCACTACCCCTGACTGGGACTCTTAGTGTTTCTGCTTCATACATGTTTCACTGGCCAATGAGCTTCTCTTTAGTTGCCACATTTAAGACTAAACATGGTCAGATGCTGTATAAGGATCTCCTGCATATCACAGAATCACAGAATGATAGGGGTTGGAAAGGACCTCCAGAGATCCCCTTGTCCAACCCCCTTGCTTGAGCAGGTATACCTAGAGCAGGGTGCACACGACTGTGTCCAGGTGGGTTTTGAATGTTTCCAGCAAAGGAGACTCCACAACCTCTCTGGGCAGCCTGTTCCACTGCTCTGTCACCCTCACAGTAAAGAAGCTTTTCCTCATATTCAGGTGGAACTTCCTGTGTTCTGATTTGTGTCCATTGCCCCTTGTCCTGTCACTGGGCATCACTGAAAAGAGTCTGGTTCCATCCTCTTGACAACCATCCTTCAGAGATTTATAAGTATTAGTAAGGTCTCCCCTCAGTCTTCTCTTCTCGAGGCTGAACAAACCCCAGTTCTCAGCCTTTCCTCATAAGACAGGTGCAACAGTCCCCTGATCATCTTGGTAGCTCTCCACTGGACGTGCTCAAGAAGTTCCCTGTCCTTCTTAACCTGGGCAGCCCAGAACTGAACACAGTACTCCAAATGTGGTCTCACTGTGGAAGAGTAGAGGAGAGGAAAACCTCCCTCGACCTGCTGGCCACACTCCTTTGTATACAACCCAGGATACCACTGGCCTTCTTGGCCACAAGGGCACAGTGCTGGCTCATGATCAACTTGCTGTCCACCAACACTCCCAGGTCCTTCTCAACAGTCCTCCTTTCCAGTAGGTCAGCCCCCAAGATGTACCAGTGCATGGGATTGTTCCTCCTTGCTCTTGTTGAATTTCATCAGGTTCCCCTTGGCCTAGCTCTCCAGCCTGGCCAGGTCTCATTGGATGGCAGCACAGCCACTCCTCTCAGATTGGTATCGTCAGTGAACTTGCTGAGGATATACTCTGTCCCTTTGTCCAGGTCATTGATGAATATACTGAACAGAACTGGACCCAGTGCAGACCCCTGGGGAACACCACTAGTTATGGGCCTTCAGTCAGACTCTGCCCCGTTGATCATGACCCTCTGAGCTCTGTTGTTCAGCCAGTTCTCAACCCACCTCACTGTCCTCTCAACTAACCCACACTTCCTTAGCTTGTCTGTGAGGATGTTACGGGAGACAGTGTCGAACACCTTACTGAAGTCAAGGTAAACAACATCCACTGCTCTCCCTTCATCTACCCAGCCCGTCACACCATTATATAAGGCTATCAGATTGGTCAAGCATGATCTTCCCTTGGTGAATCCATGTTGACTACTTCTGATAACCTTCTTTTTGTCTACGTGCCTGGAGATGACCTCCAGGATGAACTGTTCCATCACCTTTCCAGGGACGGAGGTGAGGCTGATTGGCCTATAGTTTCCCAGGTCCTCCTTCTTGCCCTCTTTGATGATTGGAGTGACATTGGCTACCCTCCAGACTTCAGGCACCTCTCCTGTCCTCCATGACCTTTAAGAGATGAAGCAGAGTGGCTTGGCAAGAACAGCCGCCAGCTCCCTCAGCACTTGTGGATGCATCCCATGGATTTGTGAGGATCCAGTTTGCCTAGGTGATCTCTAACCCAATCCTCCTCCACCAAGGGGAAGTCTTCCTTTTCTCTCTCTCCTCTGGGGGCTGGGATGCCTGAGGATCAGCCTTAGCAGTGAAGATTAAAGCAAAGAACGCATTCAGTAACTCTGCCTTCTCTGCATCCTGCGTCACCAGGGCCCCCACCTCATTCAGCGGTGGGCCCACAGTTTCCCCAGTCTTCCTTTTACTGCTGATGTATTTAAAGAAGGTCTTCTTGTTATCCTTGACAGCCCTTGCCAGATTTAGTTCCAAGTGGGCCTTGACCTTCCTCGTTGCATCTCTGCATACCCTGACAACATTCATCTATTCCTCCCAAGTAGCCAGTCCCTTTTTCCACATACCGTAAACCTCCCTTTTCCATTTGAGTTTCTCCAGAAATTCTTTTTGCTTATCCATGCAGGTGTCCTGGCTCCTTTGCTTGACTTCTTCCTCATAGGGATGCACCGATCTTGAGCTTGGAGGAAGTGGTCCTTGAATACTGACCAGCTCTCTTGGACCCCCCTGCTGTCTAGAGCCCTAACTCATGGCATTCCTCCAAGCAGGTCTCTGAAGAGGCCAAAGTTAGCTCTCTTGAAGTCCAAGGTTGTAATCCTACTTGTTGCCCTGCTTCTACCACGCAGGATCCTGAACTCCACCATCTCGTGGTCACTGCAGCCAAGGCAACCCCCAACATTCACCTCCTCAGCCAGGCCCCCCTTGCTTATTAGTATAAGGTCGAGCAGCACATCTTGCCTTGTTGGTTCCTCCACCACCTGCATCAAAAAGTTATCCTCGATGCTCTGCAGGAACCTCCCGGATTGTGCATGCCTCACTGTGTTGCTTTTCCAGCAAGTATCAGGGTGGCTGAAGTCCCCCAGGAGAACCAGGGCCTGCGATTGTGAGGCTACTTCCCGCTGCCTGTCGAAGGATTCATCCACTTCCTCTTCCTGATCAGGTGGCCTGTAGCAAACACCCACAACAGTGTCACCTATAATATTTGCCTGCCCCTTAATTTTTACCCATAAGCTCTCAATTCGTTCTTCCTTCACCCCTAGGCAGAGCTCAATGCATTGCAGTTGCTCCCTCACATAAAGAGCAACGCCCCCACCTTGCCTTGCTGTTCTCTCTTTCCTGAAAAGCCTGTAGCCATCCGTGACAGCATTCCAGTCATGCGAGTTATCCCACCATGTCTCTGTAACTGTGATCAGATTGTGACCCTGTGACAGCACACAGATCCCTAGTTCCTCCTGTTTATTCCCCATGCCACATGCACTGGCATACAGGCATTTCAGAGAGGTAATTGAACATGGAGTTTTCCCTGGAGGGGTGCACGAGGACCCACTAGAGCTGTGCACACCCTTGAGGTAGTTGGTCTCCTGATTGTCATCTTGTGAGGCAGCTAAGGCACCTTTGTCACTGCTCTGGTTGGCCTGGCTTATTCCCCCATTGGATGTGATGGCATTAGCATTGCCACTTCGGCCCCTGCCCCCCAAGTCCTTCAGTTTAAAGCCCGCCTCACCAAGCTGGCCAGCCTGCTGGTAAACTTAAATATCTCAAGTTGCTTAATATGTCACACTTAACCTCATACTGAGCCCCCCCTTACTATTTTGACTCTTATCACTTCTTCCAGAAAAGCATTCCATCTTCGCTCAAAGACATGACAAGAGAGACACCACTTCTTTCACAGCTTTGTTCGAACATAGGTAAAAACATATATACTTCTCTTCTAATCTGAAATTCCAATCTGACTTCTATTAGTTCCCTGTATGCCTTCCTTTTCTACACCAAAAGCACCCTTCTGGTACTTGTGCTCTAAGGTCACTTGTGGAGAGGGGACAAATGAGATTGATATCCTGAAAAAAATTGAATTTTTTGAATTTTCTGCTAAGCCATAACAAAGAACTATGTGAGCTTGGCAAAACAGAATTTGATGGCCAGAGACGGGAACTGAGAGATAGGGAAGCACTTGTTTTACCACTATATTCTTGAGGAGAGCTGAGAGACTGATCAAAGGAAACATCCTGCCTCAGAAGACGCTGAGAACAGGTTGATAAAGTATATAGTCAAAGAGAACAACTAATTGGGATGTTGATAAGAACTAAAACAAGGTACTCATTATAATACTAAAAATCAGGCCCATAAGCCAGGAACCGCCCCTTCTAATAAGCCTCTTACTCTCTGAGCATGCATGGTAAATAAAAAGTGAGCTGTACCCTTGAGTCGAAGCGAGAAAGAAATTAACCAATTATTAGCTGATGCTTGTGAATATTAGCTGTGACAAGAAATTAACGACTTATTAGCTGATGCTTGTGAATATTAGCTACGACTGACACATTTAACTGTATAAATGCCTTGTAGTTTCTCCGTT
Source organism: Morus bassanus (assembly GCA_031468815.1). NCBI lineage: Eukaryota > Metazoa > Chordata > Aves > Suliformes > Sulidae > Morus > Morus bassanus. The sequence continues at coordinate 31,832,970 of CM062600.1, forward strand.
CAGTGTGCTAGCTTTTTGGGCTACCACCTAGCACCAATCTTTGCACAAAAAAAAAAAAAAATTTAAATAAAATACCTCCGCTCTCTGTGTAGTTTGGTGTTTTGCACACTGGGTGAACGAACCCACTTTTCAGGACAACAAGATCTCTTGAATGCTTTCCAAGCTTGCCGCTTTTCAGGACAACAAGATCTCTTGAATGCTTTCCAAGCTTGCCTGTACGGGGATTATTGGGCAAGATTATCTGAATTAAAGCTTGAAGTGGCATTCCTTTTGGAAATCAGCAGTCAGAGTGAAAGACACTTCAATTAAGTTCTGCTTCCTTTTCTGGGGGAAGGAACTATTTTATAACGAAGTAAGGTCACACTTTCTGAATGCGGACCTGTAAAAAGCAACACAGCAGAGCTCAGCCTTTCTAAAATTCATACCTGCAGCTAATTCAAGCTTCAAAACACTGCAACAAAGGAAAGGCCCAATTTCTGCATTTCAAGATCGTTTTTGCCTCTCTCCCCACCCCCCCACTCCCACACCGTTATCTCTTTCCTGCAGTATTTCCTGTGGTCACGGACAAATCCTGTATTCCTGTATTGAATTTTCAGCATCACATTTCTAGTCTTCATTTCTTAATTGCATATATCTCCAAAGACAACATTAGATCAACCTGCTGTGGCATCCACTGCATGTTCATATTTTCAGCTGTTTTATCCACTCTGATCCCAGAACTACTTTCGAGGCTGCAATCCCACACTCTGCAGGTCAGGCCACCGTTCCCTGTCCAAACATGCACAGCCTTGCACTGAACAGTACCAACCCATTTGTCTTCAAATAGCCTGCTGAATAATCCTGATTGCTCCTTTTGTACAGCAGGATTTGTCCCTGGTTTTGTAGCCATTGTGCCTGATACTGTCAACTGTATTTTTTCAATGAGTTTGTATTTTCTTTCAGATATTGGGAAAGGTACAGAATAGGTTCAATGGCAAATTTTACAGAAGGCACTGAAACAACCCATATTTATGATAACTTCCCTTAGAAACTACTTCTGTCAGCTAGCCATTTCCTAGTGCCTACACATTTCAGTGTTGAATAGCATGTGTTTCTGTATCAGAAAGTTAATGGTATAAGATCAAAATCATTACAAAGTATTTTATATCTCCATAGCTGCCTTCATCAACCAAACTTATAATCCAAAGGAATGAAAGAATTCTGTTTGACAAGTCCTATTTTGCATAAAACAATGTTGACTGACACTAATTATATTCCTGCCCTTTATTTCTCATCTAATTGAATCCTGTATCATTTTTTCCATTATTTTGCTCAGGAGTGATGTCAGGTCAACTGGTCTATAATTTTCTGGGTCATCTTGTTTACCTACTAATAGCCAGCTTCCAGTCTTTGGATATTTCATCAGTGTTCCAAATATTTTAATAGAATATTTTTATGCTATCAATAAAATATTTTATTTTTAAATGAGGGAGAGGGATTTGCTTCTTACTTTCTTTTGAGACCATGGGAGCAAATTAGATTGCCGATTGAAAATCCCAGTTGATTTATCCTTGGTTTCCATCAGAGTAGCCAACATTTCATGCTGCTTCTTCCAAGCACAAAAGAGAGAAATATCTGGAATACTTTTACCTCTCCTGCATTATCAACATCTTTACCACTCCCACATAAGATCTTATTGGCCTTATATGCCCCAAACTGCCTTGGTCCAGCTAAGCATGAAATTTCTTCTGATGGCCTTCCTCATGAACTTTTTTATCCCTTTCCTGGTTTTGGCTGGAATTTTCTTCACTGTAGCTGGTATAGTGTGTTTTGAATTTGATGAGAATAGTGTTGATGGCACACTGATGTTTTAGTTGTTGTTAAGTAGGTGCTAAGTGTCGCTAAGTAGTGCTGATAGTAGGCAAGGACTTTTCCAGCTTCCCCTGCTCTGCCAGGGGCACAAGAAGCCGGGAGGGGAGGGGGCACAGCCAAGGTAGCTGATCCAAACTGACCCAAGGGATATTCCATACCATATGACATCATGCTCAGTATATAAAGCTGGGGGAAGAAGGAAGGGGGAGAGGTTCGGAGTGATGGCGTTTGTCTTCCCAAGTAACCCTTACGCTTGGTGGAGCCCTGCTTTTCCTGGAGATGGCTGAACACCTGCCTGCTGATGGCAAGCAGTGAATGAATTCCTTGTTTTGCTTTGCTTGCATGTGCAGCTTTTGCTTTACCTGTTAAACTGTTTTTATCTCAACCCACGAATTTTCTCCCTTTTACTCTTCTGATTCTCTCCCCCATCCCACCAGGGGGGCAGTGAGCGAGCTGCTGTGTGGTGCTTGGCTGCTGACTGGGGCTAAACCATGGCAATCCCTCAACATAACTCACACAGTGTTGCCTATCTTCCTCCCTCTCCCATCCGTTTTTTATCTTCTGTTTTATCTTCATCTGCAGCCCTCACTCATTGCCATTAAGAAAGACTCTTACACAAACCATCCTTTCAGGGCCGGCGAATACCTTTACTGAGATCACCACACACTCATTAATAGCTCTGTCCCCACTCTTGTGCTGACTTCCAGTCCTGGACGGTTCTTAAATTTGCTTTGCTCTTTCCCCTCTTATCCACTAGCAGCTATATACTTTCCATGCAGAATTATTGCAATTGCTTTTCTATGTTTTTCTCCCAGCAACCCATAAAAAGCCACACTCTCCCCTGACACATACACAGCTGCAGCACCCTCTCCCTTACATCTGTTCTAGCATTTCCTCACTGTGTCTCCCTCTCCATTCCCAGACTCAGTATCAGCCCTATACATGATTTCAGACTCTTGCTCACCCTCTCTGCTTCATTCACACTCTCTGCTGCCCCACAGAGATGCTGTGACGCAGGGAAAAATTATTTCTACATGCAGCAAACTCCGAGCGTGGTGCGATCCTCTGCTCATCTCGCAGAAAACAGTAAGGCTGGCAACCTAGTGTCTTTGCAAGCGCTTTGCAGCTGATGTGAAAGAGCTATTCCAAACGTGTCTTTGAGGAAGCACAAGATGGCTCAACTTAATTTTACTGGCATTGATGATATTGCTCTATAAAATGAATGAAAATTATTTTAGGAGCTTTCCGTGTTTTCCTGAAGTTTAAGAATGAGGTGTGGAATATTGCTGTTTCAGAAAGAGGAGGTTTGGGAGACGCTGTGCAAGAACATGACAAATGGCACCTAAAGATAGTCTGTGAAGATATAAATATCACATTTGGAGGCTTCTTCTTTAAATGATTCCCAACATTGACTTACAGATATATCTCCCAAGGCTTTGATTGCTGCTGTGGAGACACATTTTGATGATGAAACCAGTATAAAATATGTATGTATAATTTTTAAATCTAGATTTTAAACTTCCTAGTATAGAAAATTCATGTTCTCAGAGGATTCCGCATTGAGCCTTATGACTTGCTTAATGTAACTCATCTGAACTCTTGGCTGACTTTGAGCTTGGCTCTCAGTTCTATAAGGACCATGGAGACCTTCCATGAAAGTTCATGCCCAAGTACATAATGAAAGGACACTGGCACATCAGGTTTTCTGAAAGATCATGTAAGTAATTAAAAATCATAACCATTTCTTTCTGCTTTTCTTGGAAATTACCAACCTTCCAGCAGCTTTGACTCACCACTAAAATTCACACTCCCAAGCTCCCATTTCTTGGATTTTACTGCTTTCTTATCTCTAGACCTTCGCATCTCTGCATACACGAGCCTTCCTGATTCTGGTAAGAGTGAACTGTGATTAATATCTCAGTGCAGCTCTTAGAGACTCTCCATGGTAGCTCTTGTGTCATGGGATAGAAAGGTAGTATATGCAGACAGAGTAAAGCAGGAGGAAGTGGTTCAGCCCACCACACAGACCCTGTTCAAGTGTCAAGGGACCTTCCACCAGCCACAGGGACAAGCAATGTGCTGCCTGCAGATGACCTCCCTTGAAGACCACTGTGCAAGCAGCACTGCACAGCCTGCACTGTTCAGCAGGCTTTGTCTGGAGGGTTTCAGTAGAGACCAATATGAAGGGCAGGCCCCCCTGTTAGAGGGTAACAAGTCTTCTATCAATAAATACAGATGGCAGATGGTATTTCTGACTGCCTTGCTGACAGCTCAGGCAGGCACATCCTGGTCTGGAATAGGGGGAAGAAATTGCAAAGATCCTGGTCAAGTATTTGTAAAAGGTAAGTGCCAGTACCAAAAGGCTCCAGGTCTGCTGCAGAACAAGCAGTGAAGTCCCCTTCTGTACTGGAGTCATGCTACAGTAAATCCAGCCCCAGGACCTCAGGGGCATCTGCAGGGTCCAGTCTGTTTGGGGACTTCCACAGAGTCTCAGATCCCTTTTTGTTTGATTACAATTACCTCTTCAGCAAGAGTCTCTCAGGTCATTTTTCAAATAAATGTCATTCTGGTTAGATCCTGTGGCAGAAACGGAGCGAAAAGGTGACCCCACCCCTAGCAGTTCTCAGCTTCATTTTAGCTGAGAAGCTGTTATATCTCAGCCTCTCTCGCTGCCTAGCTGCTATTTCTAACCTGTCCAGCGCTGCATTATGTCAAAGTCCATTATTTATTCAGAAGATCTAGAGGGTGAGATAGCATCCCACTTCTGTGACAGGGATCAATAGGTGCCCTTTCTGTAATGACAGCAACTTTTTTTTTTTCTTTTTAAGGCCTCAGTTCTGAGCACTTAAAGAATCATTGCTAATGCTACACCATTAGGGATTGTTAAAAACATCAAAGCACTACTAAATGATCTATTAAACATACTATTGTTGCAATTGCTATTATGCTAATCTATGTATGATCTTGTTATTTTACACAGTCACAAACTCCCAAAGCTAAAGAAAGCTAACTGCATTAAGACAAGGAAAATAGAGTTTCACGGAAAATTAGTTACCTGTTAGTATAGATAGCTTTATTTTCTTTCTTTTTCTTAACTTTGCAGGCCAATGGCTCCTTTCTTTTAGCCACTTTGGGGAAACAAGAAAACAAGATGCAAGTCAATTATATGCAGCTGCAGATCTCACTTTCCCCTCAAAAAGCACAACCACCACAAAAATCACTCCACACAGAACAGCTACCTTATTCCTTGGCCAAGTAAAGCAAAACAACTAGAACTAGGCCAAGTAAAGCAAAACATCTACAACTACTACTACTATTAGTACTACTAGTCTAATAAAAAGTGCCTTATATTGGTGGCATCAGGCAAGAGAAGGAAAAGTGCAATTTATTTTGGAAAAAAACAAAACCCGTGAAAGAAGACCAAAAGGAGAGGGACTAATCTTGCATTTTTGGAACCCAGTGCAATACAAACCAAATCAAGCCATTCAGCAACCCTGGGAAAAATGGGCACCCTTGGATCTCCTTGAAAATCATAAGCATTCTCAAAAATGAGTGAACAAGCTCAGAACTCAGACCAGCATCAGCTACACAAAAGTACAGGTATATACTTTTACTATTCTAGAATAAAAGAAAGAAAATAATGGAAAAAAAAACATTAGATCAATTCTGTGTTTAATGGAAAGAAGAGATGGTCACCACAAGGGGAAGGGAGTGTTTACCCTCTGCCAATTGATTATTTTCTATTAGGTATTTTCCAGTAGAATATACATTAAAAATCCGTACAAACCATACTATAATGAGGATGGCTCTTTAGTGCCAGGGTTATGGAGACACCCCAGAGGAAGCTCAGCTGTTTCTTAGACAGGCTGCTATCTATATTCACAAGAGAGAGAGACTGCCAATAAGTATTGTAAAGGCGGAAAATCCAGAGTACACAACTTCTCTTGTACCAGGCAGAGCTCGCAGCAGAACCTAGGAATAAGGCAGCACATAAGAGAAGCTTCAGGCTAGTGTCTGCTTTTCTTTGGGTCTGTGCAAGGACTCTGCATGTAACTGAGAGTGAATCAAAGCTGTCCCATCATTACTGCTCCCACTGGTATATGATCCTGCAAGCCAAAGAGGGCAAAAGTTGTTTTCTTTCCAATACATAATGAAAATAAGGAGAAACTTAAACATGAATGTGCATGAGATAGCACTCTGAGGAAGTGGGAGGAGAAGGAGAAGGGAAATGGGAACTGATTTGTGTTAGAAAGTTGCCTGTAGCATTGCTCAGACAGTGAGAAGATTGGTTCCCCTGGGAACTCCATTCAGAAAGGGCCAGGATGGAGGGGCAATATCCTACACCATGCGATAGCAAAACCAACTAGAACTGCTCGCAGGAGAAAAAGAAGAAAAACAGGGTTGCTCTCAAGAAAACAAGCAAACACACAAAACCCCAGCTTATTCCAGAACTGCAAACTTTCCAGATTAAGAGTCAATACTAGTCTCTGGGGAAACATTACACATCCTGAGGCACCTGTATAGATGCCTGGGAGAATGGCAGCTCTTTCTCAGGAAGCAGGGCCAGGCACCTGCAGCTTTGTCAACAGGGTGCAGGACAGCTGGGCTTCATGAGCAGCAACCCAGAGCAAAGACACTGATCTGAGAAGGACACTGATATTAGATGTGCTGCCCAGGTGTAGGCAGACATGCAAGGTTGTTGCCTGGTCTTCCATGACAGCCAATGGGGAGATGCAGCTCTCCCCACCACAGGGATGCAGCAAACTGCCTGCTGCTACCCACTGGCTGCAAAGACGGCCTGAACAGGTAGCTCAGAACCTGTATGGTGCTGTAGTCAAGTACAGGTGAGATGAAGCCCAAACCTGAAATCTCCCTGCTGCCCCCTACAACTCTTCCTCTCCAGAGTGAAGGACAGCAGGGAGAAATACAGTGACTGTTTCCTTCCTGGCCCCAGAACAGAATCCCAGTCCTGGCCTACTACAAATAGGCAAATACCATGGGCTATCATCCATCATTCTGGGATTAAGGCTGCAAAGAGACACCTAAATTGGGAATTAAAGGCTGGGATTATTATCACTATTACCTTGGATGAACCTGTGATCCCTTAACTAAAGGAAGAGTTACTGTCAGGGGTTTACAAGAGATGGTTGTTATAGGCCAGACTTAACTTTTTGCTTTACCTGTTTTTCAGCACTCAGCAATAACATTGCATTAGTGTATTTTGGTATTTAATTGCAGAACTGATTTTATTTCTGTACTAATTATACTATATTTTTTATTAATTTATCTTACAATGAAATGCAATCATTTTCTGTAATATTCCTCCCACTATTTAACCTACTTAACAAATTCCAACTCCCTGCAACATAATGCATATAAAATTGATTTTAATTTCAAAAGCAATGAAAGCATTTTTATTCTTTGCATTTTTATTGCAAACATTTTAGATATTTTTCACATACTGGAAATCAATAATGCATGGTCTGAGATCAAATGCAAGGCTATGGTCCTCCAGACTGAGAAGTTTTGCTTTTAAATTCTTAAAATGTAATATGAAGGGAGATAATAAGTTTTTAAAAAGATACAGAAAGACAGAGTCTTTTGTTTTAATGTGTTATTTGATCCAAATCTTCATTTAAAAAATAAATTGTCCAGGTGCAGTATATATTCTTCAGCATTAAGCTGCCAAATGTCCAGTGATTTCTAATCCTTGAGAATATGTACAACACCTGCAATATGCAGGTTTTTAGGGGATAAAAAATTGAAGTGCTTTACTTCCTACAGCTGAGGATAAATACTGCAGTACTCTATAGCTGAAATGTGGGAGCCAACACTGGAGTTGTAATAGCATAGAGTAGGTTGAATAGGGAATAGCATCTATCATGACAGATGCAATACGCACTCACACGTTTCTGCAACAAATATATGGATGAGACAGAAGGTGAGAAGAAAAAATGGTGAAGCATTTAAGAACATCTGCTGACTGACAGTAAAGTAAAGTAGAATGTTTAGGTTGCTGAAAATCCTGACCTGTGTCTAGTCTACTAAATAACAACAGCAATAAAATATATTTGTCTCTCTATGGAATCAGGCTGGAGTACAAGGGAAAACAGCCAGGAAAAATATTTTGCAGTCTTGATCTGTATACCTGTGCACTTGTCACTCATGCGCTTGCTATGCACAAAGCTGCCTTTAGCAGAAGTGCTCAGTCCAGCCCTGCTCCTGATTCTTTTCCTATTTGAATTAAATCAGCATCCTAAGAAAGGATAGGCTGTGCATCCTTGCCCCTGCCTTCAAAGAAGGAAGGGCATGCAACCTCCAGCAACAAGTGTGGGAAACACCCAGCTGATGCACTTTTCTACAAATGACACCTACCACCATCTTGCCTTGGGCAATAATTTACCCTAACATCCTCAGGCATGTACAAAGGGTTCAGAAAACAAAAAAGTGTCATCTGGATAACCAGTGGGCTTTTGAGCCCACAGCTGAAATGAGGTTTCTTGTTGTGGACTCTGTCTGCCTCTGAAAAAAACAGAGCAGACCCACTCAAAATTTTCCTCTACAGAACTTACTGTTTTTAAATTTAAATGTGGTCTGACAAAAAAATTCTGGGCATGCACTCGGGAATGTTTTCAGAAAGTTTTGCTTGCTTGATCAGCACAATGCTTCAGCCAAGTGAGTTAGTACTTGGTTTATGCTGTTGTTTTTCCCACTTCACAAGTTTTCCAATTGCACAGTTTCCTTGCTTACTGCTAAAGGGAGAGCTCCCTGCTCTGTCTTCCAGGGAAAGGAGTCCCTCGATGGAAAAGCAAACAGCAGAATTGTCACAGGTGGACAGGGAACAGGGTGGGCACAGGGTACATTGTCCGTCATGTGGGGAATTCATTTTGGTAGCCTGACCTGATAGTTTAAGTGGACTCCTGAGCCCAGCTGGACGTTCTCCGAGAGTGGCCTCCAAGCAGCCACCTTACTATTGCTGGTTTCATCACATTCAGAAATATTATTTAGTGCTCATCCAGGATTGTCATATTTCTTTTCTTCAGTTTCACAGCTTGCCAACTGGGGAAAAAAAGAGAATTCAGGGTGACAAAATCTTCACTCTAAGCCTGAATAGTTTCATTGCAGATGTGGGGACTTTTCACATTGCAGCCACGCAAAGTGAGAGTCCTTAGCAATGATCAGAGAAGAGCTGGGGGCTCTCTAGGGTCCAGCTAGGCAGGATCTTCTCTCTGGCTGCTGAGAAGGCAGAAAATCCTTATGCAGGATCATGCCTCTTCTTCTGATGGATGCCATTTACTGAACTGGAAGCAGCAGAAACAAAAAGGGCCAGCAGTTCAAGCCCGAGAGCAGGCTAAATTTTTGAAAGCAGTAGGGTTTGCTGCATCAGGTTCTTTGGATGAACCACCTAGAGATGAACTTGCACTTTGCACCTTGATGATCAGAGCTGCAGCCTGAAGTATTGGCATGGCAATCCTTGTAACAGTACCAGGATATACCCTAACCGAGAGCAGTAATGTGAGGAGGTTACCTCTTGTGCATGACACCACAGTAATGCATCCCGCCCACTAACTCCTGCAAAAGGATTGGCCTTCCCAAGGGCTTGGCAGTGCCCTCAATAGCACCAGTTTCTGAAGTCTGTGCAGTGGAGAGGAAACCTCCAGTGCTTTCCTCCTTAGAGGGAGGAAAAACAGAGAAGCATGAGCACTCAGGAGAGAAATGCCCTTCCCCTCCAGCCGCAAGCCCAAGACTTTTAAAAAAGTCTTACAAATCTGGAGAGACATAGCCACGATTTTTGAAGAATAGGGATGTGCAACTGATAACCTTCATCCCCCCAGTCTCAGAATAGGGGGCCAAAGAGCTGAATAAGTGATTATTGAGTCATGAGGATGTTCCTCTTTAGGCCTGTTTTCTTGTGTTTTTTCTAAAGGTTCCAATTTTTGCTAATGACTGCTTTACAGTTTACTTGGCATTCTGTAAAAAAATTGTCCTCTTTCACCAAAAGCTAGCAAGAAGGAGCTTCTAGCAATTAATTACACAACCACCATCTAAAGGCTTTCAGAAGATCAACCTAATACTCTTATTTTCTTTTTGTAAATCCTTACCTTGATTCTGATTTATTACTTCAACAATGTTTTTATTGGTTCTGTGTTTGACTTCCTACAGCAAAACCATAAGACTACAATCCTAGAAGGACTTACCACAGGCTGATTTCTAAGAAAGTATGTCTTTACTGATCCTCTCAGTTAAGCAAGTGCCTCAGTGAGCTGGAAAAAGTGTCACACAAAAGGATCATAAAACAATTTGTGTGCAAGAGGCTGGGGGGATTTAATTTTTAGAGATGTGTAGGGTTTTTTTTATAACAAACAAAGAAACAAATACTATGAAACATCTTATTAAGTGCCTTGAACCTTTTTTCAACAAATCATGTGGTTTCTGCAAGTTTATTGTGCACTGTATTGGATGAAAACTAAGCTTAGGTGAATAATACTGTTATGGCAGATATTTTTCTCTTAATATGTTTCAAAAAGCTAGCAGCTGTAAGAAAACAAAACCTGCCTAATTGGAAGTGTTCATGTAACAGCAGTGAAAGCCTTTCCCAAGTCCCTGAGCCACACACTGACTGTAAGAGAAGAAAAACTGCATTTCCCCTGCAAGGCTTTACAGTCCCACTGAGAGGCTGGTACCTACTGGACCTGTATACAGTGTGCAGCCACCCGAGACTCCAGAAGGCAGCTCTCAGGCAGGTAGGGGCTTGTGTCCACAGTGCCCACAGGGACCTGGCAGCACACCCAGAGCCTGGTCCACCCTCCCTCTGCACAGAGGCATCCGCACACAACCCCCCTCCCATCTGCTACATCCCACAGGGAAGAGACACCAACCCCTTCCCTCTCCTGCATCCCTCCTTCCGTCCACCCACCCTCTGGAACGTCTCACAGCTGAAGAGCTCAGGCAGGGTTGTTAATAAAGCTAGCTGAAAATTACCTTTGGGTGGGAATCTCTAAAGCGTGGGGTTTAATAGTTCTCATGATTTACTTTTTTTTATATGAAAACTCCAAATCTTAAATAAATTAGTAAAATGTCAGTGGAAACCATTCCTGCAAAGTGCTTTGGCCCTCCATTGACTTTTATAATATCTAAAACTGGAGTATTTTAAAAATATTTTATCTTTTTTTTGAACCAAAACTGCTTACCCAACATTGGGAGAGACTTCTCTTTCATAAGAAATGAAGATACCATGGCAACCATAACAGTTGTTTGCATTTTGGCTAAGAAACTAATTTTCCACTGAACAAAGCAAGTCCTGGTTTTCACCTCATTTTGAACAGGAAAAGCCTTCCTACCTCGGGCCATGTGAAGCACATTGCACACTTAATTATGTGTCCCAGCCAACTAGATGGACAAATAACCATCATAACTAGAGAACAGTAAAACTTACAAAAAAATAAGTGTGGGATTTCTTTGCCCCCTGGATGTTGGAAGATGAAAGAGCAAGGTGCCCACTAAACTATAGCTCTTACTCAGCCTCTTCTCTAAACAGTAGTCATTTCTTATGTTTTGTATTATGAATGGAAAATAATAAAATAGGGTTTGTTGTATGCAACTGCTGGGTGGTATTTATTTATAGCTCTACTGGGGATAGTGTGACTGGCTGGGCAATGCAATATTAATCATCTTTCCAGTGAGGAGTTGGAAGGTATTCTCAGAATAAGAATTAGGTGTTAAGAACCATATTGTATCTATTTAGGAAAATTGTACACTGGGCAGGGTGGAGCAGAGGGATGACTGTGCCTAGCACATCCGAGAGGGAGCATGTGCTGCAGAGGAGGATATGCATTCCTCTCAGCTAGCCAGCTCTGCGGGGTGCTGCAGAGGGCACAGCAGCACAGGAAGAATTGAGCATTGCTTTCTCCCCTTGCCCTGCCTTCCTCTGCTGGAAACGGCCACAGAGCAAAGGTGAAGCAGCATCCCTGCCTTCCAGGAAACGGAGGAGACCATGACTCCACTGAAAGGCCAGGTGTGGTGTTGGCTGAGGTGCTGGTGTTGCATGGTCACCTGGGGCTAGAAGACATTACAGCTATGAAATGGAAGCTGAAGTACTAAGAAAACCCACAAAAGGGTCTTGAAGCACTAGGAACTCTGCAGCATGAAAATAAAAAACCCAAAGTCATCACATAAGCATAAACAGAAAAATGAGCAGCCCAGACACAGCTAAAACTGACAAAACCTGGCCAGGGAAAAGCAGCAGTTCTAATTGCAGCCTGGGGAGTCCAGTGCTCTGCAACCACAAAGCCCAGAGACAGAAAAGAACAGAGCAATGCAGCCGGGATGTCTGAAATCAGGTGCGAGAAGCAGTGGCAGCCAGAAGGTAAGGCGCAGCCATAGCAGGAAGAGAAAAAGGCCACAGCTCCCACCAGGAAACCCTGCCCCTCCTGAAAGCAGGCATGCTGGCTGGAGTTGGTGCTTTACACAGCTCTGCAGGGATGGGAACCTAGGGGTACTAGCAACTTTGAAAACCATGGGGAGTAGTATTCCAGCAGCACCTGGCTGTGCTACAAGATGTCCGCTAACATTGCAAGAATGCCCTTATTACCACTGTAGGCTGATCAAATGAGCAAGACCAAAGAGAGGGTGGAAATGGAGGTCGGGCATGTACAACAGATCAGAACCACAATGGTCAATATCCTATTCCCTACTCATTGTCCCTGTAAATAGAAGTGTTAGTATTTAGCTGCCAAAATGTTAATTAAGCTGACTAACTTTCAAACTCTGCAAGAGCATATTTTGGGCTGGTATTTCTTTGAAGTGACTGTATCTCCAAGCTAGCTTTTCAGCACAGTATCTTAGCACCACTGGAAGAAAAACCCATTGTGCTTGTCTCATTTTTCTTCAGGAACTACAAAGCAAATAGGGTGCTGGCTGAGTGCACCTCCACAAAGTAAACCAGTGTTACATCTCAGCTCTTCCTTGCATCAAGCCAGCCCCAGTGCCAGATTTCCAAATACAGATACTGCTCACTCTCCCACAAGACATTCCCCTGTGCGAAAACAGAATTATGATTTAACCAATATTACATACTCAAGTGGAGTGAGACGTGCCTGGAATACAAAGAGGTGGCAGATGCCACCTCCATAGAAGCCAAGAGGGACAACACATAGGGCTTACATGTCAAAACTGCACACAGGCATGGCTCCTTTAAACATCCTAGGAAAAATACTGCATGTGGAAATGCAGAGCAGCCACTGCACCTCCCAGTCGCTGGTTTGTATCACTATGGCTATAGGAACACGAGTGCTGATGTGCAAATAACTGCTGGGCAGACTCTCCAAGTGTGACGATCTGTAACCTACAGTCCCAAAATTTTGCAAGTGAATGGTATCTGTTATAGAAACAGGGCTGTCTTCTTAATTGGTTAAATGGGCTCATAGTGTGGATACCTAGGCCATCAACTTGAAATAAAATCTGAAGAAGAGAGAGCTCAAAGAACAGAGATGGGTTACCGCATGCTCACAGGCAGGCTGAGGCAGTAATGAGGGCACTGAGAAACAGAAGTGGTCACTAGGTGTTCCTGCAACTTTTACACCACATAAAACAGATTATAATTGCACTCCACAGGCTGTATGGAGCTGTGTGTTTCAGCTCTGCATCTGGGAGGTTTGAAGGAAGATACAGGAACAGCACCCAGCCACTTTAGGCTTCTGACATGCTTGGCATCCCTCTGAGAGCTTCAACCCAAGTAACTCATTGGCAGAGAAGGAGGCTGAGGACCAAGTCTACCTGGTCAGGCCTCCGACTCTGTGAGTGTCCAGCCCTGGTTTCTTAATTTGTTATTTAATCTTGATCAGCAGATCTTAAGGCACACTTGTGTCAAGCTTTCAAACACTTCAGCTGTGCCCTGCTCCCTGCTCTACACATATGGCTGCCCTCTTGCAGGGCACTGGAAGAGCCAGCTCCCACCCCAGCAACGACAGCAGCATGTCTGCAGAAAATGCAATATAAGCCTGAAGCCCAAAATCCCTCTGTCAAATCTTTACCTTATTTACCAAATGCTGACCTACCTTGGCTCCCTCCCTGTCCTCACCCTATTACAGGAAACTGCAGTATAACCACAATCCTACCACCCATGATAGCCCTTGAAAGTCAGCACCGCCCTGGCTCGTGCCTCCCTGTGCACAGCTGAAAAGTCAGACAAAATCTTCCCTTGCCTCAGACACCAGTTCAAACCCACCGTGTGACCAGGAGCCTAAAGCAGGGTTCAATTTTTTAAGGCAAATTACATGAAAGTGTACTTGCAAAGCTGTGCTGAGCCCACCCTCCAGGACTGTGACATGGGCTGCAGGCCCTCAGGTGTCCCCTAGACTGCTGCTGAAGATCTTCCCTGGGGTTAATGAACCCCAGCAAAGAACCAGGCCCCAAATGTTAGGCTTGACTGGTAAGTGAGCATGAAACAAACTGAAAGGGTGAGCCAACGGAAGGATACAAACAATAGGAATATAATTATGCAGTGATTTGTCTTGGGCATGCTTGCACACTGGGAGGAGCAGGGCAGGAAAATAGGAGGAACTGAGCCTTTTTTTTTTTTTGGACAGGAGTGGAATACTGCAGAAGAAAATTTGGGGGAGTGATTCAAAGGAGACATAGGGGGATATACTGCAAGGACCAAGGAAAGTGAAACAACCCTTTGATTCTGCATAAGTGATACAGAACTGTGATTCTACAGAGTGCAGTGAACACATCACTGAGATCACAGATTAAGGGGGTTAGCAGGCATCTACAATCCCATCCTGAGCAGCTGCTTCTCTCTTGTTGTAGCATTAACCTTCATGAAATACAGAAGCATTCACCAACCTGAAGGAAAAACTGTGGGATGAGAATTTTCATAGGCAGCCCACCAGTAGCCTATAAATACATTTGAGTAGTGGCAGAGGCAGATTTTAAGCACATACAAAAGATTGCATTTGGGAGTTCTTTAAAGCATTGCAGAGCAGGTGAACTGCTTTGAAATATTAAATTGTCATTTTGAATTAAATGCTCATACCTACTGTATCAAGGCAAATTACAGGCAGTTGTTACTGGCAGCTGGGGAAAGTGATACAGAGAACACTCCCTGTGAACTCCGTGTGATCAGCCCAGAGGAGCATGAGTTATCAGGACTCAGGAACAGTGTGGTTATTCTAAAGTCCATCACTCAGCTCCAGCAACAGGACTGCCAATGGACAAAGGAGCAGGTTTGCCTTCTCTCCAAGAGCCCCAAGCTCACTTCTCTGGCCATCCTTCTCTCATGACCTCCTGCTCCACCCAGTGCAGATCACGCTCAAGAGCTTGCAGGAGATGCAGAGATGCCATCAAAACAACAGCCTTCCTCCTTCAGTTCCATCCAGCATGGCCACACCACGCACTGGGGGAAGTCACACCGACAAACATTTCAGCAGCCCTGCACAGGCACTCACCAGGGTGGCTGGTGGTCCTCACATTTGTACAAGTGGCCTAAGAGTACACACCCTTTTTGAAAATGCAGATAAAATTTGCAGCCAGATCTGATGGCAACATATCTGGAAGCACACACATGTCGGTCAGTTGCCTAGAGTATGGCTCTTCTATTTTTAAGCTTTCTAAAACACAGTTACAGTGAATAGGTGGTAAATGAATAAAGGTTGATTTTTTTATGCCTGTGCCAAATTAATTATAAATGAGCAGCAAAATAAATCCAAAGGGCTATCATCCCATCTACCAATCAATAAGTTGAAAGTATAAATATACTAGAATGATATAAAGTGCCTGTGGCACACACACAAACCCAATGAGCTAAAAAAGGAGGGAGAACATTTCCAGTCTTCATCTGGAGAGATGCCACAGATTTCATCAGGCTAAGCTGAAGGGGAAGAGTTTTTGTAACTACATGATTTTTATAGACAGTGCCCCCCGCATCTTGTGTTTTGTCAGCAATCTACTTAGGGGGTAGTATTTTCTCATAGCCACTAAGCAACATCGCTAGTCATGTGTATGCACATATATATCAAAACTAATGACCCAAGGAGTCAAAAAGACTTCAGCAAGGGCAGGAGGCTTATCTTCAAATGCATAGTAAAATGTTTGCTTAGATAAGAGCCTAACTTAACAGAGACAGGCAAGCCCAAAGATGAGACGTTGCATACATCATTTTACAGCAAAATCCTAAGGCAAGGTGGTTAAAATGGGTTGTGCAGAAACACACAACCAGGTAAACATATTTTGCACAGTGACACAGCAAGAGCTGCAGTCTGCAAACAAATTTTATGTCACATAGCCCAGTCCAAGAAACATTTGAGAGGTGTGAAAGAAACGGTACCAAGACAGCAACACCATTCCTGCTCAGTGCCAAACTGCCATACATATTTCTTGGTAGAAAAGAATGCCAGATCAGGAGCAATCTCCAGCTGTTGCAGAAGGAATCCCTGTGGCACTTAGAGTTGACTTCACCTCCCTCTGAAATCATTGGGCAGCTCTCAAATGCACTCCCACATGCACTCCCCACAGAGTCCATGCTGCTCAGGCCAGTCTCCTTGAGACCCAGTGGCTGTCAGCTCTTTGTAAAATCTTCTGACAATTTACCACCATCATTGTTTCCCAGATGGAAACAGGGAGCAGAGATTTCATATTGTGTCTGCATTTGCTAATGAGCTGTACAGATTAAACAGACAGACATACCACATCATCCACTGCAGTCCCTTGCAAAACACAAGGCTTGAGGATGTTTTCAATAGTCCCACAAGGCTCAGCTTTGCTTTGTTTTAAATTTTTGTCTCTTTATTCTATAATCCACCTCTAAGGATTTGTCTTTATTTACGGATCAGTTTTTCCTTCTGAAAGCCCAGCAGGGCTTTAGCAGACCAAGTGTGAACAAATATTTTAGTGTTCTCCATAATAAATGCAGAAAACTCATGAGCTGAGAGGTGTCTGTGGTAAACCTGATGTCTGTAACTCAGCCACAGGCTCCTCCACCTCTGCCTTGAAGACAAACAAGCTGTAATTATACCCCTGTACTTAGCAAGGTTCTCAGCCTTCACAATTTCATAGGTTCCGCATCAGCCAGTCCTCACAGACACTCATCACTTGGCTGTTACCTCCAGCCTCTTAGTAGGTTTTTAGAAGTTTGTTGCTAAGCCCTGAACGCAGCAGCTGAACTGGAGTAGGTACAGACAGTGCCTACTTTCTTGTCATTCCAAGACACAGTGCTTTTGCTCAGGCAGAACAGGGAATACAGCATAGTCTTTGCTAATTCAACATTGACAACAGTGCCTTGCTCACTCCTCCAGCTCCATGCTTCCCACATTGTTCTCGCCCACACACACATGGGTGTGTGTGCCCCATTTCAGATTACTTTGTATTATCCCTATTTCAATGTCACTCCATAAATTTTTGCTCCATTTTTGCCCAGACTTCACAATATCCACGTGATGCTATTTCCATGTCCTCGTTACTCTTCACATTCTTTCTCTACACCGGACCAGCCATAAACATCGTCCACATAAAGAGCTGTGATCCCTTTCCAGGTCACCAGTAAGGACAGCAGCATCAACTATTGAACACATGAGGTAGCCCTGTCATATAGGTGCACTTGAACTGCTCATTTAAAAGCCACAGGTTGGTCAATGCTGCATCGAACAGAAAGGCATTTGTGTAAGGGAACCCAAAGCCACCTTCCTCCCTCCCTCGCTTTCTCTTTCTCTCCTCTCTTCCTTCCTCTTTCTCACTCTTTCCTCCCCTTTCTCCATATCCATACTATATTTTTAAGTCTTGCTTCATACGTTATTGCATTGCTGCTACAGGATCACATTTGTACTTC
Source organism: Morus bassanus (assembly GCA_031468815.1). Classification (NCBI taxonomy): domain Eukaryota; kingdom Metazoa; phylum Chordata; class Aves; order Suliformes; family Sulidae; genus Morus; species Morus bassanus. The sequence continues at coordinate 31,850,644 of CM062600.1, forward strand.
CCTTCCTACACACAGTGTGGACCTCATTTGTTATGCTTCTTTCATCTGCGTCAGTGCACTGGTATTTCCCAGGAACAGGACTTTCATCTCAGTGGTGCCAAACAAACAAACAAATAAATAAATAACAGCCTGGAGCTTCATCTGCTGCAGCTCAGCACAGAAGTCTTTTAACTTCACTGGAGCTGTGCTGATTTATGGCAGCTGAGATTCTGACTTACTGCTACTCATTTCATAGAGGCAATCTTTGTCACTCCACAGCAACCCCCTGGATCAATCTCCCTGACAGACTGCTATCACCACATGACTAGTTGATCATACCAATCAACCTGCATTCATCTTAGTGGGTCAGAAATCCCAAACAGACATGCTGTCCTTGGGATTCTTTATGGGCTGTAGCCCAACCACTTTCAGCCACCTTCTTCAGCACCTCTGTGAAGGAAGGAAACTGGAAGAGGCTGGGGTCTTTAAATCCATGTGAAAGGGCAATATGACCATTATATAACTATAACACCAAAAAGCAAAAGCAGAAATAATATGCCAGTTGGGGAAAACATTCTTATATTATATAAAATTTTATAATTTTATGCTGCAGGAGGAAAAATAATTTAATTCTTGTGTGTGTGTGTGTGTGTGCTGGCTGTAAGGTACATGTGTATTCACATAAATATTTTTGCACACTCCCTGGAGTTTAATATTCACAAATTTTGCCCAAGAAAGGCACCCAGCAAGATCAGTTCCGTAAAAATTTCTCTTTCACATGAAACAGTGATTTATGAAGTTAGCCACCTAATAGGATGCCTAAAAAATAAGTGATAATACAGAAAAAAAGCATTTATCAGTTGTCCTTGGCTGGACACTGGGGTGAATCAGCTGTCATCCCATCTCCCAGAGGACACTGAAACAATAAAAAGAAATATTCAAGACACCGACAAGACTAGATTCCCTTGGTAAGGTGGGAGGGGAAAAAATGTGTTAAAAAATGAACAGGGAAAATAAGTCAGCAGTATGCCATCCTGCTTCTCTCAGGGCAGAAGTTCAAAAGGACATTCAATGAAATTGTTTGAAATTCAAAACCAAATAGGATAAAATATTTGTTCTCTCCCTGTGCAATTGTGGGGTGGAACTCAGGGTGAAAAAGCACTTCTCAGGCTAGCTAGGCTAGTCTGGTTTAGCATAATTAAGGTAACATCTTAATTGGGGGGAGGCAGAGAAAAATATATTTATTAGTGAGCTGGAGAAGGTGACGGAGCAGACTCTTGTCAAGTTTTCAGATGACACCAAATTGCAGGGAGCAGTTAGTACACCACAGCCTAACAGCACCCTAATACCTAGGGGGAAGGCATCAAAGAGAAGGCCAGATGCTTCTTAACTTGGGGCATGAGGGATAGTGGTCAAAAGCTGAACAAGGGCACTTCAGATTGGTATAAGCAGAAGCTTTTCCCTGTGTGGACAGCCCAGCAGTGGAGCGGGGACCCAAAGAGGATGTGCAGTCTCAATCATTCGAGTTTTTCAAGACCTGACTGGACAAAGATTGGGTCTCTTCCAAACTGAAATACCCTTCTGTCCTATTATTCTTAAGGATCTTAAGTCATGTGTGTAAAGAAGATTGAGCCTGGTTACAGGGAGGCTCAACACCTGGACGTCTGCAGGGCCAGTGGCATCCTAGCCCCTCTGCTGCTAAGGGCGCAGTCCAAAAGGCAAGCACTCTGACAGACATCACTCAGCTGCACCTCTTCTCCTATTATAATGTTGGGTACCCACCACTGGACCCTTATGGTGGGAAGGCCTTGCCAATGCCCTTTCTGTGTCCTGAGAGCCTAAGCACCATTAGCACCATGCTGCATCCTGGAGCAAGACATACATGAAGCGTTTTGAACACTACAGTCACATTCCTGAATTTGGGAAGAAAGTGCTGTGTTTCTTCATTCCCTAACTAAGCCACAGTCGTATGTTCTGTTGCCTGGTAATTGACAGAAATTGTGGTTGCTGAGCTGAAAACCGCGAAGAACAATGGGTGACAAGGTCAATTCCCAGGTAAGAGACCTCATCACATACATGAACACAAAATGTCACCCTTGCTTTTACAGCCTGTTTGTTCATTGTGCATAAGAGTAGGTGATTTAAAATAATAACTGTGTTCCAAAGCACATTCAGTGTTCCGAGAGAATGAATGCACCTGAAGTGAGAAAATAGCAGTCAAGAGACAAACTGGAGTAGACCAAGCACCTGCAAACACAAAGGAACACTGGCTGGGTATGGACCTGATGGTTTCCAGTAGTCAAAATGTTTTCTCACATCATAATCCTGCAAGTCCATCTTGAGCACTCTTTGCCATTGCCACAAAACATTCAAATTCTTTTTTTTTTTCCTTTAAACATAGCTAGTACGTTGCAATGGAAGTGTTTTTGCAAAGACAGTATAGTGTTTTAAAGAAGCTGCTTTAGTAAAGCCTTGCTGCCCCCTTGCACTGGGGCTTGTCAGAGGATTAGGGATCACTCACATAGATCTAAAACATTAAAATAGCATGGAGTGTTTTTGTTCCACCCAGGAAGGCTTCAAAAGGCTCTCTGCAAGGCCTTTGCCAGAAACAAAAACTGCCCTAAGGTTCAGGTGAACTTGTGTTCCCAAACCACAGAGCAGCGTTGGCCATACTCCTTGGGATTACAGTGCCTAGCCAGATGCTTTGGTCTGTCTTCCATTACACATGTCACAGGCTGGATCTGGGACTCCTGTTCTCACCAAGTTTATTCTACTCATATTTGTCTTTTGGAGAACAGAAATGCCATCTTATTGGGAAATCAAACCTATGAAAACTAAATTTAGTCACAATGTTAATCAAGATTTTTACTAATTCCTGGTCCTGCAGAGTTGAAGCAACTACGGAAGATTTATCCAGGTTCTGTTCAGCTCAACCATCACCTGAAGCATTGGTAATGCTTCTACTTCCTGGAAACAGTCTCCTTCTCTGGAAATATTCAGAACCCACCCGGACACAGTCCTGTGCACCCTGCTCTAGGTGTACCTGCTCAAGCAGCGGGGCTGGACAAGATGATCTCCAGAGTTCCCTTCCAACCCCTACCATTCTGTGATTCTGTGATTCTGTGATGAAGTACAAGTTGCAGGGTTAATCCCAGCAGATGTAACTGCAAAACCACATGAAAACTGCGCATGGCGTTTAACACACAGGGCCTTTTACAGCAAAATGAAGTACAAAGCTGAATTGTGGTTTGACTTGCAGATCCCACCTTGCATTTGACTGGCTCAGGGTAGCACTTTCCCTTTGCTAGCTAAGCTCATTTGCTCTAACAGTCACTGAGTAATAATTAGGACATTGTTCACCATTCTCCCCAAATATTTCTGTAGTTTTCAAGGTTACTTACACTTTAGACAATCCTTTGTGCTCTAACAGAATCTGTCACAGTGTTTCCTTGTTATCTGAATTAGTATGAACCATGTTAAGAAGAATGAGAGACTGACAAGCAAAGTTTAGGCAGCACATGAACTAGATCTGCATACAATTAAAGTCAGTTAAAGACCATGGCAGTTCTGTACCCATTGTGCAGCTGGCTGTAACACTGAGACTTTCTTCAATGACAAAAACCCAGAACGGTTGAGGTTGGGAGGGACCTCTGTACACATCTAGTCCGAACCCCCTGCTCAGAGCAGGCTTACCTACAGCAAGTTGCTCAGGATATTGTCCAGTCAGGTTTTGAGTATGTCTAAGGATGGAGACTCCACAATGTCTCTGGCCATCCTGTGCCAGTGTTCAACCACCGTAACAGTAAAACAAACAAACAAACAAACAAACCAACCCACCAACCAAAAAACCCTTTGTGCCCATTGCCACTTGTCCTTTCACTGGGCACGGCTGAAAAGATTTTGGCTCCATCTTCTTTATTCCTTCCCAGCATGTATTCATACACAGTGATGAGATTCCTCGTGATCCTTCTCTTCTGCAGGCTAAGCAGTCCCAGCTGTCTCAGCCTCTCTTCCTGTCAGACGCTCCAACTTCTCCATCCTTTTTGTGGCCCTTTGCTGGACTCAGTCCAGTATGTTCATGTCTCTCTTGTACAGTGGAGCCCAGAGTTGCAGCTAGGACTGTAGATATGTCTCACCAGTGCTGAGCTGAGTGGAAGGATCACCTCCCTTGATCTGCTGGCAACACTCTTCCTAATTCAGCCCAGGATGCTGTTGACCTACTTTGCCACAAAAGCACACTGCTGACTGATGACAGAGGATTAGAGCTCCACTTGTCACTTATTCCAACTTCATGCCAGTGTTAACTCCAGTGATTTCAAAGAAACCAGGCCAGCCTAATCCTGGAGACATGCACTGATGAACTGCAGCCTTTAAGCCCAACTACCTACTTCGTTGAGTTCAGCCTTACAATGCAAATGGTCGCTACACTTCAAGCTTGTGCCAGACTGCTGGAAAAGGAGCATTCCAGATGGGAGTATATCCTGGCATTTCTCTTGGATGGCTACATCAGTGCTCAAGAAGCTAAAAAACAGGACAGTTCAACTGGTGCTTGTGCATGCTTATGCCCATCACAGAGCTGGCCTTCAAACTTCTTCAGCACTAACACCAGAAGGGCAGAGTCACCTTAAGTCTCTTTCTCATCTTCCTGTATTGTGGCAGGGTAGCATGGCAAAATGATCAGTACTTAATACTTCTATTAAGCGGATCTGTTAGGTCAGACTTCTTTTGTAGGAGAAAGCTTCAACAATTTATACTGGTTGTTTGGCTCCTGGGTGGATATTTCTATTTCACTGTAAGATCTTTTTCCATTCAGATAATCAATCCACCAAATCTAAATCAGTTTAAATTCACTCCACCAGTTGAAAACAGGGCACTTATACTGAACAGACAAATCCTTCATTACTGATATAAATTATCATGTGTAAGAAGGAAAAACTGCTTTCTCATTGTCAGTTGATTGAAGGATGCCTAACATTTAGGTGCTGAGGTAGAGTATGAGGCTTCTGAAGTGTAACAGTTGCAGAAGTGATGGCTCTCAAGCCACAGCAGAGTCACCCTGATGAGTGGTGGTGTGGGAGAAGGTCCTTTCTTTTGAAAGCTTCCCACTGCAGCAATAGATGCACCTGCTTTTCTCTTTTCAAACAAGTTTAAATCAGAGCTGTACCAGATGTTTTTGTTGAATAGGCTGCAAAAGCTGCACTGAGTCAGTAGTCCCAGCACACCCCACCAAAATTTCCCTGCAAGTTTTAGCTGGATGCTCAGCAATAAAACACATGTAACCACTTAGCAGGAAGAATAGGTCATTGGGGATTTTGCTTGGCTTCTGTTCCTTTTGTTGAACATGCTTTTCCATTTTCTTCTGCAAATAAGTACAACAAAGTTCTGCCAGACTGCCCCACTATGGCACACCTATGACTAATCTAGTAACAAGACAACCATTTTAATTCACTTTGGAGCTAAGGCTACCTCTAACACTTCTCTTGTGCATGGCTGCTGTCAAGAATGAGACCTACCTACTCACGGGGCTCTGGCACTACATAGTGTGACTGCAGACCCCTCCATAGCAAGCAGATGAGCAGCCACATCCAGCAAGCAGTGAGGAGCCACTGTCTCCTCAACACTGCAAAACTACATCAGTCCTGAATTCATGGATGGGGAGGTCTCTGTCTTGCAGAACACACTGAGAGTCAGCCCCTGCTCTGAAGTTCCAGCCTAAATAAACAGGAGAAAGAACCCATATCAGGCTTCCATCTCCATATAAAAGTAACCAAACTCCATCCAAGGTCATACAATCTACAGCAAAGCCAGGAACGAAAGCGAGACCTATTCAGTTCCACTGTAGTTCCTCAGCCACTGGAGTTTTACTAATTTACTTTATGTGCAAGCATTCAGAACAGCAGGGCACTGTCTGCCAGTGCACCAGCTCTGCATGGTGGACTACCAATGCTAACCATGGTGGGAGGCCCATGGTAGTGTAGCAGTCTGCCTCATAATAGCACACCAGACCTGTCCTCCTCATGGCCTCATGAACAGGAATAATGGGACATAAAATTCATTAAAGTTTTTTTTGGCTTTTACATCCAGCACATTTTATCCAACTGTGAATGATCAGCAACTTGCACAGTTTAAACTAGTGTACTTCAAGAATTCAGATTGACAGTATTCCTTTTAGGACAGCAAGGAGAAAACATCCTGCAGATTATTGGTCTTACAGCCACGAGAAAAGAGCTTCTGCATGACTGCTCAGCAGCTCCAGGAGTGCTGCTTTATCTATTGCTCAGTCTATCTGGTTTTCCCAACACCTAAATGGACACAGATGCATTCTGTTGGCTCTTAGAATTGTATCCTTTAGATCTGGCTTCTGCAAAGGCTCTGCCATCCAGCAAGAAAGCGAAAGGAGAGCAAGTATTGCATCACTATTGAAACTATTTAGTTAAGAACAAGTGCCCTGAAAAAGCTAACAAACAATAACCTTTCACACTTCCTACCACTACATCTGGGACACATCTCACATACTGCTAGTATTAAACATCAGTAAATCAAGATGTGTGTGTTGCATCAATTGTCTGAAACCCCCTTTACCTATAGAAACAGAATGCTTTAGATTTTGCAAACCTGAATGTCTTCCAGATAAATTCCATTTCCTAGTATCAAGTTACATATACTTATTGTGGGAAGTTTTTAATTTAAGAGCTTTAATTTACTGCCTTTAATAACTTTTGTATCACTAAAAATCTCCTGCTTCCTAATAAGCATATTTATTTCTAGAGAATGCAAATTCAGGAAGAAAATCTTTTAGTTAGTGAAAGAGAAGTTGATAATTATCATTACATTCTGCAAAATGCAGTTCTAGTATCTCACTGCCAAGATATTCAACCTGGCCTTTAAACCATGGGAAAGTGTTGATGTTGCCAGTTACAGTGCAGGATATGTGCTTTGGGGACAGCTGGGTTTTTAGTAAGTAAAGTAGCTTTGTGATTTGCCAAGGCTAAGCTCAGAGCAATCATCTATTCCTTTTTTTCACTAACAAAGAAACCCAAACAAACCAACCCAAAATAAACCCAAACCAACAAAAACTCCTTACATTTACTGAATAAAAGATACTTCCCCCATTTACTTGTAATGGAATTGTTGTCCAAAGTGACTCTTAAAAGACTGTCAGATCCTGAGAGACGAGCAAATGTAATGAACATTTTGTGATTTTAAACCCAGCTGCATTTCTAATGACATCTTAAAATCCAGCATGCATGATCACGTTTTGCTTGTGTGCTGACATCCTCCTTCTTCTGCACCTGAAAAAAATTCTGCACTCAACCAATTTCAACAACACTTGACAGTAGGCAAAAGATGGCCCAAATTATAATTTTTTAGAAGTTTCAGAAATATCAGACAGACAGAAGAGAGAGATCCTGTCAGTACCTCACTAAAGAGGAAAATAAAATATAAGACAGCCCGTGCCCCACCAGACACCACAGAGTACCTGCCTCTCTCCACCTCCTTTGTAATGCAGATTCTGTGGTGGCAAATAAGGCAGAAAGGAAAGCTAACCTTTTTCAATATGTGGTGCAGCCAAATTCACCCATTTAAATGTGGCTTCCCCACTCTGTAGTAAGGAGTGAAACTGACCTTATACCTAGTATGATTTAGATTTTTTTAAAAAGTCAACTGATCACTCAAGTGTGATGAACCACTTGTCATTCACTTCACCACTTTTTCTTTTGTTTTTCTTTTTTTAAAAATTGTATTAGATAACTTCATGCATGCATTATAAGCATGGCCTGACAATCCATCTGAAAAAGATCAGCCTAAATTAACCCTATAATCACCCTGACATAAGGTAGCAGGGATCTAGGAAGTCAGAGACACACCTGTGAAGCAGACAGGCCATTTCAGGTGGATGTCCTGGACCACTGCTTTATGACTTATATGGCGAATGAGGTCTCCAGAAGAAAAAGTCGTTTCTGCAATGGAAGCACATTGTCCATTGCAGTGGACACAATGCACAATGTGTCCATTTCTGCAAGGACCCATGGTCTGTTATGACAATGAAGTCGTGTTATCCTCCAGTCTTCTAAGACTCTGGCAGCCCTAATGCTTTTTAGCTGCTGGGACTCCAAAGAATAAGATTTTGTAGTAGAAAGAAAGAGTGTAAGGCAGAACATGTGGAGGTTCACAAGAGCAATATTGTATGAAGTACATACAGTAAAAGTTATTCATTGTCAATGCTAACAAAAGGACAACAGCCTGATATATACTAGTAAACAGAAAAAATAGCCATGACAATGTAACTTTCTCCTACACACCCCCTCTCATGGTTAGCCTGAGCTGCTACATGCTGTGAACTTGAGACAGCCAATGAAACCCCCAGTGCACAAATACACAAACACAAGAGGTCTACAAAGTAGTTAAGCATTAGTAAAAAGCAAATATCTGTTTAAACTAATTAAATATATAGCAAGCTCTTACAAAAAATCAGAGCCACTTCATGGCTGCAGCCGGGAGGACTTCTGCAGACCATCTAGTCCAAACCCCCTCCTCAAAGCAGGGTCAACTAGAGCAGGGCTGCATAAAGTTGGGCTCCCTCTGAATGGCAGCACAGCTCTGGTGTAATAGCCACTCCTCCCCATTCTGGATAGTCTGCAGCTTGCTGATGATGCCTTCTGTCCCTAATCCAAGGCAATCCAAGGCATTAATGGAGAGGTAGAACAGCATTGGCCCCAGTATCCACCCTGGGATACTGCTCTGGTGACAGGCTTTTAGCTGGACTTTGTGCCACTGACCATAGAATCATAGAATGGTTTGGGTTGGAAGGGACCTTTAGAGGTCATCTAGTCCAACCCCACTGCAGTGAGCAGGGACATCTTCAAACTAGATCAGGTTGCTCAGAGCCCTGTCCAACCTGACCTTGAACATTTCCAGGGATGGGGCATCTACGACCTCTCTGGGCAACCTGTCCCAGTGTTTCACCACCTTCCTCGTAAAAAATTTCTTCCTTATATGCAGTCTAAATGCACCCTCCTTTAGTTTAAAACCATGACCCCTTGTCCTGTCACTACAGGCCCTGTTAAAAAGTCTCTCCCCGTCTTATAAGCCCCCTTTTAATGTTGAAAGACAGCAAGGTCTCCCTGGAGCTTTCTCTTCTCCAGGCTGAACAACCCCAAATCTCAGCCTTTCTTCACATAAGAACTGTTCCATCCTTCTGATCATTTTTGTGACCCTCCTCTGGACCTGCTCCAGCAGGTCCATGTCTTTCCTGTGCTGAGGAGTCCAGACTCAGGTGGGGTCTCACCAGAGCAGAGTAGAGGGGCAGAATCACCTCCTTTGACCTGCTGGCCATGCTTCTTTTTATGCAGCCCAGGATACATATGATACATATGGTTGGCTTTGTGGGATGCAACTGCACATTGCCGGCCCATGTCCAGCTTTTCACCCACCAGTATCCCCAAGTCCTCCTCCCTTGCAACCGTTGGAGCCAGTTGCAACAAACTTCAAGAAATCTCTACAATTATTCTATTAATTGCTTGTATTTTCAGATTTTTTTTTTTTTTTTTTTTGCCTATAGGCAAAGTCTTTTGCAAGCCAATGGCTTTGTGCTAGTTATGAATGCCAAGCACCTGGCCATAGGTGTGCGTCTTTAGTGACTGCAAACAGTCTCACCTACTTCTTCCCTGGCTGCAAATTTTCCCTCTAAAATGTCAACACATTCCTCCTGTCATTGTATCAGCCCTGGCTGATGGTGCTCCTTCCCACAGTGAATTTACATCTCCCCATGTTTCTGAGGAAAAGATGGAAAACTGCCACCTTCCTGATTAGACTGAAGGCCTCAGCAGCAAAGTGGTCACTTACGCAGAGGGCTGAAGCAGTTATAGACCATGCTGTCCCAGGCAACACTGCTTCATTTCAGTTGGCAGTGACTATCTGTGGAGGTGGCATGCTGATGGGACAAGCACCTAGACCCTCACATCCACACAGGTTGGCTAAGGTGATGTGACACTGTGCAGCAGCAGCCTTTAATAGGAATATAAGTTATGCTGGTCAAATGGGTGGTGCGCCTCACATAGCAGCTGCTTAGCAGTGTTATATAACTTAAACAAATAATACCCAAGTTGTTGTTTTTAAGTTTAGATTTCAGTCTTCTCCCCTGGCTTCTGGAAAGGCAGAGTATGGCAGAGAGGTGCCTTAATGCATGGAGATGTGGCTTTTTTGCAAGACACACTACAAGCCACACTGTTGAAGTGACACTGCACAGCAAGCACTGGACAGCTTAGCATCCCTGCTACCACTGCACACTGCGTTCCTCTGAGTCACAGTAACACAGCTACTGCCTGACTCATGGACCCACAATCACCTTCACGCAGCAGGTGGGTGAAGGAAAGGGGAGAGAGGGGCGTATGTTTCCTTCCATCCTGAAAGCACACCCAGAGACATGGTGATGCTCCTGCTGCATGAATGAAGAACTCCAGGAGTAAACCACCTGGTGGTGTGAGCAGGCAGAGAGCCTCTTCGGGCCCTCCCAGATACAACTGACCACATGCAACAGGAAGATGAAGGCTTTTGATCCTGAAGCATTCACACACAGGTTGCAGTGACTGACGTGTCCTCTAAATGTAAGAAAACTCCCAAGAGGCAGGTTCTGTGCAGGGAGTAGTGGGAAGGGAGCTGGATGTGGCTTTGGCAAGCCAAATTCATTGGTTTTGGGGAGCTGGCTCTGAAGCTCTTTGACTATAGATTTGAGGGTACACAGAGGGCAATAAATCCAGGCAGAAAGCAGGTTCAGTGACCTTGTCCCCCTCAGGGAGGTGGTTTCTTCTGACCTACAGGCATCAAAGAGAAAGAAGAACAGTTTAAAGGAGCTAAGCACCCCCAAACAAGAAAGGTTTCCTTGTTAAAAAGTCCAGGATTATGGAAAGGCTAAGAAAAGGCAGGATGAGTTTTTGAGTCTTGCAGGCTATTTTAATGGAATTTTTATTACCTTCTGAACCTAATGAACTTTTATTACCTTCTGACATTCCTTTGCTGACCTGTCTTGAGTTGTGTAAAGTCCCTTGCCACCCCACAGGCATGCAAAATGGTTTGAACCAATGATCTTGGCTCTTCAGAGAAGAGATCAGCAAGACAGACATGCTCTAGCAATGGGGAGGGGGAGCAGCTCCCTGCAGAAATCAGCAGAGTGCCTGACACCAGCAGTAGTTGGAGCCCATCTCCCCATGGTAAGTGTCCTGAGCTCACCTGGGAAACGTGCTCGGCCCCAGAAGATAGCAGCTATTTTTAAATAGGCAGTCTTGTGCAGACCACCCCCATGGATCCTACTCTCCAAGCCCAACAACCATATGCAGCTTGACACCATCGCTGAGTGGCAATGGGGAGGCAAGGCAATTTAATGGAGGGTGCTGGAAGATGAGGCTTTGTATTTCAGATGAGCTGACTGAAACTCCCCACACACCAGCACATCCAGAAAGGATATGCAGTCATGAGGAGAGCTTGGTCAAGTGTCCTCTGAGGCTGCATCCTTCCCTGTGGTGGGACAGGCCCATTTCTCCAAAGGGTGAACTCAGCTGACAGATTTTCTGGCTTTAAAACAGCTTCTCTTTGGATGGCTCTGCTTTTACTGCAGTCAAAGGGCACACAGCCTAAATTTTATTTAAGATATTTTAGGACATAGAGTGGCATTACGGAAAGAAAAGTAAGAAGTGACTAATCAAGGACTTTGCAACAGTCCCTCAACCTTTCAGCCTGTGATAGGCCTTTAAAACCTGACTGTTGGAAAAAACAGGCAATACAGACAATGAAGAAATTCTTCATCAAAAAGCACTTCTTGTTCCCAAAAAAACTGTGGTGGAATAGTAAAGGAAAAGTTTTCTTCAAAGTAGAAAAAGAAAAGTGTTCAGTCAGTCTTTTATTGAAAAAGTGTATAAAAACTGATAAATAAAAAAAAAAAGATAAATGAAAGAGAGATGAAGAGTCTTTCCAGCACCAATTTTTGTATTACAACAGTGAATCCTAATACAAGCTGGGCAAACTTTTTAAGTTTTAGGATAAATTCCTTCCAAGACAGTCCATCCCAATGAATCCTGTACTTAAAGGATAATGGTTAGAGCTCTTAAAAAGAAGAAAATTCCATTATCATCTACTTGGAAAAAATGCAGCTAAATAAAAAAAAAAAGAAATTCTGCAACTTCTATAGTTTGGATTTGCAACATGAAGTAGTTCCCTAAAATTGTTTCCTAAAATGCAAGTTTCTGCATGAAAAGGTGGTTTTCAAAATCTTTAACCATTTGTCAATATGTGCATAAAATACCTAAGTATGAGTTAATGTTCCAAAAGAACTACCAAAGAATTAGCACTTAAAATTGAGACAGTGGTCTCAGTAAGATTGCCAAGTAACTGACAGAGGGGAATTTGAATTAAATCAATTTCTACTACATAACAGAATGATGTTAAATATAGGGCCCAAATCCAGTCATTTCAGAAAAATATCTGGATGCTGAAATGACAAGACACATTTCAGGGAGAGACCATTCAGATTCCAAGTTGTGAAGATTCACACTGATGCACTGAATTTTAAGTAATTTAGTTAAAAGTCTGCTTGTTCAAGTTATACAGATTAGAGAAACAATTCACATTAGAATTTTCTGAGAAAAATAGAAGACAAACAGAAATACATTTGAAGGAATCACAGGGTAATAAAATTAATCCAAATCACTAAGGACCACTTCTTTATCTCTGCAAATAGGCAGAGTTACATGTGTTTCCAAAGCACATGATTATCCTGCAGAAGGTTTCTGCTAGCTTAGCTTTCCTTAAACTCACTTTCTAGGGAGGATAAGGGGATATTTTATTGGCATAGTATGGAAAAGTTTATCTGAAGTGAACTCTCACACATTAAATTAGTCACAGTAAAAAAGTAAAAAAAAAGAAACCGAGAACTACTTATCAATCAGTAAAAACAGCAAAATTTTTTCTTTTTCATTACTTTTGTGGTTCAGATTCAAAATTCCAGTGCTTTCAGGAAGTAGATATTAAAATTGACCTTTGTGCCTCTTCCTCCTCCTACTGTGCCTAAAGTAGCTGGATATTTCATGAAAGGCCACCACGCACAATCTCTCTCCATTGTTGTTCCAGCTCTCAGATGCCAATTGTTAGTCAGATTGCTAGATTGCCAAAGCAGAAGAAAGATCATTGTCCTTTTTCCAACACTAGTTTTAAAAAATTCTTTTTCAGATCTTTCTAATGTGTACAAGGGAAATTGTAGTTATATGTATATACTGTGCAGGTGCAAATCAGGCACGTTCATAACTTCTGCTACCATAGGCCAAATCCCACTGGATGAATGGGAACCTTTCCACCAAACAGAGTGGAAGTGGGCTGAGCTCATAGACCATTGAACCATATACATGGGATATACTGAATTTTATTCCAGAAATTAACTTTGAAAAAATCACTCAAAAATTTCTTATCCCTTCTGTTCTGAACTATATTTTATACTAAACCCATTTTTGGTAACTATAAATCATTACCTTGTAAAGGTCCATTTGTAGGTTGCATCTATAGTAGCAACATTTTATATGGAAGAACAGCTCTTTTATGTCAATATCAATCTCCATAAGAACCTGAGCTTTCAGATCTTGTAAAAGAGGTAGTTCTTCAAGAAAATATTTCTTCAGAGAAGTGTCTTATGTCCCTTTTTCATCAGAAATGTATTAAAACAAAAACCCATAAAAGAAAAATAAAAACATAACCTATTAGACAAGTAGAATGCAGCTCCAGAGCCAATTTCATTCAGCCTCCATGCAGTACCCAGAAGTAAAAATTGCTTACATTCTGCTTATGTTCACTCCCTCCTCTACAGGGAATAAGGGAGACATTTAATTTCATCCCAGACAAAACACACACTTCTTGGCTACAGCAGCTACACTTTATAATAGTCTCCAGTTCTCAACACTATAATTTTTCCTCATAGAAAACAGCAACTAAAAAAAATGAGAAAAATCCATCAATTCATTTAGAGGCATGCAAAATGTAAACATATCCTCAAGACAAATAAAAGTGGGACAATACATTGGGCATTAATAATTTATTTCTTTCTGAATAATTCCAGTTATTTATTCCAGTCTATAGAGAAAAACAAGAGCTAGAATATTTTTCTCCTCTAGGAGAACACAAAATAATACTGCAGAGAGATGACAGAAGAGCAATGCCTAAATCACTTACTTAAAGCATTATGTACAAATATTCATTGCTATTAAGATGACACAGAAATACCAGCCCCGTGTCAGTCCAAATATTGTAACAGGGTATGGCACTAAACAGTTATACAGAAATCTGATTGGAAGTCCATCATGAAAGACCAAGCTCCTTTCCATACCATGAAGGTGATTACTTACAACAAGCACAAAGCAAATAGGAAAGGTAAATCTTTAAATCTTTTTTACATCCTTTTGCACAGATTTAAATGACATCATGATGAGCAAAGCAGAGCAGAATGAGCTCTAATCCATGCATATAGACCAGTGGCTCTTTTGAGCTGATCAGCTGAGGACAGTAAGAAACACAGGAAAGTATTTCAAGGCTTCTGTTTAGCAAACTCGGCACACCTCATTTGTCAAGGCGTATCATGCTATCACACAACATGCAACACTGCCTAGTAAGATCACACCTCTGAATTTCTCCATTGTCAAGTCATTTTGTAAAATATGTGCACTCTTCTGAAATGGAATAATTTAGCTTGGTCATCTTTAATAACTTTGCACATTTTATTAAACCCTTTAAAACTTCCCTCTTCTGCAGGTTAGATAAAAATAATGATCTTCTGAGGTTCATTTCAGGTGGCTGTGATCTTGTACATAGAGTACACTGCAGACAGACAGCCTGTGTAACACAGTCATTTGGCCAGTAAATTGTGCAAAACAGAGATTTTTAAAATTTGAAAACTTTGGCTATAGAGTTCTGTATTCATTTCAACACCTAAATGGCAGAAGAACTTAATTGTTTTCATAAATGTACTTACACGCTTTACAAATGTTCTCTATAAGGTTTGAGCAAGTGCTTAATAAAACAGCAGAATCCCATTTCTTCCTTTTTTTTTGTGTGTGTGTGAAAAAGGAATTTTGTGCCTATATCATCTTTTCCTCCACACTAACACCAGCAGCAATATAATCCTTAATCCTCTCTGTGAGCACCGAGAAGGCAGGATTGTAGAACATCACTACGCTGCCCGACTTTGCAGCCCGTGCTGTAGTTAGGTAACACAAGAACTACAAAGGCAGAGAAAAGTTGGCCAGAACCCTCTGTAAAATATCAAAAAGAGAGGTGAGCTTTGGCGTGCAGGTAAAACCTGAGTGCTTCCCCCAGTATCCCTGAAAAGAACTGTTCTTTTCTTTAATATTTTGCAGACTGTTCTTCCAAGTATTAGCCTTAAGTAGCTCACATGAATTACAAACTGCTTACAGACCTCTTTTCTCAAGAGAACTCTTCCATGTAAAGTTTGTCTTCCTGTCTACAAACACTTGATTAACATCAAGGGATAAATTTAATCTCTTTTCTCAAATCTTGTCTCATAAACTCCCTCTTTTTGTTGACATCGTAAGATTTCTTAATACACTGAGATCTCATATTTTATCTGCTTATCCCTGCTCCACTTCGCAGTTGATAATGCAGTGACCCACTCAGTGAGTCACTATTTACCTAACCAACCAAATTATTTAGTTTTAATTATCATACTTTCTGGCCCAGGTGATTCTCATGATCTTCCAGGAGATCTTGTGAGCCACCATGAGCCCTGCTCCACAAATCCCCAGTGTTCTCTGGTGAATCATTTCACATGCTTCTGCCAAGCCACTGTGACCACAAACTGTGACTTCTTCAAGCACAGCTGTTTAAAAAAACCTTCTGCCTTCCCATGGACACTACAACAGACATACCAAAAAGTCCCAAGACTTTCCTGAGAGAGAGGGTATGTTGCAGGCTTTTTATAAATTGCAAGCTCATGAAGGTGGCAGGACCACTTCTGGGTACTGTCTTGAGGGAGTTCAAGAGATGTGACTAGAAAAGTCCACAGCTCACCCAAATAATTAAGCACAATGATGCAAATGCAAGTGCTTTGTCATGGAGTTGCCAGGCTCCAGACGACCGGAAGACTCCAATGGTGTAGCATTGTGTGCATGCCAACGCACAGTCACCATATATTATTTCCTAAGCACCCATTCCTGATGCCTGTTGGAGTCAAGATACTAAGTTAGAAAGACACCAGATGAACTTATGTGCTTAAAAGTCAGCAGCTGAATAAAAAAAATTCTGCCTTTCAGGATTTGTGACTACAATCCACAGAGCTGTAAGTCCTTGACACATAACTGCAATTACAACAGCTTCCAGTTAGCCAGCAGTTTTTGAAACATTTGTGCATGATGTGGCCCTCCTCTGCCTCATTATAACAACCTGTCCCTTAGCCTGTCTGGCACGACAGTTGCAGGTTATACCTGGGACACGTATGAGGCCTTCAGAAGGAGACTGAACAAGAAGCAATGGCTTTGCTTCATTAGCATGCTCAAGAGAAGATGAAAAGTTCTTCTTGAGGCTGGATCTACAGGTTTCTTTGGCATATAAGGCTGCAGAAGAAAAACTAACTGCCAAAAAAGATAGCAGACAGTGGTCAGCCTCCCGTAACCCTACTGCACCCAGGAAGCACACTGAAGAGACAACACTCCTCTCCAAAACACGGGGGAGAAAAGTTTGTCCGGAAGAATAGATAATGGCTCTTTTAGGAGGGATCCTTCTGCCACTGGTGCTTGGAGGACATGGGCTATGCCACCAGTACACACAGCACAGCCTCAGCAGGGAACCTGTCTGTTTCTGAGCGAGACTGCCAGTCCCCTGGAGTCCCACACAGCTGGCACAGTCCCTGGAAGATTCACTTTTGCTAGACAATTCTTCGGAGGAACTTCACTCGAGGTTGCTTCTCCTCATTGTTTTCATAGTGAGGAGACCAGTGCCATGGACAAAGCAGTGGATGTTGTATACCTTGACTTTATACTGCTTTTGACACAGTCTCACATAGTCTCCTTACTACCAAACTGGTGAGATATGGACTGGCTAAGTGGACAATGCAGTGGGTAGAAACTTGTTGCACAGCTGGTGACTGGTAACCAGCAACATCCCTCACGGATCAAGACTGGCACAAAGACTGTTTAATGTCTTCATCAATAAACAGGATGATGAGATGTTGTCTTCTCTCAGCAGATTTGTGGATGACACCAAATTGTGAGGAGTGGTCAATTCACTGGAGGGAAAGGCTACTTCAGAGGGACCTGAAGAAATGGGCTACAGGAACATCGTGAAGTCCAATAGGAGAAAATCCAGTCTTGCTTCTGGGATGGAATAACCCCATGCAACAATACAGTCTGGGGCTGGCTGTCAGAGAAGCAGTTTTGCAGAAAAAGATCTCAGGGTCCTTGTGCACAGCAAGTCAAACATGGATCAGCAGTGTGTCCTTGCAGCAAAGAGGGCCAACTGCATACAGGGTTGTATTGGTATACGTGTAGCTGGCAGGTCTAGTAGAGTGGTCCTTACCCTCTATTTGGTGCTTGCAATACTTCATCTGGAGTGCTGTGTCCATTTCTGGTCTCCCCAGTACAAAAAGGACATTGACAGACTGGAGTGAGTCCACCAGGATGGTCAGGAGTCAGAGAACATGATGTACAAGGATAGGCTGAGGAAGCATGAACAGTTCATCTTGGAGAAGGGAAAGGGGACACCTTTTTGCCCACTACGACTACCCGATCAGAGGATATAGAGAGGATAAACCCAGACACTTCTCAGACATGCACAGTGACAGGACAAAAAGTTAGAACATGGGAAATTCTGATTCGGTAGTAGGAAATATTTTTTTGCCATGAAGGTGGTTAAATACTGATGCAGGTTGCCCAGTGATGTTGTCAGATCTTCATCCTTGGATGTGGTCAAGACTTAACTGGGCATGGTTCTGAGCCATCTGATCCAATTAGACCTGCTTTGAGCAGAGTGTTGGATTAGAAGATCTCTGGAGATCACTTCCAACCTAAGTTATTCTATGATTTTGTACCTCTAATAAAAGGTGTTCCAAAGGTTACAAAGTAAAAAAATTCAGAAGGGGGTGAAACTGCAGGATTTAAGCACAGAACTCAGTTTTTAATTGCAGTTTTTGAAAAAAAAAAAAAATAAAAATCAGAAGAGTCTGCGGCTCCAGCTAAATCTTCAATTCATTTTACAGTTTGTACATTAGTCTCTCTAACAGAGAATACAAAATAAAGCAAAGCAAATCTTTCACACCAATTAGGTGTTCATATTAGAAGTATAAATGGACTCTCAGACTGTCAGGGGAACTCACATTAGACTGAAGCAGTGCAAATACATTTCTGGATAAAAATTTAAGGAGGTATTACTACCTACATGCAGTTTCTAATGCATTCAAAATGGCAAACTAAAGCATGTCTTAGAGAGCACAGCTCCTGGGTGCAAAGTAAACACGTGCAAACACTACAGCATTGTACCAGTCCATCCACCCAGACTGGGACTCATCCGTCTGCACCCGCCCATATGCATCCCTGGGAAACTACTCCTAGATGAAGGAACAACCTTTGATGAGAAAGGTATTAACGGAAAGCTTTTGACCTTCAGGATTAATCACTTAAGAGTCCTACCAAAATCTTGCTCTGGCTCCACCAAGGTAAGGAACATGTGGAGTAGCTCCATTTGGCAGTCCTGGCCAAATGAAGTACTAAGTTGTTCCCACTTACTTGACTGAGCATCCCCTTTGTGCAAAATTCTGCACACAGGCTCTGACATGAGATAACCAGTATTTGAAACTATATGCTATTTGGCAGTGCTTTCACCATGGAGCCTCAAAATGCCCATCAGTTTTGGAAACTCTCCTGCCCCTGCAAAGCTCACCTTCCAGGTGGCAAGGCAGCACCAGTATTCGCTTAGATGATGCCCCAGTAACACTATTCTCTGCACCCAGCTGTCTGAGAGAAGAAATAGTTCAAGAGATGATTGCTACACTACACTACAACCATGAGTCCACTGCTTTGTGTGTCCAGGACTCAGTACCTCCTGAGCCTTTCTGTGAATCTGTGGAGGCACAGATCTGGTACTATTTGTAACCACACAGAGTATGCTGCCTGCTAACCCTTCCCACCTAACATCCCCTTGATCACCTGAAGCATTAATGTAGTACTGGGCAATGGGTCTCAAACTTTATTCCCAGGTGTTCACTTCTGAGACCAGTTCATCCACAGTTAAAAGCCAAGGTGCAATGCGTTGACCAGCCCTGCATTGACCAGGCTCTGCTGCCACCTAACTCAGTTCTCCCATGAACCGCAATGGTAACAAAGTTTGACTAAGGAGGGAGCACTGAAATCTACAGCATTTGCCTGTCTGCCATGACCAGACCTGCTTGAATGAACACAAGTTCATCCTGCACAGTGGTACTCCTCTTTTTTTCTGTTGCTTGGCAAGAAAATTAAAAATTTGTGAATTTTAGCAGTGTCACTGCCATAAACCTTTACTAAAAACCACAATAGCTGCAAATAGTATCTGCAGCCCTGGTTATTCTGAACCTAGGCCTTGTTCATTAAAATGACATAACTAATACAAATTTTTGTTCCTCCTGAATGGTCATTTAAGATTTATATGATTCTGTCTGCTTGTGTGACCTTCTTAATAAACAGGGAGGGCCTCCTCTTCCACTCATAAATTTTCCATCAGATGTTTTAACTATTCAGTAACTCTAATATGTGAATGATAAAATAATAATGCTTCGAAAAATAATGATAAATATGTATGCATAATAAAAACCTTTTCTGAAGATTTTGGAGAACATTCTCCTCCATAAATACAAACTTTTTCATATTGTGATTTTCAATAACCATCCTTATGAATAAAATAATCTTTTACTTAGGTGTCAGGCAAGACAGAGTTGAAAGCAGTGATGGAGGTGAAAGAGACTGATTCCATCAACCACATCCACTTTTGCCAGATTTGCTCTACTCTGTTTTGGAACTGAGGAAGAGCCATTATACACATGAAATACAGAAAAATTACTTGGGATACAGTTAGTATTAATAGAAAGCTACAGTCTATATCAACAGAAATTATACTGCTTAAGCCTTGTATCTGGGGTCTAATTCAGCCCACAGTTACAGCTGTAACTTCAGTGAACTTCTGGTGATGTGTCCTGAGCAGAGATTGGCTCAAATCTTTCAGTTGTCTTTTAATCCCACTTCATGACTCAAGAATAAATGATAATGTTTTGTTTCATGTCATGACTTCCACTCATGTAAGAAATTATTTGAAGGTTATTGATTTTTTTGTTTTCTCACCAGAAATAAAATTATATTTCACCTTTGTTTTTATACACTAAAGATTTTGTGACTTGATTCCAATAATTTAGGGGTGGGGTTCGGATACACCTATTTCAGTATATGTAATGACATTTTTAATACTACATCCATCTCTTTAAAGTGCCTGACAGCCTTCTTTTTCCCCTTTGCAGAGCTCAGATTCAAAATTTGCCCATGTACTGTTCTTAAAAGATATTTATACTTCAAGTGAATGCATCAGACAGGAAAGTTAAAAGAAAATCTGCAATGCATGTTATTTGCCCTCTTCT
Source organism: Morus bassanus (assembly GCA_031468815.1). Classification (NCBI taxonomy): domain Eukaryota; kingdom Metazoa; phylum Chordata; class Aves; order Suliformes; family Sulidae; genus Morus; species Morus bassanus. Next base: position 31,871,267 of record CM062600.1, read on the forward strand.
TAAAAACTCTTCACATACTTCTGATTTTTGCCCGTTTCTTTTGTTCTCAAATGGAATAATTTATTAACAGAGTTGTTCTCATTGTAACATATGCATACCCACTCTGAAAAAAGATGTTATAGTTTCTGTTGAGAAAAATTAGGCATTAGAAACCTTTCAGATTTTCATATCTATAGACAACTCTGTCCACATCACTGCCAAAGGGTTTTTTTAATATTTTTAAGGAAGAAGAATTTGGGAGAAAATAATGCTGTTAGGGCTAATTCCATACTGGCATAGCAGAACTGACAATATGAGAAAGATGACACAATGTAGAGCTTTGCATTAAATTTATCCTGGCAATGCAGGGGAAAATTTATTAATGGACAAAAAATAGGCAGTTTGCAGTAGGCTCAAGCACTGTTAGCTACTCTTGCAGTATTGTGTGAGAAGTCAGCAGGAAAAATGCTTAGCCTTCTCTGGAAACAACTTCAGACCTTTTCCAGTGCAGTGGCCTTACTCTGATCTCCTGTGATACAGTGACCCTCTGAGAAAAATCTCTTGAGTGCCACTTGGAAGATAGTTCTTGCTGTTTGTCCATCGACAATTCTTACTGGATCCTGTTTCACAGAGCACAATCTTATTTTACTGTTTTCTTCTCAGGGTTTGGGGAGTTATTTGTCTGTTTTTGTCTCTCCACTGTTAAGATTCTTACCTCAGTTTTTCAGGACAGATATGTATGCATGATATTTAATTTATAGCTGGGCCACATACCTGATGCTATTCAGCACATCCACAAGCACACCAAGAGGGTGAGTCCCACCAGGGTGTCCATGCTAACGTGGTTCAAAGCAAGAGCACACTCCTCCCCGCAAGGTATGCTCTAGGATTGGAAGCTTCAGGATGCTTCATTGCCCCACCACCAAGTAACACCAAAGGAGGCAGTGCTCCTTGCAGGCATGGAGAGACAAACAGACAGGAACACATATGTTACCAAATAAACACAGGCAGAAATATTGGCAAGTGCTGTGAAGCTGAGCGGTGCCCCAGTCTTTCTCTCAGCTGGCCTGTGCCAGGGACAAACTCAAAGTGTAACACCAGTTTGAACTAGCAAGAAGGCACATCTTCTAGGCAAATCAGGCAAATCCATGGTATAAGACGCAGCTTCTAACTTCAGGGATTCCCCAGGCTCAGGAAGACCCTGTGCTGGCAGCTGAAGACTATGCTAAGAACACTTACTGTATATTTGCCTTTTTCCTAGGCATGCACCAGTGGCCCACTGATGGGTTGGAGGCACTTTCAGTACCTTTCAGTGTTGTGTTCCTCTGAGTATATGTTTTAGGTAGTAAAACCTCCCATTTCCATCCTAACATGAGCAGTGTGGGACAGAGAACAGAAGTTGGTTGCACTGGGGCAAGGAATCTGAAAACTGTTTCCATCCCAACATGCAGCACAGTCCCAGAACATCAGCACTCCAGGCACAAGGCTCTTTCACATGAGACGTGTTTCAGTGCAATAAGTATTTTTGGGCATGATTTGTACTTGTAATGTGAATGAAAAACACCAGCAGGATGGACCTGTTTTGAAAGGAAAAATGGACAACAGCGCCTTTTGACCACAGCTCTCATTTTGTCAGCACTCTCCTTTGGCAGAAAAGCTGACATGATTGCATGAAATATTTTGGTTTTCACTGAACTGGATGAACTGGAAATATAAGACACCTCTTTACTTGGATTATTCCCAGAGCTTTTGGTGCTTATCTTGCATGAGATCCTCACAAAAGCTAGCCTGAGAGGTCCACAAGGAACAGAACCAGCTGGAGCAGTACAGAGCATGAAGGCATAAGACTTTCAGGTTGCCAGTGGATGGTTGCCAAGACCAACACTTGATTGTATCTGGAGATGCTAAAGCAGCCAGAAAGGAACATTTTCTCAGTCACGGAAAAGGGAAAAACAATGCGACCACTCATTTGTATATTCAGTATAAACATTATTTCTAACTCAAGAATAAACCTATGGACCATAACAAAGGTCCTGAGTACCCTGCCATTATCTGTGATGACAAGCATATGAAGACAGCAAGCATGATGTGATGTTCTCCTAGTAGCTTCCCAAGCCAGAGATGGTGAGTTGTTGTACAGTCAGCGGACTTGTCTCCCGTGACTTTACCCAGCTGTTTTATGAGACTGTATAAAACTTACACTATGCACAACACCCTGTTACAAAGACTTCCATGGGTGCGAGCTCCTTGGAGAGATATATTTTCCTGTTTGGTCTGAGCCACTACCAGTTAGTGTGGAAGTGCAAGCCCTCTAGTCCTTGGACCAGAAGAAAGAGTGAGTTTCCTCTTCTCTTTCCTGCATGCCATTTATCTTTTCGTAGACCTTTGTGTACTTTCCATGTTTTCAACTCTGAAGAAGTCAAGCCAGTAGAAGCTATTCCTTATTTCATCCATACGACCACCTTCTGTACCTTTTCATCTTTGACCATAACCCCTGTAAGATTTGGGCAATCATCAATAGCATGAAATTTAACAAAAATAAATGCTGGATTCTGCACCTGGGACAGAGTAATGCTGGACACAATCATAAATTGGGAGAGGACTGGATGGAGAGCTGCCTTGCACAAAGGGATCTGGGGGTGCTAGTCGACAGGGTTTGTCTAGTTTGGAGAAAAGGAGGATGAGGGGTGACCTCATTGCTCTCTATAGCTTCCTGAGCAGGGGAAGTGGAGAGGGAGGTGCTCATCTCTTCTCCAAGGGATCCAGTGACAGGGCATGTGGGAATGGTTCAAAGTTGCATCAGGGGTGGTTCAGACCTGACGTTAGGAAAGACTTCTTTACCGAGAGGATGGTCAAACACTGGAACAGGCTTCCTAGAGAGATGGTTGATGCTCCAAGCCTGTCAGTGTTTAAGAGGCATTTGGACAATGCCCTTAATAGCATGCTTTAACTTTCAGTCAGCCCTAAAGTGGTCAGGCAGTTGGATTAGGTCATTGTAGGTCCCTTCCACTGAACTATTCTATTCTACCACCGATCAGGACTGTGCATGGTAGGGACTACCCAGGGAGAAGCACAGAATTCTGCAGTGGAATAACAGTGTTCTTCATTTGGTTTCCTGCTCCCATCCTAGTATTACCCAGTGCTATGTTGTTCTCTGCCCTTCCTTATTTGCTTACTGCTACTGTGCATTGAGCTCACATTTCCATAGCTCCACTGTAACCCCAAGATCTCACACCTCTGTAGAAACAGTCAACTCAGAGCCCTTCATGTGTAAAGCTAGGATTGTCCTTCCTATGTGTATTCCTTTTCATTTGCCCACACAGAATTTCATCTGCCTGTTTATTCTCCGCTCAGTCTCGTGAGATCCTTCTTTGATACAGTCCTTATCTTTAAAACTCTGAATAAGGTTAGTATTATCAGCAAATTTTTCTCCCCACTATTCAATTCCTTTGCCATAACAGTTATAAATATGTTTAACAGCACAGGCCCTTGTCTGACTCCATTGGTGACATCTTTCTGCACTGAAATACCAAAATTGACCATTCATTTTTCTCCTCCATTACCCAGTGCAGTTGCTTACAGATCCATAGAGCACATCAGGAAAAAGTAAAAGTGCTACACTCTTATCACTTACGCTGTAAAATTTATGACTCCCCTACTGACTTACAATCTGGTTTGGCTTTGTACTACAAATTATATTAAAGCAAAGAGAGGCCCAGGTGTAGTCACTAGCTAAGATGGTTGTTGGTTTAGGAGGCATTAACTCAGGTTAAAAACATGGCCAACTTCACAACTTCAGCTCTGGCAGCTGAAGTAAGTGTTGTCACTTTATGTTGTCCTCTGGAAAATATTCAGTATTACTAAAGGATTCTTAATGCCTGAGCTGGCAGAATTGCTGCAGTCACTTAAATGAACAACATGCATTTTTCTATATAAAAATAACCTGGTTTTTTTTTCAAAATGAAATGCCAGAGTTGCATACAAATACCTAAATAAAAACCATCAGACTTCATCTCATGTGCCTCCCACTGTAAAACAGAAAACGCATCTACATAAAATTGCAGAGGCCTGCTCAAGAAAGCAGAGCAATCACATAAGCACATTTTAAAGCAGAGTTTGAAAAATGATTCAGCCACTGAAAAGAATGACTGTCCATGACACTTAGTGACACTTCTGTCACTAATACCTTGTGTGCATACATTCACACAGGGTAGCATTTGCCTGGCATGAACTTACTCTCTTGTCTAGAACTAAGACTTCTAGCAAAGATAAACTCAGAAGGAAAGCTAGCAAAAAAACCCCAACCACCCCAAAAAGGCACAGAAGCCAAAAAAAAAAAAAAAAAAAAAAATTGCAGAAAAGAGCTGGAACAGTTTCTAGTTTTTACCAAGCAAGCCTGAAAAACATAGACTAGTATCTAGAATGGACCTGAAGAAAAATCCTGCGTCTGGAGGCTCATGTGGTACCCAGCTATGTACATTTCTTTATCCATTATACTGGCTAATTTAATAAAACTTAGTATTCATGCCCAAAATCTTGCCTTGTGTCCTCATACCATCACAGCTACAACAACACTATGAAGATAGAAACTGCCCATGCAGTGTTTTTAGCCCAATGAAAAAGGATATTGCAAGGCAGCCCCCCTTTCCTGAGAAGCAGGACCGGAGAGTCTGTGGCAAGTCCAAAGAATTAAAATTGCATTGCTAGAAATTGACAGCTTACTGCTTTAAACTTTTTGTTAAACCAACCAAGATCAGCTTGATTACCAGATAGCAAGGGAAGAACAGATTACCAGTAAGCAAGGGAAAACATCCCTCTAGCTAACCTGCGCCACAAGCTGTGCTGAACTCTGGTCAGACTTGCTGTAACTAACAAGACTTTTTAGAGCATTAGTTTATTATCCTGTTAGTATATGTCTGTACCAATTCCCCTGATTACTGGCACCAAGAACCTTGCACACCACCTAGTCCTATTAAGAAAACTTCCACAATGGAAGAAGGTGACCTTTTCGTCTCATAGGACACCACAACAGAGCCTCCACCGGCAACACCAGTTGTCACCAGTCTGCACCTAACCTCTTTCTGTCTCATCCCTCCTGGACAATCCCCATTAGCACTCTAGCACTCTAGCAAGGTCCCACACCACCCACATAGTCTTCTGACACAGGTGACGTAGCTTTGCAGAACTGGGGTTGTGTCCTCAGCAGTTTCAAAGATACAACCTAAAAAAAAAACAGCAGAATTGCCAGAGGCTGGCATCTCTTCTGAATCCTATGCAACCCCTGAGAAATTCTGTAGGCAAACATCTTCCACAGTGACCCAGCCATTCCTCAGAGCATTTTCCTCCCTAATCTCACACAGTACAGACAATCTGGCACTTTCCATTTTAATTATTTTAATTGACAAGGGAGTACTCGGGCAGTTAGACACCAGAAGGATGCCACCATAGGGCAGCACCCCTTCTGTCACACACTCTGTACTCCAGTGTGCTTGTAAGCTGGCAAGTGATTTTTCATACCAAAGCAGTCCACAGGCATTAACACAGTGTGAACACCAGCATCCCACACACACAGTGACTACAAGCTGGAGTCCTGGCCTCTCATCTCCAGCCTGTGTTCCCTTGCACAGGGCAGTATTTTAGTCAGAGTAGCCAGACTCAGAACAGTTATTCCCAAGCACTGCATTCAGCATCCAAACATGATCTTCACTTCTCCTCTACATCCCTTAACTTCATTGCAAATCTAGAAGTGGCAGGATTTTTCTCACGTGTCTGAAAAAAGCCTGAGGTCTACAGGCTCAAAATCTACTATGCAGCACAAGTGAAAATGAGTGATGTGATACAAGGTTTTATATATGGCTAAACAAAAACAAACAGCGTAAGGGCCTTACCTAGGAGAAATCTAATTGATTATATGGTGACTTAGTAACTCAAAGACCAGAACAGATTTATTCTCCTCCTGTTACTTATTTCCCATGGGTTTTTGGACAAATAACCTTTCTAGCTGTCACACTGGTAAAATGGATGGTATTTACAAGCCCAAGTACTCAGGTTGCTCTAGCGTAGAAAGACAAGTTTCTGGTGGTGCTCCATAATGATGGTAGTGTCAGAAACTGTGAAACTAAAGAGCATGATATTACAGAAATGACCACAATCCACTAGGAAAGGAACACCAGGTAGCGACAAACCAATATGTCCCTTATCCCCTTCTTCCATTAAAATAAATGAATGAATAGAGAAAGCATAACCCCTCCCCACCACTACTCCACAGGGAATTAGATGAGGGTGGGGGTAAGTGTGACATAAATGCAGCTGTAAGTCTGCACAGAAGCTATCAAAACACAGAATGTACCAAAAAGCCAGACAGCTATGTGCTCCTCACTACCTGGAAAGTTCACTCATACCCCTCTTGAAATGTGACAAGAATTGCTCGCTGCCTTGTAGGTCTTGCCCCAGAGACATGGCCCTGCAAGAAAAGTGGCTGGTGTTGGCCACTGCTCTTCCTGTGCCTGCTTCCCTGCACCCACCAGTACCACTGCAACCTTCAAGTGAACTTAAGCAAGGGCTTCCCCTCAGGCACCACTTTCCCCATGGGGCTCCATGCCCCAAAACAGTGCTCTCCCATGAACCTCCCTTGAGGTGTTGCAAACAACTGCCTTTCTCCCCAGCTCTGAAAATGCACTTCATACATGGTCTTAGGACTATTGCTGGCTTCATCCTCACATCCCTTCTCTTCATGCACACACAGGCGCACTCATGTTTTGCTCATCCCTGTCAGTTGCTTTAGGACAAAGTCAGAGAAACTTTTGCTAGTTTTTATAAATATGGGTGTCTGCCTATAACAATAAGTGAAAGATATTTGCTGGGATCGTGGGAAGTTCCCAGCTTGACAGGAAAGACTATGGGAAGGGGAGAAGGAGGATTTCCTTAAAATCAGCCTCTCAGAACAAAGATACCTAATACAACCTATCAAAAAGAATGTGAACATTACCCTGATTTGGAAGTGAAGTTCATCACTAAACAAATAAATCAAGTGGGATATAATTGGAAGGTGCCGGGCAGGAAAAATAAGTTGCATTCATGATGATATGTCCTTATCAGGGCTTCCCAAATGGGTGGGTGAGATTGTTTATTCTCCTGCACCCACTGCCTTTGCTTAAAGAGTCGTACAATATCATGCCGTGTAATGCCACTGAAAGCCCTGTTGTCCAAAAGCACACATTTCTCTTAAGCCCTCAGCCTTTTCTGTTTGAGAGGTGTGTTTTCCTCTGCACTTCCATGATTTTGTCCCCCACAGGGTGACAAAAGCCAATACAACTGATCCTCCAGAGTAGCACAAACACACAACTGGGTGTTACCAGCTTAGGGGTTGTACTGCAAGCAAAGGCTATGAACAGTGCTCTTCTACCCAAATTGAACAGGAAGGCAGCAGGTTGGCACCCTGTTGAATTCCCAAAATCTCATGTGCCCCTACATTTCCTGCAAGAGAGTCTCAGAGTGAAACTGGTGAGGAACAAACCTGCCTACTCCCCCATTTTGTGGCCTTAATGGAATAGATGAAGAAAAACTGACTGGAGAGTGTGGACACGAAAATACACACCAGAGAAGCAATGCAGTAAACCAAGGTGGCAGCAAAAACCATCATGAATAGATACACCAGAAGGACTGAAATACAGTGAAATACATCCTGATTTCTTTCAGTGGCCCTGACAGTTCTGTTTCATAAAACCCTGTGAAACCAAATCCTGCAGTCCCTGTTTAGTTTTTGTGGAAGCAAACTTCCCATTGACGTCAAAGACCACGTTACCTCATAAAGGACTGCAGGGCTACTTGCAGAGACATCACTCATTATTCACTGCGACTGCATGCTTTCTGTTGGGCTAACACATCTTCATTCTCTCCTCACGCTCCTCTGTGGAAATTAAGAACAGGCTCAGTGATGTAAGCCCAACTGCAAAATCAGTCCAGAGGTCAGGCTGCTGCAGACTGCTACACTAGATTATACAGACACATACAAATAAACACTGCTTACTCTGTGATGCAGGGATAATACATTTAATTTCCAGTTACTGTGCTGGTTTCTCTTCTATATGCAATAAGGTTTCCTGCAGATTCAGTAAACTATCCTAAAGTGGGCAGCAGGCTCTGCTCACATTACCAGTCCAGTCAGTGTGGGATGACTACAGTGGCTGCTGGTTGCAGGTTTCTGTTCCCTTCCCTCTGCCAGCTGACAAGGATGGCTGAATGGGTTGTGTACATGCTCTCCAGCTGCCACAGTATACAGCTAGCATTAAGAAAGAAGTACCCTCAGGGTGTCTGCAGGAGGCATGCCTTCCATGCAGCATCTTTACACTGAGATGAAAACTGCTGCCAGAGAAGGGCGGCAGAAAGCAAGGGGGAAAGTAACCTTGAACCAGATGAAAATATGAAGCTTGGTGCTAAAGAATTATTGCATGCCAGATTCAGTGAATTAGTTGTCAACAGAGTATTGCAGAGGGCCACACGGGAAAGAAATTTCAAGCACAAGATCAAGTGCTTGATCAAATAAACAAAGCCCATATGGAAATGGTCTTATGTATCTGGTTTGACATGTCAGCAGGGCTAACACAATATTCAAGAATAAATTACAATGCATGCCAAAAATGGAGATGGGGCCAGAGTTAGGTATAAAAAAAAAACAGGCTATACTTCTTCCATAATATTTGACCAGACCTTTATTCAGTAATCTGTCTCTTAGCAAGCAAATGGATTTACATAAGCCAAAAAGTTATTACTGAATATAAGCAAGAATGACAGAATCTAGCTTGAAACTGTACTCATCAGAGATAGGAAATGCATTTTACATCCTGGTTTAATATTCCAGCATTTTTGTCAGAGACCATTCAGCAGAAGTTACTAAGATAAATAGGTGAGGATTAATTGGATATTTTATTTAGATTTAGCACTGACAAATTGCTCTTACTACTGACTTTGTCTGGCTAGAATTTGCATTCATACAGCTGGAGTCAACCCAGTGCATCCAGAGGTGTTACATCTTGGTTTGGCAATTCAGGTCAATTTGCCTTCAGAAGTTTTGCACCGTTACTTTATTTTATTTTATTCACACCAGAGTGTGAGAAGGAAGGAGGTGCTCACATAGCACCCTGGTGGACCCTGGAGTCTGGCGCTGCAATCCAAGACCTTAATCCACTACCATTCCCCTACATGCTTTGGCATTTCTAGGGAAGTATAGGCCAAGTGAAAATGTTCTGCAGATGACTCCCTTTCCACATGTCGTATTGTTTGACTCATCTGCACTATACCATGGCGACATGCATAGCGCAAATCTATATAGAGTGACAATGTGTAGCTACTGCATTTGTAAAACTGGATTAAAATACATATCACCACATTCTCTATTAATTATTACCCAATCGCAAAAATAAATGGAAATCTGACTTCTCCTTTCCCTTCTGTAACTGCAGCAACTGTACCTTCTGCTGGAAAGGCAGGGGCTGAGATTTGGGGCTCTGCCAGGATCTGCATGAGGAAAGCATCCTTCCACACAGTGGCATATTTCAGCTCTTCCCTGCAAGCTCTCTAATCTGAAAGGTGGGCCCACTGGCTATTTCACAGCCGGCTCTGGTTGTCACCTGTATTCTTGGTTACACCGCTAATCCCATGCCCACTGAAATCCTTTTCCTTCTGCTTCAAGAAAACTAGAACATGGCAGGTTACAAGTTTCACTGGAGTATTTCAATGATTTTCCTTGCTGGCCCTCAATATCCATTTTCTTTGAATAGCCTTTGTCAATGACTGAAAATAATTGGTCTAACTCTTTTTATCTTTGCAGCAGCCTTTTATGTATGTGTAAACATGGTTGTCTTGTCTTTCTCCCCTGACTGAGCACATATAACTGCCCAAGATCTTCTCGTATTTCACAAACTCCTCTCATTTTCGCAGCTTCCCTCTGAAGCACCTCCAATTTTCTCCTCTCTACAATGAACAGGGACCTGACTGCCTTTCCCCACCTCATCCCCCCTCTGCATCCCCAGTTCCCCTCAGTACAGTTTTTTCCTCTTTTTATCACATCCCTTGTTTACCTCTTATTTCACTTCTTAATCCCACTGCTAGGGAACAAAATCTGAGATGGAAAAGGTCATAATACGTCACTCATACAGATGCCTTTGCCTGGCCAGTGCCCAGCATTGTAGCTCTAAGCTGTGCTGGACACTCCCCCGTCCATGACATGTGTGACACAGACATGGGATCCAGGCAAAAGGACCAACTGGCTCATTGAAAAAAATCCTAGTATTTTTCCTCCATATTTGCACTGGCCTCCAAATGGACAACATTCCCCCTGCAAGTTGAGCACACTCATCAGTCAGAGGGTTTAACTCAGTGACTGCTATCACTGTGCCTGTGTGAATGAGTAAAATGAATAAAAAAAGAAGGGAGCTTCACAGGGCCACTAGTATATCCTTTTACTGAAAGGGAAACAAAACTGAAAATGTTCTTGAGGAATGCCTGCTCTGCTCCATAAAGTTGCTCCTCTGCCCCAGCTTTTGAGGAGAGGCAGTTCTGGAGCTGAGATATCACTGCTATGCACATCATCGTTACTGCAGGAGGAAGGTTCTTGCAACACAGAGGGAGCAAGTGTGAGGTTTTGACATTTATGTGACTGCGGGATTTCATCTAAAGGAAATAACAGCACATCTGTAGAGACTGTCAATGCTAAATACTTACAAATGGGCACAGTATGAGACAAACAACAGGGGAAAAGATGCTATCTGTTTTATAAACTCCATCTCCACTGCTGGAGTTCACTGGAGTGGAAACAGCACATCAGCTATTTAATAAACCACCACAGAGATCTCCCCACCAGGGAACAGAGAAAGGGAAGATCCACACGCAACAGATATCAGCCCTGTTCTTTGCTCGTGGCAAAGCTCTGATGCTGCTGTGATGAACACACACTAACAGGACAGAACCATCCTGCTGTGGGAACAAACACAGGTCTCAAGATCTGCACCCAAGCAAAAGCATCAGCAGCCCAGCAGTCACCCTATAACCTTTTTGAAAGGTAAAAAGGAAATACAAAACCAGCCTCTATTTGCCCTGCAGGAAAACTACGTGCTTTCTTCACCCACACACAGATGCTGCATCTCCAGCTGTCTCTAAACTGCTGGTCTGCATTAGTGGGTTGGGAACAAGACACTAACGGCTGACTAGCATCCAAGCCAGTCATGGTAGTTTTGCTGGATTAGTTACTGTGTCACCTTCATCAGTGATGTAGACCACTGGTGGCTATTGCCTTCTTGCCCCGTTAATACAATGACTTATTTCCTTCATTCTCCTTCCTCCTCCCCCAAAATTACCCTGACAGACACACCCCACCTCTGCAGCCCCTGCAGCACCAACCCAGGAGGATGGTAGGTATTTGCCAGGTGCAGAACACCAACAGAGGAAGCTGCTGGCTTTCCCGCAGCCTCAACAGAGCTGGGAGCACACAGACCTTCAGTGTAGCAGCAGTGTTTGTTGTCATCCACAAGCACTTCACTGTTAGGAAACCCAGACTCAGAGTTTTACTGACACTAGAACTCTGCTTGGCCCAGCTGGAGACACAGGGGGCAAAGACTACTGCAACCTCCTTCCTCTTCCAGCCACCCAAGCTATGGGGCCTATCCTCTAGCATAAAGGTTCATATCTAAAAGGCTGCTCTAAACTCTGCACAGAGATTCCCAGAGTGAAGCCCCAGGTTAGCTCCCTTGTTGAACACACACCTCTCTAAAACCAGGTATGCTTCAGCATTTAGGGAGTCCTACCTGGAAGCCATTTAGTGCCACTTTCACCTAACCTTATTCCGGGCCATGGTCTGGTTCAGGTACTCCTCACATGAAGGGGCTCTGTTAAATCCTTTTATCGTCTGCCTATGCATGCAGCATGCAAGGACATTTATACCTCATGCACCAATATCGAACGCCACCAAAGTAAATTAAAACAATAACTACGGTATGATGAAAGGGCTAATTTCAAGACTTCTATTACCGTGCATGATGTTAATCTTGAGTCCTCTTTTTTGAAAGCTTTTTTCCTCTCCCCTACTTCAAGTGCACGGTGTCCCTGACACAGCCACAGGAGAAATTATTTTACTTCTGCAGACTGCATTGCTAATGAGACAATTGTTTGGTTTTATTGCAACTTTATATATATAAATATTCCCAGCAGGATAAAACTCTTGAAAAAAAGTCTCATTTTAAAAGTGTCCTGGGACACAGCAGGGAGCAACAAACAAATTAATTCATAAAAAACTTGACATTTGGAAAACATTTTTACAAGAATGCATCTCTAGTAACAATTTCAGTGTAACACAACAAAAATTTAAAAAACAAAATCCTACACCATGCAGGCATTCCCATTTTTCTTCTGAGGGAGTTAAGTCATAGAAAAAATACCAGCATGTGCAAAGCTCCTTCCAAACATAGAAAGATGGTTCCTGTAGTCAGAGTGTTGCACTTTAAGAACAGACATTAGGGAAGGGAAAGAAGAAAGAGGAAATATTTCGAGCATCCAGTATCCCTAATGAAATAAGTGTGTCCAGAGGCTTGGCAGATGGGTTCAGGGAGACTGAATCAGGTTTAGGAGTTTTCATGGAAAAAGACAAAGAGGTGACTCTTTGAGGAACTGGCAAAACAGATCCAGGAAACAAAGCACAGCGAAATGGACAATGGCATGAAGTGGAGTAGAAGGTAAATCAGAAAAGGCAGAGATATGTACAGCTTTAGTTCTGTATAATAGCAAAGATAAGACTGAATGCACTCACATCATGAGGGTTTTAATAACTGTGATCTGTAAGGATCTACCCTAGTATATTTCAATACTCTCTAAATCTGAGCTGTACTTCCTGAGTTAGACTTTTTCCATATTTTTGGTAACTTTTAGAAAGTGGGAATTATGCCATGCACAATTTAGCAGTTTTCCCCCTGAGATTTGGATGCACAAGCAATATGGCTGTGTTCACAGAGCGCTCTGTACCACTGCAGTCCCTAAATGTTTCAGACAGATTTTGATACCCTCTCACTGGATGTAGCAAAGTGCTGGATTTGGCAAACGGAGTGTGCATGAAGTTTAGCTAGTCTAAAAATGTACTTGAACAAAAATAGTTGAAACTTTTATGTAAGCTGAAAGACTGCAAGTGAACATTTATGTTCCACCAAGGGAAAGCCCTCTGAGTCACTACATGTAACTCAACACAGTCGGATGCCCTGAAGCAGGTGAAGCAGCTACAGTGTGCACATGTGCTACAAACCATGCCACCAAAATGATCCTAGGCAACAGGATATTTTCTTCTAGGTGTAACAAACAACAGTCTGGGGGCAATGCTTGGAGGTAGTCCCCCATACAGCTTCTCCCTTCATAGGCCAATGTGGAGCTTTTCCAGGAGAAGCTGGAGCATCAGTTAGGCACTCTTTGTCACAGCGTAGCTTTTCAGCTCTTCACATGGAGAGACAATGCACTGAAAATTGCAATAATCCACAGGCTCAGACATCCCTCTGCTCCAAATGCTCTTGCTTTCACCCTGCCTTCAAAAGCGGGGCAGGGAGTGTGGAAGGAAGGGATCACATTTTACCCCTCTTTTCTGAAAGCCTACATACAATGGGAAAGGGGTGAGGCTGCAAAAATGCAGAACACTTTGTGAGAGCCCTGCTCTGACATCTAACAATAGCTCAGGTATAGACTTTCTGCATGTCCTCCAGTGCCCTGTCCCCCAAGGCTGAGTTACGTGGCAAATGAAATGAATGGGTAGAGAGGAATGAGGGGTCGTATATTGGAGACATGTCCATTCATGCATCAGGACAGCCTTTCAAGTGCAAAGCAATAAGGTGGGACTACTTCCAGCACAGGAAGCCATAGCAGAGACACCCTTTAGTAACAGCACAGCACAGACACCTCTTTTCCCTTCCCCATCCTGTACCAGGCACAACACACCATTTATTTTGTTGTCTGCAACACGGAGTTTCCCAAGGCAGGCCAAAGATTGAAGTATCTTGAATGAGGGAGTTGCAGGTGAGCCTGAAAGGAAGCACGAAGTAGCAGTCAAACAGCCAACTCTTGTGCAGACCACGATGCACAACAGATCTGAGCAAAATATTCCAGAAAAGCCTGCCCAGAGCTGTTCCTGAGCTTGCCCATGCAGTTGTGCCTTTAACATGCAGTTTAGCAGTCCACCTATGCAACTTATTTTCTCTGACTCTTTTGACAGCTGAAACGCTTTTAACACTGCCTCTATGTACTGTTTTTAAACAAACAAGTTTTGCTGCCCTACAAGACTAACAGCATCTTTCAACTCAATGAACCCCTGCAATATGCAAAGCACAAACATCCTTCCAATCTGTCTTCCTTGCTTGCTCCCCTCTTGCTGAATGGTGAATCTAAAGAAGACACAGCCTGCACAATCCCCATTACCTCCAATCTAAATCTAGCAGCTATTTCAGGAACTTCATTTTTTCTGCCTCTTTGCCTAAGCTATTAGTGACATTTGTAACCACACATATCTCAGTAATAAGAGAGCTTTTAAACTTCACATTTCAAGTGCTGCATAAGGGGCAAGCTTTTGCACCCTCCCTCCCAGTTTCCACAGGGTGCTATGTTAAGCACCATGTGAAGGTTCCCAGGTGATGGGCCATCCCAGAGGCCTGAGGATGCCATACTCAGCACAATTCCTCTTCCATCCACACCAGGCCCAAGGCAGAGCAGGGACTTTTCATTCCTTGAAATATCAAACACCAGCTATAATGAAAAAGTACAACAGTGTGCCAGCCCCTCAGAAAATCAGGCTAAGGAGGCACCTCGGCAGGACCAGCTCTACCTGAATGACCTGTAACAGATGCTTGCCTAATCTGTTCTTAGACACTTCCAATAATGTCATTTCCATACCCTATCAAATTATATGTTCCCCAGTTCAGTATCCAGGGAATAGAAAGTTTTACCTTAAACCTGTGACTACTAATCTTGCCAGGAGATATGACAACAGGTTACTTATTTCTTCAATATGGCAGTCTTCGCCACTTATGGTAAAAATCCCAGTGCCTCTTTGAGCCATTTCTCTAAAACAGATGCAGATTTCAGCAGACTAATGTCAACACATCTTATGGTAGTCAGCCTATCTTTCAGTCTGTGGGCTATGCCAGGGACAATGGCCCCTCTTCCCACCATTGCATGGACTCTTTCAAGCCAGGCAAGGGCATACCAACTGCTGTGATAAGAGCAATTCATTCCCCAAACTTTCTGTGAGCTGTTTATGAATGGTGCTAAATTATATTCCTTTAAAAGCCATGAAAACAATCCTTTACCTGCCCTCACACACACATACCCATACCCACTCAGAGGCTAATTCTGCCTGTTTCTTGTTTCAGCATTTTAGAAAAAAAAAAAAAAAGTTGCAGGAGATAACACTGCTGCTAGCATTACCAAGTGACAGATTTTCTGACTTTCAGCATTGGCTCTTGTAGATATCAGTCCTGACTTCAGGAATAATACAGGTAGGCCAGTACCAAGGTTGGTTGAAAACCCCGCATTACAAAATCAATATTTAACACATTGGATTTCCTAGTGACTCTTCAGAGACAAGTGTCTGACATTTGAGTAGTCCTGGGTCAATATTAATTGCACATAACTTCTCATCTGCATTTACTGCCACGTTTCCACAATTAAATTATAAAAACTAAATGAAATCTCTAAGCTTCATAGCTAAATCTGCATGCTAAGTTAATTAACACTGTAATGGAAACCATATAAAAACTAAGGCCTGTCTGACCCAAGGCCCATTAAAATCAGTGACAGCTTGATTATAACCTGAAGCAAATTAATACCCATGCAGCCTTGAAAAACTGGGGAGTGATTAACTGTTTCATAGATGTCAAGGAACTGACTTGTACGGAGGCCAACTGAGAGACCCTTTTGTGTCAATGTCAGCATTCTGGTGTCTACTGTGTGTGTACTTTCTGTTTTTCATGAACTGGACACTGGATACACCTTGCAATATACACTACCAGTCTTGCTGTTTCCAGCTGTTCTTTAGGAGGCAATAGAAAGCAATGTGTTAGCCAGCAGCTAGAGGACCAAGAGCCACCCTCAAATGCTAGACCAAGCTGCAAAGGAAGGTGCCAATTTTCCTTCATCAGAGATGTGAGGTGCTGGGCATCACAGGTGCTGCAATACAGTATGCTCCTCACACATAAACTGCATCAGCGTCTTTCTCTTATTGCCAAACTGCATTTGTCTTTCAATCAATCACCTGTTTTATATAACTTCTTAATGCATGACACTTCAGAGCACTTTCCAACAAGAACAACAAAAGCAACAACAAAATTAATACTAAAAGGAAAAAGTAGGGGGAAGCAGACTTTAAAAAGAACAAAAGCCAGAATTTTGGTTCAGTGTTCAAATAAGCAAGGTGAAGTGTTATTCGCCATATGTGGTACTTAGGCCTTTGTCACATATAGCATGTACTCACCTAACTAGCTTTGGCAAGGTAAGAAGTTTGTAAACTGGGCACTGAGACGTCATGATTAGCAGCTCCCCAGAGGTGTCATGTGAAGAGCACCAAAGATCACTATGAGGATCCTGCACTCAGAGGGAAAGAGTTCTCCAGACTGCAAGTGAATTATGCAGACGACTGAACAACAAATGGTTGGATTCAAAGGCACAGTACTGAAATGAAAAAAGGAACACCTGGAATATGAATGCGTTTGTGTAACTTGAACCTGCAAATGTGGGTTTGTTAGTCACAAAACTTATTAAAGCCAGCTTCAGAATATGGCAGGAAAAGTGTTGCAAAACTTAATATGGTTAATTGGAGTTAATTATACCTAATTATGTATGTGCCATATTGCAGAGAGTTATCTCAAAACAAGTATGTTTAATAGCTACAAACAGCATGTATAATACAGAGCACTATGCTGAAGATTTAAAGAAAAAACATATTAGATATGCGTGAAAGCAAAAGCGGACAGTGCCAACTACTGAACAGCAGCAACTGCTCGCACTATTCCTCTGAGAGCACCTGCAAGGGGCTCCACTGGACTCCCTTCTCCGCCAACACTCACTCGCTGAAAGACATCTGCCACCTTCCTCCTTCTAGCTGTGTCCCACGGACAGCACATGGGCCCAACCACCCGGCTGTCCCCCCAAAGGCACAAACCCTCTTCACACACAGGCACTCTGGGATGTGCAGTCCTCACAAGCTAACAGAAAATGTCACTGCCAGTGAGATCAAGTGGGCAAAGAGGCCAAGAAACACTATCCTGTCTCTGTCAGCAAGTTGGTCCTGCTCTAGTTCAACAAGAGAGATGTGACTGACGACCTGACACCTCAAAAAGCCTGATGTGCTGCATCAGGAAAATGATATATTTGAGCACAGCCACCCAGCCTGGGACTGCCAAGGAAGCTGTCTCAGGCTCAGAAAAGGCAGTGGTTGTTAGGGAGGACTTAAAAGAAAAGAAAAAGAAAAAATCAAACCCATCACCCAAAGGCATTGTCAAAACGGCAATGGTGGGATACAGAATAGGATTCTAATTTAGTGAGAGCCTTATCAGGGGAAATGGGAATCAGCCCACACCCCCAGTAAAGAGTTGGAGATAACTGAGTCTTTTCAGGATTTTCAGCCCACCTTGCTGTGCCTTGAGATCTTGCTTGAGACAAATTAGCTCAGCACCTCCCCAAGACGCTGGTAAGGGCTGGAGGCTACTTCAGAGCCCCTTACAGCAGTCTATATCAATGTAATACCAACATCTTCTATGTTTAAGTGTTCAACCACCTGTGACTCCAATAGGAAATGGATTTCATGCTGGGTTTCATGCACTTAAAACCATTCCTTCTCCTCCAAGGCACAGTCAGTGTACATGATGGACTCATATCAGTTAGTCTTCCCTGGCTGCCAGCTCCAAGACTGCAGCTGGGTTTTCTCCTGCCCAAGAAAAAAGAATTATCTGTACAGCATTCCAGTTTTGAAACATGCAACTTTCTCCAGGGTTATTGCCATCAGAGAAGACCACCACGTACCAAATGATAGCAAGGATAGTTCACCAACACAGACCAATGCTGAAAGACAGGAGGATTAGATCTAGGGAAAGAACAGAAATTTAAGCACATTGGGATATTGCCTAACCAGTTTCTATTGATCTATATGAACTCCTTTCCCCATTCTAGTTCAAAGTTTGATATCACTATCTCACCAAGAATAGATACAAACAGCTTGAACATCCTTCAAGTAATAGGAAATAGCAAATCCAAATCTTCTTTCTAAGGGCTGACAGCATATAGCTACAAAGCTTTTGCCATAAATGTTGATATCCTGAGCTCTGGCACAAGACAGCCATTAATAATTGCCCAGTGTTAATAAAAAATAAAAAAAAAAAAAGGGCAAGACTTTCACTCGTTTTTCACATTCTTCTGTTCTCTAAAAGAGGTTCTGGGACATGAGATATCATGATGAGATAACAACTGAAGCAAAAAAAAATATTAGCTTGACAACTGAGTGAGGAATTTAAATAGTCAATAAGCAGGAATGAAGGGATCCAGCAAACAGAAAATAAGAAGTTGTAAGTGCAGTGGGAGTTTCTTCCATACTTTTGAAGATGAAGGCAGGAAAGAAAAGTCTGAAATTATGACAGTGATGGGAAGACCTGAAAAAATCGTAGACATCAACAGCAGATGAGAAGGATGAGGCATACTGAGCATCCTTTACAACTTTCCTGTGGAAAAAAAAAAATCTTTGAGAAAAGCACCTCAAATTCAAATGGGAATATGCACCCATAGCAGAAGAAAGGAGAAGATGCATGAAGATATACAGAACAAGACAGATCTTTAGCTCTGATCAATGCACAGGGAAAAAAAGATGCAGCAAAGAAAGACTCCCACTAGAGGAATAAAACTAGATTTGAGGTACTGTTTGCGCCCAGATAATGAGAAGGAGAATTAAGCAGGAGAAGGAAATGGAATGGGCAGGAAGAAAGGAGCAGCAAGCCTAAAAGGAGAAAGAAGGAGAAACAGAGGCTTTATGAAGGAAAAAACAATACAGAAGAGACAGAAGAATGATAAGGGAGAGAACTGGAAATACACCTCTAAAACAGAGAGGGGCAGATTTACATGACAGAGGACTCTGTTAAAAAGAAAATAAAAAGGAAGATCTATCACCAGAGAAAAAAATCCTGAAGACAAGAGTGCTGGCAGTCAGCCAGAAGCAAGCTACGATGCAGAGAAGAGGGTGAAGTGAAGCATATGGAAACAGAGGAGCAAGAATGGAAGAAAACCCCACCCACAAATATGGTCAAGAGTTGGAGAACAAAGTGAGAATTACCAAGAGTCAAGCAGAGCTACACTGCACAAAAAATTAACAATAAAAAGAGCTTGCCAGTTATGTAAATAGGAAGATAAGGAAATAAAATCCTGAGCTGCTAGGCAGTAAGCAGAAAAGAGAGGAAAGAAAAAAAAAATAGTTTGGAGCATCCTGCATGAATGCACTGCCAAGTCTTCCATAAAGGTAGTGCCAAGTCTTCCATAAACGTATTACCAAGTCTAGAGCAAAGGCAGGGCAGCCCATGGCAGTGAAAGCACTGAAGACAAGGAAGCTATCTCACTCAGAGTGGAAACTAAACTCACAAAGCTTCACAAACTCAAACTGAGATGCATGGACAGCTCCAACCCAGTGTTACAGGAGGACCAGCAGATGCAAACCTGCAGGGCGGGGATAATCATCATAAGACAAAAATTTGGAATATGGTAGAGAAAACAAATTTAAACATACATTTTCCCCTTCTGAAATAGAATAAGAAGAAGTCTCGTTACATTATTTAGATCTATATCAGGCACCAGAACAAGCTGGGGGGGGTGGAGGTGAGGGGGTAATAAAGATACATTTTAAAATAAGCAGACATAAAACACAGCACAGGCCTCCCAGAGTTTGAACATGCACTCTCCTTTGGTGGTATCCCTAACTGCCTCTCCCTCCAGACTTCAGTGAAGTGTGTGAAATGGCATTATGTGGCAAGCTAACTCTTAAGCTGGCGGAAATGGGTAAAAGAGCTGAAAAGTGAGGAAGGAGCTTACTAAGAGGGAGAAGACAGGAGGTTGTAGAGTGAACTGAGTGAAGGTAACAAATACGGTTCTTTGAAGAGCAGAAGGCACAACAGTATTGTCAACAGAGAGGACGTTCAAAATATTAGAAAGGCAAAAGCTGAATTACCTTGAGGACTGGCATAACAGAAATTGGGGGGGAAAATCAGTCAAACAAGAGGAAAGGTCATCAGTGTCACGAACTGGCAGCCCTTATAGCTGGGAACAACAGTGGAAGACAAAGAATGACGTGCACTAGGTGCAGATATAGCCTTCTATGGGAAGGACCTGGCTAAAAAGCAACCACAAATTCTAGGATAATTGGGCAAGGACTTTCCACTAGAGATGAGGAAGTTCTAACACCATCATCCAAGACCTTGGTAAGACCATGAAAGATGCAGCATACTGGCCTGGTTATGTGCTTAAGGATGAATTCAAAATTGCAGAGTATTAAGAGGTTTTATTAACAAAAGAAAAGAAAAAAAAAGAAAAAGAAGAAGAAAAGATCTGTCCTGTTTGGTATAGCAAAATGAAAACTCAGAGGAGGTATGTTTGCTCTCTATAAATACATCCAGAGAGTAAACATCAGAGAAGGAGAAGAGCCATTTAAGTTAAAGGACAATGGTGGCACAGAACAAATGTGTGCAAACTGGACATAAAATATATTTAGCACTGAGACAGTAGGGAAGTTTCTAGCCATCAGAGCCATCAGGCTCAGCATAGCCTTCCAAAAGGCAGCAAAAGATTTCAAGAGAAAAGTAGGAGTTGTTCATGAGTGCCACGATAGGGATATGACATGCAGAACGAGATGCCTTCACGGGCTGACTTATGAAGTCCCTTGTGTTCCATTATTTGCTAACAATTTCCACCCTTTTTTAACCTTAAAATATTTCCAGTAGTTCTGCAGACTCTTATACAGTGAATTTAAGTCACCTGAGAAAAGGCTACCTTTCACCAACCCCTTAAAAGCAGTCTACAAGTGTCCCAGGGACTCAAGAAAAGCCCAGTGCCACCCCATCATCACCCCACAATACTTCTAACACACAGACCAGGCAAGTAAGGATCTGAAACACGAGATGGCAGGCTGCAATACTGGCTCCTCGAGGGACTAAGGAGTGCAGCTCTGGCAGGAGCTGAATTAAAAGACTACACCCAAAATAGCCCCGTGATGCACACATGGAGGTGCAGGGCTGGTGGAGCTGTGTTGGCTTGGCCAGTGTACAGCATTCTGCAGCTGGCTCACTGTGGGGACCCTGGTAGCCAGGCAGGAGGCTGAGAAGGAGGCAATCTTGTAGCCAACAAGAAACGCCAAGGGCAGTGCTGTGTCTTCAATGAACCTGGCCCTCCTTGGAGAGTCAGCTAGCCCTAGCAGCTGCTGCCATGGGTCAAAAGGGCAGTGTGTCCCCTGCCCCACCAACTGCTGCTCCTTCAGCTCTGCTGGCTTCATTATTCACCACTCACTAACCTGCATCTCTAAGTGATCTCGACTGACATGAAAAAGGATGCACTCTGATGGGATCACTTGCAATAACAGGCTAGGGAAAGATCAGACAAGCAGCTGAGCTAGGGACAGAGACCTTCAGAGGGACAAAGTGTGACAGGCAGCTAGGACAGCAGTTTTGTGCCCTCAGGCAGAAGGGAGGTACTTCCCAGGCTGCAGATCTACGTAGGAGAAATCTCCAGCTGTAAAGGCAGGCTCACAGTGGCCTTTGCTTTCAAGGACCAAGCCAGGTCCTGGCTTATCCAAGATTATTCCTTGTCCCAACATGCAGCCAAAGAAAGAAGTCATGATGCATGTGAGCTACACCTCCCCACCACATCTTTTTTTGCAACAGGCCAGCCCCGGGCAGGGGAATCATTCCCATATTATTGGGATCGGAGGGTATCCCAAGATACACTTTCCCAGTATAACAACTCT
Organism: Morus bassanus; assembly: GCA_031468815.1. NCBI lineage: Eukaryota > Metazoa > Chordata > Aves > Suliformes > Sulidae > Morus > Morus bassanus. Next base: position 31,893,255 of record CM062600.1, read on the forward strand.
GGCATGAGTTAGGACCTCCTCTCCCCTTCCACTCCTGCCTTGCTATTTCTTCCTCTAGAAAATTCAAGGTTGTTGAGGCTAAAAAAGAAGCACCCAAAAAGGGACCACAAGGTACTTACTAGAAGGTGACTTCCAGTCCCTCCTTCAAGAAGAGGTTATGCCCTTGACATGAAACAGTCATTGGATAAAATACAATTTAGGTGCATGGAAAACTTTAAAATTCAGAAGTAAGACATGTTCTGAGGACAGACTCCTCTAAGACAAAGTAGCATCAATGTAGGGAGTTCTCAAGATCCCTGTGTCAAGCCCAGTACCTAAATTTGGATCCGGGCACATGAGACTGACAAGTCACCTCATTCAATAACTGAACAAGAAAGATTACGGCTGACCCATCTCAGCTCACCTGGGACACCATCCTTTGTCCCCTCAGATGCAAACAGGTTCTTTGTCCCAACTCAATGGAGGGTACAATGTCAAACAACAGGACACACAGCTAAGCAATCCTCTTTCTCCCAAGCAAGAAAGTTAGCTCCCCTTCCCCTGAACCTGGAACAGGGCCTGCTGACCTCTTGAAGTTCTTGGTATCTTTCTCCAGCACGTTCATCATTCAGCCAAAGGCAAAGCACAAGCATATGATTGCTGCTCAGGTCCTATGCTGAAGGCCTCACTAGCAGCTAAGAAATGTGCCAGCCTTAAGCCTTTGCACAGCACTGATTTCAAATACGCAGACTAAACTGAAATACAGTTCAAAATAATCTGAGAGCCCAAAGAGAAGGATTTTGAGAGTCCTTTTGGCTGGCAAAGTGTTCAGCAATCTTTTATCATTAACTTAGCAGTTTCCTAGAACCTATCTAATAAAATACAATCCAGGTCCCACCATTAGGTCAGCAGTTAGGAAAGCATCAGGTACATTTTCTGCAAATTGGTCATAATTGAACAATTATGTGAAATAAGCAAAGGAAAGATGTCCTTGTTTAAGTAATTTATCAAATAATATCAAATAACTGATTTTACAAATGCCACAGCAAACATATGACCTCTCCTCAGAATACCTTGTGCCCTATTCTATAGCCCTGTAAACAAAGAATGTTCCTCACATAATTACGACTTGACTGAAAAGATTAAATCTTACTGCACAGAGAAACCACTCTTTTTCATTCATATCCTGGAGCATTTAAACTAAAATGGTAATAAAGACGCTTCACAGTGCCCTGAACCAGTCTTCTCAGATGCCCCAGCATCACCTGAAGCCAGGACAAGGGAACAGAGCCAGGAAACAAACAAATTCTGAAAAATTGGTTAAAGTGCTCAGATTAACCAAACACTGGCAAATGCTGCTGATACAGAATACATGGACTGAACAAAGCCCTGGGCAACCCAGTCTGACCCCAGAGATGTCCTTGCTTTCAGCAGGTCAGACACCTCCCAAGGTCCCTTCCAACCTAAATTATCCTGTGATCTTACAGTGCAAATGATGTTGTTGTGACAATACCCCTAATTTCTCAAATCCTTCTTCCCTTAATCCAAAAGTCCTAAGGCTAACAGCTGCCAAGACAACTACGCACCTCCAGCTTCTAGCATAGGGTTTGCTCTCTCTATCTTAATACCTTACATTTTTTTCCCATCCTCTCTGCTTCCTATTTTAAATGTCACCCACTGAAGGAGCATCTCTAGAGTCTGGTTCTTCATCAGTGTCCAGCCACAAGTTAGCTTCAAACTTGTAGCCTGATGGAGGGCCTTTCCCAACATGTGTTCCCTTAAAGTACTTTCCATCCCTGCAAAGATAAGTCTTCCGCATAAAATACCATGAAAGTAGGAGAACAGGAAGTCTCAAGCACACAGAAACAACCTGGTGGACCATGCAAATGGAAGAGAAGAAGGACCAGAAAGAAACATGATAGGTTCCATATTCAGAGTTTCGAATTTCTAATTTCTAATGTATTCTTAATAACCATGTGTAAAGAAATTTTTGTAAAAAGGTTTTATAGTCCATAATGTCTCTTACAGAAACAGAAAAAAAAATGCAGTAGTAGGCAACAGAATAAGTTATGGGAGGTTACACAGCCATCATGACTGAATAGTCAAAGCTATGACACCCATTTATCAAACTGGCATTGAAATAGCAACACATATATCTTACCATAAATGCAGTGTGGGAGGAGAGGCAGACAATAAAATAATGCAATGCTTTGCACTTTGGTGGCACAAGATGAAGATCTCCATCTATTTTACAAACACACAGTTTAGCTTCCAGCCTGAAGAGCAAATAATTAATAGCTCTGTCATCCTTTGTGCCACTGAGTCACCACAAAAAGTTAAGAGGCTGATCTGCACCTTACTGCAAACATCTGGCTCTGTGCAGACTGAGCAAAGCAAGCCTGCATTGCTGGTCACGACCAGCACCCAGCAAGCACAGCCCCTCAGCTTCCCTGTGAGCTAAACAAAAGCTTGGACCAAAGCTCACTACCCCTCTTTGGAGGCAGGACCTGGTCATAAATGACTTCCCCTGTAAGACAAAGAAAGCTTACTCTATAGTCATGAAGAGAGCATTGGGAACACATGTCCCATGCTGGTGTTGTCCCACAAAACCTTACAGACCTCTTCTGAAGTACACCCAGATAAGCCCTGAAAACAGCTGTGATAATTCTTGATTCAGGCAATTAAAAAGGAAAATCTGACTAACAAAGCTTGAAGATAAAACCAACACCCAGAGACTCAAAAGAAGTGGCACCTACCATACTTTATAGTCAGCAGCTGTAGTACAGTTCCATCAGGTCCTGGCTTTGCTATCAACTGAGGCTGACAGACCAACTTGCCTGCAGCGACTGATTTAGGTGATGGACTAATGTGGCCAAGTGGCTTGCAGTTCTGTCATCTTTTGTTGCACACAGACACTCTTTTTTCAGCATGCAGACCTAGCTGACCAATGAAACATACATATATTAGCTACGAATGTGCAGATGGGCATCCTAACCTTGATCTGAAGGGGCTACCAGCTAGGACTGAAGTGATCCGCATTACTCTTTGGGATCCAGAGAACTCTCCTGTGACCTTTAGCTAGGCTGGTAGGTGAGTCATTTTTCACAGTAATTCCAATTCAATCATCAACAAATTATTCAATGTAAGATATAGATGTGATAGAGTATTTCATAGAGTCTTATGTCTACTATTATTAATGTAACAATATCATTAATGTGTTTTCAGACATTTTATCCAAAGACAGGTGAACTTCAACGTGCAGGATATGCTAATGACCTTACTCTGTCTGTATGTCTGCATGTGTGTTTATAAAGTATCCTCTTACTGAAAATATGCCACAGTGCAAAGCTGTAAATAACCATATGAAAAACTGTGCTAACTCAGAGTGACACTGAAACACGGGAGGTTTATGAAAAATAAATAACACATGGGGAAGCACATTGGTAGGGAAACTTCTGGCCTTGCATGTTGAAATGGTGCTTGGAAGCCAGAGAGTCATTTTAGGGAGGAGCAGGTAAGATTTGGAAAAGGTTAACAGGAGCAAGTTGCTCCACAGGAGGAATAAAAAGGTGTAGCAGAATTACTAATTACATTATTAAATCTGTGCGTCAGCCTGGCCTCTCATAATGCACAGCTTTTAGGGGTGCTATCCAAGATCAGTCCTCTGTCACAAACACAGGGAAGGAAGGGTCCTTTTCTTAGAAGATGACTTTCACAATGAGGAAGACTGAACAGCTGAGACAGCTGTAGGAACACGTGAAGGACTATGCTGGAGAAGCCTTGCTGCCTACTTCTGGCAGATGCCAAAACAGGAAGCAGGAAAGAAACATCAAGAAACTGTTTGTACAATAAAGGAACAATCCACCCCCAGTGGAAGGGTTTGCTTTTCCTACTCTAATCATTGCCACTTAAAGGCTGATAAATAACTTGATGTATACAGGCTGAGATTCCTTCTTAATTTTGTATTTATTTAGTGTTAAGTGAATGTTCTCACTATTCATAATAGTTAATCCTTTTCCGAACCCCTTTAAGTTCTTGACAGTAACAATGAAATGAAACAAATCACACATTTCCCTCACATATAAGTACATTTATGTTGTGGGTCAGGGAATAAGGCACTTTGCCCATTCTACATAAAATTGTTCATTAAGTGTTTACTTCCCACTAGCTACAGCTCCTTTCCCTCCACACCCATGCACTCAGTGTGTCTTCCGGGGGCCCTCTGGATTGGCAGCTGGATTGAAAGTTTACATGTGCTTTCCAAGGGAATGTTTGGAGTTCAACAGAGACCTCAGGAGATGGGTGCTGTAATTTGTAAAATGCTGTGTGACCTCTATGCATTTACTTTTCAGCAGTCATAAGGACGCAGGGCAATTCTTCTCAAGACATCTGAAGATCTTCCCCAGCAGTCCAGGCACTCAGCACAAGCTGAGCCAAAGTCCCAGATCCTATATCAAAATCTTCATGTGGCCACAGATCAGCAGACCCCCACACCCCAGTCCTCAGGGGCCAGGGACAGCCTGGGAAGAGGAAGAGCTGATGATGACTGTGGGTAGCATGCCTGGCCACCCCCTCCTGGAGGGACACAAGAAGGTTGGTCCTATCACCACAGCCAGGACTATGACCCAGCAACTGGATGATGTAGCCACAGGTCAGCCAGCCCTGGACTACCAGGATTGCTGTGTTTCCTCACAGAAAGTGCTCCGTGGGCCCTTTGTGAACGGGAGGGAGGGGGCAAAATTCCCTTGTCTGTGTGGCAGCATGACATGCTCTGTTGGAGCCCTGATACTTCTGGATGATGCCACTGGGGAAGGCCGGACTCCAGGCAGGGCAGCCTCCTACCAAGGGCCCTTGGAGGGCCACTGTTCTATGCAGGGCCCAGAAACCTCTCTCAGGGAGGAGCAGAGGGAGCAGGGTCGCATCCCTGGGGAAAGCTAAACAGCAGATCACGCCCCACACACATCTCCCACCACCAACAGGTGCATTGGCCCTGTTGGAAACGGAAGAGAAAACGGCTTGGAAGACGGCTTTCTCTCCCTCGCTTGCTCCCCTGAATGCTAATCAGCAGCGCCGGCTAAAAATACCCAGCAAAGCTGGCATGCACGCGGCAGAAGGGGAAAATGGGGGAGCTGGAGGCTCCAGCTTCTCGGGAGAAAAAGGGACAGGCAAGGAAGAGCCTTCCTCAAGCCCCCTTCCCCATCTGGCGCCCAGCGGCCCGCACCAGCACGGCCTCCCTTCTCCCCCGTTCCGAGGCTGATGTTCCCACCTCTCCTTCGGGAGGCCATCCCGGGTGCTCCCCGCGGGCCACCAGGCCACCCTGTGCCGGGGCAGGTGGCAGCGCCCCGCCAAACACCGGCTTCCACCCACCGGCGCTGCAGGCTCTCCCGGACGGGGCGTCCCGGGGGCACCATGGCGGGCAGTCGGCCCCGGAGCCCCGCCGCTCACGGAGCAGCGTGCGTGGCCCGGCGGGGAGCAATCCCACCGGGGCTCGCCGGCAGAGCACAAAACAAAGAGGGTGCGTGGACTGTCGCCTCCACGGGCGCGGAGGGTTTGCGCCGGGCAACGCGGCGCGGAGGGCTCGGTCCACTGCATCAGTGCCGCCGACACACGGCAAGGCAGTCACAGGGCGGCCCGCCGGCCTCCTGCAAGAGCAAGCGCTAAAAAAAAAAATAAATAAAATTAAGAGAGATCGAGAGGACGCGAGCACGGAGACACAAGGCGGCCCTCCGCATCGGAACCGGGGGAGGGGGGGTGCAGACCCCCGTCGCCACCTGCCCTAGCCGCGCCTCCCTCGCCGTGCTACCCGGCGGGGAGCCGGCCGGAGGGCGGCCTGCGGCACCCCCGAGCCCTCCGTACCAGTCGGGGGGAGCGCGGGGAGGCCGGCCTCGCCGCCCACGGGCCAAGGCGGGCCGAGCCGGGGGTCGCACTCCCTCCCGCCACCCGCGGCGGGCCGCCCCCCCCCCCCCCCGTCCCCCCGCCCGCCGCGGCTCCCATCCATAATTAATCGCCTCCCCGCAGCCGCCGCGATAAGAGAGGGCGGGCGGGGACGAGGAGGCGGCGGCGGCCGGGAGGCGGGCGGGGGGAGCGTGTGCGCTCGCCGCGCCCGGCTCACTGCGGCCGGCGGCTGCCTGCCGTGCGGAGCGGAGCGGAGGCCAGCCGCCCCGTCGGGCAGCGCCGCGCTCGCATGGCCGCGCCGCGCCGCGCCGCCGCCGCCGCCGCGGGGCCGGGGGGGGCCGCGGGAGGAGGATGAGGCGGGCGGCGGGGCGGCGGCGGCGGCGGCGGCGCGGAGGATGAAGTGGAGCGTGCGGGGAGCCTGCGCCGCGCTCTCCAGCTGCCTCCTGCTCGCCTGCGCCCTCAGCGCCGCCGCCGTGGGCCTCAAGTGCTTCTCGCTGGGCTCCGAGCTCAAGGGCGAGCCCTTCCGCCTGGGCACCGCCGCCGGCGCCTTCTACTCGGGGCTGCTGCTGGCCGCCGGCCTCTCGCTGCTCGCCGCCGCGCTGCTCTGCTGCCGCCCGCCCGACGAGGCGTCCGCGGCGCCGGCCCCGGCCCCGGCCCCGGCCCCGGCCTCGGCGCTGGCCCCGGCCGGCGACCCGGACCCGGCGGGCGGCGGCCCCGGCGGGGGGGAGGCGGCGGCCGCGCCGTCGGTGCCGGTGGAGAAGGCGCCGCCCGGGGGGCGGCAGAACTTCCTGCTGCTGGGGGTGCTGGTGTTCATGCTGGGCGTGCTGAGCGCCTTCGCCGGCGCCGTCATCGACGGCGACACCGTGTCGCTGGTGGAGAGGAAGTACTCGCACTACTGCCTGCTGCAGCCCGGCGGCGCGGCCCGCCCGCGGAGCGGCCCCGCGGCCCCCGACGGCTCCGCCGCGGCGCTCCGCTGCCAGAAGCTGCGGGACTACCAGCGCGGCTTGGTGCTCTCCACCGTCTTCAACGCGCTGGAGTGCCTCCTGGGCTTGCTCAACCTGCTCCTCGTCAAGAACTACAAGGCCTCGCAGCAGCGCGGGCGGCGGCGGCGGCGGCGGCGAGCGGCCCCGGCGGCGGCGGCAGCGGGCGGGCGGCGGCGGCGGCGGCGGGGCGGCGGCGGCGGGCGACGGGCGCCGCGCCACAGCCAGGGCTCCCTCTTCTCCGGCGGCGAGCCCGAGCTCAGCCCCGGGGATTGCCCCTTCCAGGCCGTCTCCTACATCAACGTGGGCGTCTTCCACGTCTTCGACGAGGCCGGCGTGGAGGTGCACTGCGGCGGGCATCCCTCCGTCGAGCTGCCCGGCTACTCGCCCATGGACCCCGAGCTCAATGCCTCCTACCCCTACTGCTACCCGCTGCCCAGCGAGCAGCCCCCCGCCTACGAGGAGATCTACCCTGGGGAGCCCTGCGCTCACGGGACCTAGCACCGACCGCTGGCGGGACGCCCGGCTCCCCGCCCGGCCCACGGCTCGCCGTGACAGCCGGGAGCGGGACCGGCGGCGGGAGCGGAACCGGCCGCCGGAGCGGGAGCGGGAGCGGGACCGGCAGCGCCCGGCGGCCGAGGGTCTCGGGAGCAGCCCTCGCACCACCGGCGGCATGGCCCCGCCGCCGCCGGCCGCGGGCAGGGTGCCGCCGTGCCTCTGGCTCTGCGGAAGCTTCTCCTCCCTCCCTCCTTGCTTTCCCCTTCCTTTCCCCCCTTCCCTCCCTCACACCGACCCTCCGTCCGTCTGTCCGTCCCTCCGTCCGCCGGCGGCTGAATTTTCCAAAGGCTGCGCAAGAAACGCCTAAGGGTTGGTTCCTCCCGCCGCCTCTCCTCCGTAGCCAAGTTTAGTTCCCTTCAAGTGATTCATCAGTCTCCAGCTTTAGCAGTCCAGAGTTACCCATTTATGATAACCAGCCAGTGTAAGGAAAAGGTGTCATGAAGCTTCTTTACCTCTCAAAAGAGCTAAATTTCTAAACAACGCAGAGACATTTGTGTCACGTTTACTAGAGGTGTTATTGGGGATCTTTAACGTTTACACTACTCCTTGGAAGAATTGAGTTGTTTTAAGATTTAGTGAGTTAAAACATTCGTTGGTCTTGTAAGATGCACATTGAGAAAAACCTGCACTTTGAAAAAGAAACAGGAAAAAAATCAACAACGTTTTTGTACACTAACGTGCCTGCTTTTGTTGATAACTTCTTACTGTAAAAGCTTTCAGAAGTCTATAGTGAAAATGTTTGGTAAATTCACTGCAGTTTAAAATTGATGATTAGTTCCTTTACTAAAACAACTGAGATGTTGCTAGGATATGGCAGTTAAAAGGAAGTCCAAATGTCATACACATTCCTTTTTGTAAACAGGTTCTGTGTTTTTAATGCAAGGCAGGATTTCTTTTGGTTTACACAGGTGAAGGGTTTAATTCTATTTTGTACAACTTCATGGTTTACCTTGTAAAGAGTTCCATTTTACCTGTTACAATTCATCAATCTGGTAAGCTTGAATATTAAAGTTTTATTTGAAATATATATATAGTGTAAAACAGCCTTAACTGGTGCAGTGGTCACAGTTTTAAAGGAAAAAAAAAAGATAAACCATCTTGGAAGACATATTCCAAATGTGTTTTCAAAACAGTATTTATACTCCTATTACAAAGCAAGAATCTTCTTTTTTGTTAAAAAAAAAAAAAAAAAAAGAGGCCACTTTAATTCCTGAAGGGGGGGAGGGAAGAAATAATGGGATTGTATGCTGTTAAATCTTTCTGAACTTAGAGGTATTAAAAAGGCTTTCTGCAAAGAGAAAAACTGCTGAATCCTCCTTTTGGATTCTGCTGTGGAATGCCAGTACCAGATAGTGTAAGTGCTAATTAAAGAGAAGCAGATATGGCATATTTTATTACATCATTTGAGAACAGGTAAAGGCTTAATTTCATGTTGCACAAAGAACCAAAAAGCAACTCTTCAGATTGCATTTGGTTCAGTAGCCTCTCCCCCAGTTATGATGTACTGAAATGAAATATTACAAAATAACCTTTCTGTTAATCCTGTGGTTGGAGCCTGCTGCATAATGCCAGTGTATCAGCTACCCAGAGAGAGAGATTTAAGGGAGTGCAAAGTTATAGTGTAATTTCTGTGGTTGATGGGAAATTATTTTTTGAATTTTTAGCTGCAGAGAGGCTGACGTAATTTACAGCCTTAGAATTGGAGAGAGAAGATTTTAGCCTAAAAATATTCAAATCTCTGCACTGTTTTGTTTTCTAAAGTGTTTTGACTTGCACACTTTGTATAATCAAAATGCAGAATGCCTTAGAAGTCTTAAAATTGCAAACTGATGTCTGTGAAGCTCACAATTAAAGCTCTAATCTAAAGACAGTTAAAAGCAGCAGTTGCCAATTTGCCAAGTAGTTCTAAACATCAGAAATTGAAAATACAGCTCTTTTTGGCCAGCAGATTTCCTTGTGTGGAACGCCAGCCTAAAATATATGCCCTAGCTAAGTCCCATTTTAGTACTGAAGATTGCTTTTATGCTGGCTCTCTGCAGATGCACCTCCTTAACCCCTTATGGGGAAATGACTGGGAAGTCCTGTAGTCTTTACCTGTTATATTCATTTAGGCACAGAACCAAACCCAGAACATACTGTATTGCTCATACAGCTGAGATTTTGCAAAATGAGTAACTAAAGCAAGGAAGAAAATCCTATGTAGGTCTCCAGTCAGATGAGGTTATGAGACAGCATAGTACCCTGTACTGAATTAAATGGGAACTGCTAGGCTGCATGGTGATTTTGAAAAACAGACCAGCTAGGTGCCTAATACAGATGCAGAAGTGTAATAGTAGTTGTTGGCTTTAAAAAAATTGGCTATATACATTGTAGTTCATGCAAGTTGTATCTTAGTTTTACTTAAGGAATTGATTTGTGACATAAAAAGATGGTATTTTACTTAAGATAACTATTTTAGGAATTATGAACTAGACAATTCTGAAACTCCAGATGTTCCAAAGATCAGTGCTCAGGGAAATAAATGGAAAGTCAAGAAAGCTACCTATTATACTCAATTGTTTAAATGTAAACAATTTTAAACTATGAATTTTTAAGATTGTTAAATTCATAACTTTTTTTTGGTATGTGTGTATATGTACGTGTGTGTGTGTGTGTTTGTGTTTTATTTAAGTCTGTTCAGAATGCCATTGAATTAGGATATTTATTTGTGGCTCAGTTTTAGTTCCCAAATTTCTACTTTTCTTCATTTGGGCTTTTATCCCCTGTAATAGTTTAATTTAGTGGTGGACAGATTGCCAGATAATGTCCAAGTTGGACTCCCACAGAAGCCAGTAGGCGTCATTTCATTGACTTCAGTGGGTCTGGGCACAAATGATATATAACACCTACTCTAAATAATCTTTAAAGTAATATTGATCTTCTGGCATGACAGGATGCAGCAGTGGCATATTATTTCTCAGTTATTTATTATTTGTACGGACAGCACTATTAAGGGAGGTCACCTACGGTATTATACATGTTTTTTAAAAAATAGGAAAAAAAATTGGCAGGCAAATTGACCAAACAAGCCATGTTTTCTTAAAGATGGTATACAAGTGTTTCAGGTATCTGGTGACTAACTTTTCTGATAAAACACCATACGTATTTATTTCTCAGTGAGAAGAAACTTATAAATACAGGATACAAGATGAAGCTTCACAAGCATGATTGCAGTATTGTGAAGCCATTTTTAGTAAACCTGAATCATCACTCTATCTTCTGAGCAATAATGTTAGAGTGTATAAACTGTACTGTGCCGAAATTGAAAATAGGCTGGTGTGGGAAGCATCAGAGCGTAGGTTAATTACCTGAGAGGACTCATACTGTCCTTCTATTTTCCATTCCCCATCACATGATTGTTGAGGTGAATGCAAGCCTGATCGATTCATGTCACTAGAGGATGTTAACTGCAAGGCTTTTGCCTTAAGTAGCAAAACCACAGAGAACGGAAGAGAAACATTGTGTATGTGCTATCAAATCTCCATTTTGCTTAGCTGAGGTAATGACAAGACTGCTTTTTGCCCCATGGCTTGTTTTAATTTGCTCACAGCTTTACTCGTGTCTGTTTAAAGGGAGGGAAGAATAGACAAAATACTGCTGTTTTGGTCACAGCGGAGTACTGATTTGGTAGCAGACTGCTCCCAGCTTTCCTGTCCCTTTTGCAGGTAATAGCAGCTAGTCAAGGGATGAAACGGTGGAAAATCAAGTGTGCTGTCTTTGATGCATCAGGATTTGCCTTCATGTGGAAAAAATATATTCCCACCAGCCTATTAGCAATTCACATGAATTATTTTCACACTCCAACATCCTTGCTTAAATCTGTTACTTATACTTTGCATTGTAATTGACAGACAGAATATACGTGAATCTAAAAACAGGAAAAAATGATGTTAGAGGGAAATTGTATTAAAGTAATACAGATTTTACTCAAAAGTTTGATTTCACTGTAGGATATCTTTGGTTCACCAAAAAGTGCTATGGTGGCTGGTATAACTTAGATATTTCAGACATAATGTTTAATCATCAGAAAAGGTTTCTGAATGTTCACATGAGAATGGCAATCTGTTTCTGCTTTTGGACATAGTACATATGAAAACCTTTTCTTCATTTTGCCATTTAATCCAAGATTGATCCTCAAGAAAATGTCAGTAATTGATCTTGTAATTTTAGGATCAATAAAATACGTTTTAAAGCACAGCATATCCTATAAGAAAAGCCTAATGCTCTTCATTTAATATTCTTCATTGTCTTAGATGAATGTCTAATAGTACAGCTGAAACTAGGGATTTAATTACCACTTTCATTACAAAAGCATGTTTTTCAGGGACTTAGAACTTGTACAAGTGGAACCCTGACACAAAATTCCAGGCTTTACCATGAAGTCGAGTCTGTTTCTGTAAGTTAAATATTTCTCGGTTACAGGATGTTCTGATATTTTAGATAAATTCCATTGGTAAAAATCTAGAACTGTTAATTTCATATGATGGCACTCTTTAAGTGTGCTAAAGTTACCTCTCCTTAATACAGGCTCATATTTCCAATTAAAATGCGTAAGGGTGAGTAAGATTGAATTCCTCATGGTCACTGTCCAGTTTTTAAATTTCTTAATTATCTCTCAGTACTTAATGGTTTGTGACTAGTGCTTAGTATATGTTCCAGAATCAGTAATAACTGATCTAATTACAGTTTAGCAGATAAAAGATGGTCCCCAGGAAGCCCACAGGCTAATGCAGTGCTGGGGGAAAATCTTCAAATACGTGTTGCAACAATTAGGAGTACTGCATGTCCTGCCCAAAAGGAGGCACTGCCCAAACAAAGCAACTAGAAGAAATCTGAGAGTTTAAGTTGGAAGCAGGGGGGTTGTATATTCTATTACAATGTCAGTTCTGAAACTCTTCCCCTGCACAGCTTTCTAAGAATGAAATCCACAAATTGGTCTTCTCAAAATTTGATTCAAATAACTGCCTCGCTTTCCACTAGCCAACTATGCTATGTACGTTCCACCCAATGTTCAGGCACTTGGTGAAGTTCTGCTGAAGTTTATGGGTATGTCACCCTGATGACATCCTGTCATCCTAGATAATCTGAGACTGGACATCAAGTAATTTAAGAAGTCATAAGACTCTTTTAAGAAGAGTGTATTTTCCTTTACAGAGGAAGAAATCCTGATGTCCTCTTTCATTCCTTCTTCAGACCGAGCTGCCTTAAACTTCAGTGAGTTTACCCTGAGGCAGGAGTGGAGTTGCCAATGCAGACTGCTACTCCTTCCCTCATTGAGTTTTAGATATCTGGAAGACCTCCATAAGCTTTCTGGAAGGAAACACTTCTAATGAAACGCACATACAAAATGGCTCTGACTCATCACCAGAAAATTCAGAAAATTCAATGTCCTGAGTGAAACTATCCGGTAGATATATCCCGGTAGCAATACAATCTAGCAGAAGTTCCCAGTGTTTCACTTTTGGCTTTCTACTACTGGCATGGTTCTGTCTAATGGGGATGTTAAGTTCACTTCATGATCTTTGCAAATGAATCATTTGTTTCACTACAGCACGAGGGATTAAACACCTACTAAATACCACAAGCATCCTCACCAGTTGGTCTCCTCTGTGGCCGTTGTTAGCAGAGGATAAAGTGAAATATGGGAGGAAAGAAAGCTTATCATGGGTTCAGAGGACTAAACGTTCCAAAGCATTCATTGGTTTTATATTAAGACACTGGATTTGGGAGTGGAAGAATACCTATAATATCTAAAAGGATTATTTTCCAGGGATATATTTTTGGAAATCTAATACTTGGGTTTAGAGAAGGTTCTTTCAGAATTTGCTTTTTCTCCCAGGTTCTACATTTTAAATGAAAGCTCATCTCCCTAAAATACTCTGTGAAATCTCCAGGCATTTAAATTATTAAATTTAGGGAGATTGAGTAGAGCTGTCCTACAAATTACTGAGTGCCACCAATTCCTGTAGAGGTCATATAAGGAATTTGGCACATGGTGCAGATGGGGCCTTATATACCAATATCCAAATTTTGGCATTTCCTTACAAATGAAGGAGGAACAGTACAAGGCTGTGCTACAGAAAGGAAAGCTCCAAATGATAATATCCAGTCCCAGGCAGTCATGGATTTTGGACAAGCTACATACAGTCTCAAGGTGTATGTAATTACTGCATTCATGATGAAAACAAATGCCCTCATGAAGATATTCACAAGAGATTGTCAGTGGTGGATCTGAGCAGAGGCTCATCTTGCTAGCTCTAGGCCAAATGGCTCCTAGAAACATGGAAAAGTCCTACCAAAAGAAGTTCATACTTGCACTGGAAAGGAGAAAGCCACTGAGAAATTTCTGCTTTGTTGCATTTTGGAATATCTGCCTCTTCCTGAATGACCCAGAAGCTGCCAGTGTGTGCAGATCATCTAAATTAGACTCCTGGGAGAACAGTGGAAACAGAAACGCAAATGTTGAAAATTACTCAATCTGTCCAGATTTCTTTGAGGTATAATCAAGACCTGTGTTAATTCCAGTAGCAGTACCTCCTGACCTGAGTGGTCAAAATTATTAGTAACTGAAAAAATTACAATCACCAAAATAAGACTGGGAGATTGAGAAAATCATATGCTGCTTTCTGACTCGTTCCTTGCTCTAAATTAAAAGGAAAGAAATTCAGATAGTGCTTTTTGTGAAACTGTTGCTAAGAAATATGGGTTGTTATGCTGAATGGAACAGAAGGGTGCTTCTCTCAACAAATTGGGAGCAGATAGCTGCACAGAAATGCATTTGGCTGGCAGAGAGACTTCCTCTTCAGTAAAGTCCTTGGAGAGCTACCAGAAAATATTGAAAGGCACCATCATCATCCAGGCTTACCTCGACCATTGTTTAGTGCATTGAGCTTCATGTTCCCACATGCAGTGGACCACACACTGTCTTGTCTTGCCAGTGGGAACAAGCAACTGTCTCTTGTGACACCACTAAGACAGCACCTGCTGGGTATGTGCAGGGAGCTTCTGAACCCCTGAAAATGGTTGTGTTGTGGCACTGTTCTGTGCCTGCGTTGAGAGAGAAGGTAAGGCAAGACAAGCTGCAGCCCAGGTGAAACGCTGTCCTGTGTTACAGGATGAGGAAGGCAGATTGTTGTTATGATGCCAAGGCTCCAGACTTGTTACACAGTGGTCTTGGGTGCAGAGGGGCCTAGGCTGCATGTGGGGAACTGCTTCTGGATCACTTGTGCAAAAGCAAAATGCCCAAGACAAGTGGAATGGGGAGAGGACTGTCTTTGTTCTGCCCCGAACAAAATGAAAGTGATCAAATTGCAGACATTCACAACAGAGGTGTTAAGTTCTGTCTTGGGTTCATTTTTCATCCTCTGTTCCCCCTAGCAACTTCTCCAAAAGAAAAGTTTGGACACAGGCTCAGGATGGCAAAGTGCACGCTCTCTACTGCCTCTGTGCTAAGAGGGAGAGTCTGCCAATGGTGTACTGAATTATTCAATCAGCTAGTGAGGCAATAAATAAAAATGAGCAACAAAACATGAAGAACCTTTGCCTGTGTCCTGTTTGGCACATTACAAAACTGTATGATGGTCTGGGCTGTCCTTTGCTGAAGGCTGTGGCAGTTCTTATCTGCTTAAGGTCTGCAAGATCCAGAGCTCTAAGAATGAGGATTCCTGTTGGAAGTTTTCCTGGACTGATTTATCTCAAAAGTCTAAAAGCAACCCTGGCCCTGTTTCAGTAAATGCATCTCAGCATCCAAGCATGAAAAGAAAAAAGCATAAATAGAGCAGAACTGTTCATTCATTCATAGTTCATTAATTTTTCATCAAGGGCAGCAAAAAGACAAACATTAACGTTAACATCTCAGATCCAGAGAATTGCTTCATTCTAAGAGGTTTTGAAGCTGACTGATAAGGAAGCAGCAGAAGGTATTCACATTAAAGAAAAATGGATATTTCACAATTCTGCTGTCACACTGTTTGTAACGTGCAGCAAAGGCTAACAATAACAGGAATTTCAACTTGCCTAACACATGCATCTGGAAATGCTTGAAATCTCCAGATGACTATCCAAAAACTGTTTTATACATGACTAGACTAGACTTGCAGTCCGGTACCTACTGTGTTCATAGCTATATATTGGGAGTTTTCAGTCTGGTGTGTGCACAGCTAAAATGTGCAAGCTGGCTGTGGACAGATGGCCATCTTCATCAGCCAGATCACTGCCACTGGTGAGGTAAGCTCACCCGTTCTGTTTGGTGCTGCAGCAGAGCAGGAGAGCAACCCACTCAGCCACCAAATCTCAGCAAGAAGTGCAGGCATTTCCAGCATCATGGAGCCACACCTGACTCATTCCCAGTCACAGTCCATGGGGGGCCGCAGTGAAACCTGCAGGACTGTGGACAGGAAGGTAAGACCACACTTTTGCACAGGTCTCACATGGAAAAGAGGCAAGAGGGGGCAGTCGTGATCTGCAGCTGCTTTGCCTTACCCTCAAGGCCAGTGAGATATTCAATAGCACAGGGCCTTAGCCCACCATGAGGTGCAGCACACCAGGAGGTCAGGTGCCACAAGAAATGCCTTTCTTCCCTGAACGAGTTATCAGTGTTGCAAGACCGCACAGAAGAGAGAATAAAGCACTGATGTCCCTAACTTGCAGAGCTGAATAGTTTGAGACAGAGAGGGCCATCATGCTGTGCTGTGATCCCCAGCCCCTACAGCTCGTCAGCTGATGCATACTCATACATGAAGAAGTAGTGGGGGGTGGAGTGACAATCGTGCATAAACACTGATGGACCAGCCAAGGGGCAGAGATGGAAGTAAAACACAGAGAGGTGACCTCATCCCCACCCTACCCTGGGCACATACCAGGAGAACTTCGATAGGTAGGGACTTTGTGGGTAGAAGTTTTAATTGCATCAGGTGGAAAGAAAACCCCTCTCTATAGTGGAAATGTCCAGGTATTTCCAGAAAAAAGTGGTCATCTTGTTACACAGCAAAATGGAAACCCACAAAAAATTCCCAAGAAAGGTAGTTCAAGTGGCAAAATCCGACTAAAACCCACACAAACAGACTAGAAGCTGATCTCTTAAAATTTCACACCTTTTCTTCCTTTTGGAACAGTCATGTCAATTTGTTCTTTATATTTTCAGCTCCAGCTCTCAGGCAAGATAGAAGCTGGTAGGAGGCAGACACTGATAAAGGCTCTACTGGCAGAGTGTCAGGTAAAGGGAAACCATTTTTACATTTCTGATCTGACAAGAGAGGACAATATATTCTAGCCTGGAAGCTTAGATGGCAGAAGCAGCAGTGATTAATTGCTCTAATTAGGGCTCCAAATAGGAAAAAGCGAGTTTCCTGAGCTATTGCATGCTAAATTTCCTCACTTCCGTGAATAACTGTATTGCTCAGAGGAGATCGGCATCAAAGTGCATCTCCAGAACAAACATTTACCCACTTCAACTTAGAAATACCACTAGAACCTCAACACAAATAATTAATGCAAAGAGACAACAGGCTATTTCAGCATATGGAAGGCAGCATAATCGCCCAGTTCGGCTGCTTCCCTGAGGAGCTCAGTAAATCCTTGCATGAGCAACTGCACTGAAAATGGGTGTGTTGCTGGTCTACCATGCCACCACTTGCTGTTCTCAGTGAACCACTGATTTCTGCTGGCCACTTCAGCACTAACAAAAGACCTCTTACAACAGGGCTGGTACCTTGATTCTTTTGTGTTCTTCACTGAGGCTTGTTCCCTTCCACCTCCACCTGCCTTTCAGCCAGCACTGACCTTTCTGCCACCAACGGATAAATGTCAGGTCCTGATTCTGACCTCTCTGGTAAGGACAAATGGAAATAAGACCACTGTAGCCAACGGAATTACACCAAATACTGCCTCTTTTCACCAGAAGGAGAGCAGAGCATGTAAAGTGCTGACTGTCAGCTTTGCCAAATGCCTTATGGGAAAATCTGAATGCATTTCTTAAAAAAAAAAAAAGAAAAAAAAAAGCTGGAAGATGTTTAGAAGGAAAAAAAAAGCAAAAAAAAAATAATTGGAATATATCCTACACAGTCCAGGAGTCAGCCAACTTTAGCAACACTCCACTGTCATATGCAGAAAAAGCTTTTGCTTCAGCTGAGTCAAGCTGCCTCTTATTGACAATCAGATGTTCTAGCACAGAGCATCTAATCTGGGTTGTGGCTATCTAGAAGTAGCTAAAAGCACACAGATCATAAGGGTTCATCACTGTACACTGATTTATAAGAGGAGGGCAGTGAGCTACATATGTCCTTTTTTCTTTTTTTTGGTGTTTGTTTAAACTCCTCGCTTGCCTGACTAATAAAAAGCACTAATAGTGGCCACCACGAGAGGAGGTGCTCGGTATAGGCGCATGCAAACAGCACTTCACATTCAGTAAGTACAAGATTCCTTTCACTGCCTGTGCATGTCAGAGGAGTCTCTACAGTGCTACACTGCCTGAGAGCAGGCCATCAGGGCTGCAGAGGATTGCAGGCTGGTCTTAGTAATGTTCCTGCTGGTGAAGCGAAGTAGAGCAGAAATATGCAAAACAAGCTCCACTGCTGATTGTACCCTCTCATTTGTATGCCTAACACTCTTCCAGTAATGAATCATCAGCCCAAGTTCTGCTCAGCTCATAATGGCTGCAAATGCTGCAACAGCACTAAACTGGGGGGGGACATGGATTCATCCCCAAATGACCAAGCACAGAGGATGCTGAATGCCCATGAAGCTGGCAAAATTTTACCCTGCTGATGTGGAAAGTGGCATAGTACACAAATACCCATACAAGAGTTGAATAAAGGAGAGATACTTGCACCATGAGAAGGTGTCTGCAGTGGAATGTGCATCAGTGGTAAAGCAAATTTTATTCCCCTTTAGTCAGAGTGCTCTACAGAACAGCAAAATTATCCAGCTATGGCTATGCCTCCTTTAGTCAGGAAAACTCTTCACGTCAAGACAGGGGAAGGCAATGCATCCCATGGGGGAAGGGAGTGCTCCATCCCTTTCCAATCATCAGAACAATCTAGGGAAAAACCTAACATTTTCGATGAAATGCCTCATACATTCCCCAAGCAGAAAGGCAAACTCTGTTCCAGGTGTCTGCAGCTCTTACCTGAACAAGATGCCTGGAGGTTACACCCTGGTGAGCAACAGAAAGAAGCTGCCAGTCCCACAGACACCTGGGACCAGCTATGAACTCTTTCCCAGCAATCCCATTTCTGGAAGAAGACATGCCTGTGCCTGCCAAGAACAGAGCTTATATGTGGAGATAACAGTGCAGCATGGTGTTTTTTCAAGGCTTTATGAGGAAAGAGTGAGGTTTTTTGTTAACAGCTCAGTTCTGGTTGCAGATGTTTGTGTGTCAGTCCAGCCAAGCGAACCAAAGCACGGCACTGGAAGAACTGGAGGGGCACAACCAACTCTCAGATAACGCCTTCATCTGAAGCTGAACGCATACAAAGTGCACCTTGCCACGATGCCTTTCAGGGTAACTGCATCAGTTGAACAAATCACAGATGCAGAGGAAATTAAAGATGCATTGATGGCCTATATAATAAAGGGGGGATGTACCTAAGCACAGTTTCAAAATTAAAAATCTAAAATCAAGCTTGTAAGGTGATGTTTACATGGAGCCACTTGTCTCCAGTGTCAGTGGTCTTTCAGTTCCTAAAGGACCTTAGTACCTGCTTGTTGCAGAGGGCTGCATTTTGTTTTGAAAGATTTGTCATCACGGAAATTTGGGATCCTTTATAAATACAATCATGAGGGAACAGAAAGTTTCCCATTTTCTCATAATGATCCACTTATACAAGAGCCGTAAGAGAAGCAATAGCAAGATCAGGTATGCCACCTTCAGAAAAAAGGAAACATTAGATTTGGATGAAGTGATGATTAAATGGAGATAGAAAAGGAGGGAAGGAACTTGAAAAGGTGGATTTTTTATGAGAGCAGAGGGAATGGAGAGGTCACAACAGCTTTACTCCGTAAGATATAAAGAATGGCCATGCATGTCAACTAATGACTGGAGAATTTCCTCATGGAGCAACCACATGGTCCTTTAGACCATGACTGCTCTTTTTCCTCTTTCCTGGTTCCAGAAATTTCAGCCTTTGCCATTTTTGCTGTCTGGCACTACTGTGGAAGCAGGTAGCATCTCTCCATTCCATTACAACCAGGACAGATAGCACCCATGGGCCAATAGCCCTGCACAAATGCACTTGCTCCAGGAATTAAGACACTTCCTTTTCCTGGCTGCATTGTTGCTAGGGAGCGCCTGAGGTTCCCCTGGATACTGTGCAAGGGATAATAAAATGCTCTCATCTGCCTGAACTAAACAGTAACTGGTATCAGCAGTTCCTCTTACCTCCTCTCCCTTTGGTTTTGTTTGCATTAGCCTTGATTTGTTCCAAAAACAAGGGTATTGCCTAGGGTTGGCATAAGCAAGAGAGCATTAAACCCATGGCCACTAAGCTGTATTGAACTGAAGCTGTTGTGCATGTCAGCAGCTTAGTCTGAGCCTGCTGGGAGAAGCAGGGATGTGTTCAAGGCTATGATCAAATACTTACATCAAGCCCAGGTCCTCCATGCTTACATAACATAGCAGCATTTCCAGGGTGCATCTGCAGCACATCCTTGCCTCTTGGTCACCCTCCTTGCCTGCCTGAGGTATCTACTGCCATGCACCTCAAAATGTGTGTAGTGAATTAGTGTTTGAGTGAAGCCAAAGAGCTAAGTGTCTTCTTCTGAACCACCATGACCCTTGTGCTGCCTGTGAGGACTCAGGCTGAAATAGGGTCTGGGGAACCGCAGGCCTGAACTAGAAAAGGAAAGGCCAAATTGGCTGGAATTGGCTGGAAGTAGTGCCAGAAAAGAGAAAGTGCTCCGGATATATCTGTGATTCCTCTGCCAGCAAAATTTGAAGAAGATGGTTTCATCTGTTGGATTTCCAAATGAGCCAAGACTCAAACACATAGCATCACTGAAGTCTTATTCATGTACTTTTCAGCTTCCTGGAAATCTCAGTGTTTTTCTGTACCCCCAATACCTCACATTCAAATCACACCACAGATCTTATCTGCAAAAACTGCACAATAGAAAAACCTGCAAGACCAAAACAGCAGGTACAGACAACCACTCTATCAGATCTAGCTGAGATCAGGTACCAACAGGATTCATCATGTCATCTTAAACAATATTAAAAAGATGTCTGCCCAAGGCTCTCAGTGTCCTAACACATCACAGGTATACTAAAATCTCAGCAGTATTAAAATAATTGTACTAGCCATCTCCAAAAACTCCTTGATACTCTTCCTTTGCCCCTGGGGCCACTCATAGCCCTTTCCTGAATGCAAAAAGGCATATATCCAGTCATTCAATGGGAGGCATACTGCTTACCCTCAAAGCCTGGCATCCCTGGTAAAAATAATTTCCTGACTCCCTTCCAGGAGAATCAAACTTCCTTGGAGTCCCCAAGATCAGCCTGAGGGTGGATAGGGACCAAAGAGGTGTGACCCCTCACTCAGTGCGTTTTTCTGAGCAGATGACAGAGATGCTGAGTGACTGATGCTTAAGCGTCTGTTTTCCTTCAGTGAAAACCTGTGGCAGGAGAGCCCGTGGTTCTTCTTTTGCAGCAACTTACCCTGCAGAAGAATGACACCAGCCCCCACCTTGGGACTGCACTGGAGTACAGAGCCCAGACCTCAGAGCAGAGTGCAGCAGTATGCTGTGTGCCCAGCTTCTACCTATTTATTAACTGTTGGTCATAACACCCACTGAGCTCCCGCTGGCACTCCAGATGGAGCTGGCTGGTTTGCCTCTGTGCAGAAGGGAAGGGAGAGCCAGTCCCAGCAGGTCCTGAGCCATGAGATACCACCTGAATCCTAGTGGGGTGCCTCAGCAATAAAAGGCAGCAGCTACAGCAAGCTCACATTTCAGTCAAGCTCAGCAGGGACTGTGGGGTGCTACCCTTTCTCCTCTGGGGCCAGCAGGCAGTCAGCAGCTCTGAGTTCAGCAGGAGCCCTCTGCCCACTGCACTCAGGTCTGCTTCAGGCTCTGGCAGTGCATTCACCAGCTGAAAGACCCAGAGCAGCAACTGGGCTAAATTGCCCAAATCCAACCCAACAAAGTTATTCAAAACCAAAGCCTGCCTGAACTGGCTTTTCCAGCAGCCACTGTAAAGACTGGGCATATGCACAAAAAGGCAATTTCTTTGCTTCCAAGCTTTTCTCATTTCCTAACATACTTTTCGTCCAGATCAGCAGGCAGGGCAGTAACAGGAGCACGAAGGGAGGTATGACTCCAGGCCCATGTGCAAACGAATTGGGAGAAACTTACCAAGAGGTGCCCAGAGAGCATCCCAGAAATTGCCCAAGTGTTACTCTACTCATTGCATCTTGCCTGTCTGACTTCTACCTCACTCGCTGCTCAAATGACCCACAGCCCTGCCATGAGCAAACTCAGAGAAAGCTGTGCAGCCATTTTGCGTGGAAGGAGAAGGTACTGCCAGCAGCACCCTGTCTTGCTGGTATGTGATGCAGGAGCTGGGAAAAAGCATGTGGTTTCCCTGTAGAGAAGGAAACCCAGGCAGGTCTTTGTAAGGATGACTAACACTCATGTCAGCATGGCCCTGATCCTCTCTCTTTGTTTATCACCCTCAGCTTTACACATCATCTCCCATCCTATCTGCTCAGCTAGACACACCCTTGATCTGCATTTCTGAGATGATGTCTTCCCACAAGGCCAGGAATATGTGGTCTTAATTCCTGGACGTGGACCAGGGGAAATCAGTAGTATATATACAGCATCACCTAACATAAGCATGTGAGCTGGAAACATGTACTCCACAGTCATTAGACAGAGATAAAGTCTCTTTCAAAGCACAAAGCAAGGCAGGAACCTGATTTAGCTGCACTGAATTGCCCTCTGGAAAAGCACAAAGTGCTTGCTGATAAATTAGGACGATAATCTCCCTAGATAGCTGAGAATTTACCAAATATATCCAAAATGATGTGCCATAAAAGCTCACAGGCACAGGAAACCCACCAAGTGCTGAAATTGAGACTGGCTGCTCTGCACGAGGTTGATGGGGAGCTCACCTGCAGGATGGGACACACCTCTGCCCAGATGTAGCTGCGGTCTCCCAGCAATCAAGAGGGGAGGGCCACTCACAGCCCTTGATGCCGTCCTCTGCCCTGGGATGGCCAGCAGCATGCACATGCCCATCCATGCCCATGTCTCTTAGCATTTTCATTTTCCTGAACTTCAGCTCAGAGGAGGTCTGCACCGCAGCACGTGCCACCACGCAGTGCTTGGAAATCAGTCGTACCTGCAGGCAAAGCACAGCCCTGCTCCTGCTCCATCGCTGCTCAGAGGGTGGTTTCCATTACTGCCCGACCCCTGTGGGCAGGGAAGTGGAGCAATTCAGCTGCTTGGCTAAAAATAGGAGGAGAGACTTCCTTTTCTCCCTTTGGCCTGTTCAATGAAAGCTCTCCACACTAATTCAAGCCACTTTAACAGCTGTCTGCCTCTTTCCTTCCCCAGCTTTTCCCAGCTCCTCTGACCTTCCATTTTCTGCCCATACATTTCATACCCAGCCTCACCACCTCTTCTCTGCCACGCCACTTCTCTGCCATGCCCACAAAAGAGAAGCCTTTGCTATCTTTCCTTGCTTCCGCAGCTGCATCCTATCCCTGTGAGTTGCCATTCCCCATCAGGATTCGTACTGGCATGTTCAGTGCATCACAGATGTGGGTAGAGGGTATATGAAACTGTCATTTTTGAGTATAGCCTCATTGCTACCGTGCCTTCTGATGGTGAGATCTGGTAGGAACCTAGGTCTGGTGTAGGCATCTAGGCCAGTGGTTCCCAAGCTCTCCAAAGCCACAGAGCAGATGAGGCACCATGGACCATGAGCCCATGCACAGCAACCATCTCCTTGTGGCCAGCACAACATGGGGCTAGCATGCTGCCTGGGCAGTGGAGAGGAAGGCTGAGGGGGATGGACTGAGGCGTGTGGCAGACTGGAACGAACTCAGGCTCAGTACATGTAGCTGTACATGAACTAATTTTTCTTGAATTCTTGGATTTGCTCCACATTAAAATTAACCCAAATGAGATCAGAATCTGGCCCCATTTTCAGTTTTTGCCCCATATGGTATTACATCATCCTTCCAATATCTTTAATTGCACTTGTAAACACAGCATCTGAGATAACAGAAAACTCCAGTGGTGTATCCAGAATCAGCTGCTCCACGGAAAGACAGGAAAGTCTTGGCCATTGGGTTTTTACCCGGTAACTGGCTTATAGGTTGTTCCTTCCCAGCCTCCATTGAGGCTGATCTATGCCTGAAAGCATAAATACAGCACTGAATGTGCTGATTGCTTTCTTATAACTCCTTTTTGTAATTTAAGGTGAATACCCATTTTGGTCCTATTTACAAAAGTTGTGGGCTAAATGCTAACGAATATTTGGGAATGCAGTCATCAGCTCAGTACACGCCCTGCTTGCCAGCTTTGTGCCAGAGTGGCACAAAGGAGTCATTGTGGCATTTCACTGTTGTTAGAGTTCCTAACATTAAAATTTGTAAGTAGAGAGATATCTTCAGGAGCCATTTGTATTCTGGTCCCAATGCTGCCACATAATGCTTATATAAGATGTGGAGTGCTGACCACTTTTACGGAAATTAATCCACTCTTCTAATGTTTTTCAAAACACAATACTGTCAGAACTGTGCTATACAAAAAAATAATGACAAGTTTATTATAGTAACATTGGCATAATGGAATTATTCTACTGAAAATATGAATCACTGCATATTTATTCTAGGTGAACGTAGCAGAATCTGTCCCATTCCTCTGCAAAAAGTGCAGTGAAAAGCAGAATTTACACTAGCTGAAGCAAAGCATCCCTGCTGTAGGAGATGCATAATTACATTGAAAATGTATCTCCCAAAGGGAAAAATACCCTACAACTTCTCATTAGGTAATTCCAAATACTGTTATGAGACATGTTATCTACCCAGTGACTAAATGGCATTCATCCTTCCCTGAGGTGTGAGGGTAAAGCTGCATCTTAGAGTAGCTTAATAGGTTACCAACTCTCAGGAGAAAATAAAAGGCTACCCCTATGCGGGCTGTACAGTACTGAGTCATGAAGGCAATTTTCTGGAGTCTCCCATACAAACTCTCCCCCATGCACAGCCTAATGGCCATACATAGGCTGGTGTCTGGACTCATGCTAAACATCTAACTATGCAACAGGTTTTTACTGATTTTCAAAGGAGGGGGAGTTTCTGAAGGAGGGAGGGGATGCTGGTTTTTTGTTCTTGTGAGAATAAAGGTAAATGAAAATAGGAACTAAAAATTTGGTATCCAAATGCTGCATGTTGTTGCAGAAAAAGTACAGTGCTGACAGCAACAAGTGCCGATGTGGCGCTCTCACAGGGATAGTGGTAGTCACACCTCCAGGCCCTGTTTTGTCCTTGTTTGTCTAATACACTGCCTCATTTGCATCAGGTGGCACAGCCTGGGCAGCACAGGAAACTGGGCTGACAGAAAAATAAAGAGTAATGTCCTCTTCTAACTGGAAAATCAGTAAAATCCAACCAAGGCTTCTCTTGAACAATCAGAGTTTTAGCAAGCAGTCCGGTACCAGGTGTCCCAGGAGAGGATTCTCTTCAGCTAGAAAACTACTGCATTAGAAAGCAAAAGAATTAACAAGGAAAAGACAGACAACCCTAATGAAGGCAAAGGGGACTGGAACATAGTGGTAATGGGGCAAGCAGGTTTTCTCTCCCACTTTGGTCATGCCTTTGCAGCAACTCTACATTTGCAAGCCAACCATCTACTACCACCTCATAGGCAGCATAGCCTGCAAAACTTCATGTCTTTGGCAGGTGAAAGCCAGAATTCTGCTTTCGGAAAGTTGTTAAACATCACTCCCAAGCTCCTAGTTTAACAGCTGGGAGCCTGGGTAAAAGATTAAATTAATGAAGAGTAGGTAATTAACCTGAGGGTTTTTTTAATTTCTTAGTTTAAACCAAACAAAATGTTTTGGGAATTTTCAGTGTGATATCTACTGTGAAAAAGAAGCATTTTTACTGGCACCCCTATAAATACTGGATTTTGTCAAGAGATTAAGTGTTTCTTTTTGATAGTTTGAAACTCAGGAATCACACAGGTATGTCTTTTGGTTTCAAAATTTCTAGCCCTTATGCTATACATCAAAACTTGAAAAGCTTCATAAATCTCTTTCCCTGTCCTCTCCCTGTCCCCAACCTCCTACGACCCCAGAAAAAAAAAAAAGAAAAAAAATAGAAGCCCAGTATGATTTTCACATCTCTGTCGCAATATTTTGGGCACCATGTTAACAATATTTCTAGATGGAAAATTTATAAAAATTTGTTGTTACTGCTAAACTTACATCCCTTGATAATAATCTAAGTTATTAAAAGAGATTTTTCCTTACATGAAGGAGACTGGAACATTTAAATTAGCCTTAAATATTAGATTGAGATAATTTCCTCTAGTTAACCATTCCAATTTCTTCCTAAATGACTTCCCCAGCAAGTCAAAGATATTTCCCTTCTTAATTCTGCTACTACTGTGTCTAAAATAAGTCTACGCTCAGTTTTACATTGCATTTTCTGCTACAGTGCATCTAATAAAGCACCTGATTTACAGAACAGAATGCACAGTGCTTTCAGGCTGCAGGGAGAGGTTGTCCAACCCATTGGATTCAGGGAGTAATTAAAACTTACTCTCTCACCTCCAGCTCACAGCAAACCAGGGACACTTTGCAAGCTCACTTCCCAGAAGTCAGCAAAGAGAGCCACAACAGGAAGTAACAAGAAGATGCTTGAGCTAACGTGCTATGGGGATCAGAGATTAAGAGCTGGGATAGTGGGTGGGAAATGGTTGCGGTCACACAAAGCAACCTGCTGTCTAGTGCCACAGTGGTAGCCAAAATGGGCAGAGGGATCAGATGCAGATAGTGGGGCCAAGGAAAGAATAGGTCCCCTGCGTGAGGACAGATGACATGGACTTCAGCCAAGGAGGGACAGCTGGGGGAGGTGAGGATAGTCGTAGACCAACAGTCAGGAAATCACTAATCTCACGGGACGGAATGAGAGCCATCATTCAACTCCACAGCAGCTTACCTCCCAAACAGGAAAAAGTCTTTTTCTCCATATAACTTAGCTGTCAGAGGTGTTGAGACCAGGATTTTAGGTGAATTGCCAAACTGTCACCAAATATTATCTGCTATATTATGCTTGTCCAGTAGAGTGCTTGTCACTAGTCGTAGTCAGAGACTGGAGCTGCGTGGTCTGTGGTCCCATCAAGCATTCCTCTATTTATGTTTGTAGGCACCACCCGCAAAACAGGGATCTTAGCCTCGGGGGAAGATAGTCTCCCTCATCTTGCCAAGCAGAGTTTTTCAACAGCCTGTTAACCATGAAAGCACTTTATTCAGTCTCATACACCTTCCCCCCAAACAGGGCTGCCATGTTTCTCCGCATGGAGGGTTTTCCAGGAGAGAAATCACACACGTGCACGTCCAGCTCACTGCAGAGCACAAGTCCTACCACAGACAACCTGGTGCAATGATCCTCTGGCATCCTGAGCACACGACCCTCTCCGCATCATGTACAAAAAGTTCAACACATCCATTTCAGTGTGTAGCAAATAGGTCACCTGCACAGGACACACCAGTTCATCTGCAGTGCCTGGACTCTAAATTTCTGCATAACAACTCTGACCAGGCCATTGAACATTTGGAATTAGAGGCAAGCATCCAAAGACAGCAGCGTTCAGTGAAACATCACTTCCAACAAACACAGCATATCTGGAAGAGTTGGAAGCATAACAGTTATAGGAGCTCTGAGCCAGCCCATAGTGTCAGAACTAGAATCTCCTACTCATTCATTATAAAATCATTTTTCCTTACAAAACAAAACAAGTCTTTTCAGCTTTTATTGCAGAATCTCATATGGAGGAGAAAAGAAGAGCAATTCTGCCTCTCTTTCCCTTCACTCTCTCCTGTTCAGGTACTAGATCTCTGCTTTTCCTAGCTTTCATTGCTGGCCTATCCTCCTGTGCCTCATTCAAAGCCAATGGAGTCACTAAAACCTTTTCTGCTGATTCAAGCCCTGAGCACACACGCAGTCTCCAGAGGGTTTGGCAGGGAAGGATTTGCCTTTATCCAGTCCAAAGCCATTTAGATTGCAAACTCAAGAGAGGCCTCTGGAGTCAATAAAAGGAAGCTGCAAGTGTCCCCCGAGGCTCACTTTGTGCCAGCACTTGCTGACTCCTCCTTGCCTGCTCTAGAAGTACAGACATGAGCAGGCTCTTGGGGAAAGCAGGCTGCCACTATGGGAAATGCCAGGAGTCAAGGAAAAGAAAGGAAATCACAATAGCTGCAGCCAGGATCCCCACAGCCCAAACCCAAAGAGAAACCTGGAAAACAGGGAATGTGTTTTTGTCCAAAACATGAAGTTGGCACACACAGCTGTGGGGCCACTGGAGGTACACATGCAGAGGGGACATTGCTCAGGTCTGCAGCTTCTAGTCTGAAATGTTTATGACAGAGGGAGAGCCAGCGCTAGACATCTGGTTAGAAGAACATTACCACTTTGGGTAATAAATAGTCCCTTCTTGTTATCTCAGTAGAATGTGTTAAGAAAGGGTAGAAAAACTGGGTATAAAAGCAACTAATATCATGCATGCAGTACTCTTCTCACCTCCCTCCAAGGGAGGAAAGGTTGAATCCAGCTGATTTTTAAAGCTTTTCCCTTGCAAGCAGATACTGTCCTCTTTAGAGGACTTCAGCATTACAATATATATTTCACCAAGAGGAGAGGGGGTTTGCTATGAACAAGTACCATGTGTTGCTGAGTAGTGGAGCAGAGCAACTTGCAGAAAAATCTCTGTGCTTTCCCTTTTCATTCAAGAAGTCACACAGTCTCTGAGAGACAGTATTAGCTACTTCCATAGCTAGGAAAGAAAACTCTGCAGCTTTCTGAGCACTAGAGTTAATCCTTGTGATAACAATGGAAATTTGGCCATTCAGCTAGCAAGGCAAACCATTCTAAGCTTTCGTGCAAGGTATTATAAAACATTAATATAGCCAGACATAGCAATAGCAGTGAAGTAGTACTTCAATGCAGCAGTAGGCAAAGCCATGTCAACAGCCCAAGCCTAGGCTCTGTCTGTTTCATTTCCAGACTCCCATCCCAGACTGATAGCAATGATTTCATGCAATCTAACTTCCTCTTGGAGGAAACCTCTGCACAGCTGACAGGATAATTTTTCCATTATCCTCTACAGACGGACAGACAGACACTCTTGTGTGCCTTGTGCTTAGGACAGCTCCCCATGATCATCCTCTAGATCTCCGCTCCAAAAGGTTATCCTGTTTCAGGGGCACACAGACAGTGCATGGGATCCAGAGGACATGAGAGTCACCTTCCGCAAAATGTGGATGTGCTAGTCCCAAGCAGGAGAAACACAAGTCCATCCACCTCAGTTAGCTTTAGATGCTGCGTTTTTTTCTGCAGACCACCTATAGTGGTGGCATCACAGACAGCCCAAACATCTGTGCTACCAAATCTAGGCTTTGACTTTGTGTTGGTAATTACATGTGCCTTGCGCATGCTTCTTGTGTCCTTGGCCTTCATTGCCTAGGCTAAGGAGGCCTACCTGCATGGCCTCTCCCTCCCTGAGGAAGAGGAGGAGAGGGGGGGCCTGGTATCCAGTTGTGGCCCCTTCCCCTCCCTTCTTCCCTCCCTCCCTTGCTGGACCACTCCAAGAAGAGACCATGCTGCTCCCACCAGCAAAACCAAAGCAGGACAGATTTGCCTTGCACTTGGATCAGCCAGATTCGGGGGCCAAGAGGGAGTAGCAAAGGGTTATGCCATGATAAAGGAATGAAGGGACATGGTGCTAGATCCAAATTTGCAGGTAGTCCCTTTCCTAGTATCCAAAAGGCTGGGCACCCTGGGAGCCTGTCAGCAGAGAGGCAGCACCTTCACTTTGGATCTCTGGCTGAGCAACCTGTGCCGGGGCAGTGCATCCTGCAGCGCCAGCGTCACAGAAGGTGCCAGTGGTCCAGCCTGCCCCACACCCCTGGAGAGCAGTAAAGCAAGACCTGAGCTGAGTCAGCAGGGGAGAGGTGTTGCTGCTGCATTCTGATGTGATTCCTCCACTTTGGAGGATGCAACACCTGCAAGTCATTGTGGTGAAGAAGAGTGAGCCCCAGTGGGACCATCTACAGAGCTGCACAGCCCTGAGGGTTAAAGCAAGCCCACACGCCCATGCCAGCCTTCTCTCAGGTGAACTGCAAAGCAGGGATTGCTGCTCTGCTAACTCCACCTTCCACCTGGCAGGAGTGTAGAGGTTCACAGGCAACCTTTGGAGCAAGACTGAGACCCCACTGCAGCCCTCAATTAACCCAGCTGGTAAAAGCTACTCTTCACTTCTGCTTTGACTTTGTTTTGTTTTAACCTGCAGTGGCTAGGTCTTGTTATCCATCTGCCTGCTTGACCGAAGAGCCCTCTGTCATCACATCCCTGTTCCCAGCAGGTACTTACAGAGGTGGATCAAGACAGCCCCTGGCCTGCTGGGTGATAAGTCAAATAAATTGAACTCCCAACTCTTTCATTACAAAGGCAAGTTTTCTGTCTCCTAATTGTCCTCATTGCTCTTCTCAGAGCCTCCTCCAAATTAGCAGTGTGTTTCTAAGCTGCAGGCTCAGGGCTGGACACAGCATTTCTGCTGCAGTCACTCCAGTAGCAAGCACAGACATGACACCGTTGCTCCACTTCCACTCCAATGCTGCTGTTTGTGTCCCAGCCTTGCTCTGGGATACTCCTCCAAACAAGTGTCCAGGATAAGGTTCCAGGTTATTTCATAGAGAAGGACCTATCTCAATAATTATTTCCCTATCCCATCTGTGTTTACCACAACCTTTGTACTGTGACTTCTTTTATGCCCCCCTTAATGCCTCTATCCAATCCAGCAGCATGCCCCCAGTTATCTGGCTCCTTACAGTGGACAGCAGGATTCCCTCTTTTCCTAAAAATGGCAAATCTATCCAGCAATGGGCGATGGGTTGGCACACATCCTAGGCCATGCCAGCAAGCTTTGTCCCATTAGTTGTCAGTCTGAGAGAGGCTCCTGGCAGGATGTCACCAGCAAGCCCATGTCAAGGTTGGCTGAAACATACCGAACTGGCCTGAAGAACCCCCTGGAGCAGAGAGGCTCTCCAAGGCAGAGTGGGACTTCAGCCCCCAGCTCTGCACCTTAAACAAGGAAGCAAGGACGATGGGTAGCATGCCATGGTCATGGCCTCACCACCACAGAGAAGCAGCACTGCAGGTAGGATACATGCTCCTGTCCCCTTGCCATGTCTGTTGTGCTATGCTGTAGCCATTCACTGAGCACTGACACAGCCCAGCCATTTCAAATCATGTCAGTGCTGATGTCCACACAAGGACAGAGCATCTCCCAGCTCCCACCACATTTTATGTTACTGCATCATGGCTGATGTACATTCCTGCTGTCAGTTACTTGAGCACCTGGGGCAACCAGAATTTGACCAAGGTGGCACACTGCTGGTCTTCAAACCTGTGCCATTCCTTCACCCAGCATCCATCTGCCGCAATGCCACAATCACTGCTGCAAAGTTCAGGGTGGCCCCTTGCTGAGTGGGAGGAGAAGGTGGATTATCATTCTGTCTCTGTGCCCAGCTGCTGGAACAAAGCTTGAAGATATTTCCAGCTGTTTGTGATTTTAATGTGTGAAAGGGTCTGCCCCAGCTCTGCCCCATACTGAAGATTTTGCCCATGTTTGCATCCTGCCAAAAGGAACAGGAGGGGGCCTCCATGTCAGTGAAGCTGGCTGGAAAGCTGGCCTGAGCATCTTGGGCTGTCATCAGGGGGTATTAAAAAAGGACCACTCCATGAGCCCAGCCAGGGCTAAAGCTCCCACTGTGCAGGTGTAAGACCCCAGGTGACTTTCCCTGAAGGGCTCAAATCTGGTTACTGTCTCACTTTTCTTCCTCATTATGTGTTTTCTCCAGGGTACCCATTTGAGTGGTTACTACAAATTTAAAGATTTTGATTAGCACAAGTGTGAGCCCCAAATGTTCTGAGACATTGGGGCAGGAATGGCACTGGGAAACATTTTTTATACAAACATTTGTTTAGTGTCTTTTCATTTAGAAGACATTTTGATGAAAAGTTCCATGGGGGTGTATTTAAACACCCTCTCGAGGTTCATTTAACATTGTCCAGGTAAGGCATGAGCACCATGGGTTTCAATTTGATTTGAATTATTTGTACTGCCTTTCCAGCAGGTGCCAACAACCAGTGCTTTTGTTTGTTAACAAACCTCTGTTGTATGAACCTTTCAAACTAGAAAAGTATTTTAACACCAACCAGAAGCTGTTTGGCTCCACTATTACTCAAGACACTTTGAAAAACCTAGCGTTTCCTTTGATAAACATAGAGGCACTGTTGCAGGCCACCAAACACAACACAAAGGAGCCTGAAGGCTGAGGCAATTTTGTGTAAGGAGGAAACCCCAAGTGCAGACATTAACCTTTGTTTTTAACAGCATAGCTGTTATCATATTGCATAAGGAAGAGAAATCATTAAATTCAGTAGACTAGGGGTCATTTTTTAGAATAAATGCAGACAGACATGTTTTGTTTTGTTTTTTGGATGAAGAGCCACACAGAGCTATCAAATTGTGTGTGTGTGTGTGATGTGCATTTGTGTTGAATTCCTTGGCTAAGTAGCAGCAACTTCAGTAATAAGGTGGACTTAGAGCTGCAGTAGCCCAAGCAGTGGACAGTAACCTCTGTCCTTCAGAATTGTGCAGTTACAGAGAGAAATGCCTAAACTGCTGGCTCTGAGCAGCAGGGTAAGCAAAAAGAAAGAGTGCAACTTTTTTACCATGCTGTGGCTCAAGCCAAACTTTTTGTCATGCACTATTTTCTGTCCTTTGGGGGGGGAATTAGCATCTTTATGAACACACATTACAGAAAAAGTGCCAGAAACAGGGATGTGCTCACATAAATAGAGGAAGGTTCATTCTGGATGCTTCAAGCAGAGCTGCAGGAATGGCCCTGGCACTTAGCAAGGAAAAAGGACACTAGTTTTATGATCCCTACAGGCTGTCCCTACCCTCTGATACTTCTTTCTTTTCAGAATAGTCCCCAGAAGCTTGCAAAAATACACTTGAAAACTGCTGCTGCTCCAGCCTGTAACACAACTACCCCCTGCCTACACCCCGACACCATTTCACTCTGCCTTACCACGCTGGTCTGAGGCACCAGTCCCTCCTCCTCCCACCATCACTCTGTTCCATGGCCTGCTTCACCCTTGGGGGAGGCATGCAGCTAGTTACCCACTGCTTTGGCTGCCAGTCCCCCCACAGCATCACTGTTCTGCCTTCCACAGGGTCTTGCAGTTGCCACCTCCTCATGACTGCAGGCAGAAAAAGCATCTCAAAGCCTGAAGGTGTTACTGCAGTTGGTACCTGGAGCTCCTGTCCCAGATCACCTGGGGATCCTGAAACTCCCTGGGTTTTCCAGAGAGAAGCAAATATTAATGCTCCCAAAATCATGGGGGTCCTAAGAGGCAGCAGGATGGCCAAAGCCACACCTGACAGAAGCTCACTTCTGTGCATGCCAGTCTGGTGTCATGTGGCTTTCTCTGGCACATGCCTCTCTTTCCAAAATGAAGACGCGGGCAAAAGATTCTTCTCTGCTGTGGCAGCAGTGGTTACTTTCCCTTTGAAAAGAAAATGTCTTCCTATGTACAAAAAAAAAAGAAACAAGAAAACCAATTGTACGATAGCAAATAACAACATTATTTGCTTTAAATTGGCTAAGATTAGTAGCTCTATGTGAAGTTCTCAGATCACAGAAACTGACTCTTAGAGTGAATAGCTTTTAAATCAATTATATATGGATGGATATTAATAATGCTATAGCAATGGGCTGAAAGGGTGCACAAATAAACACTTAATCCTAACTCAGAACACAGACACAATGCCAGCTCTCTCTATTTCCTACTCTATGTCTTTCAACTGCAGAAGTCACATTATGATCACTTCCAACTCTAGGTATCTTAATTTGGAAATAATCGCTTCAAAATATGTTAACACTTCAAGCATCCCACACAGAACTGATTGCTCTGAGATCTCAATTATTCTTTTTAGGATAGTGAATGCACACTTAATATTTCCTAATAGGTACTAAGAAGCTCAAGGCAGAAAAGCCTTCTAAAATAACTCATGCTATTTTAAGAGGATCCAATTTAAACAAGTGCCGGCTGAAATATTTCTGGATTGAAAAGTTTTCTATAGTAACTTGCAAATGCAAAATCAGTCACCAGGACAGTTCTAGCTGCCATCTCTTTTGTCACAGATCTATACTTCTGTCCAGTTAAAAATTCCTAGTTTGAAAATAGGAAGGTGGGGGCTGAGCACATTTTGAGCACACACTAGATTTTAATCTAAATATTTAAAAAACATATTTATGTTTTTAAACCACAGCTTACTGGGAAGGTCAAAAAATTAGTCTATCCAGGAGTGAGTTGAAGGTTTGCTCCAGCAGCTGCTGGGGGAGATGGAGCTATAGCTTCTGAGCACAGTATTGCTGCTCAGGTTCCTGCCACGGCAAGTTCAGGCCTATTGCAGTCAAACACAACCTTCTCCATGGATCTCACAGACCTTTTGTCAGGTTGCAGCATCCCAGATAAGTGCATTTGGAAGATCAAGACCAGAATATCCAATGTACCTTCTCTATTTTTCATCCTGGCTCCTCCTTTAAATTCCCACTGCAAAGCACGCAAAAGCTTCTTTGTAATAAAAAAGGAGGAAAATGTGGATAGGGACGTAAAAAGAAGGTGAAAACTTCATGTCAGGCACACAGATGACAAATCTGTTGGGTAGTTTTGTTGTTTCCAAATAGTTGCTATTAAAGCCTGTGGGAAATGTCATATTCTCTGCCCATTTGAAAGTCAGGCTGCAGATCTCTGCCTCTATGTGCATTTTTAAGCACCTGCCTTTCAAGCAGGTGATTTCCAGACTCCAGGCTCTTGCCACAGTCTCCTGTGACTCTGGTTGCCCTCACTCAGTCCACCCAAATCAAAGAGTCTGTTTAAAAAAGGTACAGACATTCAAGTATGAAAGGTATGAATCATGTGCTTAAATGCTCAGGCAGGCAGGGAAACATGGCACATCCTTTTGGGATGCACTGTGGCCAAGGGCTCTCCTGCCCACCTTGCTACTGGGCTGGGCCAGGGAGTCGGCAGCCCCGGCACAGCGTGTCCAAGTCCCCAGCTGTGGGCACTTGCTTCTGATCTGAACAGGTTGGGGAACAGCTCCCCTCACACAGCAGCTCACCATGTCCTTCCACCACTACCCAAAATCCTCTGCACCTTTTTTATAGCTCGTTCTTTCTCTATTTAGCTGCTTTACTCCCAGCACCAAAGATTGGTCCCCCTGGGGCAGAGGATGAACTCTGCAAGTGGAAGCAGCAGATTGAATTGCCTGTGTCAAGAAGCAAACAGGGAATAACAGCTGCTTTAACCCCAATGAAGTGACTGTCAAGCAGTAACAGTCCCTTCCTGGAGAGGCTGAGGTTGTATAGGTCTCCAGTGCAACTTTAGCTGTCAGGGAGTAGAGCCCAGCACACATGAAGATTTGAAGGCCTACACCTTGATGCTAGAAGCTCAGCGAGAGCGATCCCACCAGGGATCAGAGCAGATTCAGCAGAACACTGAATTTCAAGCTTGCACCCACATGCATCACTTCTTCCTCCGGCTGAGCTGGACAGACAGAGCACAAGCTATCGTGGAAGTTCATACATTGCTGCTTTAAATAGCAGTTAATCTCCAACGTCCACAAACTTAACAGAAAGCTGCCTGAGGAAAAACATTTGACAGCCTGCAAATCCCAAATTAATTCATTCTGATCACTGCTGCCGAATTATCTCAAGTGGATTAATGGCAGCAGATAGCAAACAACCGAACATAAGGGCTGGATTTTGGTTTGTTTGGTTCACCAGAAGGCCAGGGGCTGGGGCCCCGATTCAGCAACGTGTGTGGGTATAAGCCTGTTTTCAAGGACATTGTGAAAATCCACTGAAATCAGCCTGTGGAGAGACCTTGCTGACCCAGGGCAGAGTTTTACACCCTGCTCCAGCAGAGACTGCAGCCGCTCTCCCTCATATAGTTGCAGTGTGGCTGATTTGGCATAAGCACCGAAACCTGACATTGGCCATCCATGTCTGCAGAGTCTGGCCTTCTCACCTATGATCTCAGCAGTGTCCATGACCTGTCTGCCACATTCAAGCTGAATTGCACAGGGCTTTGTGAGGCCCCTGCGATAGGTCATCGTGAGACAGAAGCAACAGTGACCTCCAGGCAGTGCTAGTGCCCAGCATCATAGATACGGGGTTTCTGTCTTCTCTCACTATCCACCTGTGCCAAAACTTCACACTCTGAAAAATAAAATCTCCCAAACCAGCACTTACACACCTGGGAAAACAGTGGTATCTTTCTGTACTGCAGAAGCCAGCTGCAGAAATTAAGAGCTCCCCATCTGCCATTTCAGTTGGTATCCCTGGGGTCCTCCAGCAATGTACTCATTGACTCACCTCATTGACTGACTTCTTGCCCTCCAGAGAGCAGCATGCCCAGCAGCACCCTCCCCACTATATTAGACACCAGAGGTCTGTGCACACCCTCAGATAACTCTGTTTTTAACAGGATACAAGCCCATTGTAACTCTGTGCTGCTTTTCTTTCAGGCTCTCCCTCTGGATCAGACACATCCCTGCCCACTCCACATAGAGAAAATTTTTTTCTTTTTCTTCACAAATCTGTCTGAGGTCATGAAAACACTTGGTCTTGAGGTCAGAAAAGTCTTCAGCAGTTGGAAGGAACCATTGAAATGTCACCTGTCACACACCAGAGGAGCAGACACACCAGAGAAATAATTCCTGTCTAGACACACAAACATGGACATTCATGAGTCTGGATGAGACTGCTGAGCCCTATCTCAAAGGACACCAGTATCAAAGGACACCAGTTGAAAGCTCCCCGCAGAGCTGCAGGGATCATGGAGCCCTTCCCTTCTGCATGTCAAATGGAAGGGAGATGTTCCTAGGGCTCTGTCCAGCCCATCTGCAGTGAAGTAAGCTGGCTTCTACCACAAGTCCTTGCAGAAGGCCACACATTAGGAGACAACATTAGTTAGGGTTTCTGGAAGGTTGCATATGTTTTCCTTTGGCTTCCCCCTCCACTTTTACCACTGGTATTTCACATGCACGTCCTTTGTGCACACAAGCATACAAGAAGAACTTGCCTGATTTTTACCTTAGCTAGTAAAACTTGTTCTCTTTCCCTGCAAGCCTTGCCTCATTTCTTCTAGCCACATTACAAGAAGTCATGCTCTTTCCAGCATGCTCTTTCTGACATGCAAAGACTGTCCCTGTGCACATGGATGTCTTGCCTGGGTACCTGCAG
This sequence comes from Morus bassanus, assembly GCA_031468815.1. Lineage (NCBI taxonomy): Eukaryota > Metazoa > Chordata > Aves > Suliformes > Sulidae > Morus > Morus bassanus. The sequence continues at coordinate 31,930,254 of CM062600.1, forward strand.
GTCACGCTGTGAGCTGCACTAAGGGCAGCTCTCCTTGATTTCCCATTAAGCTCTTCAGCTTGCATAAGGCATGTAAATATTCACAGCATGCAGAAGATGGCTCACTGTGGAGAGGAACCTCAGCTCCAATGGACACTCAGCTGCCTCATACAAAGGAGAATGGGGTCAACTGAAGAGGGTAAAAATACATACCAGTGATACTGGGGTAAGTGTTCCTGACTGCCTGGGAGCTGGAGGGACTCAGACAACTGTCCCCTCATCTTCCCCATGTTGAGTGCTCTAATCAGAGGGCTCTGGAGAAAGAGCTGCCGTTGTCACTTTTCAGCCCCATTTTGTGACTGATCTCCAAGTTCTCCACTTCCCCTCCAACCGTAAAATCAATGTGGCAAATTCAGCCTGAACCAGGGAAGCTGAGCATGGCTAGAGGCTCATTTTCCTGTGAATACATTAATCCGACATGGCAGAAGAAAAGATAGGCTAACTCTTCCTTTTCTGCCCTCATGCCTCCTTCTGCAGGACCAGCACCTGGTCCAGCTACAGTTGCCAGGCAGTAGCGTGCCACTGGCCTCATTAGTTATCAAACTCAAATACTTGAGTTTTCCTAAGTGTTTTCTCATACGACAGACAGCAGTTATGAAGAAGCATGCAGAAGAGGCTGAGTTTGAGCTCTGCCATTTAATTTACTGGAACAGGATCCCAGACATTCCCCCCACACTCCATGTGTGTACATACCAACAAGGCAGTAATTGCCATGTGGAGGTAGAGGCACAAGACTACTATCTAAAAGAGCTTTTTCCCCTCTTGAAACCTAGCTGTGTTTCTTTCAACATAGCTATGTGAAATGCAGGAGATGGACAAACACATACACAGAAAGGCATGGACAAAGTTGTGAGATGCACCCTGAAAGAGGCACATGATAGTGGTGCTGCCACAAGCTGGCTTGTGTGCAGCTGAGTAGTGCAGAGCCTCAGCAGCTGCAGTAGATATAGCAAGAGAGAGTAGAAGATGCATGGGAGGTAGAAAGGTTGTCAAAGAAATAGGCAGAACAAGCAAATACACATGCTGCCTTCCACTTGCAGTGATCCTGTGCATTACTGAAGAGGGCATGTCCAGAAAACAAGGGATTTCCCAGTTATAATACCTCTTCATAGGTTGCTGTGCTTTTTCTTTCACCAGCAAAACCATCTCTCTTTAAAGCAAAGAAATTCTCAGCCACTTTCAAGACTTTTGGATTGGTCCTTCTTAAAACAAGCTTCCCTCCTTCATTCACAAGCTATGGGAGGGCCTTTCCTCAGACATTACCTTCAGGGAGCAAGTGACTCAGTGAAGTAAGAGCAACCAAAAGAGTGTTTTGTGAAACATTTGTACATGAAAAAGGAAATTGTTCTGTGCTATCAACTCTAGCAATATTCTAGTAATACTCTAGTAATATCTATGGATATTTGTACATCACAGTTACAGCTTTCCCAACCCCTCCCTGTTTTTCATAGAATCACAGAATCATAGAATGATTGGGGTTGGAAGGGACCTTTAGAAGTCATCTAGTCCAACTCCCCTGCAGTGAGCAGGGACATCTTCAGCTAGATCAGGTTGCTCAGAGCCCCATCCAACCTGACCTTGAATGTTTCCAGGGATGGGGCATCTACGACCTCTCTGGGCAACCTGTCCCAGTGTTTCACCACCTTCCTTGTAAAAAATTTCTTCCTTGTATCTAGTCTGACTCTATCCTCCTTTAATTTAAAACCATGACCCCTTGTCCTATTGCTACAGGCCCTACTAAAAAGTCTGTCCCCATCTTCCTTATAAGCCTCCTTTAAGTATTGAAAGCCTGCAATAAGGTCTCCTTGGAGCCTTCTCTTTTCCAGGCTGAACAACCCCAACTCTCTCAGCCTTTCTTTGTAGAAGTGTTCCATCCCTCTGATCATTTTTGTGGCCCTCCTCTGGACCTGTTCCAGCAGGTCCATGTCTTTCTTGTGCTGTTTTCTACCTCCACTACATCATGACACAGTGGTCTGAACACATCTGTAGCTGCAATGGTGACCATGACAGGATCCCATGAGGTGCTGGCTAGCCAGCAAACCAGGCTGAAGAATAATAGGCAACACAAAACACTATGGATTATGAGATCTCAGCACCCTAAGCTTGTAATGTGAGACACTGCTGATGAGAAATCAGCAGAACTGAATGAATGTTCCTCAAAATGGAGAGGGAGAGTGCTCAGTAAGATCAGGCAGTTTGAATTGGCAGCTGTTATAAATGCTACTGGTCTTCAAACTCGTCTCATTTCCCAGCACTGCTTATTCTGTCCAGCCTATCTTTCCAATGTCCCCTTTATTTTCTTGGTATTTCAATTCAGGAATAGAGTGGAGTGAAGCCAGTCAGAACAAGCCCTCTACAAACACCTTGAAAACAGGTTTCAATCTAACTTCTTCATGTTACCACCAGTAAGTTGAAGGATCACTGCCTGACCCTGTGTTCACTCATTTCCCAGTCTTCCATTCTTTTTCTTCTGTTCATTTGTCTTCATGGTGTTTTCTATGCCCCACGTGGCTACTTCCATTTGATTCCAAACACTCCATCCACACTGCTCTTCTCCTACCTGCACCTGTCTTCACCAGTCCTTCTCCTTCTCTCCTGCCAAGCGTCTCCCTCCAATGACTGACACTACTTAGGGATGAGATGCGTGTGTTTCTGCTGGCTTCAGTCTGCTAAATGCAGACCCCAGCCTTGAACACAGGAGTAGCTGGATATCTGTGTCATCCCTTGAGAGGGCTTTCTCCACATGCATAAGCATTTGCAGGGTTTGGATCGTTGATTCTCAGACCCTTGAGTCAGCAAATGCATCATTCTCTTTGCATGATCAGCAGCACTTAAGGCAATTACACTCAGAAAATAATACTCAATATGCATATGCCTACATAAAAGCAGCATGACACTGACATTTCAAATGTGGAATTAAACTGATTTGGCCTTTATTTTCTAAGAGTACTTAAGACATTTTAAACAATACAGCATCAGGCAAGCAAAAGATTTCAATGATGGGAGCTGGAAATGATTTGCAAGTTAGGGCTCTCTTGGCAGTATGAGCAAAACTCCCTTGATTTCAGTGGGAATGGAGCAAGGCCATGAAACAATAATATTAAAAAACCCATTCCAGGCAAACAGTATCTTTACAGGGTTTTGGGGGGGATGTCACATGTAAGAATGTAAGAAAATCTAATTCATCTGATGAAAAGAATCCAGCAGTTTGAGTGAAGCATCCAACAGCCGGTGAAACACTTCCGGAGAAGTTACATTTGCTCTGTATTCAGCTAAGACGTTTTCAAACCATCACATACAAAAATACGAACTAATTATGATCTTTGCATCAAAGAGGAAAACTGCCCAATCTCTGTGCTTTTGTTTCAGCTAATCTACGTTCACTGCACTCTTCATGCAAATGAGCACATTTGTTGCAAATGGAGTAAAATTACTTTGCTAATCATCTACTATTTTATCATCAGAATTTCAGGCTTTAAATAGCTTGTTAGTGCTATACCTGTCTGCTAGCCATGGTATAGCACAGGGTATACTTTTGGTATCATTGTTTTGGCTCTGCCAAATTCATGCTAGGGCAAGCGAGCAGGCTCTACACAAGAGTTTTCCAGGGTATGCATAATGAAAGACTGACCTTTCTTTAACTGTGTGTCTGTGCTGATCTGCAAGCTAGGAGAGTATTGTGTGTCCCTTCTGCTAGCAGACAGCCCCCAGGCGTGTCCCCACAACATTTTGTGAAGGGGAAAAGGCTTTCACCCCCAACTCACAGACCAAGTCCCAGGCAGGCTGTGTGGCACTTCTGGCTCCGTTTCTGTTGAGGTGAGAGTCCAGTGCAGCCAGTCTTACACACACTGACAGATGCAGCAATGTGGAAAAGTATGGAAAGCATGTCTCATTTCTACCCTGCACCTGTACTCAGAAGCTAAAACAGGCCACAGCTGTCCAGACACCACCACAAGGATGCTAAGGCAGAGCTGCAGGTGTTGACCGTAGTCTGAGCTAAGAACCCTACATCAAAAGCCCAGTAAAACTCTGCTACTGAAACACATTTGCCAGGTGACTCCAGCTACTACGCTCTCTGGAGTGAAAAAGAAGGAACTTGTAGGAGCTTCTTCAGTATGCATTTAAAGAAAGCTATTCCAGGACCAGGGGAACTAGCAAAGCCTGGTTTCAACATCCATCCTTTGCCCAAAGCACACCTGCATGGACTGGTCAGACAGCTGCTTTTATGTGGTCTCGACACTAGCTAAGTCCTGACTGCCCGGTCTTTAGTGGGGGCATGCCCTGTGTCATGGTTTTAGCTGGGAAAGTTAATTTTTTTCACTGTAGCTGGTATAGTGTTATGTTTTGGATTTATGCTGAAAACAGTGTTGATAATGTGGAGATGTTTTAGTTGTTGCTAAGTAGTGCTTACAGTAGTCAAGGACTTTTTCAGCTTCCCATGCTCTGCTGGGTGCACAAGAAGCTGGGAGGGGACACAGCCAGGATGGCTGACCCCAACTGACCCGAGGGATATCCCACACCTTATGATGTCACGCTCAGTATATAAAGCTGGGGGAAGAAGAAGGAAGGGGGGACGTTTGGAGTTATGGCGTTTGTCTTCCCAAGTAACCATTACGCGTGATGGAGCCCTGCTTTCCTGGAGATGGCTGAACACCTGCCTGCCCATGGGAAGTAGTGAATGAATTCCTTCTTTTGCTTTCTTGTATGCACAGCTTTTGCTTTGCCTATTAAACTGTCTTTATCTCAACCCAGGAGTTTTCTCACTTTTACTCTTCTGATTCTCTCCCCCATCCCACCAGGGGGAGTGAACGAGCAGCTGTGTGGTGCTTGGTTGCTGGCTGGGGTTAAACCACGACACCCTGAGATCCTTGTCCATGACACACTGCTCATGCTTAGCAGAGAGATATGGGAACTCAGGTTATCCCCAAGACCTCTGCTTAGCTGCGGGTTTATTTGAAACAGGTAAGCAGTATGAATAAGGTCACACATATTTTGTTTCCTTATGTCCCCTTTCTCTCCCACCAGTAAAACTCTTTCTCTGAGAAGGAGGTTGAGATGAAAGAATACTGGAAGTCAGCTATTGTGAGCTTATGTGTAGGTGAACTACCACTCCCAGTCACACCACTCCACTGTCTTGATTTTGTGGGTTTTTTTCCCCTGGGGTTTTTATAAAATGGCTTCATTTTGGCTTGCTCAGAGTTGCTGCATGTTTTATAAGGGCAGATGGGATTTACAGCACTCTCCCTGGGCCCTGCCAATCCTGCAGAAACTATCCCACAACAGGAGAATCCCTCCCAGCTGCCTCCACTAACTCTTACTTTGTTTTGCCCCTGTATTTCCCTCATCACAGCCTTTACCTTCCCTGAATTGTTCTTCCCATCCCACCCAGGAATCATCTCAGCCCTCTACTGAAAGCCTCAGAAAGGAGCCTCACAGGACTTCTCCAGACTCCCCTCCATTCACCCAGATCTGAAGAGGGTGGAGCTCCTAACCACCCCGCAGGGACCTGCTTCTAGGAGGCCAAATAGGTGAGTGAGAGGAGCGTGGTTCCACATATCAATCTTTAGCATGCTTCACACTTCAGGCTGTGCTTTGTAAACCAAAGCTGTATCCCATGCTGCTGTTCACTGAAGGATTTATCACATGCAGGCATCTCGGTGCAAGTGCCTACATGAAGTGCTGTGCTGTGGTCTCCTTGGCAGTACGCATGTGTTTACCTCCCGTGGTGTATCTCCACAGGCTAGCCTGGTAAGTTTATAGGAAAGCAGGAGGGAAGCCTACGATTTCTGTGCTGCAGCATACTGACTAGCAGGATTAAACAGGCAATGCTGGACACTTTCTGTCAACACCCACAAGCAGAAAGGAGGTGTTCACATCCCCACAAACATGTCACTGGCAGAGCTGCAGACAGCAAAAACCTAGTCATAACTGCATTTCCAGCTGTGGCAGTCCTAACAGGCCTCTGTCTTTTCTCAGCAGCTGTCTCCTGTGTCCCAGTTGTGAAAGGGGAGGACCAAGGACCTTTCTCCATTGACAAGACACCTCCAGCATGGTTTTTGTAGAGGAACTAGGCTTTCACTACCACTGCCAAAGTCCTGAGTAGTGATGTGCAGAGGGAGTTCATGTGCAGCCAAAATGCAAGAGGCTGCTTGCCCACTCCTAAGTTGCTGCTCTGGGCTGTTGATTCCAGCTAAGAGAGCTGCACCAGTCATACTAGTCTCTTTTTAAGCATTTCTTAAAAAAAAAAGCCACCCACAATACATGCAAATGTTGCCCCAGAACTTCCCTTCTGTCCTCATGCCTTGTGTGTCTCATCAGTCCAGCAACTCTGGTAGTCTACAGCCAACTGTTGGAAGTACTACATGCAGAGACTGAAGCAGAATTGGGGTCAGGGATCTGTTTGTCACTTCCTCTTTTACAGCCCACTTTTAGAGAATAAGATGTTGATTTCCATGGCTCTAGGTATGATTTAGTAGCATGGTTTTTTTAATCTGATCTTGTGCCCAGCCACCCAAAGGATCTACAGACTAACTGTGCTCAGCAGCTGCTGTGCACAAATGGTGACAAACTAATTTGTGCCAAACCAGCAAACCTAAACAACTGCAGACCCAACACTGCTCTCCAGTGCTGTCTCTGGGACCACAGACTCAGCTTTTACAGGGGACCACCCCATACAAAGAGCTTTTGCAGCTCAGCAAAAGCTTGGGACCAGGTAGGACCATTTTGGGAAGTCCTACAGCCTCCAAAGTCAGTGCTCTTCAAGCAGCTTTCATTTTTTGTATCAGGAAAAGTTCAGCTCAAGTCTTTCTATCTTAGCAGATATAACCAACTCTCAGGGTAGCAGCTGCAGGGGATCTTGAGTGTTTTGAACCTTATGTCTTCCTGCGGGTGACTGATACAGCAACCATGCAGTACTGGGTGCACATCTGCTGTGTGAGCTGTGCTGTGTCATGTTCTGCATCACCAGTGGTCTTTGCAGTAGACATCACCAAATATAACACACAGCAGTGGTAAAATCAGAGGCATAAAAAAGCCACAGGTGATGAAAGTTTTACCAGGTATAGTCAGTCTTGAGTCTAAGCATTATGCTGAAGCCCATCTCTAGTGGCTAGCAGCCTCATTCTTAAGTTGACAACGTCATGCAAAAAAGGGTGTGCTTTGAGCTACGATCAAACTTGATTTACACCTTAAGCTAGTATCACACTGAAAATGTGTCCTTAAGACCCTGCCAGCGGGGAGGACAACGGTGTTACACTGAGTGGGGGAGACAGCTCCTGAAGGAACACGGCTACTCCTCGTAGCAACCCAAGCTTTTTATCAAATGTTGGGAGATAACATGTCCTTTGAGATGAACCTATGTCCCCCATCAGGCAAAATGCAGGAATTAATGTTCACAGGGCTAGTTCTCAGTCTGAAGCCAGAAAGTGAGTCACCTCTGTGTATGTGTCGTACTAAACGTACCCAGCATGGGCCTGCAGAGATCACAGCAAGTCCACAACTTTCACTTCAGGCCTGATAGGCAAGCTGAATGTTTTGGAGAGTCATCTGAATCATAACAGAAGTAATGGCAAAACAGGACCTTTTATCGTCGAACCTGGGAATCCTCAAGCTACAGAGGCATGGCTAAAGCTGGCATGGCTGAAGGTAGATGGCATTAAACCCCTCCTTCCAGTGATGCTTACTTCTTGTATCTAACATATAAATTTAGAGCTACCTAAAATAAAACCAAAATTACCAACACTTTTCAGCTCCAATGTTTATCTCTCAAACAGTGACACAGTTGGTTTATTTCCTGTTGATTAATTTTTTTTATTTGTGTTATGAAATCAATGACAAAACTTTGACTTCAGGAAATAGCGTGTGAAAGTCAGTAAAAAATGGCAGAGTTAACTTTAAACATAACAAAACCACAGAATCCTTGAAAAATGTTGGCTGCAAGAGACCTCTGGAGCTCACCCAATGCAACCTCCAGCCCACAACAGGGCCAGCTAAATGCGGTTGCTCCAAGGTGGGAAGATCTCCAAGGGTGGAAATCTGGGCCCCATCCCAGACAGTGAACATCCAGAGAATAAAAAGGCTCCTCTGTCCTCCTGGCAATGTCCCATACTGCAACTTGTGCCTATTGCCTTTGTGGCAGTTGCTGTGCCCTTCTGAGAAGAGTCTACCTCCATCACCTCCATGCCCTCCTTCCTGGGAGCTGACTACAGCCAAAAGGGCTCCCTGATGCTTTCTCATCCCCAGGCCGAAACAAGGCACTAATCACTGTGAACTTACATGATTAAAGACTATTCACGGTTAACACAAAGGTCTGGAGAGGGTCAGATGCACAAGGACATGCTGAGGATCCCTACTAACCTAATCGCTTAATCAGTAATTTATAGTAATTTATTTAGATTATAATCTAATCACTTACTAAGCAATTAGACAATTGTCCCTGGTGTGAGCCCACCAGGACTAGTCAACCAAAGAAACTCCTCTCCTGGAAGACTATGCAAACTGAAGGAGCTTACTGCCTGAAGAAGCACAGGGTTCATTATGGGATGCACAAGGAAGAGCACTTGGGGGTTCTGTAAAACAAATGGGACATTTTTAAGGGGATTGATGGGACATGGAAGACATTATGTGATGCTTAGGGAAGGGAGCAAAGGAGGGAAAAAAGAAGGATCAGGATGGCTCAGGGAGGAACAAACATGGGAAAGCAGAGGAAAACATGGATAAAAAGGGCTGGTTGAGTATAAACAGGTTGCTAGCCAGTATTATTTCTCCAATGGAGATATTTACTTCATCAATGCTGTGTGCCCCATCCTCTTATTAAATCCTACTTCTTTTGAGTGCAGTCTCTACTCTTAGTAGGTATGTATGAACACAAGTGAACTTCAAACTGGACTCATCACTAAGATAAGAGGTCTGGATACCAGCAGCCGGAGCATGGCTGCAAACCTCTGGGGTTCCCCTGTCTGGGTGCCAGCAGCAGGGGACGCCACTGGGGTTTTGGGCCGTGTTGAATAAACTATCTAAGCAAGCACATGTATGTGTGTGCACGTGTGTGTGTTCTTTCAATACTGATCAGCTGGGGAACAGTAGCAGGCTGTCAGTGCTGCTCGTGGTCCCCCTTGCTGCCCACTGGGGCTCCAGAGCTGTTCCTTAGCCCATGGGGCCCATCCTGCACCACTACCAGGCTCCTCCCAGCGATGGGCAGCATGCAGCATTTGCCCAGGCTGTAATCCATTTCTCCAGCCTGCCAAGGTCCGTCCAAAGGTGGCCCTCCCCTCCAGCATACACACTGCTCCTGCAGTTTGGTACCTCCTGGTAGTCTAAGAAGGTAAAAAAATTGTATGTGCAAAAGATTTTTTCAGTGCCCAGACTTGACCTGGTCTTGCCATCCCCTCATCCAGCTTAAGAAAGATCTTAAATTGCCTTGCCCTAGCATTGCCTCCCAGGGGCACCACTGCTCACCAGCCAACCATGGGACCTCAGACCACTGAAGACAACCCTCAGAGCCCAGTGATCCAGTCCACCTTCAAGCCCACTGATCCATAGCTCACCACTTGAGTACCAAATACACCATGCTGAAGGCCTTGCTAAAGTCAAGTTGTCCAACACTCGGTGCTCTTCCCTTCTCCACAGAGCCCATCATCTCTTCACAAAAGGCAACTGGGCACCAATGGGCCAGGCACAAGTTGTTCTGGTAAACTCTCTTGGTCATTTCCCCTCCATCCAGTTCTTGGGAAATAGTCTCCCTCTCCTTTATCTGCCTAGGGACTGAGGAGAGGCTGATGGCCAGTCATTCCCCAGACCCTCTGTACACTTCTGGAAGACAGTGCAGTGCTAGCCTCATGAACATCCCCTGATCCCCCAATCACAGCCTTTCACAGCTACAGAGGGCAGCCTACAATGAGATCAGCCATCTCCCTCTCCTGCCCACTGATCAGTGGGACCACAGTTTCTTTACCCACTCCGTGCTGCTGAAGCACTCAGGGAAGCGTTGCTTTTTCTGAGTAAGCCCTTCATGGCAACTTGTATCTGCAGCCCTCCTCCTGTAACTGTGCAGTAGTGGAGATAAATCTTGTTTAAATTGCAAATGCTTTACGTGAGGAATTCCGAAAATTGCCCTGACGTTTACAGACAGCATCACACAGGAGCAGCGACTTAGCACGCGTTCATCACCTGCTGCAAAGGCTGGGGTGCACAGTGTGGATGTTCTGCTGGCTTACGTAGAGCCAAGGAAAACTTGGGGTTCTTTTCTGCAGAGCAGAAATACAGATATATAGTATCTGAAATATGAATAGATTTTTTTTTTTTTCTTAAACCTGAATTAATTTACGAGAGTCTCTTCTTAGCTCAAGCTTCATCACACTCTGGATCTTTAGGACCATACTGGACATATGTTACAAGCTTTGAATGGCAGTGAGCCACACCGACTGATGGTGATCTAGTGAAATCTAGTAGAGGAAGCTATAGTCCACTGTAACTGGCTGAACCTGGTTCTGACCAGCAGCAAAGATGTTGAGTGGAAAAATTTACCGTGTGTCAAAACTTTATCCAGACAGAGAAGTACACAATATCCCTGCTACAAAACCTATTTAAGGAGGAGTCTGTACCTGTGCACAGGGTACTCCTGAGGAAGCTGCAGCCCAGGCTGATACCATGCTGGAACAGGGACCGCAGAGGACTTGGACAAAAGAAACCGGTATGCTCAGAACAGCAGAAACTATCCCATGTGCCATTCCTGCTTCCCATGTTGCTTTTCTCCTTGTCTGAGGGTTTGGGACATGCTGAATGTGACAATGGGCGTTGAGATGAGGAGGGAAGGGGAGCAGTTAACTAGTGAGATGAGAATTTGCATTCAGGCATTTGCTTTCTCTGTACCTTCAGATCAATTACCAAAACTTTGTGTTGATTTAAAATAAAATTATTTTTACATAATTCCCCAGTTCAAGTCTGTTTGCCTATGGCAAAAACCAGCTCCTTTCTTCACTGCCTCAGCTTTGCATTCCCATAGCCCAAAAGCTGATGAAGTTAAAATAGTATTTCATTTGCCAATACGCAAAGAGAAAGGGTGAAAAAGAATAGAAATGGCAAGTCTGAAGTTGAAAGCACCATGTTTTCTTGAGGTATCACCCAAAATCATGTGTTAACTTGAGACAGAGATGCAGTCTAAGTTCCTCCTTCTTTCCTTTCCTGGTCTTGAAGACCTAAACAACAGAGTTTTTCCAAGCCATTTATTTTCTCCTGGAATCAGTCTGGACATCTTTCAACCTCAGAGCAGAAAGGGGACACTATGATTATTTAACTAAGTAATCTGAAGAAATGCAGCCTTAATACACACACAATAATTTAGATTCTACTATTTGATAAAATGTCCACGAGATACACTAGAAGCAAAAAGTATCAGAAGGCAGGAATAAAAGATCTTGTAAATGTCACCACACATTGTTTTAGGATTCTGTATGTCAGAAGCAACTTCCCCCAACCTTTTCCGTCTCTTTATTAGCACCCTTTCTCTCTGAGTCAAATCTTTTATAAACATATTCTGTATGAACGTTAGGGAGGATTGCTTAGGAATCAACCAAGTAAGCAGAAGAGATGTGGATAATCCCCATATGGTTGCTAGGCAACAGGTAACCAGAAAAATACTGAGAATGATGAAAATGGTAAATGTGTACAACATTCACAAACTGTTTTAAATATTCCATAATTTGCAGCAAAACCTAATTTATTAAAAGTGCTTCATTTTCAAAATTCCAACAGGTCACAGTGAATGACATTAAGATCCAGTAGTCTCCTCTCCAGGTGAACAGCAATATGTGGCCAGGGTACTGAAAATTTTGTTGGTTTACAGTTGAAAAAAAATTTCATTACTAGTGATGTAATAGGCCATTACAAGATGGCCTATTAATGTATAAAAACTAAAGGCCTACTTTTTGGGATTTGCTCTATCTGAAACATGAGATGAAAAGTATCAGTGATCCTAACAAATGTGCTGTCAGCTACACAGGGCTTAAGAGCTTTTTATTTTCAGACTTATAACAAAAGTTGAAGTTCCCTGTATGCTTCTCTTCTGCTACACCTCTAATACATACAGATTAAATCCTCTTGGCTGCTAACATGGACAAAAATATGAAGAAAAAAAAACCACATAAAGAATACTGATACTCAGGATAATCATCAATGTATATCTTGACAGAAACAAGGAAAACAACATTGTTCGGAATTAATTATAGCACATTCAAGTGAGGTGACTAGACAGGTCACTAGGGCGAAGGCGATACAAACACACCTTTTATTCTGCTGGTAACTTAGCCCATTAAACTATTTTCTTGCTCATGGCTCATAACTTTCCATCCTAGTATGGAAAACATGATCAAATGTTCTATGCAGCTGCCACCAACCTGATTTAACATTTATACATTAATAAAAAGAACCACAAAATTTTAGCAGTGAATGGACTCCATAGAAGATTCATTACTTTGTTAGCCCATTAGCGTTTCTTATCCAGTGCCTGAAGTGCAGATTGGAATCCATCACAGATAACGATTGCACTCATCTTCTAAAGAAAATACTGCCTTTAAATAGAAATGCTGCCTACACAAAACAAACAAAAAAAATATCTTACCTGGGATATCTGTACAATAATTCAATAATTTAATAATAATTTCAATGCACATGCTAGAAACAAAACAAACAACCCCACTCAAGGCTAATGAATAGAAGATCTTCTGAATAGCACCAGAAATCCTGTATATTTTTAGGATTCTGTAGTCTAAGAAGGTAAAAAAATTGTATGTGAAAAAGATTTTTTCAGTGCCCATGAGGCACTGGTCTGTATTTATATTAAGATGTAGGTTTTTAAATTCAAATAATATAATATTGCCATTCTGTTATTTGGAGAGTGCTATAATGACAGCTATAGAACAAAAGTTATCCATGAAAAAACAGTTTATTTCAATTCAACATTTTTAAAGCAAACTCACTTTAAAACAGGACAGGCCCTTCAAATCCTGATTTTGACTAAAATAAACAAGGTTACTCTTTAAATTCTGCATAACAATTTAAAGCCATTATTTTCCTTTTTCCATTCCAGTGACACACTGGACATAGCAATGCAGAACTGTGTACTGCACACTTATTTTCGATCTTGCACTTTGTAAGAGTGGTTCTGATCCATGGCTGTGAAGAATAGGCAGATAGTGGCTGTGATGAACACATGCACTCCCTCATAAAGTAGTTTTGGTGAGAAGACGCTCCATATGAATAGGTGGTAACGCAGACCTGTTACCAAAACAATGTAGATGGCAGCTGGAATTGAACGCATTAGAGCGTAGCAGAAACAGCCATGACCCACTGCCGCTGAATTCCTGGTAACAAAAACAGAGGAGTTCATTCTTAGGCAAACTTAGTAAAGACATATGAGTTCCTCCACTCTTTAGCATTATTTCACAACACAAAGAATACTCGCAGATCTCCACTTTGTGCTAGAAAATTGATTACTGATGCAATGATGTAACTAATAAAGCTTGTCCTTATCACCTCTATATATCCTATAATGTGTAAGTATGTCAAGTGTAAGCATAGCAACTGTCACCGCAATAAAGGCACCCAGTAGTTCACCCCAAACTTAGAGGGTTCCGTGCTTTAATATACTTTGTTCGAATAGTTAAAGTCTCCATTAAGCAGTTTCAAGATAGCTTTGTCTCTTGTTGGCCTTCCAGTGCCTTTCCCCAGAGGCAGAGAAGAAAGACTTTAGTACTCTTCACAGAGCTGCCTAACCTGTACAACGGATAATCAAATAGAGCCTGGTCCCCTTGGAAAGGGCATAAAACTTGCCAGAGTACAGTGCTGCCCATAGCCAGTGACATTGTACAAAGCAACAAAAATTGAGCTATTAGAAAACTTTGCAAAGCTAGCTAACATAACATTCTCTAGAGCATACCATATTCTTAGGCTCACATGAGCAATACATTGCATTCTTTTCACAGCAGCTTAGCTCAGCTGGGCCCACTGTATTGCAAGAAATGGCTGCCCCATATGTAACCTACATGGTCCAAATCTGCCACATTGAGGTTTTCTGGTGGGTGACAGGAGTCAGATGACAATGGAAGTGAAAAGGTCTTCTGCATTTTGCTTGCTCTCCCTCCCTTGAGGTGCCAACTCACTGCAATGATGCTGGGTTGGCATGTGTCCACTTTCCCTAAACCACATCTGCAGAGACTAATTCACACCGAATTCAGATGCTTACACGTTCAGAAAAAAGGAAGGAATAAAGCTATTTCACTGGACTAATAAACAGAACATTTTCCTCTCCCCATCAAAATATTTTACATCATCAGTTCCCAAAAGAACACACTGGCAAAAAGCAGAAATGATTTACACTGAAATCTTGATCAGAGAATCTGTTCTGCTCCTCCTGTTTTTTAATTCTGATCTTGTTCCAAGTAATAAAAATTGAAGATGACTAGCACTTCTGTGAGATGTAAATTAGTCACTTATGACTAAGTAAGCTTCAGAATGCAGTATTTTACATAAACCATTAAACTTCTTGTTCTTTAAATCAAAATAATTAGGATACAGTCCTGTTTTCCAGTGAAGTCAAGAGCAAAATTCCCAGGACTTTCAGTGGAAGGAAGAACAGGTCATGAAAGCAGAGTTGAAAAATCACCTAAGAACAGCAAGTGTGAATGACTGCAAAACATACATTCAGTTCACAGAAAACTATTTCCCTTGCTGCTTAGCCAAGGAAACTGTGACTTGGGAGTAAACTAGGCTGCTCCCTGCTTCTGCCTAACTATCTTATTCTTCAGTGAGATTGTGTAAACAACCAGCTTTATGTTTAATAACTGATTTTGTTGACAAAGACGAAACAAACTTCAGTTCACTCAGTCTTAGCTGTTTTAATGCTGATATGCATGAAAAGAGTATCTGTAGTAGTTAGATGATAAAACTGAATAAACAGAGGAAATGGATTTTGAGTCAGATAGGTAAACAGGTAATTTTTAAACCATTTTCTAGAGTGAAAAAATGCACTTGATAGACCAGCTAGATAAAGGCTATTAGTGGTTGTGGCTATCACATTTATTAAGCTCAATGATGGGATTTTCAAGGGAATCCTAAAAGAAAGAAGTGAGACTGTCCACAAACTTACACATCCAGGTCTTTCAAGAGCCCTGCATTTTAAATCTAAGTTTCAGTTCCTATCTTTTTCACTAGTTCGTACTCACCTAACAACACATTTAGTACCCTATTGTGAGAAAGCTCCTAATCGTAAATCAATGGTGGTAAAAATTTTTAAAATGGCTACATTTTAATTATGAAGAAACTGGCTGGAATATTATTTTGAATCAAATCTCTGTGTGTTTACTTCTTTGGCTCCAAAATTAGGTAGACATAATATTTTAGATACTCGCATTTTATACTGCTATGAAAGCCCACAGTAAACTTTACTAGTAACACTTAAATTCTGCATTTTCACACTATGATTACTAGCAAAGAATTCCCAAGTCAATAAGTAAATGGTACAATTCTTTCTGTATTCTGATATAGTAAAAATAATGAACGGTTTTCTGCCTATCTAACACTTTTACTTCCAAAAAGTCTCAGCACTTGCTTCACCTCTCAACAAAGCATAGACACCTACCTGCAGAGGGAAACTGTGGACAGTTTCACAGTATAATGCGGTGGTGCAATTTAGAGAAGGCAACAGAAGCACACTACCTCCACAAAACTAAACTGTTAGTGGGGCTCAATAGCAGGATAATTTGGTTTATTTTGGAGCTGGTATAAGAGTTCACATGCATGTTGTTGTGGAAACAGCACTGGAATGACTGAGCTCAAGCAGTTGGACCTACTCGGCTATTCTGATGCTAAGGCAACAACTGAGTTCTTCGAGCATAGCACCATTCTTCCTTCTTGCTTCTGCTGGGCATCCAATTTGCTGAATAGCTAAGAATGACTGTGAGCTTTCCTTCTGCTCATTCTACACACACAGAGTGACCACAGGGTACAGGGCTTTGCCAAGCCACAAGGAACGCAGTGGCCAGGGATCAGGCGGCTGCTGATAACATGACCAAGACAATTCAGGTAGTTCAGCTAGTCCACAAGTTATTCCAAAAGAAGTCACCAGGAGAGTACAGAAAGCTGGCTGTGGCATGCCACTCATGTATCCTACTGTTTATGAGCTGGATCAGCCAGTAATGAATAACCTGGCAACCCCTCACTGCTGTTTCAATGAAGGCAATGGAGGATTACAGGAGGCATCTAAAGCATCAACATGTAACTACTCCATACTGAACTGTCGCTGCAGCAGTTAATGCCTTTTCTTATTTGAAGGAGAAGAGCATAGAGGGATGTAAACTGCACACACTACCTCCATGTTCTGACAGAACCAGCCCAATATTAAGGCCTCTGCGTAATGCAGGAATAAAAAAATAAGTACTGAGCTTCTAATACTGAACTCATTTAGCAAGTTAGCTTCTGGGGACTTCAATGAGAAAACCAGATGTGTTAAAGAGACAAAGCATATCCAAACTTCATGAGATTGATGCTGAAGATTGTTAGATCCAGAAAAAACAATGCCTTTGGAGACTTTTGAAACAAAGAACACTACAGATTCACATCACTGAACAGGCCATATTTAGACAGCAAACATTAAGTATAGTCTAGAGCACATATTTGCTTTCAACAAAAATCTTCTCTTTTATTGAATATTTATACGTAGAAAAATATGGCCAAGAAATCGTGCTATTAATAGGTTTTATGCTTCTTTGGATCTCCTAAATCCTAATTGCCAATGCTTTGTCAACATATCTTTCACCTCTCAATCCATCTCTAAGGTGCTATTAAAACAGGTAATACAAGGTTTGTAAAATGAAAAAATTATGATGCCAAAAACATGAAAGAAAAACAACTCTTTTCTTGCAAAAGCATGTCTCCTAGCTATATAGAATAGTTGGCAGATGGTGGCACAAGTTTTGTGGTTTAAAAAATCAAGCAAAAAACCTCCACAGACAGCCCTACAAATGCTTCCACAAGGAATTTTAAAATACACTACTTCACATTGTTCCAACCCTTGTTCTAACCCACCAAATTAAATAAACATTTTAGAAATATGCAAGCATATGAGTGAGGAATACCCCAGGATTGTAATTTTTCTGGGATGGGGGAAGTGTAGGTCATGTCTAGAGGCTTTCAGTATGAGATGTGCTGAATCCTTTCAAGGTAAGTCATACTCCAGCATTTCTGCCCTTCCAGCTCCTCTTTTCTAGCTGAATATCACTGCCTAGGTCACCTCTTATTGGGAATACTGAATCTGCATATTTGAAGGCAATTTTTACTGTATTAAAATTTTTTACTGTATTAGTGGCACTTCTCTTTCTAGGCTTTCTGCAGTTTCAGTTTGCAAGATCTCCCTGTTCAGTGCTCTCTGAAAAATAGTTGGCACTTTGTTAATCTGTCCTGTATACATTAATAAAGAGTTGCAGTCAGAAACAAATCCCGTAGCACTCCAAGTGTCTGTCTGCGACATCTTAGAGTATCTGCAATCTATAAGGAATTCCTCTGATCTAAGCAAATATCAATTAGTTTAGCAGCAAGAACAGATTTGCTCTGTCTCTCCCACATGCCCTGTTCTCACCTAATTCTTACAGTGCTTTTTTACATTATAGCATACAATCCTGTATTGTCATGGAAGAACACTTTATATATTTAGCAGATGCAAGGGAACCAAGAGTCCTTTGGAAATTTACATGATCAACTCCAGTATAGACGATCAATCAATACAGCATTAATTCTATAGAGCCACAATTTTTGACATCAGACCCTATCAATGGAAAGATGTCAAAAAGGGCAGTTGCCAGCAAGCTAAAAGGGTTGTCAAGTGTATGCTACAGCCATGGAAATGAAGGAACTTGGGGATGACCACTGATTTTCCTGTGTATCCTCTTTCCCAGTAAGAAAGGCAGAGAAGCTACAACTACCTGAGCAAGGTCAAGTGTCCATGGCAGTAAGTTACAGTGGACTGTAGTAAAGGGTTCAGCAGGTTCTCATAAAGACTTAGCTGTAAAAGGCTATTAAGACTTGAAACTTCAATTCTTTTCATTTCAGCACCAAGAGCAGGAAAAATAGGATCATGTCAATGGTTTTGCCTGTTTTCACTGCTGGCATAATCAGTTGTGCTGGGACCTTGCTGTCAGAAAGAGAAGTAGTCTCAGTCACCCAGCAGAGGTAACTCTTCTCATTGGCATCCACTACTAGCTAACCTGCTTAGAACAGACCTCTGTCTAAAACACAGGGCATATATCAATTAAGTTTCAGATTCCTTTTTCCCTTCTTCAGTCAGGCTTGGACCCTGAAAATAGTTGCAGAGGAACTCCCTAAATTGGATACCTAACAAAGATTTGTATTACATTGCAAGTAGGAATTCAGTTATGCTGGCATTGGACCAGAAGGTCTGAAGAGCCACTCTGAATGGCTACTATCATCATTTAACTGCTAGGGCAAGAAATCAACTGTACCTTTAGTATAGACTTCTAAAAATCTTGGCAACCTAACTGGAAAGATGTCCACTAGATCCAATTCATTCCCTGCATGTGCTTATTTCCCTAAATACTGATCCTGTGGCAATCAACTTACAAAGGACTGGAAACTCTCTCCTTTTCAGCTTCACTTGATCAGTCCTCACCTTCCCTTATAGAAAAGAGAAAACACTTCACAAACTCAAACATCCATGTCTATTTCAGGATTGCAAGCAGAGGTAGCTAAACGGTCCTCTAGGCAACATGGCCACGTAACCTTTAGATTTCCTGACCACAAAGAAGCTACTCCTTTTCAGTAGGTACAACTTGGACTCAGGAAACCAGCTTTTTCCATGTAAGCTACGATGGCTATTGACGAGTTCCAGCAATTCTTCAAAGACAGGATTTGCATGAAATCCCAGGTGCTCTGCTTGATATGTTTTTCCTCACTACTTCTGTGGCGGGCCATACTGGTATATATGCAGTGACTGTTCCTGACTGTTATCACTGCCACAAGCTTTCCCATAAGGCTCTGTTCAGGATAATTCTTAGCATGTGTTACTCTGTTCAGCTCCAAGAAAACCAAAAAAGTTAAATCAGTCTATTCCTGTTGACACTGGCCCAGACTTCAAAGGAACAAGATCATTAAAAACTTTAATTTAAAAGCAACAAAATCATTAAAATTCCTAACAAGCAAAACATGAATCATAATTATTTCGAAGCCCAGCATTAGTCAATTTTCTGCAAGTATTTTTCCAAAATCCACTTAGGACTTCTGAAGACTTCAGGTAGAAAAAGGCCTGAAGCATTTTACATCAGCATCATACAGGCAGGGAATAACAAGGAAAGTTATAGTTTGATTTTCTGTTAAGGTGTAGCTACAGGCTTTCCTGCCCACCTTTGTAAACAAACAGCTCTTCTTCTTCTTCTTCTTAGCTAAAGGTGTAAATAAAAATTGCATTTGATGATTGTTCTGGATAGGCAGGCTCTGAAGAGACTTAAAATAGACTGTTATACCATGTTATTTAATTCAATTCAAATTTACCAGTTTAGAACATACCAGTCTAACAGGATACGTGAACAGTGTCACAAGGCACTTCTAGAGAGGTGAGGCACAAATTATTTAAGTAATGGGTAGGAAATTATTTAAGTATGGCTAGGAAACCGGCCAACAAGGTCACACTCAGATGGTGGCGATCAATGGTTTTTACTCAGGCTGGCAGCCTGTCACAAGTAGGGTCCCCCAGGGACTGATACTGGGCCCCAAACTGTTCAACACCTTCATAAATTATATGGATGATAAGACTGAAAGCACCCGCACCAATTTTGCTGATGACACTGAACTAGGTGGTGAGGTGGACATATCAGAAGGGAAAGCCATCTTACAGAGAGAACCAACAGGCTCGAAGAATGGGCTAGCAAGAACTGTATGAGGTTTACAAAGACAAGTGCGAAGACCTGCACCTGGGACAGAATAACCAAAGGGCCCAGTACAGGCTAGGATCTGCGTGGCTGGGGAATAGCATTGCTGAAAGGGACCTGGGGGTGCTGGAGGACAAGCTGAACATGAATCAGCAGAGCACTGCTGCAGCAACAAAGGTAAATCAGGTCCTGGGCTGCATCCCCAGGGGTGTTACTAGCAGAGATAGAGATGTGATCATCCCACTCTACTCAGTGCTTGTCAGGCCACACCTGGAGTACTGTGTTCAGTTCTAGGCCCCACAATTCAAAAAAGACACAGACAGACTAGAGAGGGTCCAAAAGAGGGCCAGAGATGATCAAAGAGCCGGACAGCCTGCCCTACAAGGTAAGACTGTAGGAGTCAGGTCTCTTCTCCCCGGAGAAGGGAAGGCTCCGGGAGACCTCATCACAGTATTCCATTACTTAAAGGGCGGCTACAAAGAGGACAAAGGTGCTCTCTTCACCAGGTACCACATGGAGAAGACAAGAGGCAATGGGTACAAGTTGACCAGGAGAGGTTTCATCTCAGTATAAGAAAGGCATTTTTTAACATTGAGAACAATCAATCACTGAAACAATCTCCCCAGGGATGTGATAGAGTCCCCATCACTGGAAGGTTTCAAGATGCGACTTGACAGGATACTAGATGAGCTCATTGAGGCTGCCTTTCCCATGAAAGGTTGGACCAGATGATCTTTTGAGGTCCCTTCCAACCTGGGCTATTCTATGGTTCTGTGTAGCAATGCTTGCTCTTCTGCACTGAGGGCAGAGTCAGTTCTTTCTTGTATTTTTTCATTACAGTAACTATTTTTAAACTTGTGACTTAACTAAAATAACAGCTCCCTCCTCAGATTGCTCCTGCCACCCCAATAACATACACTTTTGAGAACTTGTGCACTTCAAGAAAAGGTGTGAGCAAAGAAGATAGAAAAATCCTGGATAAATGCAGGATAGCATCCCATGTACAGTCCTATCCACAGCTACCAGAACCAAGCTACCAATGGCATATGTTAGCCACAGAACAGAAAAGGACAGAAAACTAATGGTGAAAACCAAAAAAAAACCCGGCAAGTAAGAACCGTAAGACAAGGCCATTAACAGCAAAAAGTAAAGGTTACATCTAGAACATTTCTACAGTAAAGTACGTAAGCAAAAGTCTAGAAATATGGTCTCTCTTTCCAAAAGTGCCCTTCTGAACTGCCCTGCTCCTGCTTGAGCAGTATTATAAATCACTGAGAACCCAGCATCATCATGCAGGCCTTACCAATTGTAAAGAAGAAATAAAGTTGGTACTATGCTTCAATCTGAAGATTTCTGTTTCAGAATTAAGAGGAAGGAATATTCAAAGTACTGAAGAGAAAGGGGAGAGAATTCCTTCAGTCCACTGTGTATACTTCATGCAGTGTATCAGAATATTGTCCCCAACTTTTCTTCACAGCTTTTTCTGGCGCAGTGGATTCATCTTCACAGACTCATTCCTTGTGGCGCAATGAGGTGACTTCTGGGAATATGCAAGGATACTCTTACTAAGCCCAAGCATCATACCTACTTTTTACTTTGGCAAGTTTATAGGAGCAGTGGACTTACAAATAATTCAATGAAGTCGAATAATTAAAAACAATACTCAATGTTAGCATAAAGATTGTAGAGCCCCACACGCTTTCTCTTGCAAGCAAAATGAATTACAGCAGGACCTGTAAACCCATACCCTAGGATCTCTGCAAAGGATGAGACAATGCTAATACCATGAAGCACAAAAGGAACAGTAAAAAAAAATGGTTTCAGCTTGGCAAGAAATTAAGTGCAAGACCAATTTGATTTTTGAGGAAGATACCTTCATGTACTAGCTGCAGACCCTCTTCCTCACCAGACTCCAGCTGAGGAGAATGCAGAAAATTCAGCACAGGATTTTTCATGCAATAGCTCTGGTGATATTGTAATGCTAATCTTGGCTCTGACACACAAAGTGTAAAGTAAACAGACAGGACACAACTTTCGGAAGACTGCAAATGTTACTTTGCAGTTTGAGTATGTTCAGTGGCCAAGGAACCTAAAAAGACAGCTCTGAGGAAAATGTGGACATCACCTGTTGGACAGAGAGAGGGAGAAAAGGAGACAGAAAGAATGAGAGCAATAGCAAGGAAAGGGGAGAGACTGAGAGCAAAATGGGGAGAGAGAGAAGAGCAGAGACAGCTGAGAGTGCAGGAGGGGGAAGGCAAGGGAGAGAGAGGAAGTGGGAGAAGTGAGAGGGAGAAAATAAGCAAAAGTACCAGAAATGGCACGTGAGTGAAGAGACAGGGTGTGAGATACAGGGAACAAGGGCAACAAAAGAGGGGAAGAGAGAGAAGGGCGGAGACAGGAAGGGAGGGAGCGAGATGGAGACAGAGAGAGAGAGAAAGGGAAAAAGAACACATGGGGAGAGGGAAAGAGGGAAAGGGAGAGACAAAAGGAGAGAAACAAGACAGCAAGAGAGAAGGGGAGGGGGTAACAGCAAAAAAGGGAGAGACATGGAGAAACAGAAAGGTAGCCTGAAAAGAGAGACAGGCATGGAGGGAGAGAGACACACAAAGGAATCGGGGGGAGGAGGTGCAGGGAAGAGGACAGGAAAAAGACAAAAGGCTGGGGGCTTTACAGAGAAAGACAGCGTGAAAGCAAAGGAGAGAAAGGAGAGAGAGAGATAAGGGTGTGGAGTGAAAACCAGAGAAAGGAGCAAGAGATTGACAGGAAAGGGAAAAGACAGGTGGGGATCGAGGGGAGAGAGAGCAACAGGGAGAGAGACTCAAACAGACTGGGAGAGAAACAGAGAGAGGTAAAGAGAGATTGACAAAAAAGGCGAGGAAAAGGGAAAAGTAGAATGAGAAGGATAAGAAAAAGAAAAGAGGGGAAGGGGAGAGAAAGCGGAAGACAGAAAAGGAAGACAGAAAATGGTATGCAAAGAAAGCATGATAAAGGGAAAGAGATCAAAAAAGGGGAGTGGAGTAGAGAGACAAGGAGGACAGAGAAAGAGGAACAGAGAAGGGGGGAGAATGGGGAAGAGAACATTGACAGAGAGAGGCAGAAGAGAGAGGAAAAGTAAAGGAGAGGGAGAGAGGGAAAGCAAGAGAGTGAGAGCAGGAAGGAGACAGAAAGAAGGCTAGTAATAGGGAAAGAGAAATGGAAAGAGAGGCAGCGGGGACAGGGTGAGAGAGACAAGGGACTGAGAAAGAAAAGGAGGAGACAAGGGGAAGAGAGAGAAAAACTGGGGAAAAGAGTGGAAAAGAGAAAAAAGACAAAGGTGGAAAGAACGTGCATGAAGGAAACTACATGTGCAAGTGAAATAAAAGAGAAGGAAAGGGGAGAAGCTGGGCAAGTGAGAGGGAGGGGAAGAGGGCTGAGGAGAGAAAGGGGGAAAGACAGCAAAAAACCACACATTGGCATGAGACAGATGAGGTGGAGAAATAGATAGGAAGGCAGAGGAAGAAAGGGAAAAGAACAAAAAAGAGCACAATGGGCAGAGTGACATCAGGAGAGACAAGGAGTTAGCAGAAGGGGACTGAGATGAGGCGACTGAGTGGGAAGGAGGAGAGAAAACAAGATTGAGAGGGGAATAAAGAGGAAGATACAAAGGTAGAGTGAGACAGGAAAGGCAGAAAGAAAGCAAGCAAGACATAAATATAGGCAAAGGGAAAGAGTGAGAGGGAAAGAGACTTTGGAAGGAGCATGTGGGATAGACAGACTGAGCAAGAGGCAAAGACAGAAATAGAAGCAGAGGCAAAAAAGCCAATGTGACTGAGAGACAAAAAAGAGCAGAGAGAAAAGAGTTAGAGGGAAATAAAGTGAGTCAGGCAAAAGGAAAGAAAAGCAAAAGTAAGACAGCAAGCAAGAAGGAAAGAGCAAGCATAGGCAGAGGTTGACAGGGAGTGAACACGAGAGAAGGATGCAGAAGCAAAGAGGCAGAGGAAAGACAGTGAGCATGAGGTAAAGAGATCAAAAGGGAAAGAGATGCAGTGGGACAGAGTGAAAAGGGAAGAAAGGGACAGCAACAGGGATAGAGAGACAATGAGAGAAGGGAACAGGCAACTGAAGAGGAGAGAGTGAGCAATAAGGCAAAAGGCAGAGGTAAGGACAACAAGGGAGAGGGGAAAAGAGTAAAGGGGGAAGAGGACAGGGAAGGAGACAAAGGGAAAGTGTGACTTGGAAAGACTGACTAGGAGAGAAAGGGAAAGAAAATAATGCAGAGGGAAAGACAGCAACAGGTAAAGACAGGAAAAAGAGAGAGAGGCAAAAACAGTGAATGGGAAAGAGCAAATGAGAGGGAAAGAGCAAATGAGAGGGAAAGAGCGCAAGTGAGCAGGAAAGAGTGGCAGTGGGAATGACTGTGAGGAAAAGGAAGAGCAAGAGGAAAAGATTGAGAGGGAAAGACAACTAGGCAGGAGGGAAGGAGCAAGAGAGCAAGCAGTTTGCACAACAGTTTCTGGGTTCTCCTTTGGGAGCTTCTGATGACAGGGTCAAGGAACACTGGGGGACTCCTAGGAACCCTCTGAGAAATTTGAAGGTACATGCTCCTGCAAGGTAAGGGGAGCCACAGGGCTGTGGGCGTGAGGAGGCTCCAGCAGTTTCTAATGTTTTCAGTCAACTGCCCTTGACCCAGGGTGCCTGAAGCCTCTGTTACAGCTGCTGCCTGGTAAGAAAGGGTCAAGCACTGTATAGCTGGTAGGCCTAGATCATAGCTAAGAGACACAGCAGTTTGTGCAGAAGGGTGCAATCAATGGGTCCTCATCTCAACTCAGACTAGCCTAAACATTCTCAGGCATGGTAGTGACACGCTAGAGCACATTCTCCTGCAGCTCTTGGAGCAGCTGTCCCAGATTGATGTTTGGATAGCAGATGAAGGCCTGCTAGTCCTCAGCTACAGGGATTGCACACAGCCTCCCCCTAAGGCTTGCAGAGATGGTCCTCTTTCCTGCAGCACATATGCTGCTGTTGAAGAGCTGTGTCACCAAGTGGAGGAGTTATGGGAGGAAGTAAGCAGGCTTTGCATACCAGGGCAGATGAAAGAGAGACATGATCTTCTCAGAGACCCTATAGCTTCAAGGGCCCTGGACCCCAGCTGCAATGCAAGACACAGAAAAAGTCTGTTCCTAGAGGAATCGTAAGTGAAAACTCTGTGGAAGGCCAAGGCTGGAAAATGGTGGCTTCTGGCAGCAAGAGAAAGGCTCCTGCTCCACCTGAAGGCTTTCAACTATGATACAAGTTCACTGTCTTCAAAGCTGAGGAGGATCTGGGTGTGCTTTCAAGAGAGGTTATAGGTAAGGATTAAAGAGCAGACCAGTACAGGTGACATTGTAATGGTTGTCTGCTATAGGTTGCCTGACCAGGAAGAACAAGGAGAAGAGACCTTCTACAGATAGCTATAAGTAGCCTCATGTTTGCAGGCCATGGTCCTCGGCACATACTTCAACCACCCCAACATCTGCTGGAGGGACAATACAGCAGAGCATAAGCAATCCAGGAGGTTCCTGGAGAGCATCAATGACAACTTGCTGACCCAACTCATAGAGAAGCCTATGAGAAGAGGTGCTCTGCTGGACCTCATATTCACAAACAGAAAAGGACTTGTTGGGGTTGTGAAATTCAAAGGCAGCCTCGGCTGCAGTGACCATGAGATGGGGACTCCTGAGAGGAGGGAAGAGGGCAAAAAGCAATGTCACAGCCCTTGACTTCAGGAAAACAGATTTTGGCCTCTCCAGGGATTTGCTTGAAAATCCTATGGGAAAAGACCCTGGAGGGAAGAGGGGTCCAAGAAAACTGGCTGATATTTGAGGCTCACTTCCTCCAAGCTCAAGAGCAGTTCATCCTAGTGAGCAGGAATTCAGGCACAAATGCCAGGAGGCCTGCATGGATGAACACGGAGCTCCTGGCAAAAGTCAAACATGAAAAGGGAGCATACAGAAGGTGGAAGCAGGGACAGGTAACCTGGAAGGAATACAGAGACACCGTCTGAGCATACAGACATGTAGTTAGAAAAGCCAAAGCCCACCTGGAACTGAATCTGGCAGGGGCTGTGAAATGCAACAAGAAGGGCTTCTTTGCAAGCAGGTGAATGGGTAAAGAATGACTGGGGAAAATGTGTTCCTGCTGCTAAAGGCAGCGGGGGACCTGGTGACACAAAACATGGGAAATGCTGAGGTACTTACTGAATATCTTCTTCACCTCAGTCTTTGCTAATAAGACCATTCTTCAGAGATCTAAGCACTTACAGACCCAGAGAAAGTAGATGGCAAGGAAGACTCACTCCTGGTGGAAGAGGATCATGTTAGAGAATACTTAAGCAAACTGGACATATGTAAGTTCATGGGTCCCGATGGGATGCGCCCATGAATACTGAGTGAGCTGCCTGATGTCCTTGCAAGGGGACACTCAATCTTTGAATGACCATGGTAATTGAGAAAGGTGCCTGAGGACTGGAGGAAAGCAACTGTCACTCCTATCTTCAAAAAGGAAGACCCAGGGAACAAGAGGCCAGTCAGCCTCACCTTGATCCCTGGGAAGGTGATGGAGCAACTATTCCTGGAAACCATTTCCAAGCTCATGAAGGACAAGAAGGATCAGGAGTAGTCACCATGGATTCACCAAGGGGAAGTCATGCTTGACCAACCTGATAACATTCTACAATGAAACAGCTGGCTTAGTAGATGAAGGGGGAGCAGGGGATATGGCCTACCTAGACTTCAGTAAGGCTTTTGACACTGTCTCCTACAAGATCCTCATAGAGACGCTAATACACGTGCACTGAAAAAGCAGGCAGTGAGGGGGATTGAAAACTGGCTTAACAGCCAAGCGCAGAGGGCGGTGAACAGTGATACAAAATCTAGTTGGAGGCCAGTGACTAGTGGTGTAAGGATCAATACAGGTTCCAATACTGTTCAACATTTTTGTTAATGACCTGGACAAAGGGTCAGAGTGTGCCCTCAGCAAGTTTCCTGATCATACAAAACCAGGAGAAGAGGCTGATGCACCAGAAGGCTGTGCTGCCATTCAGAGGGACCTCAACAGGCTGGAGAAATGGGCCAACACAAACCTCCAGAAGTTCAAAGGGAAGTGCAAAATCCCGCACCTGGGGAGGAACAACCCCATGCTCCAGTATGTGCTGGGGGCCCCCAGATGGAAAGCAGCTTTGCAGAAAAGGACTTGGGGGTCTGGTGGACACCAAGTTGTCATGAGCCAGCAGTGTGCTCTTGCAGCAGAGGCCAGTGGTATCCTGGGCTGCATTAGGAAAAGCATTGCCAGCAGGTTAAGAGAGGGGATCCTTGCCCTCTATCCAGCACTGGTGAGGCCACACCTGGAGTACTGTGTCCAGTTCTGGGCTCTCCACTACAACAGAGATATGGAGCTACTGGAAAGAGTCCAGTGAAGGGCAATTAAGATGATGAAAGGACTGGAACACCTCTCCTATGAGGAATGGCTAAGAGAGCTGGGATTGTTTAGCCCAGAGAAGAGGAGGCTCAGGGAGGATCTTATCAAAGTGTATAAATACCTGAAAGGAAGCTGCAAAGTGGTTGGAGCCAGGCTCCTGGTGACCAGTGACAGGACAAGAGGCAATGGACACAAACACAGGAGGTTCCCTCTGAACATCAGGAAGCACGTCTTTACTGAACGATGACTGAGCACTGGAACAGGTTGCCCAGAGAGTTTGTGGAGTCTCCATCCTTGGAGATATTCAAAGCCGTCTGAACATGGTTCTCAGCAAGAGGCTCTAGGTGGCCCTGCTAAAGCAGGGGGGTTGGACAAGATGACCTCCAGAGGTCCCTTCCAACCTCAACCATTCTGTGGTTCTGTGAAGTAGGTATGAGAATGAAAGGAAAGGAGCAAGAGGGAAAGAGAGGGGCAGGGCATAGATGCAGAAGAAAAGAAAGCAACTGAGAAAAAGACAGAAGGAAAAAGCAAGAGGGAAAGGAAGTGAGTGTCAAAAGGAGCAATCATGACTGAAAGACAGGAACAGGAAAACATAGCTAGAGAGGGAAAGAGTGAGCAAGAATGGAAGAGAAGCAGAGGAAAGAGCAAGCAAGATGGGAAAAGTGATCAGGACAGGGAGGAAAAGAGAAAGAGAGACAGAAGATAAGAGTGCAAGAGTGGAGGAAAAGACAGCAATTGAGAGGGAAAGATAATAAGAGAAAGAGGCCAAGCAAGTGGGAAAGTGAAAATGGATGTGAAAGAAAATCAGTAGAGAGAAAGCGAGACAGCAAGGCAGACAGGGAGAGGGGACAAGACAGCATAACAGAGTGACAGGGAAGAAAGAAGGGACAAATGAAAGAGAGCAAGTAAGTGGGTATAAAAGAGAGCAAGAGGGAGACAAGCAGAGGGAAAGAGCAGCTGAGAGGGAAAGAGAAAGTGATCAAGGAGAGAGGCAGAGGGAAGCTAAGTGAGTGGGAAGAGACAAGGAAAGAGACAGAGAACAGGAGGGAAACGGATTGAGATGGAAAGATTGTGAGAGGGAAAGAGAGGAAGATGGAAAGTGAGTGAAAGCAAAGAAAAGCAAGAAGCAAAGACAGCAAACAATAAGGGAAGAGGAAAACAAAGAGGGGAAAGCAAGCAAAAGAGGAAAAGAAAGATGGAAAGTAAGCAAGAGGGAAAGAACAAGAGCAAAATGTGATGAGTGAGAGACAAGGACAGAGAGCTAGTGAAAGGGGTGGAGTGAGAGAAGATGAGAGGGGAAGTGAGAGGGAAATCATGTTGCAGGGGCATATTAGGAAAGAGTAAATAAGAGGGAAAGAGTGAGCATGAGAGAAATTGCAAGAACAACAAAAAGCACATACGAGTGGAAAAGTGTGCATGAGTGTGGAAAAGCATGCACAGGAGCAGGGGGAGGTGCATGCAAGAGAGAAGGGACACACAAAAAGAGGGCAAGCCCATAAGAGTGAGAGGGAAAGCATGTGAGAGAAAAAGCACAAACAAGAAGATGAGAGCATGTGTATAAGGAGAAGCATGCAAGAGGGGGAAAGCATAACAGAGAGAAGGAAAGTGTGTGAGATTGAGAGTGACAGAGAACGATCATGTGTTCACTAGACAAGGAAAGAAAGCTCAAGATAAGGAAAAAAGGGGAAAAGCAAGACAGAGCAGGGAAGCATATCTGCACATGGGATAGGGAAGACACAAGATAGAGGTAAAGGCCACAACAGAAAGAAAGCAAAATTGCCCACAAGGGAATAGAGAAAGTGGGACAGAACATGCAAGAGAGAGGGGACATGCCTGAGAAGACATGAACACACATGCAAGGAAGTGTGGCAGAAAGAAAAAGGGAAAGTCCATCACCGAGAGACAGGGGGAAACCACAAGATAGAGGGGGGAAGCAGTGAGAGAGAGTACAAGAGAGCATGTACCAGAGAGGGAAGGGGTGTGTGAGAGAGAACACAGGCAAGACAGAAAAGGAAAGTGTGCAAGACAGAAAGCATTGGGGGCGGGAGGGGAGCAGGGAGAGACAGAAGGCACGTCAGTGAGAAAGAAAAAGCACAAGAGGCAGAGGAAAAGCACAAGACAGTGAGAAGGAAACGGCATGCAAGACAGGGAAGGAGCGTGTGAGGGGGAGAGAGATGGGAAATGCCCCCCAAAAAGGGAAAGCATGCAAAAGAGGAAAACAACACATGAGAAAGAGCAAGCAAGGGAAAATATGAACGGGTGAGATAAGCAAAGCATACAATACAGAGGGAAACCATGAGATAGGGACAGTGTGAGCAAGGAAGAGACATCATGAGTGGGATGGGGAGGCAAGGCACACAAGAGAGGTAAAGCTCAAGGCTCCAAGAAATACGGAAGAGCAAGAGAGCAACAAGAAAAGAATGACAGAGCAAAAAGTGCACAAGAGAGAAAGCTTGTGTGAGAACAAAAGCAAAAGAAAGAGAAATAAGAAGAAAGGCACATGAGATTAGGAAAGTAAGCAAGACAAAATGTATGGGAGGGGGAAAGGTGCAAGCAGTGAAAAGCATGCAAGAAGAAGTGGGGAAGTTTGAGGAATTAAGATGAGGGAAAGAGCAAGGGAGAAGGAATGAGATGGTGAGAGTAAAACAGAGAGGGAAACTGCAAGGGAGAGGTAAAGTACACAAGACAGGAAAATCGCACACAAGAGGGGAAAAGCATACAGTAAGAAAAAAGTGTGAGAGCAGGAAAGCCTGCAGAAGCATGAGAGCAAGAAAGACAGAGAGCAAGCGCACAAGAGAGGAAAAAGACATGAAAGAGCAGAAGCACGTGGGGGCGGGGGCATGCAGGAGAGAAACCACAAGAGGGAAAGCACATGCGTGAGAGAGAGAGAGTGCACAAGAAAGAGGAAAAAAGCATGCCTGAGGGTGAGAGAAAACGTTGCAGCATACACACTACAGAAGGAAAGCATGTGCAAGGAAGAGGTAAAGCATGTGAGAGACAGAAAGCCCAAGAACAGAAAGCTCATGTGAGATGAAGATGGAAGTTCACAAAAGAGCAGAAGAGCATGTGTGAAGAGAGAAAGCATGAGTGACAAAGGGACAGAGAAAAGGTGTAGACATGACAGAAAAAGGCCACATACTAGACAGAGAGGACATACTGGAGAGAAAGGGAGAATGTGCAAGACAGAGGGAAGGCATGAAAGAGATGTAAAGAACAAAAGAAGGGTAGAGGAAAGGAGAGAGAAAGAGCAGGAAAGCATGTCTGCAAGAGTGTCAAACAGCATGAAGAAGTATGAGACAGTGAGTGGGAAAGGGTGCTGCAAGAGAGAGGGGAAGACTGCATGACAAGGAAAATAAGAGAGAAAAACTGCATGCAAGGAAAAGAAGCCCCAGAAATCAAGAAAAAGACAGAAAAATGAGAAAGCATAAGGGAACAAGCCAGAGAGTAAGAGGGAAAGCACAAGATGGCGTAAAAAATGTGCAAAAGAGGGAAAGCACACATCAGAATTCCTGAGAGCCAAAGCATGAGAGAGAACATGTACTGGGTCTGGCTGGGATGGAGTTAACTTTCTTCATAGCAGCTCATATGGTGCTGTGGATTTGGATTTGTGATGAAAACAGCGTTGATAACACACTGTTGTTTTAGTTATTGCTGAACATTGCTTGCATATCATCAAGGCCTTCTCAGTCTCTCATGCTGCCCACCCAGTAAGTAGGCTGGAGGTGCACAAGAAGTTGGGAATGGACACAGTTAGGACAGCTGACCGCAACTGACCAATGGGATATCCATATGTTGTGCTCAGCACTAACAGCTAGGGGGAAAAAATGATGAAGGGGGGATGTTTGTGGTTACAGTGTGTCTTCCTAAGTAACCATTATCTATGCTCTGAGGCCCTGCTTTCCAGGGAAGTAGCTAAACTGCCTGCCAATGGGAAGCAGTGAATAAATTCCTTATTTTGCTTTGCTTGCACACACAGCTTTGCTTCACTTATAAACCTGTCTTTACGTCAATCCACAAGTTTTCTCACGTTTGCTTTCCGATTCTCTCCCCCATCCCACTGGGAGGGGAGCAAGCAAATGGCTGTGTGGTGCTTAACTGCAGACTGGGGTTAACCCACACCAGAGGGAAAGTGCAAGAGAGAGGGAAAGCCTCCACACAACCAAGAAGAAAAGGATGAGAGAGACCGAAACATGCAGGAGAAAGAAAGTACAAGCAAGTAACAAGGAAGGCACACAACAGATATGGAAATGGCATGCACAGGAGAGGAAAAACATGCACTGGGCGAGAGCATGTGAGAAAGGGCAAGAATGCAAAAAAAAAGGCATGAAAAAGTGACAGAGGGGGAAGGAAAGAGTGCACAAGAGGGGAAATTGCATGAGACATAAAAAGCCCAGGACAGCAAGAAACAGCATGCAAGAGAGAGAACGTGCACTAGTGAGAGGGAAAGCCCTCACATGCAAGAAAGAGGGAAAGAGCATGACAGAAACAGGAAAAGGGCACAACAGCGGGGGAGCACAAGAAGGAGAAAAAGAAAAAGTGCATGCAAGAGAAAGGGACAGTATGCATGTGCGAGAGAGCAAATGCCTGAGATGAAGGGAAAGAGTACACAAGAGAGGGAAACTACGCAATCCATAAGGAAAGCAGACACATGAGAGAGAGCGCATGCATGCATGGCAGGGGGGAGCATGGAAGACAATGTGTGCAAGAGGTAAATATGAGATGCAGGGAAAGCCTGAGACAGAGGAATTGTGCAAGATAGGAGGGGAAAGTAAGAGCATTAGCAAAAGAAAGTGCAAGGCAGACGAAGCACAAGAAAAAGAGAAAAGCACGTGTGAAATATGTGAAGTGCAGGAGAAAGTGCTGACAGAGCAGGAACACAGGCAAGGGAGAAAGAAAATGCATGATGAGACAGAGAGAGCGCTCTTGTGATAAAGCATGCGACAGAGAAAGAGTAAATGTGCCTAAGAAAGAAAGGGAGAAAGGCAGAAGTACATCCATGAGAGAGCGATGGTGAAAGAGAGAGAGGAAGTGTACCAGGGAGGAAGGGAAAGCACACACAATAAAGGAACAGTGCATGACAGAGAAGTAGTACAGAAAAGAGAGAGCGCGAAAGAAATCAAGAAAGAATTGAAAAGTGTGAAGGGTCTCCAAGAGAGAGGAACAGATGCATGGGACAGAGTTAAAGCACGTAAGAGAGGGAAGGAAACCTTACACAATAGGGAGGAAGAGAAAGCACGTGAGAGGGAGTGAAAGAGCATGAGAGAAGTTCAATCAAGAAGGGAAGTATTTGAGAGGGAAAGTGGGGAGAAGAGGGGAATATATGTCCAATGAGAGATCTCAGGAGAGCATGAAAGTGAGAAAATTTCACAGTAGAGACAAGGAAAGTTTGAGCAAACCAGAGGGAAAGTGCATTTGAGAAAGTGAAAGAGCATATAAGAGAGAGAGGAAACGTGCATGATAGAGCAGGAAACAGAGAAAGACAAAAAGCATGAGAGAAAAAGAGGGAAAGCATGCCAGAGACAGAAAGGGAAAGCAAATGGGGGGGAAGCGTGCATATGAGAAAGTGAGAAAGAAAGGGAGCATGCACAAGAGCAGAAAGATGTAACAGAAAGAGCAAGGGAAAGGTGCCAGAGGGGAAAGGCATGTTAAAAAAGATGAAAGATATGAGAGAGGGAATGTATGGGGAAAAGGAGGGATGTTCATTAGAGACAAAATGTGCACATGACAGCAGGAAAGCATGTGACAGAACAGGAAAGTGCACAAGTGAGAGGGAAAGCATGCGAGACAGCATGACGGGGGGAAGAAAAGGGCTGCATGAGGGAGAGAAAGTGTGCCCAACAGAGTGAAAATACAAACAAGACAGAGGGAAAGCACAACCAATAGAGGGAAGTGCAAGAGAGTGAGAAGGGGGGCAATGTGCAATAGGGGAAAAGTACTTGCAAAAGAGGGGAAACACACAACAGAGAGAGAAGGAAAGCAACATGCATGCAAGAGAAGGAAAACTTGAGAGAGGCAAAAACAATAGAGTGTGAGGGAAAGAGAGACGGAAATTGTATTCACACACAAGAGAGAAAAATGTACAAGAGCGAGCAAGGAAAACTGCAGTAGGCAAGAAGAAAAGCACATGCAACAAAGTAAAAGCATGCATGAGAGGGAAAACAAGCTAGAAATCGACAGCATGCATGAAAAGGGAAGTGCAAGAAAAGGAGAGGGAGGGAAAGTGAAAGAAGGACAGAAAACATGAGCAAGAAAGGAGAAGAGGGGGAGTGAAAGAGCAAGTGAAATGGGGAGGAAAAGAAAGTGTGCATGAGAGAGGAAAAGTACAAGCAAGAGAGACTGGGAGACTGTTCAAAAGAAAGAAAACCTACATGTCATAAAGGGAAAGCATTAAAGGCAGTGAAGTACAGAAGAGAAACAAAATGTTTGAAAGAGAACCCACAAGGGAAAGTGAGAGAGGGAAAGGACACATTGAGAGGAAAACAGTGCAGCAGACATAAGGAAGAGCATATGCAGAACACTAAAAGACAAGGATAGCATGCTAGAAAGGGAAGCCATGTGAAGAAAGCATGAGAAAAGCATGGAAGAAAGTGAGAGAGAGAAGTGTGTGAGAGAAAGACAGGGAAAGGGGATAAGGTATGAGATAATGGGGAAGCAAGAACAACAGAGAGAAAAAGCACGTGCAAGGGTGAGAGGAAAAGTGCATGGGGGGGGAAGAGACAAAAAGCGCACAAGAGGGAGAGAGGGAATGTGTGAGAGATATGGAGGAAAAAGCATGTGCACAAGAGAAGGAATTAATATGTGAGGAACGGAGGGAGAAGTAAACCATACAAGCAAGTGAGAGGGAAAGCACAAGCAATAGAGGTAAAGTGCATGCAGGAGGAGAAGCACATGCAAGACAGGGGAAGTGCATGCATGTAAGAGAAGGAAAGCAGACATACAGGAGCAGGAAAGCACACCTGTGGAGAGGGGAAGTACAAGAGAAAGAAAGCACTGGAGAGAAGGCAGAAGAAAGGGAAAGTGCATGAGATGGGATGCAGAAATGAGAGGGATAGTGTATGAGAGTGAAAGCACACAAGACAGGGCAAATGTGACAGACAAGTAGCAGAAGTGAGAGTGAAAGTGTGAGAGAGGGCAAGTGTGTGAGAGAGCTCAAGCATGCCAGGTTGCACATAACAGCATGCACAAGAGAAGGAAAGCATGAGATGGAGAAACTGAGACAGAAAGGATATAACAGGCTGAATAAGAGTCAAAAAGCTTGAGAGGTACATAGAGGAAAAGGTTATTCAAGGGAGACAAAAAGCATGCAAGAGAAGTAAAGACCATGCTGTGGAGGCAACGAGCATGTCAGAGACACAAAGTATGTGCAAGACATACTTGCAAGGGAGAGCAGTTGTGAGAGAGGCAAAGTGTCCAAGGAAGAAAAATATGCAAAAGGGGAAACGTGAGAGACAGAGAGAGGGTGAATGACAGATGAGAGGGGAAAAGTGTAAATGTATGGAAATTATAAGAAAGGGGGAGGTACAGGGAGCATGAAAGAAGAGAGAGGCAAAGCATGTGATTGAGGGGGGAAATGTGTGAGAAAGGGAAACCGACGGAGAAAATGTGTACCTGAGAGAGAGGGAAAGCAAGGGAAAAGGAGAGAGAGGGAACGCAAGGGAGAGGGGGGAAGATGTAGAGACAGGAGAAGATGGGGACAAGAGAGGAAGAGAAAGAGGGAGGGGAACAGAAGAAGAGAGAGGGAAAACAAGACGGGGGATAACAAGAAATCAAAAGGGACAGCATGAGAGACAGGGAGGAAAAGAGCACAAAAAACAGAGCAGGAGTGAGAGAGAAAGTGTAAGCAAGAGAAAGGAAAATTGTGTGCCTGGGAGAGCATGCAAGAGGGGGACAGCAGAAGAGCAAAGTGACACAGAGAGGGGGCAATGCGCAGGAGAAAGAAGACACACACAAGAAAGTGAAAGCACACAAGAGATACATGGAAAGTAAGAGAGGGGGGCAAAGTGCATCCAGGAGAGAGGGAATGCACATTCAAGAGAGGGCATGAATATCCAAGACAGTTGGAAAGGGCATATCACAGAGAGAAACATACAGTGAGAGAGGGAAAGCTAGAGAAAGTGTGAGGGATAGCAAGTGGGAGAGGGACAGAGAGCAAACAGAGAGAGGTAGCAAGCTAGAGGGGGAAAGCATTATCAAGAGACTGAAAGCATGAGTGAGAGGGAAAAAGCATGGAAGAAAGAGGAAAAGTGTGAGAAAGGTGGGAAAGCATGCAAGAGGAGGTTAGCAAGAGAGGAAGAGACAACATGAGAGAAAAAGGGAAACAGTAAAGCACAAGGGAAAGAAAATGCATGCAAGGGAAGCAAAGCATGTGAGAGAGCGAGCAAACTGCATATCCGAGAGGAAAAGCACATGACAGAGAGGCAAACCACATGACAACAGTGAATGTGCAAGAGAGGGAAAGTGCATGAGGCGGAGGCAAGGAAAGTGTGTGAAAAAGAGGTGGGGGGAGCACGAGAGGCAAACCATGTGCCATGCAGGGGAAGCACATGATGGAGAGAGGGATGGTAGATGAGAGGCAGGCAAACCCTGAGACACTGAGTGAGAATGTGTGTGAGGGAGAGAGGGAAAGTGACAGAGATGAGCAGGGTGGGAGTTGAAGGAAGACAGAGGGAAAGGGAAACTGAGGACAACAAGAAAGAGGGAACAAGATGAGAGAGGGAAAGCAAGATAAAAAGAGAGGAAGCAAGAGAGAGGGATAACAACAGAGATAGCATGAGAGAGAGGGAGGAATTACACTAGAAAAAGCATAAGTGAGCAGGAAAGTGCAAACAAGACTGGAAACTGTCAGAGAAAGCATGCAAGAGAGGGATAAAGACACAGAAAGGAGGGGTAACAAGACACGAGTTGAAAAAGAGGGGGGAGTGCAAGAGAATGAACACAGTGAGCAAGGGAAAGCACACAAGAGACATAAGGAAAGCATGAGAGAGAGACAACATTTATATGAGAAGGAAAGCACATGATAGAGAGAATGCATGTGAGAGGGTGACTGTTTAGAGAAACAGGAACAGGATGCGCCAGGCAGAGGCAGAGGTCATGACAGAAAGAGGAAAAGGGCATGGGAAGCATGTGAGAGGGAAAGTGTGAGAGAAGGAAGGAAAGCACCTAAGGGGGAAAGCACGTAAGAGACAGGGAAAGTGTGCCAGAGTGGGAGGGAGGAAGCACATGAGAGAGGTAAATCATGTGTGAGAGAGACCAAGACAAAGTAGGTGACTGAGACACAGAGGCAAGCCACACAAGAGAGAAGCAAAGCAGGTGAAAGAGGCAAACCGTGTGAGACATGGGGGTAGGATATTGTGTGAGGGAGAAGGAAAACAATATGGAGGGAATATATATGTCAGAGAGACAGAGAGGAAAAGTGTGAGAGAAAAAAGTAGGGAAAGTGGAAAAGAGGGAACGGCAGACAACAGAAAGGCAAAGCTTTCCACCTGTCTTGGCTACCCCATCTGACATGCTTCATGTCTTGCACATGCTTTGCCTTTCTTGTGCACATGCTTTGCCTTTTTCAGATGCTTACCTGCTCTTGTGGATTTGCTTTGCCTCTCTCACGTGCTGTTGCACTCTCTGGTGTGCTTCCCCTCTCTCTGATGTGATTCCCTTCTTGCTCATGCTTTCAGTCTCTTAGTTGTGTTTTTCTTCTCTCTCACATGCTACCCGTCTGTATCTCTTGCCACCCTCTCTGCTCCCCTCTCTCTTTCCAGCTCTCTCCATCTCTCTCCCTTCCCCGCCTTCCTCCCAATTCTTTCCCTTCCCTGTCCTGCTTATTTCCCTCACTTCACGTCTCTATCATTCCATTTGCATCTCTCTCTCCCCTGCTTTGCATCTGTCATGTGTTATTCCTCTTTCCTCAGACACACTTTACCTCCCTCTTTCTAGTGCTTTCCCTCCTACAGGTGCTTTGCCTCAATCAAGAAGGGAGTTGAGAAAGGACAGTGAGAGAGAGGGATAGCACAAAAGGGTGAGGAAAAGCATAAGAGACAAAGCATGAGTGAGGAAAAGTACAAGCAGGAGAGAAAGGGATTGTGCAACGGAGAGAAAGCATGCTAGAGAGGGGGGAAGAGAGAAGAAAGAAGCAAGTGCAAGAGAAACATGCAAGACAAACTACAGAGAGATGCAAAGTGCATGCAAGAGGGAAAGGGCACCCAAGAGAGGAAAGGCCAAGAGAGAAGAAAGCAGGTGACAGAAGCTGCAAGAGAGAGGAAAAAATATACAGAGAAAAAGTGTGTCGGGGGTGGGGGGGGCAAGTGAAGGGTGCAGTAAGAAGGAGAGATGAAACCAAAAGGGATAGAGAGGGAAAAAAGAAGAAAAGTATATCACGGGGCGGGGGGGGGGGGGGGGGGGGGCTGGAAGGGAGGGAGAAAAGGGTAGGGAGGAGAGGGAGCATGAGAGTGAAGCAGGGAAGCAAGAGAAAGGGAAAGAGATGGATAGCAAGGGTTAGCAAGGGCTAGTGCAAGAGAGGGAGGAAAGTCACAAGGGGCAGGAAGCATAAGCTAAAGGAAAACTGCAAGCAGGAGAGATGAAAACTGTGCAACAGGGAAAAAGCTTGCAAGATATGGAAAGAGATAATGGGAAAGCAAGACAGAAGGGGAAAGCAAAAGAGTGAGAGAGGGAAACAAGAAAAAAGAAACACACAAGAGAGTCAAAGCACACAAGAGACAAAAGGAAAGCATAAGAGCGTCAAAGCATGCGTAAGAGAAAAAAAATGCATCAGAGAGAGAGGGATAGTGGGGGGCATATTGTGCAATATAGGGAGCGGGATAGTGAGCCACAGAGAAAAGAAAGCACAAGAGAGACTGAAAGCATAAATGAGGGAGAGTGCATGCAAGAAAGGAAATGTTTCAGAGATAGAAAAGCATGCATGGAATGAGGAAAACAAAACACAGAGTGGCAAAGTGAAAGAGGGAAAGGGAAAGTGAGGCAGAGAGGGAAGAGACAGGAAAAATGAGGTGGGGAAGAGTGTGTCCCAGAGAGAAGACAAGCAAGGGGCAGGGGGCAAGAGAAGGGAAGTGCACTGGAGAGAGAGGAAAAAACCCACTTTGAGAAGGCAAATCACATGAGAGAGAGGCAAGTCATGTGTGAGGTGAAGCGATACAAAGAAGTGTGTCAGAGAGAGGTACAACACAAGACAGAGAGGGACAGCAAGAAAGAGGGAAGAAAAGCACAAGGAAAAGTGAGTGAGCTGGAAAGTGTGTGTGGAAGAGAGGAGAGAAAGCATGCAAGACATGGAGAAAGTGAGAGACCATGAGAGAGAAGAAACATGCTAGAGGGTGTGCTAGTGAGTGTGAGTGTACAAGGGAGACAAGGAAAGAAAGAGAGAAGAGAATCACATGCAACAGGGAAAGCTTACCAGAGAGTGGGAAAGCATGTCCAAGAGAGAGGCAACACATCCAAAAGAGAAGGAAAACATGACTGAGACAAATGGAAAGCTCAGAAGAGGGAAAGCAAGACAGGGAGGAAGTGAACAATTGAGAGTGAAAAAGTGAACAAGAGTGAGAGCACAAGCAAGAAACTGCAAGCATGAGAGGGAAAGTGCACACAAGAAAGAGGAAAACTGTCAGAGACGAAATAGCATGTGAGACACAGGCAAAGACAGTCCAAGAGACGGGGAGAAGGAGGGGCGGGAAGGCAGGTAAGACAGGAAAGCAGGCAAAACAAGGTGGGTGGGAAGGGCATGGGGCAGAGGGAGGGGAAAGAGGGAACAAGAAAGATGAGAGGGAGAGGGAAAGCAAGAGAAAAGGGAAACATGAGAGAGGGACAGCAACACAGCAAGAAATAGCACGAGAGAGGAAAGAAAAGCACAAGTAAAAGAGCACAAGTGGGAAAGTGCAAGCAAAAGATGAAAATGGCAAAAGTGAGAACATGTTAGAGAAAAAACATCTGAGAGAAGGAAAGCACATCTGAGAAAGAAGGAAAATTTGGAGGGGGTGGAGGGGGACAGAGAGATAGAGAAATACAGAGGGAAAGTGAGAGTTAGAGAAAGAGAACCTGATAGGGAGATAGATAGGGGGAAGGAAAGGTGGGGAACAGAGAAGAAACAGAATATAGAAAAGAAACATGCAAGAGCACAAATGCTCACAAGAACATGAGGGATAATGAAACCAAGAGAGGGGCAAAGCATCTATGAGAGGCAAAGTACATCAGAGAGAGGCGAAGTGTGTTTAAGATTGTGGGAGAGGGGAAGGGCCTAGGAAAGAGGAAGCGGATCAGAACGAGAGGGAAAGCACATCTGAAAGACAGAGACAGTTTCTGTGAGAGAGGGAGAACATGACAGAGAGGGAAAGGTTGGAGGGACAGGGGCAACCGAGACAGCGAGAAAGCACATTGTAAAGAGGGAAAGCACATCTGAGATGGAGAGACAAATGGAAGGACAGAGAGATACAGGGTATAGGGAAAGCCCAAGACAGGCAGAGACAAAGATGCAGAACCAAAACAGAGAAGGAACACAAGAGTGATATTGGGGGGTAATTTGTGAGGCAGAAAGAGAGCCCATTTGAGACAAAGGAAAAACCCGAGACAGACTGATAGCAAGGCAGGGAGAGAGGGGAATACCAAGAGCAAGAAAGTGGGATAGGAAGTAACAGAGAAGCAGCAAAGAATTGAGGGAAAAGCACAAGTGAGGGGCTAAAAGCATGAGCAAGAGGTGAAGTGCACACAAGAAAGTGTCAGAGATGGAAAAGCACGTGAGGAATGGAGAAAGTGAGAGAGGCAAGGCAAGGGAGAACGAAAAAGGCAAGCACAAGAGAAAAAAATCATGAAAGAAGCAAAGCATCTGAGGCAGAGAGGCAAAATGTGTGTGGAAAAGAAGGAAAGCTGGGGGCTGGGACACAACTGAGAGAGGAAAAGCACATCTGATGGAGAGGGAAAGATGGGGGAGAGAGCAAAAGAAAAGAGACTGAGGAAGCAAAGGAGAGAGGACAGGGAGAGCTGGAGACACAGATGGGGAGGGGTGAAGGGGCAAGAAAGAGATGGAGGGTGAGATGGAAAGTTTGAGACAGAGGGAGGAATGGTTGGGGGGTGTGATTGAGAGGGGGAAATAGTGAGCACGAGATTTATATGAAGGCAGAGTGGGATAGCAAGTGCAATAGAGGGGGATAGAGAGAGAGTGAAAGCTTGACTGAGACAAAGTGCAAATAAGAGAAAAACTGAGATGGAAATGCATTAGAGGGCAGGAAAGAATGTTAAACAGGAAAGCAAGCAAGAATGAGAGAGCAAAGTGCCTAAATTGACACAACAGCAGCAAAGCACATAAGACAAAGCAGCAAAGTGCGTATGAGAGAGGGAGAGTGGCAAACCATGCGTACGAGAGGCAAAGCTTGCATGCACAAGAGGTAAACCATGAGCACAAGGGTCTGAAGTGAGAGAGACAGAGCGAGAGAAAGCATACATGCATGCAAGAAAGACAGAAATGCAAAGTGCATGAGTCCAAGAGAGGCAAAGCACAAATGACGGAAAAGCAGAGCACATGAAAAGTAAAGCACACAACAGGCAAAATGTGTGAGAGGCAACGTGTATGCAAGAAAGACAACATGCATGAGGAAGAGAAATGCATGTGAGGGGGGAAGTATGCAAGAAGGGGAAAGTGCATGCAACAAGGGGAAGCACATGAGTGGAGGGAAGGGCACACAAGATGCAAAGCAACAGAATGAGACAGGGAAGTAGAAGAAAAAAGCACGAGAGAGGCACAGCACGTAAGACAGGTGAAATGTAGGAGAAGCAAAACATTGCAGGAGAAAGAAAGCATTGGGGGCAGTGAAAGCGTAAGAGGGAACATACACGCAAGAGGCGGAGCACACAGAATAATTTAGGTTGGAAAAGGCCCTTAAGATCATAGAGTCCAACCATTAACCTAACACTGCCAAGTCCACCACTAAAACATGTCCCTAAGTGCCATGTCTACACATGATTACAAACCTCCAGTGATGGTGATTCAACCACTTCCCTGGGCAGCCTGTTCCAATGCTTTTCAACCCTTTAGGTAACGAAATTTTTCCTAATATCCAATCCAAACCTCCCCTGACGCCACTTGAGGCCATCTCCTCTTGTCATATCACTTGTTACTTGGGAAAAGAGGCTGACACCCACCTCACTACAACCTCCTTTCAGGTAGTTACAGAGGGCACTAAAGTCTCTCCTCAGCCACTTCTTCTCCAGGCTAAACAATCCCTGTTCCCTCAGCCGCTCCTCATAAGAGTTATACTCTAGACCCTTCCCCAACTTCATTGCTGCTCTCTGGACACGCTCCAGCACCTCAATGTCTTCCTTGCAGTGAGGGGCCCAAAACTAAATGCAGTATTCGAGATGTGGCCTCATCAGTGCCAAGTATGGGGGCACAATCACTTCCCTACTCCCACTGGCCACGCTATTCCTGATACAAGCCAGGATGCTGTTGGCCTTCTTGGCCACCTGGGCACACTACAAGCTCATGTTCAGACGCCTGTTGACCAACACCTCCAGATCCTTCTCTGCCAGGCAGTTTTCCAGCCACTCTTCCCCCCAAGCCTGTAGCATTGCATGGGGTTGTTGTGACCAGCACTTGGCCTTGTTGAATCTCATACAACTCGCCTTGGCCCATCAATTCAGCCTGTCCAGATCCCTCTGCAGAGCCTTCCTATCCTCAAGCAGATCAACACTCCCACCCAATTTGGTGTCATCTGGAAACTTACTGAGGGTGTGCTCAATCTCATCCAGATCACTGAAAAGGATATACATGAGGGACAGGCAAAGCACATCAGAGAGAAAGGCAAAAGGCACGCAGGAAAAGGGTGTCAGAGAGAGAAATACAGGTGCAGAGAGAAAGACAGAAAGAGAGGGAATGTGTGAGGGTGAGAGAGGGCGGAAGGGACAAAAGAGAGAGGGAGAAGAAACAAAGGGAGAGAATGAGCTGGGGACAGAGGAGGGAAAACCAGTGTGTGTGGGGAGGGACTCAAGAAGACAGAGGTAAAGTGCATGCAAGAGATGGGAAATGCCCAAAAGAAGGGAAATGCAAATCTAAGAGGGAGGTAAAGCAGGTCCGAGACAAGCAGGAAGCAGAGTATGATTGGGGGAAACTCTAAAGATTGAGGAAAAACTGTACAGATAGAAGGGACAGAGAGCGAGTGAGAAGGAGAAAGCGCAAGTGAGAGACTTCAAGCTTAAGAGAGGGGAAGTGCATGCAAGAAAGGATAAGTCTGTCAGAGACAGGAAAGCATATAAAGCAGAAGGAAAGCAAGAGAAAGAGGCAAAGACAGAATGATAGAGGGAAATGCAAGGGAAAGAAAAGGCATGTGAGAGAGGGAAGATGGGAGAGAGAAGGGGGACCCAGGTAAGAGATTGAACGTGCAACAGAGAGAAAGAGCAAGCAATTTTAATTTGTAAGAAGCTGAGTGTATGTGAGAGAGATGGGAAAAGTGTGGGACATGGGAAAGCATGCAAGAAAGGAGAAAAATCTAGAGAAGTGAAGGGAAGATAGAAAAGGGAAAAGCAAGAGACAGAAGGATGCACAAGACAAAGACACGCAAGAGAGTAAAAGTGCACAAGAGAGAAAGAAAGCAAGGGAGAGACAAAATATATTCAAGTGAGAGAGGGACAGCATGCATGAGAAGAAGCACACATACGAGAGGAAAGAAGTGCAGGCACAAGGAGGAGAATGCATGTGTGACAGAGGGAAGCATGCAGGGTGGAAACACACAAAGGAGGGGAGGACCACACAAAAGACATGGAAGTGTGCCAGCCAGGGGAATAGCACAAAGGAGAGGGAAGCAAGCAAGACAGGGAGAGACATGTGAGAGAAGGTGCAAGCACATGCAAGAAGGGGAGAAGTGCATGAGAGAAGGTGGAGATGTGTATGAGAGGGGGACAAGCATGTAAAAGAAGGTGAAGTGCATGTGGCAGGGGGGAAGTGCACAAAAGGCGGGGAGAATGCATGCGTGAGAGGGAGAAATCACAACAGGGACAGGAAGAGAGGGGAAAAAGCATGATGGGGGATCATGAGGGGAGAAGTGTGAGGGAGGAAGTGTGTGAGGAGGAAAGTGCATGGGGAAGCATGAGACGGGGGAAGCATGCTTGCCAATGGGCAGAAGCACAAGGGGGACAGAATTGCATGGGGGAGAACAGCATGAGAGTGGGAAGCCCATGAGAGAGGTAAGCATGGCGGGGGGGGGGGGGGGGGAAGAATGTGCACAGGAGGTGGGAAAAGCCTGCACATGAAAGAGATGGGGAACATCCATGCATTCGAGATGGTGAAAGCCCAAGCATGAGAGATGGAGAAAGTCCACAAGGAGGTGAAGCATCTGTGAAAGGGTGGGAAAGCAAGAGAGAGAGGAATAGCTTGGGGTGGGGAGACAGGTATATAGCAAGACAGAGAGAGACAGGGATGGCAGGAGAGAAGCATGAACAAAGGTATAAGAATCCTGTGTAAACCACATTCGGGGTGCCCCGTTTGGCTGGGATATCTCACACACATGAATAAATATTTACTCTTATAATTCTATACTATGCGTCCTTGCCTCTCCTCAGTCAGCACGGGGCAGTTGCAAATTTTTGTGACAAGACAGAAAATGCACATGAGATAAGGCAAGCGTGAGAAGGAGAGAGGCAAAACACATCAAAGAGGTGTAAAGTGTGTCCAACAGAGAAGGGAGGCTTGGGGGTGGGGGTGGTTATGAGGGGATAGCAAGAGAGGGATGGGGAGTATACCAAGCAAGGTAAAGAGAGGGATGCCAAGTGAGTGAGAGAAGGATAGAAAATAAGATAGAATGAAGGACAGTGAGTCAGAGACAGAGGGGAAGCACACAAGAAAGTGTAACTTCATTTTATAGCAGCACCAAGCTTCAGGGTCCTTCCTCTACTAACAGCTGTGTGGACTAATCAAAGAAATCTTCTTAGATGTCAGTATAGATAAACCTAATCCCTTTCATCAGAATTTACTAAAATTCCTTTTATTGCACCCCAGTGCCTATGATTTTTGAAAATACATGGCACATGACCACTCGCTATCCTGCAACTCTGATGCAAGTTAGCTTTCCTCT
The DNA here is from genome assembly GCA_031468815.1 of Morus bassanus. Classification (NCBI taxonomy): domain Eukaryota; kingdom Metazoa; phylum Chordata; class Aves; order Suliformes; family Sulidae; genus Morus; species Morus bassanus. Next base: position 31,974,718 of record CM062600.1, read on the forward strand.
GTTAAGTTCCAACAGCTGTGGCTCACTAACAATAGGAAGGACTACCAGAAGCTCATTTGCACACACAAAACTTAAACAACCTTCCTTTCATTATTTTCTTCATATTTTCAGAGGCTTTTGAAGTCTTTCTAGAGTCCTGCTAACAGATCCTGTCTAGACTCTCATTATTCTTTGAACAAATTCTAGTTGCTTACCATTGGATCCCAAAATTTCTGCCTGAAATTGATGTCCCCATGGCTACTCATGCCCAATGTCATTAATGTTGATTCTCCTAAGAGATTCAATAAGCTTATATGTGTATTAAATCTAATGAACTCTTCTGTGTAAGCAGCATTTATACATCTAGCCATATGGGATTGCAGAAAACTACTGTCTCACAATGCAGAGGTTCCAAACAAGAATAAAGGTCAAATACTGCACCCTTTTGTACAGCAAAGTGATACTGCATACCTGCACTCTAGGTAGAGTACGAAGAAAATTGTAGCTCTACAGATACACTGAGAACGGGAAGGCTGTACAGCCAACTCAGCTACGTGCCTTTCAGCATACTTCTATAAGTCAGATGAACACCAGAAGAGCAAGAGGAAGGGGACAATGTAATGATAAAAACCTCAAATTAGAGCTTGGGCAGAAACAAAAAACAATTTCATAACCCTTTTCTTTCGATTCAAGACTACCCACAAAGAAAAGGTGATAGACCACTTAGAAATTAAAAAGCATATCTGACGTGCTAACTTAAAGTGGCCTCTATCTAAGCCAGCAGTTCTGTCGATGAGAACAATCCCATAGCAATGGCAGTACACAGCATCTCTAAGACCATGTAAAAGCTGTGTGGCAACTCTACAATGCATTTGGGCAGTAACTAGCACATTGCAGCACAAGTTCTCATTTAGGGTCATCAGTCATTACTAAAAAACAAACCTCATATAGGATATGCCAAATCTACCACAAATTAGATCATAACTTTTTAAGTTCTAAATCTTACATAGATGCTTCCATCTGTCTACGCAAAGCAAAAATAACCTAACCCACCCCAAATCTGTGCATTTATAAATTCTGTGCACACAACTTTCCTTAACATTTACATAGAAAGTGTTTCAGCTCTTAAAACACAGCTGCATAGCTGGTCCATGGAGCAGGAGGATGACATTTATTTTGCAAATGGCTTTGAAGCAACTTGTCATGTTTTTATAACATAGAGGCAACTGCAGGCAACCCCACTTTGCTGGATCACTTTTCACTACTAAGGAAATACTTTTCAATACTAAGAGCCATGGCTGCTTGAAGGAAACCTCATAGGAAAAGTCAGTGTCTCACCAGCATGACAAAGGAATGAATGAAGAGGCATCCGTCACAGAGCACTAATGATGTCTAAGAAAAATCTCCAGCCATCACTGCAATGACAGTATGTCAGAAGATACCTAAGTGAGTAAAATACTCTTCTGGCTTGTGGCAGTAAAACCCCATTCCAATTTTATCAGATCAATTCCAGATTTCCATACACATCAACAAACAAGTAGATACCTTCTTCTATATATTTTATTTATTTACTGCAGGCAAACACCATAGATAACAGCTATTACCATTCTAGAGAATGCAGCAGCAGCATATTCTTAGTTGCAAACATTTTTTCAGCTTTAATTAACCTAAGGAAGAGAGAATGGAGTGAAACCAGAAGAATTAAAAACTACTTATGTAAAATACTGAAGGGTTCAGAGCAAAATGTTTGGATTGTTCCTTTGCCTTTAAGGAGGGCTGCACTTTCTACTGTGACTCAAAAAAAAAGTCTATTGAAACACTCACTGCATGTCCAGCTTATGTCAGAAAGGAAAAGGATTAATGTATTAACAGGGATTGTTAATTGGGGACTTCATGAATCAAACACGGTAGGTTGAAAACGGCAAAAGCTGATGTTAACTGCTGAAATTCCTTTAGCTAGCACACCTTCCTAATTCTGTTTAGATCAGCATTATAAAACAATTCACAGCAAAACTGAAGTTTGCTGTGCTGGCATTCTACATTAACAAAGTCATGGCATAACATTAAAAGTTTTGCAACTACTAACACCCTCCTGTGGGACATAACTTCCATTTTCAATACCTGAAAGCCATTTGCTAACGTGAAAGCACTGTTATAACTTTTGATCACTCAGGAAGCAAAGCCAATAACCATGCAGCCTTCTAATCCTAGGAAATGTCCACCAGTTCACCCTGATACCTGACTCAATAAACCAATTAAAACACAGATTCCAATGTGCAAGTAATCTGAAAACTATCATGATGCCTAGCTAAAGAGTGGTAATTACACAACACTGTAAATGTCACCCACATGACAATTCTGTTTGGGTGGGAGCTTGGAAACTGAGTCCATTTGCAATGTACTGCACATTGAGGTCATATAATATAGGTCAGACTATCCAACAACATGGCCTTTTTCCCAATCATAAGGATCCCAAAATCCAAAGTTCTACTTCAGATCAGAGCAATACAGCAGTCACTATAAAAACTACCCTTTACATAAATGAGGTGCTCTCTGGAATTTGTGCAAGTCACACAGAGAATACTCGGTTAAGTTTAGGCATCAGTTTAATCACTACTGCCTGTTTCAAAAATAGTTTCAAGAATTATTATACAGTTTCTGTGGAGACTGAACCAAAGAGTTCTTCTTACTATTTCTGTCTTTAAAAACTCCATCACATTTAAGATGCCAAGTTTCTTATAAGAGCCTGAAGGACTATAAGTGGCAGTAATACCCATGTGACTGTCTGTGACATGCCACTTAATTATTTTAGAAACATATTTACCTTTCCATATGAGGATAATATTTTATAGTTCCACATGTTTGATCAGGTGAAGCAAATTGTTCAAGGAATTCCAGCAACAGCAAATGTATAATTTCAGAAAGTCCTTATTTTCTATCCCATCATACCCTATTGGCCTGAAGATACATGGGCTACATGTATCTAATGCACTTTCACCTCACAAGGAGGCTTTTAACACCATCTCCCATAACATCCTCACAGGCAAACTGTTGCAGTTCAGGCTACCAAAGTGGACAGTGAGGTGGACTGAAGACTGGCTCAGCTGCTGGGCTCACAGGGTTGCAATCAGCAGCACAAAGTCCACCTGGAGGCCAGTAACTAGTGATCAATCCCAGGGCTTGACACTGGGGCTGATACTGTTTGACATCTTCATTAATGACCTGGACAATGGGGCAGAGGGCCCCCTTGGCAAGTCTGTGCACAACAGAGAACTGGGAGGAGTGGCTGATACAGCAGATGGGTCTGCTGCCGCTCAGAGGCACCTTGACAGACTGCAGAAATGGGCTGACAAGAAACTCAAGTTTAACAAAGGGAGATGCCAAATCCTGCACCTAGGGAAGAATAAACCCATGCGCCAGGACAGGCTTGAGGCTGACCATCTGGAAAGCAGCTTGGCAGAGAAGGACGTAGGTTGTTTTTGGTGGACAACAAGTTGAACATGAGCAAGCAATGTTCTCTTGAGCCAGCCCAGGGCTGTAGAGGGAAAAGTAGAGCCAGCAGGTTGAGGAAGGTGATGTTTCCTCTCTGCAGTTGTGAGATCACATCTGAGGTTCCAGATCCTGTTCTGGGCTCCCCAGTACAAGATAGATATGGGTGTACTGGAGCAAGTCCACTGAAAGGTCACAAACATGATGAAGGCATTGGAGCATCTGACATAAAATGGGAGGCTGAGAAAGCTGGGATTTTTTAGCCTTGAGTAGAGAAGGCTCAGCAGGGATCTTGCCAATGTTCATAAATATCTGATGGGCAGAAGTAAAGAAGATGTATCCAGACTCTTTTCAGTAGTGCCCAGTGAAAGGAAGCAATGGACACAAACTGAAATACAACTAATTCCACTTAAACATCAGAAGACAACTATTTTAACTGCGAGCATTGTCATACACTGGAACAGGTTGCCCAAGGAAACCCTGGAGTACCCATCTTTCGAGATACTAAAAAACTGACTGGACATGGCCCTGAGGAACCTGCTCTGGTTCACCCTTCTTTGAACCGGAGCGTTGGACTCCTGACTCAAGTATTTTGTGATTTCATAAATGTAAAGTACAGGGAGAGGGCAGGTATGCATGTGTACTTGCATGTAGAAAGTGATGCCTCAGTGGAGCTCAGCTTCTAAGAACTTGAGCAAGAAGCTCTGGTAAGCCAACCCAACTGATGCAGCTATAAATTACATGGGATCTGCTAAGTGGCTGGAATAAACAAAGATAGCTAGCACTGAAGTCAGGCTTCCCTGTCCAGGTCAACTTCCTCAGATGCAACAGCTCTAAAACAGGTTGCCGGACTTTGCTAAGAATGGCACTGCTGAGCGGTTCTGGGCAAATCCATTCAGCTGAGACTGTACCAGGATGGGTCAGGAATCCTGACGACATCCTGTGGCAATCTAATGGGACTCAGCATAACCAAAAATACACCTGGGCAGCTGGATTCTTTTAGACCTTCCTATCTGGAGGAAGCTGGGAAAGGATCTTCATCTTGCACTCAGGACCACATAAAAAAAAGGGTTTGAATTTCACTGACCAAAGTATATTGCTTATAAAACAGTTAATAAGAACCCTTTATAAAGAAAATTCTAAAGCAACCAGCAGTTTTTTTAAAATGCTCAGTCTCCCATACATTTAAGGAAACACATGAAGCAGCTGACCTCTGCCTTCTGCAGTTTCAGCTTTGGCTCCAAGGAATAAGGACAAAGTAATGAGACAACCATTTGGCCAGCAACAGTGAAACAAAGAGTAAAATAAAAAGCATATCAACCAAGTTCTGAGCACCATAACATACCAATTTCAACAAGTCTCAGCAGCTACAGAGTTTCCAGTCCAGAGTTATTTACTGTTTTGTAGAGGAAACAACCTTACCAGTTGACCCAAATGAACCTGAAAATGGCTACAGACACAAGCTGCTGGATGGTATCTACTTACATAAGTGATGTGAGTATTACAGGTCACAGCTACCCGCTTGAGAGCAGTTTAAACCAGCACTGTACCTGGCAACACTACTAGCTGAGCTTTTAATCTGCAAAAATTCAACCAAGAAAATATCAGAACAACCAACACTACTAAATAAGCACATTATTTGAAACAATACTAAACAAGTACAGATCCTGAAAGATTTTGTTACAGAAAGTTTTTTATTATTTTGTTAGAAGTGCTTTCAAAAAACATGCTATATGGTATCACTTTCTCTTCATTGTATGTTAGTGTTCATCACAGTCTTCAGTCTAGGGTTTAAACAACATTAAAACTTCCGCTCTTCAAAAACATTATGGGAGTTCTTATTTTTTCCCTCTCCCTCCCCAGACAACAGCACTGAGGCAGTTTACTCCACTGTGTTCAGAGTCCTCCAAGCACAAGCAAAAAGGTCCAGTTCCAAAGCACCTGCAGTATAATAATGAAGAATGGAAAGTGGGACCACTAAAAAAAACAACACAGGAACATGGATGTGACCAGTGAAACTGTCTAGCACTATTTTAAACAAAGCATGGCAGAGGTATAAAGGAATTGGGAAAAACAGTACATTAATAGAATGTAAGTAATACCCAGAGTCATGGGTCACATATTTACTAGAAGACAAGAGGCGCAGCTTCTTATATGTAGATGGCAACTCTTTTTAAAGAGAGCTGAAAGAATGGAGAAAACTTGAAGAGCTTGGATACTGGGAAGATGTATTGATGAAGCAAAGCAGTAACTAAAGCTAAACTGAGGAGCACTACAGAGAGTTAAAACTGAGTTTGGTGTCAAAACACCAGGTAGTAAGGAAAATTCAAGACAGGGGTTTTTGTGGTTATACAAATCCAGACATCAATAATTAGTGTATTCCACATCTACTCCTCCTTAAGCAAAAAAATATCAGAACGAACAGAGAAAAGGCTGGTTTTCAGAGGCCAGTACTTAGACAGTATCAATCTATATAAGACCAGAGATGACTTCAAGGTAGCTGGCCTCAGACTAAGAGGTAATGTTCTACAGTGAGTCTCAATCTACACTAAGGAGTGCATTACTAGAGCAATACGATGGCCCAGTGCCGGGCTGCATAATTCCATTGCAATAAAGCCAAGAGAGACAGACATCTTTAGAGAGCAACACAGCAGACAAGCAAATCAGTGAATAAGTTGAATAATAATTCTACCTGTTAAAGGTGCCTGTTAATATGGAGCAATGGACACAATGACTGTGTGTGAATTTAGCCTGTTAAAACAGGTCCTTCCTGGTTCAAAAACCTCTACTAGCCTACGCAGCTTGGTCATCTGGGGATTCCATCTCCTTATGCCTTTGATGAACACACACATGCCCACACAAGTTCACAGTGTAGGTATTGCCCAAAACAAACAAGCGAAAGGAGAAGAGAGAAGCCAGAAGACAAAAAGCACGAACAGGATGAGACCAGATGAGACTCTATAGATAAAGGGAAGTCAGAGATTTACAGAGGATGACAATGCATAAGGCAAAGAGTTGTGATAAACTAAATATTGTCTAAAATCCCACCTGCCAAGCCTGCTGCAACATTTTGTTCCCCATTTGAAAAAAAAAAGTGTACATTTAAATTCTCCAGCTAACAGAGAAAAGACTCTGGGATGGTAAGAATTTAGTCATGTCAAATGTTATTTCTCTGAAAATGTATCAAATTTTTGCATTTGTGCATTGGTATCATATGATATGGAATTTACAACTCCTCTCTCTGTTTTAACATACTGCATCTCTCAGTTTGAATACCCTGGATGAGTTAAATGCAATAGTAGAGAGTCCAATTGGATTTTACACTCTTAAGTTACACAGGCATTTTCCAACTATGTCTTCTTAAAATGCACTAATTCCAAATGCACTAATTCATTTTACATTAACCCAACTGCTACCCAAGACACCCAAAAGTACAACCATTTTAGCTACAGATGACTGCAATAACCAGTAACATACAATAAAACAGATCTGGTTTTATTTATACAATGTTGTCACTATGGAAACAAGGACAGACATTCAAAGAATAGCATGTTAGTTAAGTTTGAATTCTATTCTATTACTTTAAAAAGCCCTTATCAGGTCTTCTCCTTAATAGGTTCCAAGAACAATATTTTTAGGCAGCACATGCTGTTACAACAAAATGTAATAGAATTTTAAGTAATTTAGCATAGCAAACTGGAAACTCATTAAGAAACAAAATTAGTAAAACATACATGTATGTTCCCACTGCAAAACTTCAGCAAAAATGAAACTGGAAGAGTGAGGTGATACAAACTCATACCAAAAAAAAGAACATGCATTTTCTTAACAGAAAAATAATTTCTGCAGGAAAAACCAATGTGAACAAAACTATGTTTGAAAAGGTATACACTATGTGGCTAGTGTTTATATCTGCAGTACATAGAGGAGCATTACTTTAGTCCAAAACATAATTACCTGCTAACTTCAGAACTCAAGTAGCACAGCAGATGAATGGCCCAAAGTAAAGGTCCTGCGTATGTTGCAAATGCTGTAAGGAAGATAGCTGGTATCTCCACATAGCTTTCTAGTCCCACAAAACCTGCTGAAACATCCACAGTAGCAATGCCATTTGAATTTCCCTGAAAACAGGAATAAAAATGTAAAGATCCAAATATCTCCAGAGAAACATTTAGAATACATTAGAATAATATTAATTATTGTACCAGTTAAAGACTTACTCTTTAAGCCACTTTACAGTACAGCCATATTCTTTATGTCAGAATTTCAATAAAGCAGCTTACCAAACAAGAGCTTCTATTTAGGATTTGCAGACTAATGAAGGCATGATCTTTTGCTTGCCTTACTTTGTCTGCAAATTAACATGACTCTTGTTTGATAAATTACATCAAAAAAAAAAGAGTTTAAAGCAAGCAGCTACACTTGCTGATTTCAGTCACAGTAATGAAAAAATGCATTTTTCATCACACATGGTTCAAATGCAAGATTTTAGCCCTGTTGCCTAAAATTACACCAGGAAATAAATATTTCTTGCCCTTAGAGACAACAGGGCTCTAATTTAGAGCTGTAGCGGAACACTACACTGCCCACCTGCCTGCCCCAAGACACAAGCTGCTGTATGTAACCAGATTAAGACAGGCAAATTCAGAGAGGTTTCTGCTTCCTAACTCTTTATACCGCAATGGACTGTATTGAAACAGACCAAAAGTCAGCCTAGATAGCCTGAATCATTAATAAAAGGCATTTAAAACCTACAAAAACAAGGAACATACAGCAATGAAAGTATCAAGAGCTGTCCAAGACTTGTATGTTTTACCTAGTTTTCTTTTTCAGTGACTAAGACCACTAAATAACAAGGGATAATATAAAATTGAAGGAAGTATTTTCCACTGAAAATGCCCAACTATTAAACTTTACTCAAATATGTAAAGCAGCAAACACACCCTGTGATTAAGACAGAATATTTCTTCGCTTAGCATGTCACAGATAGGTTTCCTCAGACTACTGTGAAAGCTCTCAGATATTCTTACCGTACCTGGAGAAGCTGATCAGTTTCTACAATACTGGTATTCTAACAGCCATCAAACTCTCCTTTCCCCACTCCAGAAACCCAGGACAACCCAAATTAAGGGCTGTCACCACTGATAGCAGAGCATGAGGAGTGGTGGCTCCCCCTTTCCTTCTGACCTGATCCCCTCTCACCTTAGTGACTCCAGTCATCTTGAACCGCAAGTTACCCCAGCAAGGATGTGCCATCACCAAATACACGTCTGGGTTGCTCACGAAATCCAGAGCATGCAGGGTATATTGGGTTTGCGTGGCAAGGTTTTGGTATCCAGGGTGGCTACAAGGGTGGCTTCTGTGAGAAGCTGCTAGAAGCTTCCCCTGTGTCTGATAGAGCCAGTGCCAGCCGGCTCCAATACAGACCTGCTGCTGGCCAAGGCTGAGCCCATCAGCAACAGTGATAGTGCCTTTGTGAAAACATATGTAAGAAGCGGGGGACAAAAGCCTGTGCAACAGCAACTGCAGCCAGAGAGAGGAGTGAGAATATGTGAGAGAAACAGCCCTGCTGACACCAAGGTCACTGAAGGAGGGGGAGGAGGTGCTATAGGTACCAGAGCAGAGATTCCCCTGCAGCCTGTGGTGAAGACCATGGTGAGGCAGGCTGTCCCCCTGCAGCCCATGGAGGTTAGTGGTGGAGCAGATATCCACCTGCAGCCCATGGAGCACCCCACACCAGAGCAGGTGGATGTGCCTGAAGGAGGCTGTGACCCCGTGGGAAGCCCGTGCTGAAGCAGGTTCCTGGCAGGATCTGTAGCCCCATGGAAAGAGGAGCCCGTGCTGGAGCAGGTTTGCTGGCAGGACTTGTGACCCCATGGGGGACCATGCTGGAGCAGTCTCTCCCTGAAGGACTGCACCCCGTGGAAAGGGACCCACGCTGGAGCAGTTTGTGAAGAACTGTAGCCGATGGGAAGGGCTCATGCTGGAGAAGTTTGTGGAGGTTCCTGAAGGACTGCCTCCCATGGGAGGGATCCCACGCTGGAGCAGGGGAAGAGTCTGAGGAGTCCTCCCCATGAGGAGGAAGGAACAGCAGAGACAATGTGTGATGAACTGACCGCAACCCCCATTCCCCGTCCCCCTGCGCCGCTCGGGGTAGGGAGGAGGTAGAGAACATCAGGAGTAAAGTTAAGCCTGGGAAGAAGGGAGGGTTGGGGGGGAAAGTGTTTTAAGATTTAGGTTTTATTTCTCATTATCCTACACTGATTTGATTGGTAATAAGTTAATTTTCCCCAAGTTGAGTCTGTTTTGCCTGTGACAGTAACCAGTGAATGATCTCTCCCTGTCCTTATCTCAACCCTTGAACCTTACATTAGATTTTCTCTCCCCTGTGCAGCTGAGAAGGGGGAGTGATAGAGCAGCTTTGGTGTGCACCTGGCATTCAGCCAGAGTCAACCCACCAGCATGAAAAATAGGTAGCCTTTTCAGGTACATAAGTAACTAGGCAATAGGGACAGCAAAAACCCTGTTCCTGAAACAGCTCTAAAATCTAAGGAGAAAAAAGCCATCCATCTTGACAGAACCATTCAGAGCTCATCATCAGTAGTCACTGTCCACCCAAATCCTACTATGAAGACAACCCCAAAATGTAAGGGGAGCCTGAAGCTGTAAGAGAGCAGTAAGGTATGGATTTTACCAAGACATCATACAGCAGAAAAATCTTGACTTATGACTGTCAGTCTTCCTCATTTTGACCTTCACCATGCACCACTGTAGTAAATTATTGTTATGCGGCACCACCATAATAAATTATTGCTATGCATTTAGCGTAATGTTCAGCAATGACAGGAGCAGAGCAAAGAATAACTAATGATGAGGAGCTAAAGAAAAAGCTTATCTGTGCCCTAAAACATGTAAGATGAAACTGGAAAAGAAAGCTGTAGAAGAAGGCTTCTCCTCAGGTTTAAGGGGCTCAGAATGAGGACATGGCAAGAGCAGAAAGGTCTGCTGCAGCACTTTGAGAGCAGGGCAGGATGCAGCTCCTCAACAAGCAAAAGCTTGACAGGGACAGGTAGGCAGAGAACCTGCTCCCTTTTCCCCCAATCCCTGTCCACAGCAACACGTCTTTTCCCCACCACATTACTTATTTTCTCTCCCCTCCTTCTCCTCTCTGCGATGCATGCAAAGTAGAAAACCTGAGACATCAGGCAATCCTGCTCATCTCATGAAGAGCTGGGAGGTCTCTTTCACACTGTTTGCTCCACCTGCATATACCCATGGTTGATCTTTGGCACCTCGGGGCAACTCTCATCCCACTGCATGTGAGAAGGAGCTAGAATAAATGCAGCACCTGGGAGTGCATGTCACTGGTTCTGCACAACAGGGCAAAAAGACGTACTCTCCTCTGGAAGGTAGTGAGAGCTGAGGAAGGAACCTGGAGGGAGGAACAGTGTCTTCCACCTTCTCCCCAACTCTCTGTGGTTCCTTTCACACAGGGCTCACTCTAGCTTTCTTTGACGTTGTTTAAGGTGATGTAGCTGTAGAACAAGGAGAGCAGGGATGTACATGCTTGGACCTACACACTTCAACCACACTAGATGTTAAGTTTCCAAACACCCCACTCTCACCAGGAATCTGCTGAACCTCATGGATGGCTCCACAGCTACTATTGGAAGAGCCCTGCTGAGCAGTAAGCAGCATCTTCTCTTCACATTAGATACCTTTCTCCAAGACTAATTCATATATTTGAATTTTCATAGCTTATAACTTCTAATACTCCACACAATACATAAATAACTGACAATTCAGAGTGTCTGATTTATTTTGCACTATCACTCAAGTATTTCAAACAGTGCAATAGCTTATTGTGATAAGGGCAAAAAGTGACAGGAAACAATGCACTATTGCATAAAAGCATTCCATGATAATCTGTCATGATCTAAAGCACATGTATAAAAGCACAAGTATAAGAACACTGGCTAGAGAAGCTAACCAGCATATTTGCTACTGTAACAGAGGAGAATCCCTCCATAGACAGTAGTGAAAACAATCTAAAACCCTCTTCACGGCTGCAATGATTTTTCTGAAAACTTTTCAGATACCACATCACTCACTGAATATGAGCTATTACCTGCAGTATCTCAATGACTCTTACTGCACTGACAAGTACAGAGGTGCAAGACAAAATTGGCATGCTTCTGGCTTGTTCAACAACTGATTTAACACAGCAGACTGTTCCTGCACTTCCACTGAGCCCTTCACATAATTGTATGCCTTTCTAGTAACTGGAATTCTATAAACAAACATAGAATGAGGAATTTTATTTATTTGAAGCAAATAATTTAAGGTGAAAAAATTAAGTCACTGGAAAAGGTTGGCCAGAAAGGTTCTGCTTCCTACATCCTTGGAGGTTTCAAGACCCTGAGCAGCCTGGTCTGACCTCACAGCTGACGCTGCTCAGAGCACGGCGTTGAACCGTGGGCCTTCTGAGGTCCTCTCCAACATAAATCATCCTGCAATGCTCTGAAATCATAACAAGAGAAAGCTCTAAGCCACTTTAAAATGTCAGTCAGTCTATCCCTCTACCTAAAGGCAAAATGAATTAGATATAAATGATTCTGAAAATATACAAACCTATTCTGTTTTCCTCCAGTGATAAAAAATACCAGAAAGTATAAACAAGTCTTAAAGGTTTTGAGACTGTATTTTCTTTCTCCTCTTCTGCAGATACACTGCTTGAAGGATGGGAACAAAAAACCACAAGACTAATAAATACATAGAATTTTTGTTCATTTATGAGCTTTCATCGAAGGTAACTAAAATATTTCACAAAATATTTACAGCAACATAAATTTTTTAGGAGCTGCTATAGTTAAGAGAAACAACCGAGATACTTATTTCTATTCTCACCGCAACTAAAGGGCAAGTAGCAATGATAAAGGTATAGTGTACTTCTTGGAAGTGACTGATGAGTTATGACATGTGGACAACTCAAAGCTTAGGAGAAAACAATCAATCATTCAAGCTTGTTGAAAAATTCATCAAGAGGTTCTCAAGCTTGCAATAACATCCTGACAAATAAGTAGCATTCTGACTGAATGTATTAATTTCATATCTGTTTGACAATACTGGAGTATTTTTAACTTTGTTTCTCTTCATTGGTTTACACAAAGCAATAAATAAAGCAAAGATCCTAACTACTAAAATAAGACTAAAATACAAAGTTGTTTTACCCAGCTCCAAATAATTAACACAGGACTTTATCCAGCCAAGCTCTGAAAACCTCCAAGCATGAAGACTGCACAAAATCTGTGAGCAACCTTTTCCACTGCTTACTATTCACAAAAATCTTACTAAAGGGCTGGAAAAACAAGTTCATGTGTAGTCATCCCATGTGAGTTACAACTGTTTAATAAATTTGTCTTTTAGATTCACAACATCAGAATGCAGCAAGGGCCAGCTGGTTCGCAAAGGAAGGTCAGCTGGGAAATGAGTGTGAAAACAAGGCAGGTGAGAGCAGTAAGTCAGGAGGACGGGGAATGCTCAGTGGCTTGTCCAGGTCAGGACTGGATACAGAAACAGTGATCAGTGCCAGACAGTCCAGGAACCACACAGCAAGTCTGTAGTGACAAGGCAGGCCCAAGATTAGGCCAGGAAGCCCAGCCAGCAGGTCCAGATCCAAATCAGGATCAAGAAGATATAAAACAGGCACAGACATACCTGCTTACACAGCTGTGACACAGCACAGGCAGTAAAGCATCAGACTAAAAGTGGCTCCCAGAGGAAAGAAGGGCCAGTCCCTCCCTTCTACCTTTTCTCCCAACAGCTCCTGTCAGTGAAGAAGATGACCTTGAACTCCACTAAACTAAACTCCTAGACAGGAGATGCACAAAGTGTAGAATGCAAAATCAAGTGTAAGCTCAAGGCATTTGTTTTCAACCCATACTTAATTTGGGTTTTTTTCTACTCCTACTTAAGACCAAAATATTAGCTTTGACACTCAGGCACTTCATTTTTTTCCCCCACTTTCATAAACTATACTAATTGATTACTGAAAAATAGTATCTGTTCCTATGAACCTTGCTTACTCTGTACACTTAGGATTTTCACAGCTATACTTCCATGAAGTCTTTAAGGACTCTACAATATTTTTTAGAAAGAATCCAATGTCATTCATTAAATATGCTATCCTGAACAAGGCTATTTTTACTATCATATTCAAAAGGCCATCATTTACATTCCACACTTAGTGAGACAGAGTTACTGCTTTTGTCATTACATACCCTCTTCCCTACCAAGATTCAATAAAGGCTCAGCAACGTGGGCAAGAAGTCTCATTCTCCTCATAATCATAGTAGAACATGTGCAAAAAAGTAGTTCTTTGAATTTCTCTCCTATTTCCAGATGGAACAGTTTTATATTTAGTTTATATTTCTCTTCTCCTGCCTCATTTAGCTAGCACAGTTTAAATTTAGTATCCAATCTGATTTACATCAACAACAAATTTCAGTGTTTTTCAACTTCCGTATTTCAACCATAAACCTGCTATCAATTTTGCATGCTATATTAGATCTTTATGCCTGTCTGGAAATTAAAAACCTAGCACTGCTCTGAACCCAGCCAGTTTAATAGTGGTAGCTCTAGTAACCACAAAACTTGAGGAAAGAAAGTCAGGGAAGACATTTAAATCTATGCCAGCAGTGCACATCATGCCTAATAATACAGTTGTCCTTCCTTCACACCTCTCCCCCTAGCATGCAAGCACAGATATTCCTCGCTCCAGAGGTAGTAAATGAATGACTAGCTGGTACCAAGGCATGCTGAACAAGAGGTCAATACTGAAGTTGAGAACTTGGACTCCTCCAGCAGAAACAGCCCAGTTGCACTTCCTTAATGTTTATTCAGTATTTGAGACTAAATGATACATACTCTGTCTGAAATACAACCCTTTCCTAAGTTAGTCAAAATGTAAAACCTCTGTGTTGATGGTCATGGCCAAGACAGGTAGTTACTAAACTTGGGACATCTGCAATTTACTCAGTAAGAACGGTGTATCTTCACTGGAAGGCATAGCAGTAAGGAGGGGATCTGAAAGCTGTCACCAGGCAAAGACCTTCCTGTTCTTCCCACAAGGTAAAGGAAAAAGATTAAATGGTTTATTCAAACAATTAAAGTCTGTTACTAAACTAGAAATCTACATCATGATAAGTATGTGTACTTTCAGAGTTGCACCTTCCATCACTCAGGTAAGGAAGAGATGGAAAGTGTACATAACCACCCAAAATCATCTATGGCTTCTCCTGAGGTCACTCATCTATGGTACTCTTGAGATATACATAAACACCTAAAGCCTGGGTGCCTGCATCTGTCACAAATGGTGTGAGTAAGCAGGAGAACTTGCATTGCCATGTGTAGAGACTGACTGTAACACACTTGAAGTAGGGGTTACCTCTATGTGTTTGGGGGGGGGGGGGTGTCCCAGTGCAGGGGTGGAGCCTAGATCTTTTTCAAATCAGGTATACAAAATGGCATAGAAATTGGTGAGTGTTCATCTGTTGTATATCTAGTATGGATCCTTCATCTATAGTCCAGTGACTGCCAGTTAATTAAGTGCCATTAATATATGATTGCCAGTTAATTATGTGCCACTAATAAATCAAGAAAACCCTTCAATCCTGATTTCAAGCTACACAAACAGCAGTTCTTCCCTTGCAACAAGTCATTTGTGCTCTAGACTCTGAACACAAAGGAAATGGAAGGAGGAACTTAAATCCAAGAAAAATAATTAATGAAGAAGTGAGTTTTGTAGGTTGTCAGGTTTTTAATTTTCCCTGGTACTGCAGATCAGAATGTTGCATACTGAGCAAACCTACAAAGAGTATGAAATTAAACATAATTTCTGGAAGAAGTTTCTTCCATTTTTAGATCTAGAGTCCCAGACAGGAAAACCTATTCTCAGAACACAACAGGAGAAATTTACCAATTGAAAAGAGAACATTAATTAGATTTTGAGGGACCTCTGTAGCCTCTGTAATTTTATGATCTATCAGCTTGACCATTCTACTGTTCTACACTAGTATTTTGGACATCAGATAATTGCTTTCAATAGTGAAGGGGAAAAAAAAAAAAAAAAAAAAAACAAACAAAACACCAAACCCAAAAACAAACCAACCACGCTTTTAGCCTTCTACGATTCAATTTGTTCATTTCCCTACCTGCAATTTTTTCATCAGAGAACAAAAGAGCAAAGCTAACATCTGAAGAGTGGTATTTTGGACAAACTCTTAATCTCCATTCTAGAAAGGGCATCTAATGTAACTGTACTTAGAGAATTTTTAAAAGAGAACTGAAAACTTGTTCTCCAGGGAGTGGGGGTAGAGGAAAATTCCATCTGTCTTGACTCTTAAAAGCACTTTTTCCCTTAGCAGAATTGATTTCTGTATTTCTGAAACATCTCTAGGATGTTTTGAAAATAGAAAAAATAGAGAAATAGAGAGAAATAGAGAAAAATAGAGAAAATAGAGAAATAGGCCACAATCAAAACTGTTCTTTCTAAAATCTCTCCTGTTCTATTACAATATATTTGTCGTTTTATTCTGTCTTGGGCATGCTGAATAGGCACACACCTTGGTTTTGCAAGTTGACAGCCAAAAAAAGATCTGCAAAAGACTGTTGGCCAGTTCTTCAGAAATGGATACATTTTTTAAACAGCTCTATTGTAAAGAGAGTAAGACTTTGTCAGAATTTTTGCTAAGCCATTGCTAAATTCAGAAGAATCTCTTCAAAGCTGGAGTTTACAGACATGTGATGGGACACAAAAAGGCAGCTCCTTATCTGCATCTGCTCTGTTTTGTATCTGGGACTTAATAATAAACCAGCATGGGAAACAACATGCAGGGGAAAAAAGCTTTGGTCTGCATCTACCAGAAGTTTTGGTAAGTAATTATCACCCTTCATTCTCTAGACCTTAGAGTGACAGGAGATGCACAAAGACCAATCAAGCAATCCGGCTCACAATGAAGCAATGGAGAATTTCTCCTTTCTGAGCTTTGGATGCTGTGATTCAGCAGCATGCCTGTGTGCAAGAGACTCCCTTGTTAGAGCTAATTTTACAATATCCTGAAGTCTGCTGAAAACTATCATGCTGGAAGTTATTACTTCCAAAGGAAACACATCTAGAAGAAATGTCAAAATTGCCAGCAGGGTGTGATGGGGTGTGGGTGGATGCCCTGAAAATGCAGGATATCCAACAGCACAATGTGCAGCCAATTAAAATGGAAATCACTTCTTCCAGTCTTGTAAAAACCAAAAAACTCCTCAATTGCAAGGGTGGTTGAAAGTCCAAAAAATTAGCCATTAAGAAGAAAAAGAAAAATCTTAAAACATATTTCTATCTTCCCACTAACACCAGTATAAAACCACTAAAAAAACCTGACACATGCTATCAGATCTAACTGTTACCTTTTACTGGTCTTGAATAAATACATTTTTATTGGTACAGAAAAAAAAGTTTGGCATAGCATTAATAAATGGAAACAGGTATTATGCTTCTGATAGCTTATCTCTGAAGCAAGTGAACATGTTCTCCAAAGTTCATAGAAATTCTTCCAGAAAAGTTATTCCCCAATTTTTTGCAGCACCCAGATTAGAGAAGACACAAAATTTAACCTGCCCCATTACATGTTCACTGCAAATGTATTATTTCAGAAAGTCCTTATTTTCTATCCCATCATACCCTATTGGCCTGAAGATACATGGGCTACATGTATCTAATGCACTTTCACCTCACAAGGAGGCTTTTAACACCATCTCCCATAACATCCTCACAGGCAAACTGTTGCAGTTCAGGCTACCAAAGTGGACAGTGAGGTGGACTGAAGACTGGCTCAGCTGCTGGGCTCACAGGGTTGCAATCAGCAGCACAAAGTCCACCTGGAGGCCAGTAACTAGTGATCAATCCCAGGGCTTGACACTGGGGCTGATACTGTTTAACAGTATTCTCCCCAAGTGTCAAATCCAGCTCTTGGGGAGGAATAAATCCATGCCCTGGGTCAGGCTGGGGACTAACCATCTGGAAAGCAGCTTGGCAGAGATGGTCATGGGGGATCTTGGTGGACACCATGTTGTCTATCAGACAGCCATTTGCCCTTTGTGGAAATACCAACAGCACCTGGGACTGCATTAGGGAGAGCATCTCTAGCTGTTTGAGGGAGATGCTCCATTCCCTCCACTAAGCTGTGCTGAGATCAAATCTGGGCTCCCAGGTCCGGTTCTGGGCTCCCCAGCACAGGACAGACATGGATGTACTGGAGGAAGCCCACTGAAGGGCCATAGAGATAATGAGAACGAAACATCTAACATACAAACATCTGTTTGAAGGAGATGGGTCTGTTTACTCTCAAGACCAGAAAGCTCAGCAGGGATCATAACAATATGTGTAAATACCTGATGAGGGTGAGTAAAGACGACACAGTCAGACTCTGACCTTCTCAGTCACTCAGTAGTGACTAGCAAAAGAATGCAAAGCAATGCACACAAAATGAAATAAAAGATGTTCTTTGTAAACAACAGAAAGAGCTTTTTTACTGGGTAGGGTGGTCAAGCACTGAGATCAACTGCCCAGAGGGGTTGCAGAGCCTTGCAGATATTTAAGATCAGACTGGACAAGGTCCAGACCAACCTGATCTGGTTGACCCAACATTGGATAGGAGGAGGTTGGACTGAATGATCTCCAGAGGTGCCTTCCAGCCTCAACTATTCTGTGGTTTGGTGGTTCTGTGAAATTCTCAGCCAACTGTACCAAGAATTTATCATCACTGAAAATCAGTGCTTTATGAAAACATTCAAACCATTCTTTGTTAGTCCCTTTTCCATAACTAGGATTTTCTTGCCAGCCTACCCACCATCAAATTTCTGGCAGCTGCTTTTGCTTGATGCCTCAGTACTGAGAAGTCCTGGCCTTCAGCCTCTTGCCAACCCCTCTAAGGGCTGCTCTCAGAAGGCCATAATCAGAGCTGACTGCCTGAACAGTAACATTCAAGACATGCAAAAGCCATTCAGTCAAGAAATGTTACGTCCTCTGAGCAGGAAAACTGGCTAGGAAGGGATGAATCATGACTATCTTATCCCCATCAGCAATTCCCTATCCTGACATGTACTCTCTGAGCAAAGTCAAGCCAATCCTCAGTCAGTACTAACAGTAGGAAGCACACTAAGCTTTACCAGTTTCAACATCCTCAGCCATCCTCAAAAGTAAAGCCAATGCAGATCTCACCTTTAAATTTTGTAGCAGATTAGAAAGCCTCTCCTCCTATATCAGAAACAACCTGATTCCCAACTTAACAAATGCCCTCTTAAGACAGTCTCCTACACAAAGTTTCCAACATTATTAGAATTGGAAAGAACCTCTCCAGCTTCAATGCTAAGGAGAGTTTTTGTGGAATTGCAACCTTATTTGCAATGCAGAGAACTTTGTTACTGAAATTAGCAAGGCTCCTCAGGAAAGAAGATACCATTTGATACAATAAGAATGGCAATTAGTTCTGATTCTCATAAGACATTAACTCATCACAGAACTTCCCTTCAGTTTTAAACTGTATGTAGACCTATTGTAATGCTACCAAAGGTTTTGTAAGCCTCAAGAATCAGGGACAAAAAGCTGTCTGCCTTACATTTGCATTAACTAACTCAGCTGAAATTTTTAAATTTATTATCACCAGAACAGTACTTAGGAGGCCCACTAACGATCAAAATCACCCCTAGTAGAGGTATTAGATATTTTGAACACTTTCAGAAATCTATATTGAGGATACGTTGTCAAGGTATGCATCTTTCCCTGATTCTGAAAACAAAATATTACAGTTCGAAAATAAACCCTTCTGAGAACTCAGTAAACTTTTCCTCTCTGAGATTTAGTCGGCATTTTACTCACAATAGACAAAATTTCTTTCAAAACCTATACCCCATCCCACCCCGTAGCAGGGAGAGTATTCAGCTTACCTGAAAATAGAAGAAAGCTTGTCCAAACCAGTAGTGCATGATAGTAATCTGAGCTGCATCTGATTTCAAAGGTCTCCAGATATATTTTGTCATCATTGTCTGAATCAGCAGACAAAACACCAAGACCGGTAAATTGTGAGGTCTAAATAGAAGGGCTGCTAGTAGAACCAATCCACTATACACTTCCCACAATCCTGTACTCTTCACAGTGGAGTCTGTAGAAATAACCTGTGACTTTAGTAAATCTTTAGTGCCAGTGAAGACTATGCCAAGAACAAAGACATAAACAAAACGAGCTTCAGTAATCCCCCTAAAGAGGAAATTAAAAAAAAAAAAGTAATAACAATTAATAAATAAATAAAACAGAAAGATGAGTTACTTACTAATATCTATTTCACAGGTCAAAAAGTCTTTCAGGAGAGGTGCAAGACCAATGTAGTTCTGCCAAACAGGCTAAATTCTAAGGCTAGTACTGGGCCAATTTCATAAGAGAGCTTTCTCAAACAAAAAAACTCTAAAAGTCGTTCATACTTAAATTACACGACCTCCAAATCAACGTTAGCAAAGAAAACAGCTTGTGCTAAAAACTAAACTAAGCTAAAATACGAAAATAAAGTTATATGTCAATTAATGTAACAAAAATAAATTCATGTTATTACTATTCAAGGTCTAGATCCATAAATATAGAAATATAAATATGCCATTTATATAGCATAATGAATTTCTCCAAAAATACTCCTTAGAGTGATATAGAAACTTTATTTCAGGAATTAAAATTACTTTAAAATGACTATTCCCTTTAAGCTGTTCAGGGATTTTTCTCAACTCATTCACACAAACACGCATTTCATTTTAGCCAACCAAAAAGACAGTGATAGTATTTTAAGATCCTTATTTCAGTCTGAAATTTCTGCAAACTTCAGACATTTTCTCGCCTTACACAGCTGCACAGATATATAGATACACTGGTTTATACCAGCACATTTTTTCCTTGTAACTGTACACATTTTTCAAATCCCTAAGCAATCCCATTACAAAAAAAGCATGTTTTAAGTAGTAAGTGTAATTAGCATCTGCTGCTATGTTTATTACACCTATAAATTCATTGGCCTCTTCATTTCCAGTGAAAGATGGTTTCTGAAGAAAACACAGCATCTCGTCCAAAAAACTGACAAGGGCCAGTAATCTTAAAAACTGTGACCTGCTATTCTAGAAGTGCAAGGCCCAAGGAACACAGAAAGTGAAAGCAGGTATCAGTCAGAATGCACTGAGATTCTTATGTTTACTGGGCAAAAAAACTCACAGATCACGTTAGTGTGAGCGAAGTTATAGTAATGATCCAATGAATTCACCAAATGAGCATATTAAAAATTTTGTGGTTATAAATATATTTCTTTAATCTTGGAAAAGATAAAAATACACATTATCTACACACTTTATCCATAATTTAATATACATAATCCTTAGGGTTTACCAGTCACTTTATACATGAGTGGTAAATGAACATGGTCTCCTACAAAGCTAATATAATTCACTCAGAAATGAGGATTCTTGAGTCATCTGGACTTAATAATATACGGAGGATTAGACGGTGACACTAAAAATAGTAGAAGTATAGTTACACTTGGTGTAACTAGTGTAACTAGCCGACCACAGAAGATACCAATAGTCAAGATTTCTAATAATAAATTTCTCCTTTTAAATTTATATATTTTTTCAGTCTTTGGAAGGTCACCTTTCCTCTCAAACAATTACTAATAAATGAGCTTGAATTCAATCTTTCTTTTCCACATACAGGAAAGAGAATCAAAAAGCAAGAGGAGAAATAATAAGCAATAGTATTCAGCATTCAGTTTTCTTTTGGTACCCACAGAACCAAGAAAAAAGGCAAAACCACCACATGATAGTGATGTGGCCTTCCTAAACATGAATACAGTGCTCTGTCCTGTGGTTTAGCTTTCAAAGATTCAAACTCATACCTAATGATCTATGCAAAGGGACTTTACTTTTGTAAATTCCCTATAAGGCCCATTGGCCTTTTCCTTTAGGGAGGAAAAGATAAAAATCCAACCCAGTAAAGTTTAGAGTGTTCCTGTGTTTCTGACTAATGCAGAAATTCCATGCCCTATTTCAGTATCTCTGGTAATTCTGATGTAATTATTACCATAAAAATATTCAAATATATTCATGCAATTTAGAAGTAAAACTTCAGGAAATAGCTTTGGGTATTTGTCACTATTAAATGAGTTAAGTGAAAACCGAAATTAACCAGTTGATGGAAATTCAAACTAAAAAAACAATTTCTCAGCAAATGCACTACTATTTTGTTTGTGTCAGCATGGTATATACTCCTCTTTTTCATTGCACAAACTATCATTTTTAGAAAGAACTTCGATGAAAATGGAAGGCCAAATTACTTCCTTGCATTTTTTAATTTAGAGGTTATCTTACTGTAAGCCATAGAAGATGGGACACACTTCAATTGTCTCTTCTCCCTCATCCACCCACCTCGCAGCAGTAATCGCATTCAGAGAAAACACTTCTCTTCAGTAAAGAGTACAGAAAGGGGGCATTTCAGAGCAAAGATACTCCATCTTACAGAATAAAGCATTATGCATGAAAAATGCAGTGGCTGCCTACAACTTCTTCTCATATTACGTAAAACTACCTCAATCTTGCACCTGGATCTGGAGCTATTCCATGTCATGAATACACTAAAGATACCTCCAGACACATTTAAAAGAAAGTCCTGGTTTTGTTTCTGGTGGCATTTTAAATGGGCTTTTACCATTTATCCCATCAGCCATCTAACAAAGATGAGCTAGGATCACTATGTCAACGCAGCAGCTCATATCTGAAATCTACTAACGTGTGCCTACCATGTTTTTTGACATGCTGTATTGGGAGCCTTGCCAAAGATAATGTGTTTGAGGAGTTAGTGATCTTGGGCAAGCCATGCCTACTAAATAGAGGCCTTGTATTTTTTTTTTTTTTTTTTTGTTGGTTTGTTTTTTGTTTGTTTGTTTTTAACACAAACTAGAAGGCATCATGGTATGGGAAGGAGGCAGAACCTCTCCAGTGACAGGACCTGTGTGCCACTGTGCCATGGGAAGATTCATCTGGGGTTTGTCTGATGATGCACGAAAGCAGGGTTCCCAGCATCTGAAGGCACTCACTACCTATATTCCTCTTTTTACTCTATCTTATTAAAACAGCTATTTTGTTACACATTTGTTGTTGGTCCTTTCTTACTGAGATCTGGAAAGAGCCCTGCACCACACTTTCTGCCCCAGGTGAGGAACACATGCCAACACAAAGGTCAGAACCTGCATTTGCTAACCCTACCAGCTTTCACCAAACAGCTTACACTGAGGATCTAAAGGGTATAAAGCTTTGAAACATAACAGTACTTTTTAAACCAGTATATAATCAGAGATATATAAAAGGTCTGACATAATCTACGCAAAACACCATGTCTGCTATTTATTTAAGGTGAAATAACACAAAAAACCCGTATCTTTCTTGTTATAATTGCGATCAATATACTGACTATAGAATGAACAAGTTCCCAGTAAATGCTTTGCCTTTTGTATTTAAGTATTCCACTTATTTCTCTAATCGCATTTTATTTGCAGCTCAATTGCTGTATTTAATGTTCTGTCCCACACTGCAATACTTTTCTTCATATTGCAAGGACAGTATTCTTCTCCAAGGATTTTACTCAAACACAAAGCGAAACTAGAAGCTACAATCAGAAATCAGGCATGTTTCAAACACAGAGCCAAATCCTGCAGACTAAGTAAAGATTACCATTAATTTCACATCCAGCAGAACTAGCACACAATGTTAACTTAACACTAGTATACAACTAGAGTAATCTTCAATATCTGGAGAGATGAAATGTATGTAAATATATCTAGATAAATATACAGAAAAATATTTGTTCTAAAACATGCCTCATTAGCAAATCTCATCTTCTATATGTCCTAAATCTTCTCCTGCAGGGTTTTTCCATCTCTGCACATCTTGTGAACCTCTGGCCACTGATTAAGAAGTTCCAACAGAAACCATTTGTATCCATATCAAATTCAAAATAAATGTGAGAGAAAGTTTATTACATCCAGAAGACAATTGTTTTACAACTTTTCTTCCATAACCCCTTCCCCCTCATCAAATGTCCTGACTCACTCTGAAGTTTTCCACAGCTCTCTGATATTTAGAAAAACTTGAGGCTGCAGATCCAGGTACAATCCAACAGTAGAAAGTATCATAAGAAAAATAAAGCCACTTAGCTCATTCCAAAAGTAGCTACTGGTGAAAGAGCCAATAGCTTCCTTACAGTTACAGACTAGTTCTGTAAGAAACTTAACATCCATCTAAAAATCCTTAGTATGCATCGTGCAGCACAGCTTAGACCTCAGGAAGGATCTGGCTACATCTTGAAAGGTCATACATTACTCTCACCTGCAAAAGAAACATACGGAAAAGCAACTCTCCCAGTTACCGCCTAAGCATTTTTCAAAACTAGGAAGTAGCTAAATGAGCCTGGCATGCGCTCTGCTAAATGTGGCAAGTCCATCTAAAACAAGAGGAGATGGTGCATTTGGAGTTTCTCTGTAGCAAAAAATACAGGGTATGACTATTATATTTTCCTCACATTAATTCTCATCTGACTGACTTCCGATCTGTCACAGTCGAAAGATCCTTCATGAGGCTCAAAATTATACACACACCACAAAACCTGAGTGCTGTCCACCTACAAAATAGTTTTATTCATAAGAATATGATTCCAGCCTAGACAAAACGTCCCCTCCCACCTCATTCCCTGATATCCAAAGTGTTAACACCTCACTAGAAACAGATTTACATATCTGTTGATTAACTTACTTTGAAATATCTTTGCTGTCACGTTGCCATGGAAATATGACATTTCCAATAGCTGCCCGGTAACTGTAGACTCCCAGGAGCCCGAGTGCCATAGCAATTTTTGAAACCAGGGAGCATCTTCTTTGAACCAGAAAGAAGATCATAAGTAGGGAGACTGCAGCCAAGAAGGAGAGTTCAGATTTATGTTCAGAGCTGGGGGGACAAACAAAAAACAAAGAAAACAAACCTTCAAACCACTGTAATTACTGCTGAACACATTTGACAGAGCCTTAGCTACAGCACTGTATTTCCAAATTAATCACTGCACTGACATCTGTTATGAACTTTCCAAGAAGTATGGTAAAATAGTTTAGTATTTTTAGAAAAGTGGTTTTATTAATGAGGTTTTCTATTCAAGCATGCATGTTTAAAAGTGTAATTATTGTATTCCACTGTATGCTAGTTATTCTGTTAATTATATAAAAACTGAGCTGCATATCGCATAATGGAAAAGGATCTAATGCTTTTGAATTAGGGTTTTGTTATTTATGCATTCTGAAACAGTGCATTTTGCTTATACTACAGCATTTCATTTTCCAGCATAAGGCAGAAAAGATTTTTGCACTATAGAATTACAACTATTCTCCCTTTCTAAATAACTGCACATGCATTTGATTTGTTTAATTTTAGACATAAAATCATTACCTAGCCAAAATGGCCAGAAATACACTTAACATGGTTTAAAACAAACACACAAACACATTAGCACAATATGATCCCCTTAATACAACTACAGCACCTTGTAGTGGATCAATACATACAAGAGATAGACACAAAATCTGCATCATGGACAAGATTACAGAGACAGTTTGTTTGTTGCCCCACATCCTAAATAGGTAACACTCATTCCAGAATCAAGGGCATTTCATTGAGCATGCTGTCAATGTTATGTATTTAAATCTACAGTAATATCAATTAGCACTGCAAAATGTAATGAGGTAAGAGATAAAGATCTGCACTCAACCCATACCATAACTAGCTATGCAATTTCAGAAAGCCCACTGTAATCCAAGAACCCTTGCGTACTGCAAATATTCCCAGTATCCCAAATGACCTAGAACCACTAATTTTGTTAGATTTACTTTCTGTTAAGAACATCGTGTAGAGTGTGAGAGCCAAGGGCTCCATCTCCTGTCTTCCACACTTCAAAATGGGATGATAAAAGATGACTAACTTCAGCAAACTGACACTGAGCCTGGGGTGTTATCTGCATTAACTCGGATCACACTTAGGAAACTCCATTTTTATTTTTGATTTAATCAAAATTATAGTACTTCAAATAGGTTCACTTTCCTATTCTCTAGTATATGCTTTATCAGGAGTTTGGCCAATAACTGTTTCAGCTGTTGTGCTTGCAAAGTCACAGAGGAAAGGATATGGGGCAGAAAAATTGTCCTGTTAGTCCTCCCTGCAGGACCCAGTCAAGCACTTCATACAACTTAACAAGACTGCCGAGAGATGCACTGCTTTCTGTAGACCAGTAGAGGAAAGTGAGAGGAATAAGAATTAGAACACTATGGGAGAGAAAATGTTGTCTTGATGTTTCTCCTCACTATTGTGCTTCCTCTACAGGAGGAGACAGTAGAAGCAGTGAATGGATTGCTGCAGCAACCTGTGAAGATAGTGCATGCACCATCTCTTCCAACCAACACACAAAGAGCTAATTTAGTAGCCACTACATCTTCCAAATAAACCTTTGGGGAAAATTCTAAAAGCTTTCAGGCCATATTCTCCTCGGCTGCTCGTTGTATGAAAGTGAGATAAAAGAAATAGGGGATAAATAACAGCACATCATCATCATCTTTGTCTCTTATTTTAAAGAAGTCAATGCACTTCTGTTAAGAGACTCTTGCAGGCAAATCTAATGTAGCAACACATAAAATTAAAAAAAACATTCCTACCTGTAAGAAGTAATTGCTGGTGCTATATCAAGCAAGACACTCACTAACAGCTGCTATTTCCTACGGTGAACATCTGAAATCATTCTCTAACCCCCCCAAAAAGAAAAAATTCTCAGAGTCCCAGTGGACAGCAAGGGTACGTTCAAAGTCATGTGCAGATCAGTCACCAATGGTGCCTTCTTGACTGCTAACACAAGGATTTATATCCAGTTTGTGTCCAGGTTTTCAGTAACAGTCCTCTGTGATTTCTGGTTTGGATTTTTTTGAACCATGTAAATCTGTTAAAAAAAAAACTACTCCAGTGTTTCACAGAGTTTGCTGAAGAAACAATAAAAGCAAGTGAAGTCAGGTCAGCATAAATCACCTACAGTTTCAAGATTTTCCAGCCAAGATTCTTACAGTTAGGCAGCTAAGTGCATGTTATATTAGCATGTATTTTGAAAGGGGATTGTAGTTGCTCAACACAGAGTCCAGCCATTTAGCAAAGTTTTAAATTATTTTGATATTCTACCCAGAAATACAAGCATAAATGTGTTACTCTGATCTCAGCTGAAATATAGTGGGGTTTGCCCAAAACACAAAATTGAAAGTGAAGAACCAGTAGTTTCCTGAGAGAGAACCTGATGAGGAAGGAGCAAAAAGAGAGCTTTGGCTATATGTTCTTACTGTAACAGCTTGTGGTCTACACTTCCATACTTCTGGTATCAGAATGAAGACTGAATACATCTCCTTCCACTACTTTGACCTCACCTCATCACTGCTTTGACCTCACCTCACTATTGCAAATACAGGTAGAGTGAAAGGAATTATAAATGTGAACGATTCTTATTTTGTGTGGATAAAGCCTTTTTTAATTGTTTACTTTCATTCTACTATGTACAATGGAATACACGGGAGACACATGGTATGCTAGCTTTAGGGGGAAGGGCATTTGGGGATGGTTAAGTACCTAATTAAAAGAATTATCATCTTCCCATGCTGCTGCTTGTCACTTCTCCTCAAGCTGATGCTGTCATTGACAGCTTCACCCCTTCCACAGTGAGCCATGTAGCAGCTCTGACACTTTCCAAGCTCTGACCAAGATTAACAGCCAAATGAAGCTAACTGAATACCAACTAATTAAAAAGAGAACCTGACTTCCAGGTAAATTTAGGGATTGCACGTTCTCTTCTGCTTCATTTACTGTCTGATTTTCTTTTGGCCTTTTTCCCACCAAAGTCTTTTTTTTCCCCTTTGTAGCAGGTTTCACAGAGTCCCTCTGCAAATGACAAAGAACATTTTCCTTATTTCAGCAATGTTGACTGCATCCCTAATAGCCAAATTCAATACTCTACAGGTAGATTGATTATCTGTGTTTTGCTGCTTACATTTCTCCATGCACAAACCTGCACAATACTCTCTTTGCCTCAAATGCTGAACCCCTTAAGCACTGTCCAGATAAACAAAATTATTAGTCTAAGCATGAGCACAGATGTCTAAAGGTCAATACGGGGGGGGGGGGGGGGGGGGGAGGGTAGTTTGTCTGTTAGACAAAATAGAAGGTTGGCTACAAAAAGTCTGAGCAGCTTTAACTCAAACTAACAAGGGTACACATGATCTAAGTAAGGTTCTAATTTCTTATTACTAAAAAATGTGCCATTAAGACATAAATATGCAAATTAAACACATACTAAAAATAGAATAACAATCAACCTTACAGACTAGCAATGCATTTTGGGAAGAAGACTAAGTGCTTTATGCAACTCAGCTTATCACCAACTCTTAATTTATGCTACAAGGACCTAACACATCATCTCAATCCTGATCAAAACACTAGGGAAACAGACATCTCTAGCACCCTGTTCTCTTGTGAAGGAGAAGCAACAAAGATGTTAAAACCTCCAACCAAAGAAGATGAAAGCATGCTTGCCAAATAGGAACTCACAGATACTCTACAAACCACAGGATGTGCAAAGATTTAGTTGTGTTGTTGGACTGATCTTTCCAAAGCTTGTCCAGTGAACCATTTCAGACCCAAGAACTCACCTACATCCCATCACTCAAGTCCAAAGACTGTGCACTTCAAATGCTGCTATTTGGGGAACCTTTTAATGCTATAAAGCAACTAAAGCATATGTCAGCATAGTAGATAGATTGTATTCTCATCTTAAGCTAAAAACTGCCCCAATGATTTAAGTCAGAATGTAGCTCCACAGCAGCCCAAGCCAATGTGTGCCAGGGCTGCCAGGGTTCTGCTCTTTCACCTGCTCCCTAAAAACAGCAGAAAGCAGTTACACCAATGAAAGGGAGAAGGCAGAACTCTTAGCCTGCCATGGCATAGCACTCTGGACTATTCCACAATCCTTCTAAAGCCCCCAGAAGAAGAAGTTTGTGAATCACTACTTCTTTCTCAATGAGATTTGAAAGGCAAGTGGGTTTTTGTAAGGAATGCTTGACAATGGCAGAAAGAAAAAACTGTTTATGTCTGCAGCACTTCAAAAGATGCAGAGACTTCCATATTTTGTTTCTACAGGAATTTCAACAGCAGCAGTGCTGGCTTGCACGTTCTTCTCTTCCTGCATTCCTGTTACTAAGCCAGCCCATTTGCCTGTGAAGCTGGATGGTAAATCAGAGTGCGAAATGATCCATCTGCAAGTCAAGAGCTTCCCACCCCATCTTGGGTTATTTTTCCAGTCACATTTATTCAATGAACTAGTTCACCATACTGACAAATTGACAGCTGTGCTGGTAAAGTACAGGGCCAGTGAGGGGAGGAACAAGACAGCAGTTACCTTACCTGGTAAGGGAAGAGCTCCTTTAACATACCATTATAGCCAAAAAAGCAGTCGTAGCCTAAGACTATAGGTGTAGGAACTTTTCTCTTCTACTTGCTTCAAGACCCAAGCAAATATACCCAATGTGAGGCTATAATTTGGTGGGAAGCACAGGGGGCAATCACCTGTAAAATTCTGAAGTTTTGGTTTTGATATCTAGCTGCTGTACTTCAGCCTTACTGAAGGGGGAGGCAGACAGCTTTAATAATAGGTTGTGATGGCTTTATGAAGGGGAAGTAACACTTAATCAACCTGACAGACTTCTGTGATGAGATGACTATAGCTCGGTGGAAGAGCGGAGAGCAGGCAGTGTTGCTTATCTCAACTTCAACAATGTTTTTAACACCATTTCCCATAACATCCTCACAGGCAAACTGATGCAGTTCAGGCTAGGAAAGTGGACAGTTGAGGAGGACTGAAAACTGACTTAACT
Organism: Morus bassanus; assembly: GCA_031468815.1. Taxonomy (NCBI): domain Eukaryota; kingdom Metazoa; phylum Chordata; class Aves; order Suliformes; family Sulidae; genus Morus; species Morus bassanus. The sequence goes on from CM062600.1 coordinate 32,004,255, forward strand.
GCTGGGCTCACAGGGTTGCAGTCTGTGGCACAAATTCCATGTGGAGGCCAGTAATTAATGATCAACCCCAGGGCTTGGTACTGGGGCCAATACTGTTTGACATCTTCATTAATGGATGATGAGACAGAGTGCCCCCTCAGCAAGTCTGCACACAACACAGAACTGGGAGGAGTGGTTGATACAGATGGGTCTGCTACCACCCAGAGGCACCTCAACAGAGTGGAGAAATGGCCCAACAGGAACCTTATGAAGTTCAACAAGGGGAAGAGGCAAGTGCTGCACCTTGGAACAAATAGCTCCACACACATCAGGACAGACTGGGAGCTGACCATCTTTTCAGAGATGGCTCTGAGCATCCTGGTGGACACTGAGTTGATCATCAGCCAGAAATGTGCCCTTGCAGCAAAGATGACCAACAGCATTATCAAAAACATTACTGGCAGGTTGAGGAAGGTTTTTTTTCCCTGTGTTCAGCCCTGGGTCCAGTTATGGATTACCCAGTACAGAGAAAGATATGGACATACTGGAGCAAGTGCAGTGAAGGACTAGGAAAACGATGATGGGATTGGAGCACCTGTCATACAAGGAAAAGCTCAAAGCACTGGGACTGTTTAGTCTTGAGAAGAGAAGGTTCAGTATGGGTCTTACCAGCCTGATCAGAGGTGGACGGTGTTAAAAAAGATAAAGCCATATTCTTCTCAGTGGTGCCCAGCAAAGAACAAGAGGCAATGGACAAAATATTAAATAAATGAAATCCTGTTTAAACAGAAGGAAAATTTTTTGGGGAAAAAGAAAACAGGTTGCCCAGAATAGTTGTGCAGTCTCCATGCTTGGAGATATCAAGACCCAACTGGACAAGGATCTGAGCAATCTGTTCCCTATCACACTGCTCTGAGTAGGGGGATTGAACCAAATATTTCCAGAGGTCCTCTCCAACCTCAACCACCCTGTGATCCTGTTGTTTTCAAAGATGGACAGGAATTCTGCAGAACATGTCAATTCCAATCGCAGGAGGAAAAAACAAAAAAAAAAAATAGCCTCCTTCCTCCCTTCTACCCCCTCCCTCCCCAACAAAAAAAACAAAATCAAAAAAAAGACTAAGCCAGAACAGGTGTAAACAACCTTGGTTTACCTGAGTGGGTTGCTTGAAAGCTCCTGACAGGCAATAGTGTTAAAGCTGGACATAGAGGATTTCCCAGCTTTTGTTATAAATCAGGAAGCCCTAGAAGCACCTGCTCTAGCTGCAGACTACATTCTACCTGTGCTATCTTCCTGAGTCCCCACATCCCAAGGCTATAACAGGTTTTGCTACTCTATACGCATACCTAGCACCAGGAAATCAGAGGTGGAACCACACTTAGCAAAAGCACCGCTCTGAAACAAACTCAATTTTTCAGCTGCAAGAGTATCAAGTCCTTGTTTCATGACATTGTGGCACTAGTACACTCCAAAGAAAAGGGCTGACAGTCTGAAGAAGACATCTGGCTCAGGAAGTTATTGGGCTAATAAATCTTCGGAAGATGTTCAGGATTAACTATAAAAATCCTCCCAGTCACACCAAATCACACCTGATCCTGCTCACACACTGGCATAGCTCATAACAAAGGAGTCCTCTACTATGTGGGCTTGGGAACATGACATTCCTTCCTCAGTCCCTCACCATCTCAAGAGGACAAATGCATGGTGAAAGCTCTGGTATAGAACAACTGCTATAATGCGATAAATTCCCTCGTAACTCACGTCTCTCAGCACTCATGCCTGTCACAGCAATTAGCATTTTATCTGTGAGGCTGCCAATAAGTAACAAGTCTCATATTTGTTCATTTGCTCATGTCACTATTAATGAATGATGAATGACATTTCATCCACGTGTTGTAAGATACTGGCAAGAAATCTCTATCTTACACAGCACAGCCTCCCCATCTGCTGTCTGCAAAACCTTCACTAGTCAGTCACAGGGTATTGCTTCTCCGTCCACCAGCTGAAGTACAGAAGACAGTTCAAATATCAAGTACTTTTTATGACTGATTAATGGATGTAGTCCTTACAATACTAAAAGGCAGTAGAAAAAGTATAAGCCCTTCTCTGGTATACTTCAAGTTGTAAAAAAATTCCCTTCTTGTTTGTCATACTACACTTAAAAAATTCCTTCAGTTTTCCACCCACATGTTAAATGTCTGTGTTAGACAAGGAAGAATTCTGTGTGCAGCATCTTCTTCTGCAAGTTCATAAAGTTTGGAATTGAGCAGAACTTTCTGCCTTAATTTCAAGGGTTTAACTCTATTAAGCGATTTTTAATTTCCCAAACCAGACACTGTTGACTTTCACATGGAAAATATTTACTTTTTGCCTCTGATAAACTTATCATGTATAATTGGCATTAATTAGATAAGTCATGGTGCAGGGCAAAGATTATAAAGTTTTGATAGTACACAAGGAATTACTCCTGCATGAAATAGCAGTGAAAAATTCCTTAAGTTGCTTCACTGTTTACCTGCTTTGCATGTTCAGAGCACTTTCTAAACAGCAACTGTACAGAAATGTATACACATTTTACCAAACAAAACATACATTAATTGTTAAATAAGACCAAAAGTATGATAATAAATCAGATACCCACCTTGTCAGCCAATGTCCAAAGTCTGGCCGATGAGCCCATTGGACGCCTGTCTGATTCAAGGATCGAAGTAGCCGGCAGCAAATAAGGATGATCCATGGACTTGCTAAGCTTATCCACTTATCTGGTCCTTTTACGAATTCAGCTGAAGAGGTGGCTTTGCCCAATTTTGAATTTCCTGCTGCCGGAATGTCTATATTCTTGCATTCAGAGGCTTCCCCAATACTATCAAAATTTTGTTTCACAATGATGCCGTACTGAGGGTCACGTTCTTTCAGAAGAAAATTATTTCTACAAAGTTCCTGACACAGCACCAAACAAAGAGTATTGATAAGAAAATACCAGGTTTGATGTTCCTCTTCTATAAAACTGCTTGCCCCCAAACTCAAAACATGGCCAATTGTTCCAGCCAGAATCAGCACATCTATTTCTGACCAGCTGGAACTAGACACAACTGGATTCTGCAAACAAAAAAAAATATAGCAGTGGTGAAAGCGTACAAAAATTTCACTTTAAACATTCATAGTGTGCTTACTGTAATTTCCTCTAAGAAAACAAAATAAAACAGTGAGTCAAGTTATTTCTATCCTGACAAATCCCAAAAATTTATAAAAGAATCATTTTAGGGTAGCCTATTTAGCTAGCATCATAACATAATCATACTGTTTAAAATGACATTCTGTTTAAGGGAAAAAACTTCTCTATGAATAATCATCACAACTGTATAGACTCCCTACCACCCTGTGACAGAAGGTTTGAAACAAGCTCTCTCCCCGTTGCACATTCATAGAAGTAAAAATAGAAATCCTGCAGAAATGAAATCTGAGATACAGATAATAGGTAATTTTCCAATAGTTTAAACATGTGCTCCCCTGAACTCAAGTACAGTGACAGCCCTCACTACTCAAATTAACAAAAGTTACTTGCAGACAGTCTGATGGCACCCCTTAACCTTGCTTAGTTTGAAATATGTGTCTTTCATCATAAAATCTACTTTAACTGTTACCCATTTATTATTTACTTCACATACTGTGCCTATCTAAAACCACACTATTCTTTGTCTAATGCTTCCATTAGTTTGATTTCCTGTTTGCAGCAGCTACTTGAAACTGCCTCATCATCACTGCCGTTGATGATACATTTAAAAAGAGAGTGTAAGGACACGAGGAAGGTGAAAGCATCTGTTTCATTGACATTATCAGGTAAAGGACCATTTTCAGCTCACAGGGAACATGAACTAACAGGGAAAGCCATAAAAAGACCACATAGAGACACAAACCTGATAAGCAAGCACAAAGGGAGGTCATAAAGATGACCAAAACTCTTCAGCCATTAATTGACAAGCCATTAAGAAACCACAGGCATAGCTCTGAAGAGCATCAGCCTGGACTTTGTAACAGATAAGGAGGAAGTGACAGACCATGAGTATTATGGATATCTGAGGGCACCTGTGGATCTATGCAAACTCATTAGGCAATGCTTCAGGACAGTGTCAAAGGTGGGGGAGAGAGGGTGGTGAGGAACAGGCTGGAGGTAGGGGGCAAAGTGAGAGGAGGAAGGATAAAAGGACCTGTCATATGTAAACAGGCGCCAGTCAGCGCACTTCTCGGTGCCTGATCACTGTGGTTTATCCCATCTTATTAAATCCTCTCCTATCTACCCTTCTATGCAACTCCACTCTCTGTCCCACCTTTGGGTGCTGCAAGGCCTTACTGCAATAAATGGGAACAAGCTTGCATGCCAGCAACCTGAGACCAGAGTGAGTGAAAGCAAATGCCAGCAACTTGAGTGGGAATGCAGGTCATTGGACCCACATGCCTATTATGCCAGTGACTGCAGCGCGTGAGGGTGCACATGCCAGAGACCATAGTGGGGACCACAGGCCATCAGGACTGTGTGCCCAAGGTGCCAGCAGCTAGAGGGATCAGAGTGCAACAGAGGTCAGGGTGTCAGCAATGGGAAAAATGACCACGGATCACCAAGCCTGTAAGTCTGCATCAGAAACTGAAGGGCCCATTCTGTGCACCTATGTGTAAGAAGTCACAATGCCACTGACTGGAGGGACCTCTGTTTAACTTCTCCTCAAAGTCCGAGCAGTCTCCATCTGGGGATGCACACCTGGGTTCCAGCAGCAAGGCACGACAAATGCTCCAGCCCTGCAGGCCACCAAAGCCAGCACGGGCTTCCTAACATACCTTAACAAATGGGGTTACATACTTGTGGAGCATCTGGGGAGAGACACTATCAAAAAAATCACCCTTTACCATTTTATTTTCTTATTAATTTTTCCTCTATTAGAGAATATCAAAAAGTATATCTTAAACTGTTATTTTAAACACCTGATAAACAACAACTTAAAAGCCAAATCAAAACTACTGCATGCCATTTTTACTTCAGAACAAAGATCCCTGAACCTATTTTCACGTTAATTTCTTTAACTGCAGACTTCAACTACATCATCCTCCTACATTTGACCTTATGAACAAACTTCAGAAAAAGTCTTGAATATTCATACAGGTAAGTCTCACAGACTACTTACTGACATTCAAAGATACACAGTGTACTAAGACTCCTGAACTGTTCAAATTGTTCGTTAGAAGAATATAGAAACTCACTAATCTTAAAGCAGGTAACAATAAAGTCGGTGTAAACAATACAAATATCCCTGAGCATCTTAGATACAAGTCTCACTTATGCTTAAGACGCAGCGTATGTATTTTTGTTCAATAAGCAAGATTATTGAATTGTTCAATAACAATTATTTTGTTCAATAAGCATGGAGAGGACAACAAACAGTTGATGCAAGAGGCTAGTTAACACTATCCAGAATTTTGCTTTGAGCAAAACAACTTTTGCAAAATCAAGACTTTAGAGATGTATGTGAAAGAATGAAGGAGGTATAAAGTTATCACCTATTCACATCACATCCATTTCATGTGTTGTTAAAGAAATATATTACACCGAAGTCACTTCACTTAAAAAAACCCCACAAAAAAAAAACAAAACCAACAAAAAATCCCCGTGACATTATACACAATAATGGGGAAAAGAACACTAAAAGTTTAGTGCAAGAACAGTCAATCTGAAAAACTGCCCAGGCCCAATCTGAATTTACTAGCATTTGAAATTTCTTTGGTGCTCTGAAGACCACTCCTTTTTGTTTAGTGTTCTACTCTGGAAATCAAATACCATAAGCTACATTCTGGAACAGAAGGACAAGGTAGAGATGTAGTCTGTGCAGAGACCAAAGACCATGAAATTCACAAACCTGAGACAAGAACAGTACATGACTAAACTACAGAAAGTTTCAAGTCCAATAATTCCATCATGCTGACCTTAAACGTCTTGGCTAACTAAATAATGAGAGAGCATGTAAGCACCATCTGCTTGCAGAGACAAAGGAATCTGAGATCCTGAACAAATAAGAATGAACCAGTCTTCAATACAATTTGTCTTCTTTATAAGACATAACATAAAATCTATATAAGGATTGCTCTCTTGTATCTGGTTGCTGTCAGCACTGATACGAAAACTGAAGAAGTGATGTATTATCATTGAGGAAAAGCCTCATGACCATGATAGCATTAGGGTGAAATGTCCCAGTGTCAGAAATCCATACTTCTTGCCTGCTTGTCTGACTCTCACAACTCCAGTGAAAAGAGAAAAACCTTACTCCTATACTCACATCAAAGGGTTAAAGTCCAATGGCATTTATTGATAAACCACATTTCAGACCAGAGTTAGTCAGTATGCAAAATGAAAAATTATCCTGCATATTATAACCTCCTGAGCCTTCATGATCTAAGAAATACTGAAAATAGCTTTATCAAGTTTTTCTAAATTTACTGGTAATCCCACATATATGAACTGTGCCTTATTAGGAATGCCATCAACACAGTCTTTTATACAACCTGACCTTAGATTACTTAGATTTTACTTAGTTTTTAGATCTGGTTTACAGGCACAGAAATATAGGTCCTACTCTGATATTCACAGTTCTGTCTTTCTAGGTGCTGAACACCTCCAACCCTCAGGAAATCAGTAGGCACTCCAGATAGTAGAAGACTCGTATGACTCACACCAATATCTTGGCAAACACACTTAATACAGAATCTTTGGTTTAGAAATTTATAAATGCCAGGCTTTCAATTTAAGCCTATAATCTGCCAAGCCAAAGTAGCTTTAACATTCAATGTATTAGCATTAGCAATTACGTAATACAGAAACTGACCTCTTTGCCCTATCTTTGAAAATATCTTGCTAACTTGCAGAAGTGCCAGTACATAAACAATGGAATATACGCAACTCTGCCAATGAAACCTGTATTTTCTTCACTTTGAAATAAAACCCTCTGTAGTCTATCTTCTGGGTCCAATTCCAGTTATGTGGCTTCTGTATGGTTGAGAGTAAAGCTCTTCCTCACAAAAATTAACCACCCATAGTGAATGCCTAAGGAATTTTACAATCACTTTTCAGCTGAGAAATGTTTTACTTTTCATGCTCACCATCATCTAAAATTTAAATACTTATCATTCTGTTCCCTTCTGATATTTGAGCTCCCTGCACCCAGTCTTGATTCCCAATGATGATAACTTTCCTATGACAGAGTACTACAGACCACACTTGCTCATACATTTTCACAGCAGTTTGGGAACATTTTGGAAAGCTACCCAGTAAAGGCCCCATTTAATCATCTTTTTTTCCCCCCAAATCAAAAAATGCAAAAAAATGTTTAGGTACAATTGCATAAAAATATTTTATCACTCAATTCAGCAAAGAATACTACACAGCGGAAGAAAAAGAAAAATATTTTTAAATGAACAGGGTATTTTAAAGTAAACAGAAAGGGGCACATTTGCTTACATAATGAAAAAAACACTATAATTCTGCACAATTAAAATTTTCAAAAGCTGTGTTTGACATGCTTTAACTTTTGTATTCTATTTTCAAAAAACTATTGGCTTTGATTTCTGTCAGAAATGGGAAAAAAATACAACTACTAGTAGTAAATACCGTATTTAAGTCAACTACTAGGCAATTACAGTGACGCTATGAACAAGAAGCTAAAATTTTTGACAATTTTCTGGAATTTGTAAAGGGCTGCAGAACTATTTAAAGCCTGAAGTGTCATTAAAAGAAGGGACTGGTGCTGCTAGAAACATAGTAATCAGAATCTATAAATAACAGTCAGGAAGCAGATGCTAACACTGCCTGCACTGGTCTTCAGAAAATTCATGAACTTGGTAATCAGTTTCTATATTCAGCCACAGTGGAAAAAAAGCATTACAAATGAGCAGCACTTCAGAGAAATCTTTAGATGTGAACGGAAACAATTTGAAGAAAAAAAGCTCTGAAGCCATTAGCAGGAGAGCTTATCTTAATTACTTTTAAAATACCTACATTTTATTGTATAGCATGAGCTTAGAAAAGGCTTTTAGCTTTCTTAACTGGCAAGACCTTGATTCAGGATTCTAATCCTGCCGTCAGAAGAGCAGGGCTTCAGAGGTCTTTCAGAAGTGGAGCCCATATGCAGATTTGCACTGTGGAGATGCACATGTCACAGACACTTGGATTCCTTATACTCCTAACTCACATAGAAGGCCCCTCAAGATGAACAAACAGCATATACAGACAACCAGTTTCTCCCCCAAAGTCTAGGTATTCTATTGGAAAAGGGGCTGGAAGATGGGACACTAATGTTTGTGAATTATAGTGTACCAGTAAATAACATCTCACATCCACACTGCAAGCAACATCAGATAACCCACTGCTCCTTTCACATTCTCCAGGCCCGACCTTTGTATAAGCAGGCACCTGCAAAAAACCCCACCATATCGTTCTGCAACAGCCCTGAGGCTGGTAAAAATGTAAATCAAGTACAAGTCACTACTTTTCTACGTGTCTGAAATGGAGGAAGTTACTAACCAAACCTACAAATTATTTCAAGCTTCCTTTGGAACTTTAACAGAGACAGCAAAGCCTATCTGACTGATGAGATGAGATATATACCCAGCAATCCAGTCACCTATGGAATAGGATTGAAGATAGGATGACGAAAATGGATTTCTACCCATCTAGATACAAAGCCATGTCTGCCCAACCAGAATTACTATTGCTTACACTTCATAAGACATACTTCAGCTTCCCACATTTTCAGATATGTCTTAGGTAGGAATATAATCACAGACAGACCTGGGATGGAGAATCCAGTACGTTTTATTTCTATCTGCCCCAGCCTTGGAAAAATAAACACACAAATGTTCTGGAAAACATTGCTGAAAACCTCCTCATTCGTGTATTATCAACTTGAAGCAGATGATCTGATTATCTGTTGGTGTGTCCTGAGGTCCCAGGTAGGTAAAACTACAGAAAACATGAATGCACCGATTTCAGATATTCCCCCACCTTTCTAGTTCAAACAGGAAACACTTGAATTGATAACTGTCCCATTACAGCCAAACGGAGATATTTTCAAAGGTGACATGAAACTAAGCATCTTCATGTCCAAGAAACACTAACTGATCCCTGTCCTAAAATTTCAGAAGTGTTATTGCCAGTGATACCAAATTTCACTTGTGAATAAAAAGGGGTTTGTCCACTTCTTGAATTCCAGATGGTCTCATAATTGGCACCAAAGAGGAAAAGGAGACATGGTGCTGCTGAAACATCCTTCTTCAAGCAACGGGGGATTGAATCTAAAGCCCTAACATCAACCAGGGAGAAAGCTCCAACTGCTGTTGTCTCTCATATGCAGAATGTGGGGTGCTGGAGACAAAGATATGAAACTGGATACAGTATCCTGGATATAATTTCTAATCAGTTTGACTGGTTTTGCTCAGTTTGTCCTCAAAGGCAGATGTACAGACAAAGCAGGGGTGGGGCAGGAAGACAACTGAAATAGAAGGGGTAGATAAAGACTTCTCACACATACTGTTGTCTGTGCTCCCTAGGCATAACTGGCTAGGTGGAATCATCAGAAATGGCCAACAGATTATGGGTATGGAAATGGCACCTCCTCCTCTAAAGTTCCTCAGAAAGATTCAATCTAAAAGCAGAACAGCATGGATTACATGGGTGCTTCTTTTTATGCGTTCCTTAAGGAATTATTTGCCTCCATCAGGGAGCTAGCAATTAATTCCTTTCATAAGAAAAGCCTTTCCACCCAACTCAAGTTTTGAATACCAGGAGACATTTCACAATTGCTGCTGTGATCATTAACAGAGCAGCTGTATTAGCAATACATAAGCCATCTGCAGGAAGTTGTTCACACCAGCAGCTGTCTCTCACCAACAAGGATGAAAATGTGCCAAGAACAGATAGGAATGAAACCCTAAAACTCAGGCCAAACTAAAAAGGCAGAGCTCATACTTGTCAACCAATACTTGGTAACAGCCTATTCTAAATTTAGTAATAGCCAAGGAATAGTGGCATCTTCCTAGATTCCTCTCTTTGACCTAGTAGGAAAGCATTTTTTCTGTGTCATATAAAGTTACTTAAAAGTTACTCCTACAGTAGTGGGTGTCATAAGGAATTAACTCATCCCTAGTCATATAACAAAGATTTCTGGTCACAGACAGACTGAATTGCTTTGAGACTATCAGCCTGGAGGAGATAGCTATAATCTGTTGTCATTGCTCTCAACTCCATTGAAGTGGAGCATCTGTAAATTTTATGCAGGTCTAGACAGTCATCATTTTTAGGTTCTTACTGTTCACTAGAATTAGAAAAACTGGTAACAATTAAGATGAAAAATGAGCTTGTGTTCCATAGTTGTGGGTTTCTTTTATCATTGCACAGCAAGTAAATGTTAAGTTTCTCCAGAATACACTGGATCATAAATTATTATTCCAAGACCATATTCTTTTACTTTTTCTAAAAATAATTTCTACCTTGTTTACAAAAAAATACAGAAAACTAATAAAGGCCCTAAGTAGAACAACTCAGAAATGGCAGAAGTGAACTGAGTCCATTTAAAGACCAACATCCCCCTAAGTACCAACAGTGTTAACAAACTGTACAACCAGATATCTCATTCAGCAGATTTCTCCATTCAAATTGATTAATTTTACTTACTTCTTTCATTTGCCTTTAAAAAAAAAAAACACACTAGAATTACTAGCTTTGGCAGCAAAACAGCTAGAAGCTGATTTTATGGTGTGACTGACAGTTCTTGGCATACTAAGTTTCACAGTGAAAGAAGAGTAAGACATCGCAAATTCTATTTCCTTGGAATTACTTGAATTCTATTCAATACAACAATAAAACTCATCATGTACTTTACAGAAGGTAACTACTCGCACAACTAAGAACATTTCTGAGCAATCCACAGATTGTAATAACCTCAATTTCTGAAACTTAAAAAACTTAAATAGTTTAACTTAAAAAGTAGAAGAGACATTAATTTTTGCTCCCTCAGAGTTTCAAAACTATTTTTAGAAAAGCATTAAGAATGCAATATAAGAAAGGGTACTGGCAAAGTATTTTGCCAGTATTAGTCTAAGATCATTAACGTCTGTGGTATTTGGGAAAGGACAGGTCATCACCAGTGCATGTTGTTGCAAAATATCATAAATCTTGCTTTAATTGCAATTGTGAAACATCACGGTGTAACAACATAAAATTAGTACACAGCATAACTGTTTCTGATCTCATCAAATCAACTGCAAAATAGCTTACACTAATTAGAACATTTCTTAAAGTAATGTGAAAATAAGCGCTTCTTTGATGTTCATTATAGCAGTTGGTATCATGCCACAGTGAACGCACCACATTTCAATTACAATTTTAAATTATTCAAATTACATTGCAAATAACAATTTAAGTACACACAGAGAAGAGTTTTGTAAAACTATCTGAAAGTATGCCATAAAGAGCAAAACATTCTGAACTGTAATTAACGCATGCTCTCACCTTCAGTGGAAGTCTGGAATTCTCAAAGATCTTTGCAATAGCAGATAAAATACCGCACATAAGTGCAGAAATCAGCATCATCACTCCAACTGCTGTTAACCAGGACATACTGCAGAAATAGCATAAACTTTCTGCCGATGTGCATACAATGACATGCACTGCACACAGCATCAGACACATCAAGTAAAACAGTAGAGAGAACAGTGTAGGAGAGAGGGGCACTTCAAATTCTGCCCGGCTGCTCAGGGCTTTTGGTATGCTGAGCAAAAGCAGCAGCAGAACCTAGAAAAAAATAGAGAATTAATAGTTAAAGAACTGGGGTTAGCTAAAACATACAGTGAGAATTCACACAAAAAAAATCATACTGTTATCCATGTCACTCTGCTAGTATACACACTTCATCAAAAAAACCTGTGAAAAACTATGCTGGATTTTTTGACCCCAGTAAAATATTACCATATAAATGGCAGAATCAAAGATTGTGTTTTCATTTATTAAGAGCTTGGACACACAAGTTACCAGAGTTTTATAAACTACCATGTGCCTCCTCACCTGTGGTAACTGATCACATGCATGATCTTCACTCACTGCAGAAGTAAAAGTTTTTAACTCCCAGTATCAAAATACTTCCTAAGCGAAGTCCACTATTTGTCACCTGTAAATGCCTAAAGGTACATATACACTGTACCAAAGCCCATTTATCTCACAGTGTGTGAGATATGCATACACAGAGATCCTGCTGAGTTAAATTGCTTCCCAGACCAGAGAAAGTTCTCATACTACCACACAAGCATATGCTGCATTTCAAGCTTATGAATTCTCCCAGTATTTATTTTTTGTACCTCTCCTCATCTTAATTTGATTTATTGTTTTTACTTTTGCTTTGCTCTAACCTGCACACAGATCAGGCAGAATTCCAAGTTTTCTCTCAGGTAACTGTAGCAGTGGAGATGAATAACATCATGAATAATTTCTGCTACCCATGTACAAACCTTTATAAGTAAAGAGAAAATTCAGCCACATGCTAAAACACTTTGCAAGGGGCACAGATGGAGCTAGGACTAGACTAAGCTCAATCAGCTTGTACTAGGGCAAGATTAAAACAAATAAAGATAAAACCAACTGTATCAGACCATTGCCAACCTGTAATCTTTCACTGTCACTTGTGAAGACCTCTGCCTAAAATTTTTCCCACAATACAGTGAGGTAAAGTAGACTAAAAAAATCCAATGCATTGCAGTAGTCTTCCTTCTTCTTCGTATTCTACTTCACACAGTTCACTTGGTTGTGAAAATATGAGGTTTCACAATATCAAACTGGCTTAGGTCTTACCTTTTAACACAGCACTTACAATTAAAACAAAGACAGCACTCATGATAAGAAATACTCAAATTGTAGTTATCTACAAATCTAAATTTAGCTCTTTTGAGCAAATGCACTGTTATCAATTCATGTCCCAGAGGTATTCTCCTCATCTGAAATACAGGATAAATGGTATTTATAGCATGGTGTAGTGTAAAGTCACCTGCGAGATTCCCTATCCTTATTTATTCAGTGAGGGTGGAAAACACATATCAAGACAAAAAGATTTTTGGAAAGCAAGGCAGTTTCTTGAGTACTGCTCTGGAGAACAGAAAGAACTCCAGCAGTTTTACAGCAAGTCTTACAGTCATGCTGACCAGGCTCTTGTCAACCAAAATTTTCATGGTTAGTAGCTGCATATTTCTTTTGATGAAGGCCCATTGAGTAAAACACTTGACATCTGTTCTGTAGAAAAAGTAAGCACCTACAACTGCATTACAGAAAAAAAAAGAAATCCAATGCTTCAGGTCCAAAGTAAATGTCAAGAGCTTGAATGCATAGGTTCCCAAAACAATGGAACAAAAACAAACAAACAAAAAAAAAACCAAACAAAAAAAGCACTTCCACTTTGGGCTGAGCTTTGTCCACCCACAGACTTGTCATTTGTAGAGCAGGAACAGAACCTACCATTTCATTTCTCAAGGGCACTGTGGAACTAAGTCCTGTGAAGCAGTCAGCAGGGTGATAAACCCCATTGAGCAGTCTACCAGAAAGCCATCTCAGATGTACTGTGTACACAGAGAACAGTGCATAAGAGAGAAGGCATAGAGCCCTGCCAGGACAAAGGAGACTCAAATAGTAAATAGCTGCTATTATCCATTCCAGGCATTGAACAGGATTAGTGCTACAGCAGTTACACAGTCTTGCGTGTGTGTGGTGCTGTACAAGGACTAAATTAAGCTTGGAGTAGGTATTTCCATCCTAGGGAACAATGCTCATTCCTACAAAAGTTGACACTTGTGTCACCTAAAAGGTCAGTGCAAGCTTCTGTACGTAAGAGTTCAGTGTCCAGGCATGGTATCCCTTCAGCGTGGCTCTCAAAGCATTACCACAGAGGCTATTTCCAGCATTTGAGATTTGCCCAAAATAGCAATTGTAGAGAACCACTTAAAATTCCAGACATGGGATATCTTATCTTTACTCCTGCAGTATGAGATATGAAGCGGCAACACAGCACCTTACAGCAAGTATTTATTTCAGGGCTCTACACCTATCAGTACAAAGAATGATTCTTGGAATTGTGAAAATTGCCCACCCAAGGTATTGCCTGTTCTGAATGGCTACACTCACTGTTAAACAAAGAGGAACAGGTAGGAACTTACTAGCCAGACTACTTTTTCTTTTTAATGCCGTAAGGCTACTCAAAAAGTAGAAGGGTAACTAATACGGGATTAATTTAAGTTGTAGCACACCTGCATATTTACTGTAACTAGTTACACCAAAACATAAGTGTCTTATATCAAAAGCTCTCTGGAATAATTTTCAAGGCTGTTATACTTCAAAAAGAATATTAACCTCATCCAAGCAGAAAGTGAGCCAACTCCAAGAGTTCACACTCAGTAATTCTGAAGACCAGTAAGACTATACACTAAGTAGTCAAAACCCAGAAACTTTTTTCTATGAAAACGCTAGTGCACAAACATAAATGTATTTCTGTACCTCCATAATGATCACAGTCCCCACCATCATCGAATACATGTCATATTGTGCCACTTGTTTGCTTAGTGAAGAACTCAGAGTCTTCAAGGCCTCCAAATATTGCTTCAGGACCTTTTTGCCAAGATTTAAGAGTATTTCTGAATTATTCCCCTCTAAATACAGTTTGATCCAATTACCATGGGACTTTTCTGCTATCTTGAAATATTCATATCCAGGATCTAAGGAAGGGAAAAAAAAAAAAGAAAAAAGAAAAGAGGTAAAAGGATCCATGAACAAAGGAGGATTAATTAGACATGTGATCATATTCTTATATTTGTTTGTATAGTGTAAAAAAATTGCTATGGAGGTTGAAATTTTTTCATACCTAGAAAGTTACTTTATCTTCCTGCAGCAAGACCATAATTGCTTTTATTCTGAGTAACTGGTTCATTAATCCCTAACCTGATAAAATGTCAAGACCTCGAAAAGTGACAAACATACTAAAACATACGTTTTCTCTTACAAAAGTTTTCCAGGACAAACTTATTCAAATGCTTTAAATCCTGAAAAAAGTCATGTTTTCCACTGGAGCCACTCATTATTCAGGCCATATTGTACAAGCCAAGTGGGAAATGATCAAATAGCTTATCTCTGGAGGAAACAAAGGACACACACCCCCACCATATTAGGGACCTCAATTATGCTGCAAAGCTAGTGAGAGTCAGTTGGTAACACAAAATTAAACACACAGGATGCGAGATTTTGAAGCAGTAATAGAAAAGTTAACAGCTGAAATGCACAGTTTGGCTTCAGGCATTTGGACTATGAAGCTGGTGCAAAGCAGTCCTCAGCAGTGAAACTTAGTAATTCTGTTGTAGTGTAAGGATGGCCCACAGTCTAACTTGATTAAAAAAGAGAAAACCTGATGCTGCCACCAACCTATGGAAGCAAGTCTCTTGTGGCAGATGGAGATCTCATGATGGCTTATCTACATCTAAAAAAATTCTGACCTGAAGAAAAATAAACAAAAACCAAAACAAACCCAAACAAATAATAAATTAAGAAAAACTCAGAAAAACCCCAACCTCCAGCACACAGATCTGTTGTCTCTACCAAGGTATGATTTTCTTGTAGAAATCTAGTCTTCATTAAGTCTTCTGATAAATATATGTGTAGACGGGACTGTGGGTGAACATTGACAACACATATGAAGACTGTGGTCTGCTTTCAGAACGGGGGATGAGGACAAGACTACCACTAGACTATGTCCCTGAAGGAAGTAATTTTAAATCAACTCACTACATTTCATAAATAAGGAACCACTGAATTCTGCAGGTTCAGGTTTTAATGTAAGTATGCTTTTTAATATAGGTACAGAGACATCGCACTTTTCTTTCTCTCTTATACTGCAGAAACATGTCTGCATTACTCTATTCTCTCTAAATTTATTTTAAAAGCTTGAGTAAGGACAACAGAAGACACAGGAAGGAAGCAAACAGCCAAATCCTACATTTTAGAAGTCCTTTGCAAGTACAGCAGCAGTAGCTTTTGTCCTACATGTATTTCCCCTCACCGGTTATTCCACAGAATCCTTACTTTACACCAACTGTTCTGCTTGATAGATGCCAGAGGGTAGGTGTGGAGAGACAATGATTCAAGTCAATTCAAAGGACACAGGAAACTATTTTATTCTCCCATCAACTACTGTTGATTTTCATCATCAACTTTCCCATTATTAAACATTTACACAGAAAGCTGAGTCTTGATAGTCTTTTTACTTCCCGAAAAGATATATTCAGCAGTGACAATAACCAGATTCTGCAGGAGAAAACAAATAAGCATCATTTTGTCCACATGTGAAAAAAAAAAAAAAACTGTCAACACTCACTACAAGCTTAAATGTAAAAAAATTAAAACAATTTCTGCCAAAATTATTAGTGTGGGTCCTACATGCACCTGAAGAGCATTCTATTCACTTCATGTAAGTTTAATTTCAATAGTATTTATTTAAAATAGAACAATTAGGTCAGTTTCTGTGTTTTATTGTAAATGTGGAAAACAGTGCTGTTCCTGAAAGCACTTAAGACATGTTTTCCTTCTTCATTTTATAGGTGCATCACCCCATTCTCCAACATGCCATATGATATTTAAAATATTAGTCACTGAGTATCATACGCAATCACAACATAAATTCAGTCAACAACACAAGGAAAGCAAGAGTATAACTTTCAGAAACTTGTATCTCACTGAACATTACACTATGTGTGAACATTCCCATATATCTGTATTTTTTGCAAGAAATAAATGTTTAGTTTCACTTCACATTAATAATCCTTGCTACTTCCCTGCAATTTCACTTGAAAGTTAGTGACAACTTAAGGGTAAAAAGGCCAATTCGGAAATTTTTATATAATGAGCCTATCATTATCTTCCCATCTTGCAATCCTTACCTTCTCAGCTAAAAGTAGGGCAAAACATTTGCTGTACAGTTTCAGATGACAAGGATTAAAGCAATGACTGAAGTAAGTCTGGTGTCAAACACTTAAGTTACAGCTCATTTTTACTCCTCGTAGATCAGCAGTGTACCAGACTTGGAAAAAAAACAGCAGGTTCTTTGTTAAACCTTTTCAGCAAAAGTATAATATTATACTCAAACATTTTTAATTTTATTTCAGGGGGAAGAAGATGAATTAAGTATTTCTATTCGCAATTCTTGTACAGTTATGAAAGAATTGTGCTTACCATTTTTAAGTCTCTTATCACTACAAGACACCTTGTGTTCTACTACAGGCTGAATTCAAAGTGAGAATTTTAGAAAGCAATGTTTAACTCGGAATGTCCAGTCTGATCTCCCAAGACTTCTAACAGACTCCAAAGCATGTAACAGACTCCAAAGCATGCTGATCCTACTACGCAGGAGGCTTGCAGGTATCTGCTACAATTCAGCCAGCAACAGCTGCCAGTGCGCATGGAGACTTCCATTTCCCTACTGTAGTTCTTTAAACAGTGAATTCCCTAGAAAGTTCCTCTTTCAGTATATTTGAAATAAGAGTTAAATATTCATACTTTTGAGGAAATCCAGAAATCCAGAAAGAATCATCTCAAATGAGCTTTAATCAAACTGAGATTTGACATGACACTATTTCATTAAACAGAACATTGAAACGAGTTGAAGTTATATTTTGAAATCTAAATAAATTCTCTCCACATCTGCTGCTGCTGTTCTGCTCCCTTTTCGTGCTTCTTGCCCAGTCTCCTTCTTTATTCCTTTTAGCATTTTTATTTCACTCTTATCTACCTCCTTCCATGCTACTGCCCACCAGACCCATTCTGTCCATGTTATGGAAGATGACTGTTCTAGTCAAATCCATATTTGTATCTTCAATATATATTAAGTGAATGATTTAAAGATCCTACAGAAAGGAATAAAGAACCACAGTTACCAAATTTCCTTTGAAAACTCCAATAATAGCTGTTCAATGGCACATTTGTATGCACTAAGTACAAAATGAGAAGAGTCATAGACTCTGGGTTGTTGCAGAAATATTTTGGTAACTGGTGGGTAACATTTGCAAGTCACTCCTGCATGGGATACTCACAAGACAAGTTAAACGATGCAAAATCCGAAGTGAGCTTGCCCAGCTACAGGTTTCCCAAAGAACTGGCAATGGTTTACTTGCATAGTATCACATTAGCATTCTCTGCTTCAGCCTCCCTCCAATATTATCACAAGCAAATGGCTATGCTTCCCAAGCATCCGTTTGATAACAATCTCTCAGTTCCAGGCACAGGCAGTCACCATTTAAAAAAAACATTATAAATACAAGAATAGATAATGTAAAAGTGACTTCTCCAGTTTCAGTATATAAATCTCCCAGTTACAATCAAATTATTTCAGTCAACACATGCATCTAATACAAGTTCCAGATTAGTTCCACATTGAAAAGTGGACACTTGTTTTAATAACAACATCCAACTTGCTCTCAAGCGTGACTCTTCATTCCACTGTGAATAGCCTCTCAAAGAAACAATCCTAGTTCATCATTCAGAGAAATGTTCAGAAGTACAGAACATGATGGAAGCATTACTAGATACCTACAGCTGCCTACCTTATGCTTAGGTATAAACTCACTTAGAAACCCAGAGTGTGTTTCTAGATACTTCTCCTTTCAGCTTCTTCAATTTTGCCAGTTGCTTTTACTCCCCTTTGCCAGACTTTTTTTTTAGCTGCTTGTGTCCATCTCTGTCAAAAGAAAACCTAATGCCTCATATTAGCATTTATTAGTATGTTTCAAAAAGTCTTTTTCAAAATAATGAAGCCCTTAGTTGAGATTCAAGTTCCTCATTTAAAATTTAATTTACCTGAAGATAGGTTTAACTGTGAAGATTCCTTTGTACCTCAATAAATCAAAACCCAAGTCCCATGAAATGCTGTACCACCTCTTGGCTTGAAAACCCATGTTTGTACCAACAAACATTGTTGGGGGGGAAGAAAAACGTTATTCAGCTGCCTCCATTCTTCTCTTTATTAACAGATATACATAAAACACACTTGAAGACCAAGATATTTTTGTGTACTGTTCCAGTTTGTTATTAACATTAGGGAGGCTGAATCCAGGCAACTGCATGGCTTCTTCATGAAACAGCATGTAAAGGTCATTCTGCCTTCCCATCTGTGATTCATCTCAATTGACATCTAACTTCATCTTTTTGCATTAGAAAGGAAATGAATATTGCACCAAAAATGAATCTATACATTATGCTATAGCTTACAATGGGTTTCTTACCATGACTCAGTCATCATATTCAAGGTACTAATAGCTGGTGCCCTGTCTCTGCTGCAAACTACAATACTCTCCGCAGGAATTCCATGTTTTCCCCTTCAGACAAACCTCCTCCTTTTGAGCTGAAGAGTTGAAAATAATAATTTTTAAAAAAGCAGCAAGGCTTAGGCTATCCCTGCAAGTATCTTTCACTTTAAGCTGAAGCTCCAGTTATGGGTGTTTCTCTTAGCATTCAACTGAAATGTTATGATCCACCAGCTGTTACTAGCTGAAAATCTTCATTGGAAAGCTTGAACCTGCAGCAGCAAATGTGAAAGAGATGTTTAACTGGGTTATCTTCTGGGGTTTCTCTCCCTCAAAAAACCCGGCAGCACACCTGCTTTGTGGAATTCTGAAATGGTATGGCCCAAGACTTGTCAGCACAACTCTGGTGAGTGTGCAGATGGTCCACAAATAAAAACCAAATGCTCAGCGCAGGGTGAGCTAGGGCAGATTGCTCAGAACTGTGTCCAGTCAGGTCCTGAATATCTCCAGGTGTGGAGACTCCACAACCTCTCCAGGC
This sequence comes from Morus bassanus, assembly GCA_031468815.1. NCBI lineage: Eukaryota > Metazoa > Chordata > Aves > Suliformes > Sulidae > Morus > Morus bassanus. Next base: position 32,024,128 of record CM062600.1, read on the forward strand.
AACTCATGCCAGTGTTTGATAACCCTTACATAAAAGAAGATTTCTTTCATTTAAACAAAATTTCCTGTATATCAATTTATGCCCACTGCCTCTCATCTATTCACTGGGCACCACCAAGCAGATCCTAGTTCAATCTTCTTTATTCTCTCCCATCACATATTACCTACACTGATAAGATCGCTGCTGAGTCTTCTCCTGTCCCAGCTGAACAGTCCTAGCACCCCCAGCCTCTCCTTGCGTGACAGATGTTTATCACCTTCATGGCCATTCATTGTACTCGCTACATAACATCCATGTCTTTCTTGTACTGCACAGCCCAGAATTGGACCCAGAACCCCAGATGTGGTCTCACCAAACCTGAGGAAAGAAAAAGGATTGACCTCCTGATGGCTGTCCTCCTAATGCAGCCTTGGATGCTGTTGGTTTTCCTTCCACAAAGGTGTATTGCTGGCTAATGTTCAACTTGGTGTCCCCAAGGAGCCCTTGTCCTTCTCCACCAAGCTGCTTTCCAGCCAGTCAGTACGATTTGCACTGGTGGATTATTTTGGATTTTTGGATAAGGTGGATTTGCACTGCATGGGATTATTTCTTCCCAGGCGTAGGATTCAGCATTTCCCTTTGCTGAATCTTAAGAGGTTCCTGTCAGCCCGTTTCTCCAGCCTTTCGAGGTACCTCTGAACCTACTGCAGCACACCCACGTACTGTATCAGCCACTCCTCCCAGTTCTGTATGGTGTGCAAACTTGCCGACGGGGAACTCTTTCCCATCGCTCAGGTCATTAATGAAGACATTAAACAATATCGGCCTGTGTCAAGCCCCTGGGGTTGATCACTACTGACTGGCCTCCAGGTGAACTTTGTGGGCTCACATGGTTGTAAGCCCAGCAGCTGAGCCACTTTTCAGTCCACCTCACTGTCCAGTTATCTAGCCTGAACTGCCACAGAATGGTTGAAGCACTGTAAGAGCACCACGGATGGTGAACATGGGGCTTCCTCCAGTTGTCTGAAGACCTACTAATTCTTCCCAATCAGACCGTCTGTAGCAGACACCCATAACAAACTGCCCATGTTAGTCTGTCTACTAATCCTAACCTGGAAGTTCTCAACCGTTTCATCATTCCCCCCCTGCCCCCCGGCAGAACTCCATGCATTGCCACTGCTCTCTCACACAAAGGGCAACTCTCCTCCCTCACCTTCCCAACTTACAATTACAGAATCATAGAATGGTTCAGGTTGGAAGGGAAGTTACCTTTAAAGATCATCTAGTCTACCGCCGCCACCACGGGCAGGGACATCTTTCACTAGATCACCACTCATTACTAGTTTCCACTTGGACATTTAGCCATTGGCTATAACTCTTTGGACATGGCCATCCAGCCAATTTCTTACTCATCTAAGAGTCTATTTGTCAAACCCATATCTCTCTAATACAGCAGCAAGAATGCTGGTGGAGGCTGTATCAAAGGCCTTACAGAAATCTAGGTAGATGACATCGATAGCTTTTCTCTTGTCCATTGATGCAGTTACTCCATAGTAGAAGGCCACTAGATCAGTCAGGCACAATTTGCCCTTGGTGAAGCAATGTTGGCTGTCTCTAATCATCTTGCTGTCATCCATGTGTTTTGATGTGTCTTCCAGGAGAATCAGTTCCATGATCTTACCGGGCACAGAGGTGAGGCTGACTGGTCAGTAGTTCCCAGGGTCTTCTTTTTAACCCTTTTTAAAAATGGGCAACCTTCTTCAAGATGAATCTGATTACTGAATATAATGACTTCTTTGCAAGATAATCCCTTTCCTATAGGAATCATGATAGACATGCATATATGTGTATGTGCTTGTAGTAGGATAGGTGGGATGGTATTTATCTTCACTAAGAAGCCACCCAAAATAAATGGCCATTCATGCATGCTTTTAAACTACATGCAGCATTAGTCACTGACTGTTTTTTTTAAGTATTTCTAGGGCCTGAAGTATCCATATCAATCAAACAACCCTAAACAAACTACATCTCTTTTCCTTGCCAATCTTAATCATCCCGACCAAAGCGTTAAGATACAGCCCTGTACATCTAGGACACTCTTCAGAAAAACAAGACCCTCTAAGAAGTTTACAGCAACAGGAAGAATTCACCTTAAGACTCTGTAAAAATGGTACCATGACTTGGACCTAGTTCCATGTTACTGAGACTCTCCATTACTGAAAAGAGAGAAGCTCATCATGGATGCTTTGCCCCCCCAGCCCTTTCCAGTAGGACAGCACCTCTAATAGCAGTTTGCAGTCACAAGCAAGTAGCATAAAAATTTCTCACATTTCCATCCCCCACAATTTTGATTTCATTTCTCAGATGAAAGCTAAGAGTTGAAATTAAGCTGTTCCCGGACAAAAATAAAGTGAAAGTGAAGATATAATCCAGAAGCTGGTAAAAACTTCAGTCTGTTTCACCAGTGCTTGCAGAAATACTGTCAGAGGGTGACTTGTGTTGGAATTTTCATTAACAGCCATATCTTGAACTCCACCAACAGGGCAAGTTTCCTCACTTGACACAAATGGGTTAAGTGAGGAAATCTGTGCAGAAAAAAATATCAGAATAGATGAAGCATAGGTCCTGCTATTAACATGTTGCTACCATAAGCAGTATTTGTTTTGTTAGACTCCTGGACAGGGTTTAATTATGATTAGAAGCCATGATGCTGAAAGATAATTAATTCTTGACCTACAATGATCATCTTGCTAAACTTTACATTGTTATCCACTTTAATTATTCATAGCTGTAACACAGCTCTGCATTCTCGTGGAGTTATTTTAATGATTCAACAGGGTATAAATCAAGTGTCAAGGACTTCAAGCTTCACAGTCACTTTAAGACAACATCTTCTAATGTCCATGGTAAAATATTCTCCTTCATCTTCTGACTCAAGTTTTTTTCACATAATTATCGTATTAACTTGCTTGCTTATATTGCAGTTTGTATCATGCTTCCTAACAAAATACTCTATTTTGCTAGGTTTTGTTTATTTTTTCCACTTGTTTTTTATTCTTTCCTCCAAATACACACACACATGTATATATGCATACCTATTTTTAATACACAACTTTGCAGTTCTCTAGGTTCTCATGCCAAGTAAATTCGTATGTAAGAATGAAATAAAAAGATAACTTGCCTTAAATTATTTCCCAGCTTTACTTGAAGCATCTTTTTATTTAAACTAGAAAATTCGCTCCATTGTGCTATTCCTCCAAATAGCTCAGAATCCATTTCCTCTATGTAGGATACCTCAAATAGCAGATATGAAACCACTGAGATTTAACTACAGTGGCAGTTTGACTTTAATTTTACTCTTTCACCATTATTTCTGCTCTTTTGCCTACTAGGAGTAGTACTGGTCATTAAAAAAAAACTTGATTCAGAGGCAGTGTGCTAGAGTAGGTTACAGTAAAGACTGAACTCAGTATCATTTCTCTGAACACTGCTCTCAACTGAATTGCTAATTTGCAGTGCCATGCTATACTCTTGAACCTAAAAGCCCAAACCGTGTTATAAACAATCTCCTTTTGTATATGTAATTTTTTTTTAGCTGACTTACCTTTTTCATACGCAGGTGTATTCTCTTGCAGCAGTCTGCTAAGCTGAAACCCATTCAAGTGCACAAAACGTAGTTGTTCTCTCATTGTCTTGCCTCCCACAACTGGCAGTATAATGTTGCCAACACTGTTTCTTGATATTGGTAGACCAAGACCTACTGCCAGCGTGCTAGCTAAATCAGTTTGTTGCACAAGTTCAGGTTGGGTTAGAGCACCTAGAATCAACAAAAAAAGGAAAAAGAAAAAAAGAGAGGGGGAAAAAAGTATTTCAATTATAGGCCCATTCTATTCCTCCAGTGACAGCTGGCATCTTGTTAGTTTGAAAATTTTTACTTGAAATACCTGATCTAACACCAATGAAATCTAGAGAGAGCTGACTGATCTTCTTCAGCTGCTGTCCTCTGCTGTTGTAAAATCAAAATTTATTCAATTCTCAGCAAGTATCACTCTTCAATGCTAGCAACTACTATAAATACAACATGAATATTATACAAGTCAGAAAAGAGATGGTCCAGGGGATCGCCTTAATATCAAGTTGCAGCCTACAGCTTAAGAGGGTTTGATAACTTTTACATTAGAAAGAATAGAAAGCACTACAGTAGACTAATTTAATGGATGAACAAAAAATGAGAATCTAAAATAATGCCAACACCATTCTAGAGGCTTCTAAATATAATAACAACAGCTCAAGATTTAATTAATATCAGGTTGCTAGGCAAACAGAATTAGAGGTCAGGTGAGGCCCAAATGCATGGCTCCATGCAGGCAAACCCAGTGATTTTTAAAGGGTTCTGTGCAGGATCCCATTACCTTACTGCAGTTATCAGGATTAGCCTTCAGTCCCAGACACCTACACGTGTGAATGATTTCACTAATGTAAATAACCTTTTGTTTAAGATTGTCTTGCCAATTGTTTGTGTGCTTTACTAATTATATAACAGTGTTTTTCTATTATGCTTTTACTTCCTTGCACTTATAAAGTCAAAACAGTTAATGCCTGGACTTAAGTCAAAGTACAGAAAGAATTCTATATAGAGTGCTTATTACTCTCAAGGCTTCCTTTAAGAGCATTAGAACTTCTCTTTTCTAATCTAGCTCTGATTAATCCCATACTTGTACAGAATGCCATCTATAACCCCTAAAGCCTCTTTGCATGAGTGCCTGTATGTCAGCAGTTTTCAGATTTCATCTTTAAAGGCAGGTTCTTAACTGGTTAAAAAAGCCAAACTACCAAATGCATTTAGCCTATCATGGGTGACATATCTCTGTAGAAGGCTACACAAATAATATTCTGACAGCATACTAAATGCAAAAGCCCACAGGACTACTATTTTGAGGTCTACCAAATTAACCACAGTACATTTTGTTTACAGTAGGATCATAAGGAGCAGTCACTAGAATTCTGATTACTGTAGCAATGAGAAGCAAGCTGCTGGATATTTACATGGGCATCATTAGAAATCACAAACTCGATCCCAAAAGACAGGTGGATAGATACATTTCACTGTATTGTAAAAACTGCACGTTCAGTTTAAACCTAACAGAAACTAATCCCAATGAACAAGAGATTGCATTTACAGAATTTGCACTCATGTGGCCTGGTTGTCAACACATACTGGTGAAATTTATAAAGCAAAACTTTACCTGAGAGCTTTGGTCAGCTCTTGACTTTGTTTTGGTATTATATCTGGAAAGAGCTCGATGACTCCTCAAGCAATGCTTTCTACTGCAACTGGATAACAGCTTTATAAGTGACAGACAGATAAATATATTTCCACTGTACTGCAGGAACCTCCAGCAAGATAAACAAAGCAAGGTTCTGCAAACAGGCTTTAAAAGCAATGAAATCAGATGGAAATGAGCAAGAGGCAGAGCAAAAGGCAGACGGAAGTATTAATTTGAAGAAAATATTCACTCCTGGTATAACTACATTTCACTGATGCACTCAGTCAAGGAGTTTATTTAAGCAAAACTATAAATTAAGACTAAATATTCTCTAAGACACCATTCCCTTCTTGTCTCTTACCGTAAGCTATATTATACAAGTAGAAAATGAGTTTCAGAAACAGATAAACTCACATCAATGATTTAAAATTAACTGCCTGGCCAATACAGTAAATACACACATGCTCCATATTCTTTCCTTAATGCTTAGCAATCAATAATGATGTTTTCACTGCTGTCATCTCACCCTTTCACAGGAGCAATTCTTCCTCTTTGTTACTCTGAGTATGAGAAATTATCATTCATTCCTCTATCCTGACTGTTTGAGAGGGAAGAATGGGGGCCAGGGAAATATTCTGGCAAAGAAAGACAAAGCTTAAAACTCACTTCAAATCGGATTTCACTTCTAATCCTATATATTTACCAGTATCCCAGGATCCTGACAACAGATCTCATTAGCTCTCAACACTCAAGTAGGACAGTGCTGCAAAAGGTTATCACCTGAGAAATATCCAGTTCTCTCAGTGGTTACAAAGCTTAAGTCACGGTTTCACCATGACACAGACTCTGGCTAAAACAAGAGTTTTAGGTCACACAGAATGGGCCTTGCCAGATATCTGTAGAACAAACCAACACACTTTTCAGGAAGAATTCTAGAGGTAGTATAAATTAAGAGATGGCAATGTGTTCTAAAAAAGGTCAAGCTTCTTTGATCCTTACCACTTCTTTTTTCGAAAGCAGAGCTGATAAACAGTAGTGGTGTGTGCACTTCTCCTTCAGAAGAACCACCATGACTACCTGTTTCAGACATCCCATGATCCCCACAAACAACTAGCAAATTGGGCAGAGAAGCTTCTTCCTGTAAGTCACAGAAATAAACTTAAGTTACTGTACAAACAAGATACATATATATAATGCTTCACTACCTTTATCATTTTCACACATGAATATTTCTCAAAATAAATTCAATTTTTAAATTGGCTCACGATACCTGGGGCAGATTATAAGAGATGCCTGCAACTAAGTAATATGCAGTAATAATAATTTTTAATAGTTAAGGCACACATACATATCTAACATTCTTGTCAGTGTGTTACAAAAAACAAAAAAGCTTTAAAAAAACACTTCATTTACAGAGTCACAAGAAACTGACTGAAGGATTAAATAAAGATCATACTATAGGAAGAAAATCAGGAGTCCAGGAGCAGTAGCATTAACACAGAAGTACTGCCCCCGCTCCATTTTCTGCAGCTTCACTGAGCTTTTAATATAATAAAAATGCTAAATTATTAATATTGTAAATATTAATGTAATAGAAATTTAATATAAAAATATAATCCTATTTCTAATAGCGTCTAGTCTCTCAAGTGCTTTTGGGGTAGAAAACTGACATGACTGATGTCAAACGATGTTTATTTTTCTGAAGAAAGAGAAACAGAAGCATAAGTGAGGCCTGTCCAGCAATTTTGAGCTAACAATTCAAAGATGGCAGAAAATAAATATTGTCATTCCATAACAAAGCAGCTTCTTGCCATCTCTAGTTATTACCAGTACCTGTTGTATCCAAAAGTAAAGTGGTTTTATTATTTTGTATTCTAAAACTGAGATAAAGGCTTGCATACAGTTGGCAAAAGCAAAACAAACTAACAAACTGCAGCAAAACCACTTCAATGCTCATGAGATTTTAACTTCCACAAGCAGATTTAAGCTCTCTTTCCACACAATAGTACCCATTTATCTAAAAATACTATTGAAATCTTATGGTGTTTCAACATCCAGACTATTTAGGTAAGTGACATCCTATATTTCCAAAACTAAAACTAGATTCAGATTTGGTAATTTATGTGCTACATTTACTATAAGGAAAATGCTGTTTACAACCACCATTTCCATTTGAATCTTTTCAACATCTAAGAATTAGGTATGCCTTCACAATTGTAGAAATCAGAGCCAGTAGCTATACATGCCCATTATTCTTTCTGCTGAATTTCATTACTAGAAAGTACACCAACCACCACTTTAATTCATGAGTGATAAGAAAATTTTGGCATGCATTCCTCTCCTCTTCCTGCACACCAAGGAAGATTTCTTTCCCACAGCTGTTCAGAAAAGACTCTTAACCTATGTTAAAGTCAGCCAGTAAATCCTGAAAAATGCTACATTATACTGTTAACTGGGAAATGGCCAGGGAAGGGAAAGACCAGAATACCCGCTTTGGTCTAGGAATAAGCGGGCTACCACCCACAAACAAGCAAGCATTTTAAAGTTATTCCACAACTAACAGACACTGATCTGAGAAGGAGCTATACGACCTTTGAAAGAAGAGAAATATGAATCTTCTTCAGGATGTTATCCATTTCATGAAGTTTTGGTCCCACTAATGAGCTGTTTGGCCCAGTCATATGTCCAATATGGTCCAACCCCAGGTAATGTAGTATAAGGAGATCCCAGTCTTCTCTCTTTAACACTCTATCCAAATGCCTGGTAACATTATCATCAACCTCAGAAATAAAAGGAAAACAATTAAAAAAGTAAAAATAATTTCCCTCTTGTAAAAAACATAGAAAAATTAGATCACACTACCCATGAAAATTCTGTAGAAGCTAATGAGAATTACCGTCACTCACAATGCTAACAAGAAAAAAAAAATCAGATTGATTAGTTCAATGCCATGCAGTCAAAAAATCTGTCTTACAGAACAGATTGCATACAAACAGAGAAAATGGGTTGCCATGCTTCCACAAATACTTTTAAAACCTGTTTCAAGAAATTTTCAGTCACTTTTATCCTTCACACTCCTGATTTACCACTTCAGAAAAAGTAGGTACAGGGAAAGCCTCTCTTTGGTGCTTGGAAGCACAGGGGAAAAAACCGCCCCTGCTATTTCAACTCAATTTTTCCTACTGTGCAAATACAAAAAGATTGTACTCGCTGTGAAAAAAAAGAACTGACGACATAGCAAGAAAGAAAAATTATTTGGAAAGTGTTATTTGGGGCCTAACTCACATGTTCTCCTGCTTAGGTTGACAAGCTATTTTTAGTTGCATATATTTCTCTCTGGATATTAAAAATCTTTACAAAATTTCACATGCAATGCCACTTTGTTGACTCTGGATATATCTATCTAAAAAACTATAAGCAGCTTTCTGTTAAATGGACTATATTCAGAAAGCATAAAGACTGCCTAAAGAGCTTTAGAGCCATTTAATCACAGACCCAGCAGCATGTTTGCATTTTTCCACTCCATGTTGACACTTCTGCAAATCTTGTTAGAGTAACTAATTAAAAGTGTCTTTTGATTCACATGTGAGACCTACCTAACTTCCTTAAACGTAATAAAATACTTACATCAGTAGCAGCAGGTCAATGGCCTGAGGTTTTATAAATCAAAAAGGTTTAAAATATGAACCAAAATTGCCAAGCCATTTACTTTTTTAGTGTGCCCAGAATAAGAATTTCCGCGAATTGTTTCATTTACTTTCTATGCTCCCTCTTTGATAACATTCTGAAACGCTACTCATACTGCAACTACAAAAGCGATACAATACTATAGAAAGTATGCCTTTAAGAGACCAAGATTACATATTAAGGGACCTTTTAAAGGTGGCACATACTAATATAAACATGATAGCAAACTGGAAACATGGGTAGAGGAATTTTTAAACAAAGCACTTGGTCTAACTTCCTACCACAGCAAGTTTTGTGAGAGGGTACGGTATATTTAGGAAAGTTACACAGTAACACACTGTTTGTTACTGTATCATCCAAACATTTCCCACAGCATATGCATGAGGGACTGAAATGCTTAGCTCCACATTGCCAATACTGAAAACACATATAAATCCAACTTCTAAGAATGAATGAGTAAAACTATCCTTGTTCTGAAATATGAACCTGGCAATTAAATAGGAGTTGCCACTATGTTTTTGTACTCGCATTATTTAACTTGGGATTATACAAAAGCCTCTCACCTCTGTGAAGTCTGACACAAAAAAGGATGTTGTTCCATCATATTCCACGAAATGCTTTGGAAACAATTTAACCCAAGTATCATCACCGTAAAAGATTATTCTTTTCCCAGCTGTTTTTGCCTGCCATATCAGATTGTCATCCAACAGAGCTGGAGAATTGAGATTCACAATAACATCAATGAAACCAGGTATGCTACCCGTCATCAAAGCCTACATAAAACAAGAAAAGAAAAGAGTAATATTAAGAGAAACCAAAAAGTTTCCAGTACTCAGAAGTCAGTTTAGTATGAGAAAGCAATGAAGCAGAGGGCAGAGAAATTATACTTTCAATAAAGAAACATAAAGTAAAAAACCACATGAGCTGCCATGCCACATCACATCACCTGCCACGACACAGTGCTAGCTGATGTCAGAGATAACTGCTTTACAGAAAGGTAAAAATAGTATTTTCTTAATTAGTGGACAGCAAAATGACTTTGCATGCCAGTTAAAGTTTGCTTCATTTACTGGTCATTGAATCACCAAAAAGACAGTTTAGAAGGCCCAAGTAACCTGACTTAACACAACAATAACAATGGTAGCACATTCAAAACAGTAGTTAAGAATCTTCTAGAAAATGCAATAAAGTCCACCTGTCAAGAATCACCCCCTCACTCTCACCGGCCTTCTAGCTGACCTACCAAAGCTCACTCTCTTAGCTTCTTCAATGCAAGAAATGTCACTCAGATCCACCACTGAGAAGCCTGGATGATCAAGTACTTTGATGACACAGCCATAATTCATCTTTTAGTCACCTGGAACTTGCCTCAATTTTCTTATTATGCTGTGCAAAAATATCGCTATGACAAAACAAATTCACACTAAACTGGATTTCCTATCAGAAGTTACAAGAACACAGAGAAATACCAACAAAAATGTACCTGGATAGAAGACAACTGGAAAATTTGACAACTGAGAGCCTACTGCCTTCCTGTGATTACAAATGAAAAGACTATGTCAGTCATTCAAGCCTGCTAGGGCCTTAACTGCCCTTCATGGATTCTCACAGCCCTTCCCACCACAAAGCTACCAAATAAAGGAACAAAACAAGGCAAAGTGACTTCAGGAGAAGCTGCCACCTCTTCCTCTTATTCAGGCTTTCTACTTTCCTTCAATCCCTGAGCTTACTTTTCCTGCAGGAAGCACCTCTGGGCCATGGCAAATCAGGACTCTATCACATGCACTACTATAGCAAAGTGAGTTTCAGCCACAAATCGCAGTAACACAGCAAACCTGCCCTTTATGCCAAGTTAGAGGATATGGAACAACCCAGCCTTCAAAACTTTCTCAAATGAAACAAACGTAAGTGGAAAAAAACCAATTACCTTAATTCGAGGCATAGTCACAGTGGGTGGCTTCGCTTCAGCAATAAAACTGTAGGATGTCCCTTTTTCAACAACTTGTGTAGTATATGGCATGAACTGTTTACCTTTGGATCCAAACACAAAGTCATCTCTCAAAGCATCTATCAGCACAATGACAACTTTTTTGAAAAGTGGTGGTGGAATTTTGGTCCAGTTAGAAACCATTCCTAAACAACAAAAAAAGGGTATATAAAAAAGTCATCAATAAATTTTAACAATGGCTAGACAGAAGTTAAGGGACAACCTCATCACAGAAATGAGTGCTTCCAACTTCTTTATTAACTTTACATTCAGAATTGAGAAGTTGCAAACAATAGCAAACATAAGTAGTCAGAGGAAGCTGAGTTTTCAGGGCATCCAGCACAGGAATGACACAACAACCACAACAACAACAACAAAAAAATCCAATACAGCATCTACGAAGGAAAACAAAATGTGAATGGAATGCATGATGTGAAATTGGGAGAACTAAGGAAAAGCTACAAAATGGAGAATGTTTGAAGGAATAAGAAGGGATAGCTGCTACCTTCTCTCTGGTTAATTTAGCAAAGCTGAACTACATATATCTGACAACTTTTGTTAGAAAAAAGTGCAGCATTCACCTGTGCTAATACCCAATTTTGCACATTGGAACATATTTCAAGCAATGCCCCTCAGTCAAATCCCACCATAAAAGAACAGGAAAATTACAAAGAAATAAACAGTTTCACTGAAATTTGAAGGGAAGAAGATTTGTGCACACTTGCGCCCTTCAGGGTAGAAGATTGTATGCCAGCATAGTCGAGTGATGGAAGCTGCAGGGCCAAAATCCAATTCCAGAATCCCCTGAAAATGCTACGTGGGCGGGCACAGCAAAATGCTGCTATGCATCAGGCAGCAGGCAGGGTCATGCCTTCAAGCCCACTTCTCTCTCTTGTACGGACTTAATGCTGGCTGCAGCAACTCATTTCCTTTGAGCTTGGTCCACACGGTGACATTTAGCTTTTATAGCAGCAGGTTTTGGCCCAACCTCTACAGGTCCCATATCTCTACCAGGAAAAAAACAAGAAGGACAAAATGGAAGCAGAATGGATCCTACCCACAGATCTCTATTCTGACAACACTGTGGTGAATGAACTTCTCAGTACATGCATTAGATAAAGTTAGGATTTTGACACTCTTGTAGAGTAAAATGTGTTTCTGAATAAGTGGTTGACAGTTTGGAAAGGTCACAGATAACATTGTGTCTAACAAGAGAACCTCAAAAAACAACCTCAGAAACTGCACGTTTGGGTACATAGATAAGCATCAATAAACTGACACTCACAGACTTGTTACTACCAGTCATTTTTCCCCTTAAGGAAATTGGGGATGGGGGCACAGCGAGGGGAAAGAAGGAAATCTTAACAACAATGAAATGCTAAGTGCCAGCAACCCTGATTAAAATGATAATGTTGTTTTTCCAGGACTTGAATTATCAACTTAGCAGGCATGCTTTGGCTCTCAGTGAAAAACAAGAAGGCACAACTGAATGTACTGTACTGTTAGTTGGATCTTTCTCATAATGTACTCCCATCCACTTGCTTAGGGAAACAAAACTTGCTGGACACCAAAAATGTTCTGATCACAAACAAGTACACCCTACTCACAACTCCCTCCTACAGTGTTATTCATCAGTAAGTCAAAGGAATTAGGAGTTGATAATGAGCCATCTGAAAATATTTATTATAAGATAGCTAAAGCAACACCTTGTGCAACTCTTGGCATGCAGCATGCTTATTTATCCCTGCCATGGTTATTTAAAAAACAGTTACTTTAAATTAATCTGAACTTCTGTAAGCAGTGAACAAAACCATAGGTTCTACCAAAAACTTCCCACAACAATGTGCTGCAAGGATTCGCTATTATACAAGCAACTACACAATTTTATCAGTCAACCCACAGGCAAGACAGCATGGATTCAATGGCAGTCAGGGCTCACAAAGTGAAACATTCAGGAAATACAGAAGCACTGAACAAATATTCTTTTCTGAACAGATGTAAAGTAGGTTGAAAGCCTTCTGCATCATGGCTTAGTAAGCAATCCCCTGCCTTTAGATCTTATAATCCAGACCAAGAGATCACTCCGCAAGCAAACTGTAACCCAAGAACTACAGAAAGGAAGTACTCTTCCACTGTCACTCTACTTTTGCCTACCTATACCTAGGATTACTAGTGACATGCTTGAATTTAAACTGTTTGTAGAGCCCTGCAGTACACGTTCACACTTTTCCTCTCAAACCAGTCTTTTCAAAACCCTGTTGTCCGACACTTCCTTCCCACCCAAACAGTCTCCCTCCGTGTTAGTCTCCTGCTAAAAATCACAAGTGAATGCAACATTTCACTCACAGGAGCCTACCAAACATCTCTGGCAGTCTTGGTAATCCCCAGCTAAAAAGAAATCTGCCATTTGGCAGTGTCCACTCAGGTCTGTTACCAGATTAGGTTCTTTTCATGTTCCTGCTTAACTGTTATCAGCACACCACACTCTAAATTACACAACCTTTCCTTCCCTCCACTGTTTCTTGCAATTTAAGTAAGCCTGTCCCAACATGCATATACATGTCATATACTTCAGAAGAATTAACAATAACAAGCAGCTAAAGATCCAGTTTGGCAGTTACAGTTCCACCTAGTTCTACTGTTCCACCAAGGTAACCAAAAGTAGATGTCCCAAGCGAGAGTTTTGCGTGAGCAAAATACTACTCAATTCAGCTGTCCACTGAACCATAAGTTTCACCCACAAACTTCAAACACTGACGAAGAACACTCCTTCAAGTACACACTCCTCTACTTCACATTATTTTAATATAGCTTGTATTACAAGACAGCTAATAAAATTTAATAATAGTATGTCCTAACTATACAGGACATAGAAGACAGCTACATATCAGCATGTCCTCTATGGACTCTTCATTAAAAAGATGCTTGAAGACTCTGGTTTCACAACTTCAGCTAAGGAATAAAGCAGGACCTTTAGAGACCATGATTTCAGAGAAACACTAACAGACAGTAATATTGTGCATTTTGCAAACTCACTGGACTGTGAAGGAAACCCATATTACTACAGTTGCTTTCCTCACTACCTAAGTGTTGAAGTCTCACTAAAGTGGATTAAGACACTTGCACACCAGTGAGCATCACAGAAACGGCAATTCTCAAGCACAACACAGTGAGTAAGTTAACAGAGCAAGCACGTGAAGCGTTGTAACTGAAATGGCATTATTTATTGCAAACAACTTACCATTAAAGAGTATGGGTATGATGTTGCACCAGAGATAGGGAAAGGGGAATAAAACCACAGAAAAGCACACCCTCCAAAAACGTGACAGCTGACACTTAAGGCTTTTTACCACCGTGAGCAGATGCTGCCGGCTGCGATCGATAACTCCCCGCAAAATCAGTCAAGTTCTAAACTACTTCGGGAACAGGTCTGGAGACACGACAGCGCTACGGAAAGCTGCCCTGCAGCACCGAGGGGCCGAGGGGCAGGGGCTCGCACCGGCTGCTCCCGCCGCGGCACCCTCGCCGCCCCGGAGGTCCAACGCAGACCGGCGGCGGGCGGCCAGGCACCCGGCCCGCGGGGCTCCGCCGCCCCGACCCTCACCCCGCCGGCCTCTGGCCGCGGAGCGGGGTGCAGCCGGAGCCAGCAACGCCGCGGCGGGGCGGGGCGGGGCGAGGCGGGGCGGGGCCGGGCGCGACCGCAGCAGCCGCGGACCGGGGCTGCGGGCGGGGGGCAGGGAGCGCCGTTGCCCCGGTGACCGGGCGCCGCCCGTGCCGGGCCGCGGCGGGGGGGCCGCCCCGGGGGAAGGGCGGGCTGCGCGGGTTACCTGGGCCGGGCGGGGCCGGTTCAGCGGGAGGGTCCCCCAGGGCCTCTCTGCGGGGCAGAGACCTGACGGGCACTGGGAAGAAGCCGCGGAGGAAGAGCGCGACCCCCAGGGCCTCCACCATGAGGCAGGAGGCGGCGAAGACACCCGAGCGCAGCCGCATCCTCCTCCTCCTCCTCCTCCTCCTCCTGCTGCCCCGGCGCCGCCGCTGACCTCCGCCGCGCCGCGCTCCGCCGTCGCTCCGCCCCTTCCTCCTCTCCCTGCTGCGGCCCCGGCGGTGACCAACCAGCGGACACGGTACCCGTCCGCCGAGCCCTACTATTGGCTAGCGGCCAACCAACCCCTCCGCGAGAGGAGAGACTCCGGACCGGAAGTAGACGCCCGCACTCGCACCAATGGAAAGCCAGCATGGGGAGGGGGGGTGGAGCTACCCGCCGCCCGGGGGCACCGGCGGAGTAGGGGCCGCCGGGGCCGGGGGCCGAAGGCGGTAGCGGTGAGGGGTGGCGAGGCCCTGAGGAGCTGCCCGGCCGTACTGCCCAGCCCCGCCGTGCGGCCATCCGCGGCCCTGTGGCGGCGGCGTCCGGCCGCCCTGCCCCGGAGCCGCGCTGCTGAAGGAAGGGGAACGCGCGGCGGTGTCAGGGCCGCGGCTCCTCGGGGGTAGCCTGGGCCGCGGCGGGTTGCTCGCGCAGCCTGTGCCGAGAGCTAACGTTTGCTCCAGACGCGGGCGGAGCTGTGAGCTGCTTCCTCTGAAACGCGGGTTTGAAACCCGAGCTGCGATGACAGGGAGGTTTTATGTAAAGTTGCGACACAGGGCGCGTGGCAGGTGAGGAAGGAAGTTGAACTCGGTGACTGCTGCAGGTGTTGGGCAAGCAGAATATGTTCGAGGGTTTTTTTTCCCCTTTTTAATAGTACTGAATAGTGGTAACCTTTTAACCTTTCCTTTCCATTGGAAACACGCTGTAGCAGGCGGGTCATGGCAGATGAAGGAGGAGAAATGAGGTTTAAAGACTTTATTTTTCTGAAAAAGGATATAAAAGACGTTCTGCAAAATGAAGCAGAGTTGATAACTGCTCTTGCTCTGCTCATTGATACAGGATGATAGCCGCAAAGCTCAAGACTTCATCCCCCCAAGCAAAACTGCTTCTCCTATGTCCTGCCTCTTTGCAGAAAGATGTGAACATTTTCTTGTGGCATACATAACAACTGAGCTTTACCTGCGAGCAACACGTTTTCCCTAGTCTGACAAGTACAGTGCTCCACCAGCCACTGACTGCCTGTCCAGTCACCGTCCTGGGCTTAGCTCATTGTGGTCTGTTACCAGACAAAGCTGCGTTGCAACAGCTTGATGCCAGTGCGGCACTTCAGCTGTTCATCCCATAGCTACGTATATGTTGATGTCACTCTACAAGCACCATATAACCAGGTTCCAAAGCAGTTTTCCTGCTGGGCCGTTTCCCTCGACACAAAGTAAGATCTGTTTTGAGTAAAGACAGGCCAGATGCATTGTACCATGCTATTAAGAGTGTTTTTCCACTTAGGGTGGTCAGTTTGTGCTTTTACTGCCAGTTTTTACTTGCCACCTGTTCATACTGGGCTTTGCAACAGCTGTCACTTGCAAAGCTGCCTTGATGTGAGAGGCATGTACAAGTGGGTTTGGGATAAAAGCTTTGTATAACTTCATATCCCTCCAAGTCTTTCCCAGGGCCTCCAAATACAAAGAAGAAATGAAGGAGCCCGTGCCCTGTGGGCTTACACGGCATATTGTGTAATACATCCCTGAGCACTGTGCTACATTAAGGCCACATAAGTGCTTTTTCTGGTCTCTCAACCACCTTATGCTTCTACCAAACTGCTTCTAACATTTCAATTTCCTAAGACGATATAAAGCCATTATGTTAAAAAGAAATTGCATTTTTATAAATACAGTTCAGTTGTTTCTTTCCAGGAGCACAGCTTCCAAGGCCCATGAAAGTTAGTATTCAGTAATTTACTGCAGTTGAACATGGGCAGTGCAGTGAAACTCAGAGAGAACGTGCAAGGCTTTAAATCAGTAGGAAAGGGCAAAAGGAAACTTCCGTCTTTTACTCCAGGCCATTGTATGTGTGCTTCGACCTCTAAAATGTCTTTAGGTAACATGCCTCAAAGCTACATTATTTCTATGTCCAGCAAAGCTGTATTTGTTATGTTTTATGCGAATTTTCTGCTTTCCTTTAAACCTTGAACTAGAGAGTGAGACTCTCCAAGCAGAAAATAAGAAACTACGTTTGAAGAGGAAAGGAGATATAACCAGGCCCACTAGAGAGAAGCCTAGGGGTGGCATGCCAAGGGTGGGGGTGAAATCGATAGCCCAGCTCAAGTGCATCTACACCAATGCACGCAGCATGGGCAACAAGCAGGAGGAGCTGGAAGCTGTTGTGCAGCGAGACAGCTATGACTTAGTTGCCATCACAGAAACATGGTGGGATGACTCTCATGACTGGAGTGCTGCAATGGATGGCTATAAGCTCTTCAGAAGGGATAGGCAAGGAAGGAGAGGCAGTGGGGTGGCTCTGTATGATAGGGAGTGTTTCAACACTATAGAGGTTAGCAACTGTGACGATAAAGTGCTTATGGGTAAGGATGAGGTGGAAGGCCAACAAGGCAGATATCCTACTGGGAGTCTGTTATAGACCACCCAGCAAGGATGAAGAGGTAGATGAAGCATTCTACAAGTGGCTGGCAGAAGTCTCCCCATCGTAGGCCTTGCTCTCATGGGGGACTTCAACTCACCAGATGCCTGCTGGTAATACAACACAGCGGAGAGGAAACAGTCTAGGAGGTTCCTGGAGTGTGTGGAAGACAACTTCCTGACACAGCTGGTAAGTGAGCCTACCAGGGGAGGTGCCTCGCTTGACCTCCTGTGTACAAACAGAGAAGGACTGGTGGGAGATGTGGTGGTTGGAGGCCTCTTGGGCTTAGCAACCATGATATGATAGAGTTCTCCATTCTTGGTGAAGTGAGGAGCAGGGTCAGCAAAACCACTACCATGGACTTCCGGAGGGCAGACTTTGGCCTGTTCAGGACACTGGTTGGGAGAGTCCCTTGGGAGACAGCCCTAAAGGGCAAAGGGGTCCAGGAAGGCTGGGCATTCTTCAAGAAGGAAGTCTTAAAGGTGCAGGAGCAGGCTGTCCCCATGTGCCGTAAGACGAACTGGCAGGGAAGACGACCGGCCCAGCTGAACAGGGAGATTTTGCTGGCACTCAGGAAAAAAGGAGAGCTTACCACTTTTGGAAGAAGGGGCAGGCAACTCAAGAAGAGTACAGGGATCTCGTTAGGTCATGCAGAGAGAAAATTAGAAAGGCAAAAGCCCAGCTAGAACTCAGTCTGGCCACTGTCATAAGAGGTAACAAAAAAGTGTTTTTACAAATACATTAGCAAAAAAAGAGAACCAATGAGAATCTCCATCCTTTATTGGATGTGGAGGGGAACATTGCCACTGAGAATGAGGAGGAGGCTGAGGTAGTTAATGCCTTCTTTGCCTCAGTCTTTAATAGTCAGGCCAGTTATCCCCAGGATATTCAGCCCCCGAGCTGGAAGGCAGGGATGGATCGCAGAATAAACCCCCCATAACCCAGAAGGAAGCAGTTTACAACCTGCTGTGCCACCTGGACACTCACAAGTCTATGGGGCCAGATGGGATCCACCCAAGAGTACTGAGGGAGCTGGCGGAGGCACTCACCAAGCCACTCTCCGTCATTTATCAGCAGTCCTGGTTACACAGGGAAGGTCCCACATGACTGGAGGCTTGCCAGTGTGATGCCCATCTACAAGAAGCCCTGGAAGGAGGATCCAGGGAGCTACTGGCCAGTCAGCCTGACCTCGGTACCCCGGAAGATTATGGAGCAGTTCATCTTGAGTGCGCTCACCAGGCCCGTGCAGGACAACCAGGGCATCAGTCCCAGCCAGCACAGCCTCATGAAAGGCAGGTCCCACCTTACCAACCTGTTCTCCTTCTTATGACCAGGTGATCCGCCTAGTGGATGAGGGAAAGGCTGTGGATGTTGTCTACCTGGACTTTAGCAAGGCCTTTGACACTGTCTGCCACAGCATTCTCCTAGAAAAGCTGGCAGCTCATGGCTTGGACAGGTGTACTCTTTGCTGGGTAAAAAACTGGCTGGATGGCCGAACCCAGAGAGTTGTGGTGAATGGAGCTAAATCCAGTTAGCGGCCCGTCACAAGCGGTGTTCCCCATGGGTCAGTTATGGGACAGGTCTCGTTTCATATCTTTAGCAACAATCTGGATGAGGGGATTGAGTGCACCCTCAGTAAGTTTGCAGATGACACCAAACTGGGTGGCAGTGTTGATCTGCTCAACGGTAGGAAGGCTCCGCAGAGGCATCTGGACAGGCTGGATTGGTGGGCCAAGGCCAATGGTATGAGGTTTAACAGGGCCAAGTGCCACGTCCCGCACTTGGGTCACAACAACCCCATGCAATGCTACAGGCTTGGGGAAGCGTGGCTGGAAAGCTGCCCAGCCAAAAAGGACCTGGGGGTGTTGGCTGGCAGCTGGCTGAACATGAGCTTGCAGTGTGCCCAGGTGGCCAAGGCGGCCAACAGCATCCTGGCTTGTACCAGGAATAGTGTGGCCAGCAGGAGTAGGGAAGTGATTGTGCCCCTGTACTTGGCACTGGTGAGGCCACACCTCAAATACTGTGTTTAGTTTTGGGCCCCTCACTGCAAGAAGGCATTGAGGTGCTGGAGCGTGTCCAAAAAAGGGCAACAAAGCTGGTGAAGGGTCTGGAGGACAAGTCTTCTGAGGAGCAGCTGAGGGAACTGGGGGTGTTTAGTCTGGAAAGGAGGAAGCTGAGGGGAGACCTTATCATCCTCTACAGCTACCTAAAAGGAGGTTGTAATGAGTGGGTGTTGGTTTCTTCTCCCAAGTAAGAAGTGATAGGACGAGAGGAAATGGCCTCAAGTTGCATCAGGGGAGGTTTAGATTGGATATTAGGAAAAATTTCTTTACTGAAAGAGTGGTCAGGCACTGGAACAGGCTGCCCAGAGAGGTGGTGGAGTCACTGTCCCTGGAGGTGTTCAAAAAACACGTAGACGTGGCTCTTTGGGACATGGTTTAGGAGGCATGGTGATGTTGGGTTGATGGTTGGACTTGGTGATCTCAGATGTCTTTTCCAACCTTAATGATTCTATGATTCTAAGAAAGGTTAACTCCACTAACAAATATAAAGCACCCTGATGTAGGCAGTGTTTATAAATCACGAAACAGTAACTAAGAAATCATAGAATCATAGAACAACCTGAGTTGGAAGGGACCCGCAAGGATCATCGAGTCCAACTCCTGTCCGTGTACAGGACCACCCCAAAATTCACACCATGTGTGTGTGGGCATTGTCCAAATGCTTCTTGAATATCGTCAGCCTTGGCGCCATGACTGTCTCCCTGGGAGCCTGTTCCAGTGCTCCACCATCCTCTCGGTGAAGAACCTTCTCCTAATATCCAACCTAAACCTCCCCTGGCACATCTTCCTGCCATTCCCTCAGGTCCTATCATTGGTCGCCAGAGAGAAGAGATCCGCGCCTGCCCCTCCTCCTCCCCTTGAGAGGAAACTGAGGTCTCTCCTCAGTCACCTCTTCTCCAGGCTTAACAAACCAAGTGACTTTAGCCAATCCTCATACGATTTCCCCTCTAAACCTTCCATCAACTTCGTGCCCCTCCTCTGGACACTCTCTAGTAGCTTTGTATCCTTAATATACTGTGGCGCCTAAAACTGCACACAGTACTCAAGGTGAGGCCGCACCAGTGCAGAGCAGAGCAGGACAGTCACCTCCCTCGACCGCCTAGCTATACAGTGCTTGGTGCATCCCAGGACATGGTTGGTCCTCTTGGCTGCCAGGGCACAGTGTTGGCTCATGTTCAAATTGCCGTTAACCAAAACCCCCAGATCCCTCTCTGCGGAGCTGCTCTCCAGCCTCTCGTTCCCCAGTCTGTATGTATATCCAGGGTTGCCGTGCCCTTGTTAAACTTCATACAGTTGCTAATTGCCCAGCTCTCTAATTTGTCTAGATGTCTCTGCAGGGCCTGTCTGCCCTCAAGAGTGTCAACAACTTCCAAATTTGTGTCATCAGCAAACTTAATTAGTATTCCTTCAAGTCCTGCATCCAAATCATTTATGAAGGGATCAAAGAGAACTGGCCCTAAGATGGATCCCTGCAGAGCCCCACTAGTGACTGGCTGTAACCAGTCAGTGGGGCTGTAACCCCATTTACTTTGACCCTTTGAGGCCGACCCATCAGCCAATTGCTCACCCACTGTATTACGTCTTTATTTTGTCCAGGAGGATACTGTGAGAAACAGTATCAAAAGCTTTACTGAAATCCAAAAAGATCACATCAACTGGCTTCCCTTGGTCAACTAGGTGGGTAGCCTTGTCATAGAAAGAAATTAAGTTTGTCAAGCAGGACTTTCCCCTCATGAACCCGTGCTGGCTGGGACAAATGACTGCGTTGTCTTTCAGGTGTTTTTAAATAACGCCCAGAATAATCTTCTCCATAATTTTGCCAGGCACAGAAGTGAGACTGACAGGCATGTAGTTAGCAGTGTCATCCCTGCTGCCCTTGAAGATTGGGACAACGTTTGCCAGCTTCCAGTCAGCTGGGACCTCTCCAGATTCCCAAAACCATTGAAAAATCATTGAGAGAGGTATCGCTGTGACATCAGCCAGCTCTTTAAGTACCCTCGGATGAATCCCATCAGGCCCCATCAACTTACAGGGATCCAGCTGGAGCAGCAAATCCCGCACAAGTTCGGGGTTGATTGGGAGTTTATCATTCCCACAGTCATGGTTCTCTAGCCCAGGGCTCTCGGGGTCCCAGAGCCCATCATTGGTGTTGAAGACCAAGGCAAAGAAAGCATTAAACGTCTCTGCTTTGTCTGTGTCACTGTTAGTGAGGTGACCATGCTCACAAACATGTAATGGGCCAATGTTATTTCTGGCCTGCCGTTTGCCATTAACATATTTGAAAAAGCCCTTTTTATTGTCCCTCACAGTACTGGCCAGCTTCAACTCCAATTGAGCTTTGGCTGCATGAATTTCCTCCCTAGAGTGGCGAACAGCATCTCTGTAGTCCCCCCATGTCCATGCTTCTACTGGCCATATACTTCCTTTTTTCACCGTATTTCTAGAAGATCCCTGCTCAGCCAAGCTGGCCTTCGGCCTCACCTGCTTGACGTCCTACATTTTGGACTTGCCTGCTCCTGTGCTCTTAGGAGGTGGTACTTAAAAAGTGACCAGCACTGATGGACCCCAGCACCTTCAAAAGCTTTTACCCAGGGGACCTTACTAAGTAGTTCCCTGACCAACCTGAAGTCTGCTCTCCTTATATCCAGAGTTGAATTCTTGCTGGCAGTTTTCCTTCTGTTACCGTAGATTTTAAACTTGACTGCTTTGTGGTCGCTGTGGCCAAGGCAGCCCCCAATCTCCACTTCACCCATGAGACCCTCTTCTCTGTTAATAAGCAACAAATCGAGGAAGGCACCTTTCCTGGTCAGTTCCCTTAGTACCTGTACCAAGAAGTTATTGTCCAGATGGTTTAGGAATCTTCTGGACCCGTTTGTCCCAGCTGTGTGGTATTCCCAGCTGACATCTGGCAAGTTGAAGTCCTCCATAAGGACAAGGGCAGGTGACTTAGAGGCATCCATTAGTTCCTTAAAGAATAACTCAACAGTGTCACCATCCTGGCTGGGTGGCCTACAGTAGACTCCGACAACAACATCCACTTTATTTGTCTGTCCCTTAATCCTTACCCAGAGGCTCTCAACTGTGCCATTGCCAAGTGCAAGCTCCATGCATTCCACCTCCTCCACTACATACAATGCCACCCCCCCAGCCTCGCCCTGCCTATCCCTCCTGAAGAGCCTGTAACCATCCATCATGGCACACCAGTCGCAGGACTCGTCCCACCAAGTTTCACTTATGCCAAAGATGTCATATCTCTGGGACTGGGCCAAGGCTTCCAGCTCCTCTTGCTTATTCTTCATGCTGCGTGCATTTGTGTAGAAACACTTCAAGTGGGGTTCATTGTGCCCATCACCACATGGAGCAGTCTGAAGAATCTCGCTATCATGCAGCTCCTTGAACTTTGGTGTGCCATCCCATTGCTTGTCACTGACTAGCCTGGTATTGTCCCTTTCCCCCTTCCAATCTAGTTTAAAGCTTAAAGTTTAAATGTCTGTCTTCTTTTTATTTCCTGGGCAAATATTGCAGGACTTTCCCTTTCAGGAATTAGGTGGAAATTCCCAAAACACTGGAACTTTCTTCATGGTTCATACCTTCAGATTCCCACCTAACATCATAATTTCTGTGTTCATGCAAAATGATTTCTCCACGGACATAAATACACTAATTGGCATGTGGTTCACATTCCCCAGGACCTACCTCTGGGCATTTACTGAGTAGTATCACGATTTCACCCCCCATCACCATTTGGCAAGTTCTTGCAACAATATCCTTTCAGGTTCATTATTGTTGCTTTTAACTGCAGGCATCAAATATCTAGGAAAAAAAATCTGAGTGCTGCACAAGACTTCTGATTGAGTAATTGTCTATGAGTCTAAAGTATATGATAGCATAATACACTTACAGTCGCTGCTGTGCATTTCTGTGGCCATTTTACAAGTTTTTGGGTGTAACCTCTTCCATTGTGCATAACAGATTTATGCCCTGTGAGAGTTGGTCATTTCATGAGAATTTGGAGGAAGTGTTTGTGTGCTCCCTAGTTTGTAAGCACATGATCAGCATTGTGTGCACCAACTTATGTTACAGGGTGCTAAATAACTTTAATAGCCTTAACCTACTTTAAATGTTCATGTCAGAGTGTCAGGAAAGGTTGAGCAGTAAAGTGCAATTCATGCCACTCAGAAGGCCTTTGTTCCATCAGAGCCAGCAAGCATTTTAGAGCACAGTGCAACTCATCCACCTGGGAGATGAATCTGCATCTTTCTCAGCAGGAGCAGCACGTTGCTACTGCCGCTGTTGTGAAGAGCCACTCAAGCAAACTTACCTCTCTGTGTCTTGAGGAAGAAGAAGGAGGTTCAGGCCCTGTGCCCCGCCCTCACTAGAGGCATTGCCTCAAACCTGCTGAGAAATTGGCAGACAGAAAGCCAACCAAGCCTTGTCTTCACCAGGCCTGCCACAGGTTCCACTAAACCAGTAGGAACATATTTTGGTGAAGCTCTTTGCGACTAACACTTAAAGCAGCCAGGTTGTTAATCTTTCTGGCATCCCTCAAGGCTTTTCTGTACTAGGGCAACAATTAAAAAGCAAGTAAGACAAAAAGTTGGTGTGTCCATGAGGGAGGAGCACATCACCATCCAACAGTCTCTGTGTCCTCTTCCAGTTCTTAATGAAATGCTGCGCATGTTAGTCAGTACCCAGCATGTCTGCTTCCCCAGCTCCTTTTCTCCTGATTCTTTTACTTATGTTCCACATTTTGACTGGGAAAAAAAGGTCCAATCTTCCCATCTCCTCTAGTTTCAAATACAGCCAATATGCAGCCAGATTCTTCAGTTTCTTTTCCTTCTTTCTTCTTCTCTTACTTAATCTTATTTTGACTGATTTTCATGCAGTCTTGCTCTCAGGTCTCTTTATCTGTTGTTAAGTTAATAACTTCTGGGGATCTGCAGTTTACCACCTTGCTCTTTGAACTGCCTAAGGTATTCTCCCTCTCTGGTCCTAATTTAACAGGATTTCACTTGTGAGTGTGTGTGATTATGTGAAACCTGCACATTTCTTCCAAACTTGACAAGGTCAGGTATGTGAACATCTCATGCTGGTGCTTTAAACAAGCATCCTTTTTCTGTAATCAGAGTGATACTTCTTACACTTGTCCCTAATACATTCAATACTGTATTGGGGAACACACAGGAGGAGCAGGAATGGGCACAGTGGCAAAATTGACCAGTGTAAGTAAAAGCCACTCTTTTTATATACAAGGGGTGTGTAGTGTATCAGTTAAGTGAAGCTGTAATTAAAAAAAAAAAAAAAAAAAAAGACTTTCCAAGGTGATCTGACACTCTGAAAGCACTACTATGTAGTTAGAAATCCAGAAGGACACATAGTAATTTTTCCCTCCTGTCATTTCTCTATTCTTCAGTACCTGGCAATTTGAATGTATGTCAGGTCTCTGCTGGTTTCAAGCCATGGTAAAACATCAAAAAAGGTTATCAAAGTCTGTCTACTGATGTGTGAATCTCCTTCCTCCATTCTGGTGCACTGCAAAGTCTCCAGAGGTTTGTAGCTGCTGAGGCAAAAGACAATGCAGAAGCACTGTCATTGTAAGCCCTGCTTCTCAGATCTGAGACTGAATGGGAAATTTGGCACGTACAGGATAATTAAACAGCAAATATATATTAAAAAATAATTCAATAGCTTTATCCACATTAAATAATTATCTATCTTTACACACATGCACACATGCATGGAGTCTACCTTCAGGTTTAGATACTTTGGAGACCATGCTTGCAGAGTTTAACAGGATTTGAAATTGAGGCAGCCAGGGATCACTGAAGAACATAACCCCGATAACCCCTGAAGTGGTGAGCTGTAGGAAGTCAAAGTCTGTTTTGTTCCTATAGACTGCAGGCTTGCTCCTTGCTGCAGTATGAAATTACTTGCTTTCAAAGGGGAAGAAAAACTGCAGAGCAAGAACTAATTGAAGAAGACGCTGCTTGTTTGTTTCCCCCAGAGCCCTGCACTCAAAGCTTATACTGCTTCGTAGCAGTATCTCTATCCCCCTTTCTCTGCACAGGATTGTACAGAGATGTAAACAGTCATCCCTGCTTAAGAAACGCTGGCTTTAGAATTACATCTCTGCTCCCATCCAGGCAGGTTCTCTGAGAGCTGCAAGCATAGTCTGGGGTTGCTGAGCCCCATCCCCCATGTGCTGCTGGTTAGAAGAGATCTTTGGATGCTCTGACCCAATGGTAGTTTTTCATTCGGTTGAAATGGGCTGGATAAAACATGAATTAAAAAGAATAAGTCCTCAAGGAAAACTTCCAAAACCACTTAATTAGATGGACTCATTCTGGTGGTATAAATGTCTGAAACCCCCAAATGTCAGAAGGCTCCACCAGCTAGAGTAAATCTCAGCCACCTGGTCCTCGGGGCAGACATGGAGAGATGGAGCCAAATCAGAGTGCAGCTGAATCAACGGCTTTGCTTTACACATGAAAATTGACCAAAATCCCTCCTCCCTCTAATTTTGCCCACTTTTCTTACTGTCTCCTCCTTTAATCGCATTTCCTTTCCTACTCTGCTTCTTGTTCCTAAGGAAAAAGCTTGTGCAGCCATGCTCTATGTTTGACAGTCTCTCTCCTGCACTTCCTGACAGCCTTAGCTTGTTTCTGGAGAGGCAGTGAACAGGAGGCCCAGTGATACTATGTTCTTCCAGGTTTAATGAGAACCTGGAAACAGCAAACAGACTCTGTCAGTGCCTCCACCAAGAAAACCCTCCATGGTGTTAGCTAAACCCTTAGCAGGTGCAAAAGAATCCACAGGACAGTGGGAGAAAAGGGGTATGATATGAGTGTCCCAGCCAGAACACGTGCAACAACAACGTTTTCATCTTGGTCACCAGGGAATCCAGCAACTGCACCCCACAGCTGCAAGGAACAGGACTGCTCCTTTTCCTGATCAGCTACTCCCTCTCCATGACATTAGTACGTCTGTCCCCAGCATGCAAATGACAACTTCAGCCCCCTCCAGCCCTCCTTGTTTGCCTGACCTGCCTAGTGCTATGGGTCTTTCTTCAGTCACACAGCCTTTGTCCTACTGAGAATTTCTCATGGTGCAGAAATCCTCTTTTCCTGGGTCCCTATGAACAATGGTGATAAACAATTACAATGCTGAAGTAGGAAATGTAGTTACATTCTTCCATTCCATATGAATTTACTGAAAGGAGCTTCCTAAGAATCCAAGAAATCCTAGCCAAGCTTTTTTTTTCATCTTTATAGCCTTCTTGCCACACATCTCTCCTTTCTCCGAGTCCCAAGTCTTCATTTTGAAATGAACTTACTTCAAAATTCACCTGCAGGTGCCAGATGTTCAGTAGCACTGGCTTTGATTTACTCTAAGCATAGGTATTTATTAATAGCTAAACAGCACATTCTTTATGTTAAAAAATACCAATGTGCAATGTAAGCACTTCTTGTTTTAGAAATTAGCTTCTTCTCTGACACTTCTTACCACAAATACTCGTTTTTAGGAGAGAGGTCCTTTTGTGTTGCTTTTCACTGCTGGCAAATGCCACACTGTACCAAGCTAGCATCATAAACCTGCTTATCTAAATGCTCAGGCACTATTCAACTGTTTAGCTTAAGAAAGAAGAAAATGAGAAAGGCTAGCAGGCATTAAGAGCGCAGGCTGTTTGCCCATTTGCTAACTGAAGTGTGCACTTTGTCAAATCTGATGCCGAATAGCCAAGCCATCACCAGGGGAGAAGCTGAACCTATACAAGGGTCCTTAATAAGATGTGTCAGTGGCTGCAGCGAGGTCAGGAAACACTGCTTGTTACTGTGCAGGCACAGGAAGGAAAAACATTTCAGGGAGCAAATTATTAAAAGCAAAAGTGTGAGGGGGGAAGAAACGGTGTCTTTAGTCACCTAAGGTAATGAATCAGCAAAACTGTGAATCGTCAAACTGTGGCATCAGTAAATTCTCAAAGAGGTTTTCAAGTGCTTATTTTTTCAGGATACACCTTTTCCAATATCCTGTAGCTGGAACTTCTTCCTTTGATAGTTTCGTCACCAATTAACAGCCTGCCAGGCAGATGTACTCACTTCCTCCCCTGTGGGGAAGGGCTAGCTGCTCCTGTGTGGGCCAGAGTAATTCTGTATCATACCTGGGCTGACTCTTCTCCATGCAGTGAATCAACTAGAGCTCCAAGACCATTGCTGTGGGTGTTTTCCCAGGTTGCTTCTACAGTGGCAGAGTGCTGAGTTTTCTGTTGGGTGAAGCTGAGAATCAGTTGTTCTGTGACTTGAGAAGGAGGTAGCAGGGTAGCAGGAGGTAGAAGGGTAGTGGAGGGAACTACTCCTCCTCAGCCTGACTGGATGGTTGCAGGGAGCCAAGACTGGTGCAGTGTCACCCAATGGAAGCTCGTCCCCAAAACAGACTATCTGCATCACCATATCTGAGTTACCTGCTTCACTTCCAGAGGGAACATGGGAACAAATCAAAATATGTGTAAATGTAGAATGTCTGGGACCAAGACCCAGGAGGTGGAGTTTTTGTCAGAATGGACATTCCTGAGCATGTTACCTGGGCGAGGAGACTCCCTGGGTTTTGTCCCTGTGTTCACACCTGCCCACCACAGCCAGGCCATGAAAATGGTGATTTGCCAAGCAGAAAAAAAAAAATCTAGGTTTTCTACAGTTTCATTTCTTGAGATGGCTGGATCTCTTGCTCCTCCTGCCATTGAGGCATTTATGAAGTCTCATGGATTCCCAAGGTCTATTAAGACAGAAGTTTGCTTTACTGCTTCCAGCCTTTCCTAGATCCTCCCCACTTCACTCAGCCACCTGTTTCCTCAAGTCATGCAGCTTGCTGCTTCTCTGCCATGATTCTTTGTACTTGACAAGGGGACATTAAGATGGACTGACACTAACATATAGAGGCACTATGAGCCTGTAAGTCCTATTTCTAGAGGAAATCAGGCAAGGAGTCCTTACATCAGATTGCAGGCTGTTAAGCTGATCTGCACTAGTAAAGTGACAAAGTTTCCTTGTCTGAGCTTTCTTTTCAGTTCCAAAGCAGCTTCTGGCACATCCATCAAGTGAAATGAGGCTTAAGCAAGATCTCTCCCTTGCTTTAACCATTCTCAGTGCCTATTTTCTCAAAGTGTAGATGGAGAAGGAGGTTTGGGTCACAGCAACACTGAAATTTGCTGAGCTTTTGAAAGACTTTCAAAGGTCACCAGTGTTCCTGATAGCAGAAAAAAAAAGTTAGGAATATTTTTTATCCATTTTAATGACTTTTGAAAGCTTTCAATGAGCACAAGAATTACTGTAACTAAGAATCAAGAACTGTGAAGAAGATGAGATTTTGTATAGCCCTTATTAAGAATGGTTTTCCATTCCTTGAATGCCTCTACTGTTAAGTCAGGCAACTGAGCATTTTCTGTTATTGGAACAGAAGTCTTCCATTACACACTCCATTTTAAACTGCAGCAGACTGAACTGTGAGTTTAATTATCAGCATACCCAGAACACCAACATCACAGAGTATAATAGCTACAGCAGGAGGTCAAGATTTTTTTCTTCATTTTTCTCTCTGTTTTGTGTGGATTTTTACTTGTTACAGTGATTAAGCTCAGTCCCCAAAAAGTGTCTGGTACAACTCTACAAGGAAGAACTAATTATGACAAATCACATCTCTTTTTTCAAGAAAAGGACACAGGAAAGTAGAACAAGAAGGCACTCCTCAGCCACTGAAACCATCCCATTCCCGTCATCTTATATGCTGTCTTCCATAAACCTGTCACACTCCATCTTGCAGTTATTCAGGCTTCTTGGGCTGTTCCAAAAAGATGACTTGCAGTTGCTAGAAAGCTGCTAATTTCCACCCTCAACATGTCGGTGATCTGTTGTTCATGTGCCAGCACTGCATGTCATCCAGCTTAGCTCCTCTCACTCCCAGCTCGTTTTCCATCCCCCTGCACTGATGACTTTGTAGAGGACACTTATTGCACCTCAGCCCCTTACGGCTGTGCTGCACCTGCCAAGATTATCATTTGTCACATCAGGCCTCATTCCAATACTGCAAGTGACCAGCACTGCACACAGTGTTTCAAAGGAGGCCTCAATAGGTCACTTGTGACTCTGAGAGTCTCTTTCCTCTCTGCTGGCAATGGCCATGACATAGCAGAAGAGCTTCCCCACAGTTGTGCCCCACCAGAAGTCTGATCATCTTGTAACTGGCATGCCCTCACATGTTTCATTTCTCCTACATCACCTCTGAGGTATTTCCAGCTGATAAACGTTCTGGTTGCTGGTTCTCAACAGCATAATCTTATCACTTTAAGTTATTGAAACTCATGCTGTATCATCGCTCTCATCTCCTTAAATCTTCCAGTTCTAATTCTTGTGCCAAGAATAATTAGTAAAAATGTAGACAAGTTACAATTCATAGGACATCACAGATCAGTCCTGCCTCTGAATAGGCTATTGCAGTCAGCACCTATCGCCTCTGTCCTTCCTTCTGTAAATCAGCTATTCCTCAGCATCCCAAACCAAGTAACAGTAAGTATGTCTTCCTTATTTTCTTGTTGCAACATGACTTTACTGAACAGACTTTTCCTTTCTTTCTGAACCTCACCATTTTCCTTACTAGATGAGGAACAGAAGCCTTTCCACCTGAGAGCAGTTTTCACTGCCACTATGCTTTTCTTCCTAAACATTTCTATCCATCTTGTTACCCTGCTTTTATCTGGTTCCATATCCCCTTCCTAAGTACTGAATGCAACAACAAAAACTATTCTTTGGCTTTTCCTCAAACTGTAGCAGTAGCAATCTTAGTAGTTATTAACAGCTCAGAGGCCCCTTATTAGCTTGCAACTCTATCTGGAGAAAAATGTATCAAAGTCATCTTGGTTTTCTTTAAGTAGTTGAAGTATGAGTTAACAATGGAAGCAGTCATGAAAAAAGACATCAAAAAAAGGAAAGAAACACGAACACCCTTGACAGTAGCAGTGCGGAAATTTAGACCTGCAAAGAAAGATACCATGTTGTGAGTATGATGATTCAGGATATACCATCTATCCAGGTACAAGAAGCATCTTGCTATCAGCTTCTTGCTGCCTAAAATACTTGAAGAATATTCAAAGGTGAGAGAGGAGAAGATCTGCTAT
Organism: Morus bassanus; assembly: GCA_031468815.1. Lineage (NCBI taxonomy): Eukaryota > Metazoa > Chordata > Aves > Suliformes > Sulidae > Morus > Morus bassanus. Next base: position 32,054,768 of record CM062600.1, read on the forward strand.
GGGAGGAAGGGGTTTGGGAAGAGCAGAGCATTGTGAAACACTGACAGTCAAAAAGAATGAAGCCATTTCTATGGGGGAGGCTCAAAAAACACAAGGAAATAATCATTCCCGTCACCAAGCTATGGTTCCTAGGAAGCAGCCCTTCCTTCCATATGGAATAATATAGCATTTCTTCAAAGATTGTACACTGCCTATGAATTTTAAAGAAAAAAAAACAAACCAGAAAAAAACCACATAAAATGGCCAAACAGTGCCATCTGGGGACAGCTGCTGTAAGAATAGGATGAGAAAGAAGAAGGCAGTAAAGTTAACCAAGGACCTGCTTTTCCAACTCAGAATGAGCAGAACTGTATTCTGTGGGAGGTTTCAGTTATTTGCATGGGGCCAGTCCCAGGGTTGGGCACTGACTGGTGTACACTGCTGCATAAACATCCAGGACTGCTCCAGGAAAGGAACACCAACACAGCTCTAAATGCAAGAGCAGTAGTCAAGCAGCAGCTCTGTTATATTTTCTCAATCCAAAGAATTTTTTCGTTTGAAGTTTGTAGGGAACAGCAGACTACATGGAAATCAAGGAGAGGACAATATGACATAGCACCAAGGGAGCAATGCTTTCAGGCCTTCCTGTTTTATTATGCTACCAAAGAGTTTATTTTACAAAGCCTCCAGAGCACAGTGTTCCCCCATTTAAACCAAATATTCTCAAATGAGTCCCTGAGATTTTGCTTAAGGACTGCAGTGAAATGGCAGCAGCTGACAGGTACCTTTTTTGATGAGAGCAAGATTCTGCTAGAAATCCTGCACTATTTTACCACTGCTGGGAGTCACTGCAAGGAAGGTGGTCCGCTTCTTGGACAAGTCATAGGTGTTTACATTGGTGTCTCGCCCTATACAGTGACAGGACACAACAAGCACGACCATGTAGCTGTTTATACAAGCAGCAGGAATATATTTGTTTTTCAGGCAGGCGCAGCTGATACGAATGGGAGCCGAGATCTCTTGGAAAGACAGTTGCGTTGTTTCAGAACTGGCATGGGGCAAAGGAGTGTGTGGGAGGGAAGCACCTGGTAGTGCCTTCAGTCAGCTGGAGATCCAGTGTGGGCTCCTGCAGGAACGCAAGCTTGATGGCTGCCTGGAGAACGCAGGGAAGGTTTGCAGGGTTTTTGGCAGAATGTAGAAACCCCAGAGATGGACCAGATCTGCTGAGCTTGGTGTTGTGCAAATATCACACAAAGTGGCTGCTTTTATCCCAAAGTTGTATATACAAAAAGAAGTAGGAAAGTAACACAGGCAATAAATTTTTACATTTCTTTCAGAGGCCTTATATTTCTTTGAGGGATTATGAACTGGACTCAATGATCTTAAAGGTCTTTTCCAACCTAAATGATTCTATGATTCTATTATGTTAAGGCTTTCAGCTTAAGTCTGGATCAAAGAGAAGAGAGGAACTAGAGAATGTGGTCTTCAGCAGGAACACATAGAAGTAATGCAGACTTTCTTTTTTTGTTTTACTCTCTAGTAGTGCAAAATGACTACAAAATAGACGGCCAGGCTAGTTCTAGTAAAACCAGGGTAACAAAACGAGGATGCATCAGAAGTCTGTGCAATGTTTGGCTACCCATCTGTGGTATTTCAACATCTTCAAGCTTTCAAAATGTTCGGTACAAATATTCCCTTCTGTTTTATTTATAGAATTTATATCACATGCTATTTATTCTGTTTAATATTTATATTGCATTAATTTCGATTCACCTGCTGCAATACACAGTTCATTTTCAGTACATTACTTCTAATTTCAGTTCTTTGCAAAGTCTTCCTTCTCTTGAGCTAACCCCTGGAACTCAGCTCTCATCTAGAAACCAGGGGCTGGGAAATCTGCTTAAACAACAGCATGTGCTCTGCATCCTCATGAACCTGCTTGACATTTAGGGTCATCACAGAGCTGATGTTATGCCTGCTGAGTCTGGAGGGAGACAGTTGGCGCCAACCTCCTTCCCTCTTACCTATGCAAGGAAAGCAGAACAAGTCACCCAACCATTACTACTGGAGCGAACTCCACTTCTCCACCTTCCCACTCAGTCTGAACAAACAAACATAAGTGATGTTTTGGCCATCTCTCTGTTGTGGCCACACTGGCCATGGTGCAGCCTTGAAGATATCATGAGCCTTACTGGGGACAGCTTTTTGTAGGAACAGGCACTAGGCAACCTGCTCTTGAGGAAGGTCATTGTCAGTGAAACACTAATAAAGGCACAGTAAATGAACTCCCTCAAGCTCGCAACACTTTTCAGGCAGGGGAGGCAGTTCCTGGCAGACACACATGTCCTCCCAGCACTCAGTAATTCTCCTCAGCTGCAGGTTTCTAGGTCCTTGTTGAAAGTTTCTCTAAGCATCCTCTCTAAGGCAGAGCTGTGGGTCTGTTCACAGGTGCTCCAAAGCCCATGCCTGAACTCTCGCATAGTCTGTCACTCTCCCTTCTCGCACCCAGCTCCCTGGACAGCTTGACTCCCCCCCGCAGTGCATTTGGCTGCTGTCACATAGATGCTGCAGCCTCTATTTTCACAAAACAGTATTCTTCAAAAGGTGTGTTACTACAGACAAGATAGATGCTATAGGCCAACTGGCAAAAGATGTCTTTTGCTTGTGGAGCTTCTTTTCTTGCTGGAGTTGCAAAGTCCATGCAATGCAGGTATAGCAGGGGACCTAGACTAACAAGGAAGTTTTAGGTGGGGCCCAATATATTGTCAAAAAAATCACCATATCTTTCATTCAGTTTTTCAGATGCAAAAGAAATATGTATTCAGTTCCTTTAGGAATTAGACCATTGACCTTTCTGAATGCCAGGGAGCTGAGAAGTAGGGCAGAGGGAGTAGGGATTATCATATCATTAAAACAGCATAACTCCCAAAGCTAGTTACTGTTAGACCTGATGCTAACTGGGGAAAAGGAGGAAGACAGGATGCTGTTGTGAGAGCAGGATCTGTTTGGAGGGGTGAGGAATGGTTGTGCAGAGAATCCAGGCTGGTACAGGTTTCTCTGGCTTTTCATGAGGCATTTGACTTACTCCTGCATGATGCCTGAAACAAATGGCACCCTTACTAGGGTTGTTTGTGAAACGCAGGAAGCAGCAGTGACTGGAATCAGGAGGTTTTCCTCCTTGGGAGAACTCTCAGAAACGTGTTTCTGGGAGAGGCGCTCAGGCATGCTGTGTTTTCTCCTGGGTGCTGGAATGGAATGGACTGGAATGGAATCCCATTGTGGTGGGATGCCAAGTGGCACATACACTGCTGCCAAAGGGCATTGTCTCAAGGAGCTCCCTCTGCTCCAGGGCAGGCGGTGCAGAGCCCCTCACCTGCAAGGGGCTTCCTCTGGCCCCCACAAAGGCCTTCAAAAGGGCACATGCAGACCCCCCTCACGATTCATAGCAGGTCTATAGGCACCCCATGACGATATACCCATGTGTCCCTCTCCCAGCCCACTGCTCAGGAGAGGGTGCAGTGGGCACCACTTGAGGATACCACTTGTGCTAAGTGCTTGGCAGCTTTTGATCATCTGTTTAAAGCCAATTTCCTCTCTAGGGCCTTCAGAGATGAGAGCTCTGTCTGTGTCTGGGTTTCAGGTGGTACAAGAACATCCCTTTTAACTGTGTAGGTGGGGACAGCCCTCACAGAAAATGACGCAGGATTGCGGGTGGCTGCCTTAGTCTGGGACCCAACCTTGTGGTTCACTGGTGGTACTTGGTGCAGGCTAGGGCTCAGCCGCTGGAGGTGCCTGGCTTCTGCACAGGGTGGAGGGCTTTGCTGCTGGTGCAGCCCTGAAGGTCTGAGTTTGCAGAGATGAGGTCCTGTGCCATTTTCATTTTGAGAGCGTCCTACATGCTGACAGTAAGTGTCCTCCCAGGACTGAACTGGAGCTCCAATAATGATTGGGAGCCATCCCAGCTGCAGTGATAAGGCAGGCATTTCCTTTCACAAGCCAAGAGCTAGTCATCATTTATTTATACGTGGCGTCTGTTGACTCAATGCTGTGTTGCTGGTAACCAGATGACATTTATTAAAGCAACTTGGCCCTTGTGATTTTTCAAACAAACAAACAAACAAAAAGTTTCTTTCTGCCCTTACCTCTCACTTGTCCTATGTGAGAAGGCATGTCCTGGACAGGCTGGGACAGCAAAAGATCAGCTGTTTTCACAGGAAGATTTGACCGTCTACATTTCATTAAAAACTAAAATTGTTTTGGAAATTAAGGACTGCTAAAGAATTTTTGTTTCTGCTTCCAAAAAATAAAACCTGTGTTTATAGCCACTGAGGCAACCAGATTCCTTTTACAACAGTGGTGGGATGTATTTCCGTTGGAAGAAACTAGAGTGTATAGATACTGGCAGATACATCTCTGCCCATTTCTAGGCTGCCAGGAAGTGCGGCACAGCATTTCCAGCATAAGAAAAGCTGCTTCCCAGGGTTTCTGTGGACAACAACTCCCAGTCCAAGCTACAGTCCTGCTGACTTGACAGCAGAGGGGTGTTTGCAATGGGTAGCTGCTGTGTCACACTCCAAGGGGCAGAGCTAAGGCTGAATAAATACTGAGGCTCCCCTGTGCCTGGTTTAGCAACTGACTCTTTCTTTGAAGGGAGTTCTCTGAAATACTTACAGGATCCCCCAAAGGGGTCCTTCCAGGTGAGAGCTGCCAAATGCCAGGGTTCAAAATGCCTGAACCCCTTGGTCAGTGAAAAAATGCTGTGAACAAATTCATTGTTAAGCAGTTCCTCTTTTTTGAAAGTTACTTTGTTTGATTAGGGTTCAGTGACTCTTGCAGCATCTCATACCTAAGTGCTCAAACACCAACACAAACCAGAGACATGAGAATAGCTTTTGCATTCCTAAGACAGTTTCTGTGAGTCTGTTGAGGAACTGCTGTGTCTCACAGTGCTGCAGTTTGTCTTTATCTCATCTTCTCACTGCCCTGTTTTTCCAAGAAAAAAAAATAAAACAAAGCAAAGAAAGCCTGTGATGTGGTCACAAGGGGCAAATTGTCCAGATCATCAGTAATGTTGCATTTGGGTTGCCAAAGCTGAGGGAATTATGTTCCCACATCCCAGGGTACGCACAGGGAGCACTCTGTTCAGTTGTGGTTCACGCACTTCTGTGCATGAGATCCTGTGGTAGCGATAGCTGCAGGTAACCAGCTACCAAGGCATATTTCAAGGCAGGTTTCTGTTTTTCTGCAGCTATGCTGCCTGAGGACGCAGAGGGAGCCTTTTCATCTCCCTCCCTCCCAAATGCTGTTTGCTGATCAGCTCTCTGTTGCAGGTGTACCCAGGATGGGAGAGTGTCGTGTAGGGTACTGTCTTCCTACATCAAGATGAGGCCAGGAACCTGCGTGATTTTTGTTTCTGTGCAACTAACTCCTACCCAGAAACCTCCTGAAAAGAGGGAGAAACAAAGCCTCTTTATTCCCACCAACAGAAAGGAGATTTTGTAAGCTACTAGGTAACAGGTGTGAGGGGGTGGTGAGGAGTTACTGCCTTCATAAGATTTTTTTTTTAACAGCTGTTTGGCTTGTAGTGTTGCTTGGAACAACTGAACATGAGTATTAGCTCTGCTCCCTGGGGCTCCCAGTGATTAATCCATGTACGGGGATCCAGAGTAGAGCTAAAGACTTGTGTAACAGCTTTAAGCTTTTCCTAGATAATGAATAGAAACTACAAGGCAGTTTGTCTCAGAGACTATTACGCTATCAGTACAGCTCTAGACCATTTGAGACCCACAAACAGGCCCCCACCGAAAGCACCAGATCAACGGGCTGCAGTGCTTAACAGAGGCTCAGGAGAAAGCTGCCAAGTTGAAGGGGAGCAGGCCCCCGCAGGCATGTTTGTTGGTCTGTGCTGTCCAGCTCTCCACTGCTCTCATTTAGAGAATCCCCTCCCAAGAAGAACGTGGTTGTGTTTGGTGGATGCAGAAGCTTCCCATGCCTTAAGCACTAGCTCAGACGCTGAGTTTGTGCCTGCTCCCCTGCCATTCGGAAACAGCATTTTAGGCATGTGGTGAGAAACACACTGCCCCGGGTCAGCCAAAGGAAACAGTCTCCTGTTTGGCTATAAAGCAAATCCAAATCCCTGGGTCAAACACTCTCATCAAGCAGGGAGGAGAATGAAGCAGTAGGTTTCCCCAAGGTGTTTGCTCCACCAGCCTGGGGGAAATCCCTCTAGTAGGAGCCAGTTCCCAGTGGTAGCGGAGCAGGGTCACACACACCTGAGAAAGAAATGCCACTCTGCAGTGTTAATTACTGTAATAGTCACCCACCCTGCCCTCCTCCCCAACTGAGCTGGATTGAGATGCAGCTCATGGAGGAAGGGTATACAGCTCCCAGTGAACCTCTCTGAAGAGGCAGAAGCCCCACTGCATGCCATCCAAGGCCCGTCAGCTCCTTCTTGGGGTGTGGTGGGACTTGAAAAGCCACAGCTGGAACCCAGAGGCTGGCAGTGGAGCACTTTGGAGGCTGGACCAGGCGGGAGAGGCCTCTTTTCCTAACTCTGAGAGCATTTGGAAGAGGGTAATTGACCCCCAGACCCAGGAGGTTTTCTTCAGAAGACTTTCTTAATGCCAAAGTTGGTTACTTCATTTTCCCAGCAACACCCTGCAGGCTGCCCTGGTGAGTGACCCCCTGGGCTGTGCTCAGTCTCCAGAGGAGTCTCACAAGATGAACCAGGGACATCAGGATATTACAGGAGCTTCAATTAAAAGTCAGTCACAAGGCAGCTGAGTCGTGTGTTTCTCATGAGTTGCACCCTCCCCTGTCCTTCCTGCCCTCCCCGGCAAGGCGATGGGAGGGATGACTTGGGTGGCTGCTCTCTGCATCTCCTCTCTCCCTGCTGTGACGAAGAGGAGTGGAGATGGAATACTGATAACCCATGGACAGTTCTGGGACATGGCCTTGCAGGGGACTCTACCAGCTCTTCAGGACAGAGTGTGATGGAAGAAGAAGATGGACATTTCCAAGCCCCCATGATGGCTGGCTGGGTTTCACAGGTTGTTCAGAGATGTGAGAAGTGGCTGTACTTCATAGGGAGGGGAGCTTTGAGGACCTTGCAAGGAAAGACTGTTGCCAGGCCAGCAGTTACCCAGGGGCTGCATCAGAAATAGCATAGAGAACAGACTGTATGGATAACCAAATACCAAACTTGGGTATGGAGGTAGCAAAACTGGAACCAGTGGAGAAGCAGTAATTTGGAGGGAGTTGTATATCTGGGAAGAGGTTGAGCTGACAAAGGGAAGGACAAGGGCAGCAAAGAGGAGGATCAAGTAACAGGATACTAAGGTATGCAGTCAGGGCTGTGCAACGACAACTGCCACACAGCCCTGCCCCTGACCACTCAGCCTGGGGCAGAAAAATAAACCAAACCTTTCTGATCATACCACGTGACTGACTGCAGCCAGGAGGGTGAGGAGGAGAGCAGGGAGCACAGGCTGGCTAGCAAGGGAGAACTCAGGACAGATAGCTCAAGCACCCCAATGTCCAGACCCATTCCAGACCTGATGGCTTCAACAGGCCATCTTCCTAACACCTACCACACTCGTAATGTTGTAGTCTTAAATCTCCACTTTTTCTTGTGGACACATCTCCATATGAGTGCATGCATGCTTCCCACCTCCCCATGCACGCATAACCCCCTGGCAGCTTCAAATGCACATACAGGGAAGCAGGGAGACTTTCCCACTGTGAGACACTCTTCAAAGGTCTCTGGTTCCATTGATCATGTCAAATGTTGCAGTGATGTAGAACCATTCCTCTCAGGTGCAACTTTAAACTGAAACTCTAAAAATGGATTAGAAGAAAAATAGTCACTGCTACCAAACTCATCAGGAATACTGAAACATGGAAAGAAGAGGTCTGCTTGCATTAACCAGGAACAGAAAGAGCAGATGACCAAAAGGAAACCTGGAGTCAAAGGCAGTTGATGAGAGAGGAGACTGATTATAAAGTATTTCTTGGATCAAAATGCAAAATGAAGTGTGAGTAGCAGTAAGCACCTCTTTAAGTCAGCCTTCAAATGTTCCTATTTTCATACACAATTAGCCTTACTAGAGGAGTAAGAGCTGCCTGAAGTCCCCTTAATGTAATCATTGCTCGTGGAAAATTTCCTGTTGCATTTTTGTTACAGTTTCTCCCACAACATTTCCCTCTGAATAGGTGATCACTTCAGTCAGAGAGTAGGAGGAAACAGCTGGGCCCATCTGGCTCAATTGAAGTGCCTTGTTCCAAAAGCGTAACCCATCATTTTCTGTTCATCTTGTTGTATTTTCACTTTTGTCTGAAATTAGGACACACTTGGAAACGCTAATTATTTCATGAACCATCTAACATCAGACTTAATACATCTTTTTTTGTTGTTATTGTTAGGCAGAACCCTTACTTTCGATTCTTTTGTCCACTGATACCAATGTAACACTGTTCGGCTTATCTCATTTCACAGCCACTAAAACCTTCCTAGCAGTGAAACTGGAGATGCGTATGGCAACATGCTCTGCATATCCAATGCATCTGGTTGCTAGCAAATTAAGTCTCTGTGTGCTTTGGCATACAGAGAGCAAGTGAGGAAAAGGCAGATCATGCGCTGCAGATGGCAGAAGGGAGATGCTGTCAGCCAGTTCCCACCACTCAGACACCCACCCACCCCCACCCCCCACCCCCCCGCTGGCGGGGTGCATCGCCCCAGGGCTCTGCGTGGTTTGCAACCCAACAAGCCTTGCATAGAGACGTGCAGCAGGACTCCAAAGCATATATGTAAAACCTGTTCTGGGGCCAAAGCACACGCAGTGCTTGGCGCAGACCTTACTCTCTCAGGCCCAGCTGCCAGGCAGCTCCTCAGGCAGAGGGTGGGAAGCTTTAAAAGGTGCCGTGCCCTGCGGCTCAGAGCAATCTGCAGATGCGGGGGAGCAGGAGGGGAGCCCGTGGGAAGCACCAGCCAGTCTGCAGCGCTGTGGAAGGACTGGGCTGAACAACAGAACCTCTTGCGCTGTTGTATTAGGCAGCAATGTGTCTGTTGTGGAAGAGCACGCAGAAGACTTAAGAAGTGCAACTTTGGACCATAAGGAGAACATTGTGTCCATGCTCTGAAGCTGCTGTGACAGGAAGAGGAGCAGGGGCAGGGATCACCTCCCTCTCCAAGACATTTGGGACAGGATTTACGGGGCACACAGCGATGGGCTGTTTCCTCTGGTTTCCTGCCCAACAAGGAAGCGAGGAAGCAGCAGGAGAGCATGCGTCTCCAGAGCGCTGGCTGAGGGCACACAATTCCTTTTCCTTGGTTCCTTGCCCTATGGCACAAAAGGGTATGTTGCCATGACAGGAGCCACTGGAGAAGAACAGATCCCTTCTCTGATGCTGAACGATTAAACCTACATTTGCACGATCAACTGTTCCAATGTTTCAAGCTCACACCATCACAGACAGCGTATCAGGGAGCTTTCCAGAAACCCCAAGGTCTGATCTGCCCTGGAGCCACAAGAGCAAATGCACCTAGACCCTGTTCCAGGGGCCCAGACTCCACGAGGCACGTGGATCTAGGACAGGGGCCTTAAGGAAGCAGCATGCAGATTCCCAGGTGTCATAGGCCCTGTTTCTTAAATGTCAGCCCTGAAGTCAGAGGTCCAAGACTGCAGTGGGTACCCAGCATCCCAGAGCCACCCTGCTCCCTGCAGCAGCCCTTGCAAGCACTAGAGCAAGCTCCTACAAACAGTCCTCCCTGCAGTGATGCTAAGCCAGCTCCCTTGTCAGATTTCAGTGTCATGTCTGCAGTGGCAGGAGCAGAATCATTTCTGCCTGGCAAGGTATTTCCACCAGCCAGCACACCGCGACCACCAGTCTGCGTAGCTGCAAGCTGCTCATGCAAAGCGCCATGGTTCAATTGGCCAGCAGTGGCTCCCACTGCACAGGATGCACCTAATCCTGGTGACTATGCAAACCATTACATTGCAAGTAGAGGGGAGGGAAACAGCTCGTACTATCTCATCCTCCATGTCCCTAGGGCTGAAAGCTCCATAATAGCATATCTGAAAGCAGGAATGATGCTAAGTGGATGTGTTATTTGCTAGAGATCAATTACAGACCAGTGTAAACAGCTGATTACTGAATTCACTCTTTATTGTGCAATTTATTAGAGGATTATTCAGACAGCTCAGCTGGATCTTACAAGCACTTCAATATTTATTATGTCCTTTAGCAAAAAGCATAACTGCAAAGCGTAGAAGTTTCTTACTGAACTCGCCTGCTGGGAAGACACCACAGCTACAGAAACCCTGTCTCTCCTCCACAAAAAGCCTGTCACTCCTCCATGAAGGCTTATGGCCTCCCACAGACCCATGCCTGGGCCTGGCTCAGGGGAACAGCCCAGGCAGCACAGTACCCACGCCTCACCTGCCCAAGCCAGGTACCCAACTGCACAGGCTGGTCTTCGCTGTAGAAACCTGAGCTGTAGCTAAAAAGCTAAGTGAAGGTATGACTGCAGTTATACTTAACTCCAAGGGAATCCCTTCAGCTTTCCAAAAATGCCATAGCAAGAAAAATAGAAAACCCACCACTATTTCAGATGGCTCCAACACTGGAGTTGTGGAGAGGTCAATAAGCCAATAATTCAATGAAAGCTGCATATCTGAAAATGAGGTTCTGCCTCAACATACATTTGCCAAGAGCACCAGGCTACTTTCTTGTTCATGCTCATTGCTCCAAAACTGAATTTCTTCAGCATCGATAGCTGGACACATAAAACAAGGGCAAACGTTATCTCAGGCACAGTCGAACATCTCAATATAGGAAACAGAGGTCTGTAGGACCTATACTAAATGTACCAAACCTGAGATTTTTTAGAATCTCTCTAAATCTGAACTATTGACCTCCCACTGTGAAGTCCATGGTATTGTAGATTGTATTGTAGTACAATCCTTGTACTGAAGGACTTCATTACCCCTAGCTCTTAGAAATCCCTTACAGGAGAATGTGGCTGTTCGCTCGCCACAGACATATCACTGGCACACAATCAGGTCTGAAGAGGCCTTGGACTTGCTTTTTCTCACCTAGAAATTGTAGCCTTGTAGCTCAGCCATACTTAAAACAGACCTCAAGCTTTATAACATTAATTCGCTATACTAGACCTCAGGTCATGTCAGGCCTTGAACCTATCTTTCCTTGATTTCAGCCATCTCCACAAAATCAGTTTAGATGCATCACCTGCACCTGTAACTTACCATAGAATTAGACACATATCATCTAACTTGTCCTAGCTGCAGCTGCAAAATTGTCTAATGGCTAGCATCTGCTCTTGTCCTGTGGTTTTAAGCTTTTTTTTTTTTTTGGTTCTATCACCCAATTCCTTTAGCATAAGTTTTGTTTAGCTTGTACAGTTGTGTGGTTCTCCCTTCCTAAGAAATCATGTCATAAACAAAGAAAGAGCAAACCTGGGTAATCATGGTATAATTAACCCTGTGGAGCCACAGGGTATAACCTATAAGCAAGCATGGGGTTGAAATGTACAAAGATCATCCTAAATGTAACCAAGAACAAGAAGGAAGAAATTGCCCACAATCAAAAGAGCATTTCTCCTGGCAATGGACATGGGATGCCAACAAGCAATGCATAGGAAGGGCTAAGGCAAGATGTTGACGAAGTAACTAGTGCTAGAAATAAAGTATTGTACTTTAGGTAAACTTTTTACTCTTTTTTTCTTTTCTCACGTTGGAGGAGCCAGCTCAGAAGAAAAGCTGTGCCCACAGATGAAGCCAGGACACATCCAGGCTCTTGGGCTCTGGGTGAACACATGCATTTGGGTTCACCCAGGGACTGGTGTCAGCACTGCTCCCATGTAGACAGCCCCCATCACCCTTTATAATGCTTTCCTCCAAGCCACATGTCTCAAGCTCTCCCATACAGGCTCCAGGAAATTTTCATTCATAAGACTCAAGCTGTTTTGAGAGAAGGGTAGAAGGAAAATGCTTGGTTTTGCTCATGTTGAAGTCTAGCAACTTCCTGGAAGAAAGTGCAGGGATGGGTCTGGCAGGAGGACACAGGTGGGAGCAGCAGGTGGATGTGTGCCTTCTCTTGTGCAGAGTCTAGTGAGAATCATTAAAAATGAGGCAGCCTTTGTCCAGCTAAGGGATGCAAAGTCCCCCACTGTTCTGCAGACCTGGAGCTTAACTTCACATTCCTGGATAAGTGCATGGTCTTTTACCATGTCCTTTGGTGTATGCTTCTGCACAAACAACAAGTACTTGTGCTAGGAAATGTGCCTTTGGGAAATGCAGTTACGTTTCAGTCTATCTATGGAAAAGAATAAGTAGTATTAAATGCCATCATGGATCACAGCAATAGATCTTCCAGCCTATGCTAATCTTCTGGCAGATGCTGATCTTCCAGCATCAGAAGTAATCTTCTAATACTATTTGCATAGTGCTGAAATTAAAGAACTGCATTTATCATTTCACAGTTGAAGTAGACACATTATACTTGACAGCAACAGAATTAGAAGTTGAAGCTCATCTGATTTTATTTACCACACACAAGATGCTTGATCATATTAAAGATGCAGTTGTGAGCCCTGTGCTGTGAGCCCTGCCTCAGGCATCATCAGTTCTATCAATTCAGACACCCAAAAGCAACCCCTCTTCTGCAGCATTCACATACAAAGTACACAAGAACAGATGCAAAATTATTAGTGTGGTACAGGTTTGGTTAAAAAAAGACTATGTGATACAAGCGTGAAATGGCTATGAACATGTCTTTCTGCCAGCAGATGGCAATCAAAACAAAGAAACATAATTACTTTCAATAAATAATTCCACTTGCAGTCAGGTGCATTGTATTCAAGGCAGTGCAGCTGCCACCCACCCCGAGGGGTGCATGGCATATGGCTGGTGCTCCTCACCCCCAGCCCCTACCCCCTCCAGCAGGGACTGCAGCTGCCTCTTCTCCTGGCAGAGCTGTGGTGGCCACAGCCTTGCCTGCCATCAGAAGGGCTGGCTCAGGGCAGCCACCTCCAGTCACCTCCCCTCCTCCTCTCCTGGTAAGATGGAGAGGATTATCACCTACTGTAGAGCTCACAAAGCCAAGGACAGGCCAAGCGGAGCTGCCTGCATTAGGAGAAGCAGAGCACAGAAGATAGTCCCTTCTGCCTCCCCTGCTTTGCTGAATTTCTAGGAAGATTTTATAGTCCTAGGAAATCCCAAAACATCCTTTTTTATGTCTGGAAATGGTAAAAAATTGCAGCTCAACTCTCCATAGGAGACGCGCTCTTCATGACACCCCACACACAGCAGAAGAAATACAGAGGTCTGAAAGTGGCCCATGCCTTGCACATGTGGGGAAGCAGTTGCAGCAGGTGGGCACAGAAGATGAGGAATTTCCAGGTTTAGTAAGTGTGAGGCTCATGCTGGTAGGAGCAGTGGCAAAGCCTGGTGAGAAGTGGGATTGGGAGAAGGAGAAGGGAGGACAGCTTCCATCATGAAGCAAGACAGTTTTGAAAAAAGATGCTGATAATAAAACCCCTGTATTCATTCCTGGTTTCATGATGAGTCAGTGAGGGCAGGTGAGGCAAGTTTGGCCGTAATATACAAAAAAGTCTCAGAATGAAATCATGTAGATTGTGCACTGGTTCAACAGCCTTGCACAAGGAAGCAAGCAGTGAAGTTCATTGATTGGTAACAGCCAAGTGAGGCCTTACTAAATGTGAGCCCCCAAACACATACACACAGAAAACTACTTAATTCTTAGGTCTGCCAGCAGCATTACATACCAGAGAACTTCACAGCCATTATTGTGTGTGCCCAAACCTTTGATAAGGGGCAGAGGCCACCTCAGGAGAACAGCCAGCACTGTCTTAGGGATTACAGGAGACGAAGAAACCCTTACAGTTTATACTAAAAGGAAATTATCCTTCCGGATCAAGTCTTCACCTACCTACATGCTCCATTTTCCTTCTTCAGTTCATTTTGTGCAGTTCTGCCATGGAAGGTAAAAATCTGCCAGAAGTCCTCCTCTCACCCTCACAACAAGTGGTGCTGAAGCACAGCAAATTGTATCCTCTTCAGCACTCCAGCATCCAGATCAGGTGTCTACGGTTCAGTCTTGGGCAGCTTTGGTTCAGATTGATACAAGGCTGCTCTGCACACCACAGTACACACAGCGTTTCACACTATTTCCAATGATCTTTTTTTTTGTCCCCCATTCACTCGTCATTTTGTTTGCTCTGCTCGATACTGAACTCAAGGCCATCTATTTCTTCGTAACACATTCTGCCTACCTGGTGTAATTCTTTACTGACACCTCCCAGCTTGACACTGCAGGATTTCCATCTGCTGTGGATTGTACCCCCAACTCAGTCTTTCTAAATACATGCCAGAATAGCCAGAGGCTTTGCACATGGCAAAGAAAGATGCAACTAACTAACATTATCCTTCTTTGCTGCAACAGTAAAGGACTGGAAGTAGGCATCAATACATTTTTCAGCAGCTTTGCATGTTAAGAGTAAACAGATTAACAGCAAAAGTAGCAGCATGTTCTGTATGGGATACAGGGAGAAAGATTATATAGTGAGAAAATGCTAGAAAACCTATCTTAATATTCAGTTCTTATAAACCCATCAGACTATTTGAAGCAGTAAACAGAATATGAAAAACGTTACCAATGGCAATGGCCCTTCCCTAACAGAATTTTGCTTTGCTTGCTTAGCTTGCTAATGCTTCTCTTTCCCACCCCATGCTTATCTCACCCATCCTCCATTGGTAATGCCCATTGATTCTTCCATATCCTCCCTGTCTTGTACTCTCCTCCACTGGGATCCCCTGTGGTAATCCTACACTGCTATGCTTTTATTTTGTAAAAAGAAACTTTCTCAATGTCACTAAATGGCTTGTTCCCAACTACAAAAGACCTGGCTTCCCCCATTCTTGTTTGAGAGCATGGAGTCAAAATATGCTTCTGGGCACCTTGTTAGTAGTCCCCTTTCTCCAGCATTCCCCTACAGATTCCCCAGATCTGCAGTCCTTCACCATATGTCCCACTCCACCAATCTCCTGCCTCAGTCTTCTCCACTTGTTCCTGCTCTCCTTACCTTTGATTAGTGTTACGCACCTATGCAAGAGCCTCCCTTGGGGGACAGGATGGCATTGCATTACACCAGGTCCTGTCCAAGAACCCCTCACAGCCTGACACAGGTAGCAGTCTAAGAAATTCAGCTGCCAAACCACAGAATACACTGCAGGGACTCCTCTCCAACAGGAGAAGAGACACTTCTGAAGAGACACTTTGTTTCTAAGAGGTTCAGTCAACCTCAACATACTAATGAGAGCCATTTCTCTAAGCTTACATGTCCTTCTGAAAGAGGCAGTGGAAATCCATTGGGTATTCAGGTCATTTCTCCCTTGCTAAAGAAACAAACATGCAAAGTCATTTTGTTTCTTTTAATTGATCACTGGTTAAGTTGTAATACATTTCAAAGCAAAATATTCTGTTCAAGGACATTGTGCCAAACATTAAATCTACTTTTAAACAAGGCTTAATTTGACTGTATTACCTTTATATACACACAGGTATCATTTTCATTTCACTAGTAGCAATATTACTCAGTACATTGCATTTCCTGAAAGATGGCAAAAAATAGGACTTGAATATCTGTTCTGTCCTTCCACACACCCCAAACCAGAAAAATCACAGGTATAGAAAGTACAATCACAACTACAGGTAAATACAATAAGGACCTCAGAGCAAGCTAAGTCCTTATCAGAGATGACAATTGGTTCTACATTGCAAATATACAGTACATTCCACTGAAGAGAGTTCTGGGAGTTCTCACAATGCCTCTTAATCCTCTTTTGGTAATAAAAGCTTCTATGACAATAGGTATCCTTCATAAAAATGACTGAATTTGTATTTTTGGAGCATATGTTGGAAGTTTAACGCAGTCTAAACTGCAGCGTACAATAAGCTCACCAAAACAGAGAGCAAGCAAGCATTGCAAGATTCGTCAAGATCAGAACCACAGCTCAGCCGAGTCACCCTTTGCTCCTAGTCACTGGACTTCGGGTAGCTCGAGGTACTCTGCACCGGGGACAGACTCAAGGGGTGGGAAATGATACATTCCTTCTACAGCTTTTGCAGGTCAATCACCTGCAAGTTCTTGAGAGAAAATGTCAGCTGACTCAAAGCACAGGCAACTCTACAAGACTAATTTGAACTTATTTACAAAGCATTCGTTACATTGCAATTGTCAGACACAGCTAAGGAGCAACAAGGTTTCCACATTTATGCAACCCCTGAAATATTCCTGTGAGCAGCAGAGAATGCAATGGCCAATGACAACGCAAAGACATGGCCACTGACAGGGAAACTGCAGTCTGGCCTTGGGAGGTGGAATGGTGCATGTAGCCCAGCAGTGCCAAAGGGCAGCCGAGATCTCAGTTACACTCAAACTGCTTTGGTTTGTGCAAAATATAAATCCTGTGCACGCAGCTTTGAGACATAGTTTGCATTCAGGAAGAAACTGTTACTCTGTGCTTGGCAAGACAACACCTGAGGAACTTCTAGAACTAACAAGAAAATGGAAGTAAACAACGCATTTTTCATGAGCACTAGTTACCCTCACAGGTACAATGCCAAGGACTTTGCCACAGTTCCAAGGAAATGTACTTCATCAGCACTGTTGCTGGTTTTCCATTCTGTACTTGCTGAAGGAAGGTACCATTGATTAGCAAACTACCTGAACTTTACCCAAGTGAAACGCAGAGGAACTCTTCCTCCCAGGCTTGATGTCCAGGAAATAACAATACTGAGCATAACCCCATGATTCAATATGAGTATAAGTGCTTAACTGCTCATTTTCTTTCTCTTCCCTGCTGTTAAGTTCAAGGAAATCTGACAGCACTAAGAAACACCGAACAGGCATGCCCAAGGTTGAAGACATGAACTGATTTCCCCCAACCTGGTCGAAACACACCCTTCTCCATTTGGCAGGTTCTAGCCATACACAGTCTTAACACCAATTCTTCTTCACAGATCTCTATTTTACAAGTTGCCTGACTCTCCATATCTAACAGCAATGTAACATAAGCAACTTAATTCAGAAATACCTAGTGGAAACCTGCCCTATCATTTCATAAGCCCTGCTTTATTGCAACTTCTGCAAAAAAAGCCAAGCACTTGGTACTGCCACTTGTCTATAGCCACTCAGTAGCACTTCTAAAAGGGCTGGAAAAGCTAGTCTAGGCCTGTTTTTAGCAGAGGTAGGTAGGGATAAGTCTATAAAGAGAATTAGAAAATAACATTTGAGATATAGGTTAGAGTCCCGATGTTCTTCTCTACTCTTCCCTTAATCTATGTTGCATTGTTTTTGTTTGCTCTTGCAACAACCATGTCAAGCTACTCACTTTTAAGAACTGGATCCTGGTAGGCTGCAAAGAAGGCATGGTATTAGTCAGTTGTCATTAACAGACAAAGTAACTACAAACGTGGGCCAAAAGGCACAGTGATTTGCTGCAAGAGTCAAGGAGATGCTTCACAACACAAATTCAAGTGCCACATGTGAAGTCTGGTAGACACAACATCAACCTATGGCAACACTCAGGTTACCTCAACCTCAAGCTTTAGAGTCAGCAGAAGCAGATATGAAGTCTAACTTTCAGGACATTATTTCACTTCAACATTTCAAAATTTAACTGTGCAATGAATAATAAGCATGAATGGAAAATATACATTTTAAGCCCAGAGAGAATTCACAGTATCTAATCAAGTCTCAGCTTAATCAATTTTTCTGTAGCCTATTCTAAAATCTTTTCAGCTTGTGGACATTAAGAATACAGCTACAGTGAAATGTGTGTCTAATAGTTTGAATGCAGTCCTATCCCATACAGCAGACAACCAATTAACAATGAAGTACAGAGCATGAGAAAGGTTGAAAAGACCTCATTCCCAGGTTTTTGGTTTGTTTGTTTTGTTTTTGTTTTTGTTTTTGGTTTTTTTTTTGTTTTTTGTTTTTTTTTTTTGTTTGTTTTGTTTTGGTTTTTTTTGTTTTGTTTTGTTTTTTTTTTTTTTTGTTTATTACTGTTTGAAGATTAATTCAAACAGAACTTCTGGACGACTTCTGGATGACTCTTCTCTTTTGAAAGCAACATTAAGACTCAATATATGTTTATGTAAAATTTACCTTAACTTCTCTCTTCCCAGATTCCTGCAACTAAAAAAATTTAATGTATAAGCCTTACACTATGAACCACCTTCAGTGGTTCTCATGCTGCTTGATCTTCTAAAGAAAACACTTCAGTTTACTGTATTCCTGTTTATCACTTGAATTTTTGAAGTTTGCTTACAGGGCCTTACTGAAATCCAACTTTTTGCACATTCTTGTATGCAACACAACTAAATGACACAGTTAAAAAAAAATAATGAAAATAATTTCATTGTCAAGATTTGAGAGTTTACCCAACTGAGACTCTCCCCAATTCCTAGGACCAAAATTCAACTACATAGAAAGGAGCAGGATAGAGGCATCAGCCAGTTCCCTCACTGAGGACCAGAGCTGATTAAGCCGTAAAATAAGTTGAGGGGTCCTGTCAGCTTGCCTGAAGTTTCAGTTATTATCAAATGGCATTTGGAAGAATCCACAGCCAAACTTCATTATTTTCCATAATTTTAAAACGGGGGAATCAATTTCAAGAGATCTTCAGGTCCAGATAAAACACTTGCACTCATGCTTCCCTTGCTCACTTAGGACCTCAAAGGTTCTTCTCCACTGTTAAGAAAATTTTGCAAATAAGACTAGGCAAATGAAAACAGATAAATGTAGACAGCATCCAGAAAATGCTAGCAAACGTACAAAGCAGAAGAAAATATTTTCCTCCCAATTTTCAGTTTTAATTTTTATACCCATCTTTCAAGAAAAGAGCAATTAAAAATGTGTCCCTCAAAATTGTGTTGCCTGTATGTGCTGAAAGGAACATGGGATTCTGAAGTAGTCCTTCCTTTCTAAAAAGCAGCTCCCTCAAATGCTTCATCTCTCAGCTACATATAGGAGGGCAGTCACAGTCATTATGTATCTGTGTATATCTTTTTAAACCTATTACAAGATATCATTTGCCCCAGAACTGTAAAAAGCCATGCAGGTCTCCAACAAACCTATCCTACCAGCAGAAGCCTTTAATTTCTATGGAAGTGTCCCAAGGAAAAAAGATTAGCTCTAACTAAATCAGACAGCAAGTTATCTTCTTTTATAAAGAAATCTACTGAGATTTAAGACTGCTTCAAAGCAGTAACTGAAATACAACTGCAGCTATAACCTTCCTGATCCATCTTAAAAAAAATCACAGTAGCTGAATACATATGTGAATACACATACACAAAACCTTTTATCAGAGGTTAATAAATAACTGTGTTAGATCTGAGCTTAGAGACTATAAATTGCAACCTGTGTTCACAAGTCTCTAACCCATCCGCTCTCAGGCTCGCGTAGCAGTGGAAATCTTCATCCAACACGCTGTTCAGGTGGCATTAGAATCTCATGTTTTCTGCTCACATGTTGCTCAGCTGAACAGTTACCTCTGATAATGGTACAGCTTCCCCCTCTGTTAAGTATGCAAAAGGTATAAAATGGCAAGATCATCAAAATATCCCCTTCAATGCCCAACTGTAGTGTGTCAAGAGACTGCTGCTGAAGCTCTACTACCATAACACTAATTTTCAATATTTTAAAACTTGATATGAAAATTGCATTTTGTTATGACACAGACCATAACAGTCATTGGTCATTTGCATTCATTCACCCCAGCACTAGTGAAGAACTGCCTTCTGAATAGGGATGAGAAAACATGGCAAGTTTTTCTATCAAGTTGTGTCTCTACTCATCTTGCACTAGCCAGTGCATGGAAGGTAGGTGAGCAGAAATGCAACAGTCTACCAGTACACCCCAGGTTTTTACATACACTCATGTCATGCATATCTCAAAAATACAGAAGTTCAGACATGCAGCAAAATGTGTTCAAGCACTTCAAATGCTCTCCAGATGATAACGCGTCATGTAGTATTTGCTCAGACAAACCAAAGCAGAGTAAAATGTTTTGTGCTTACACTTCAAGTTTCAGAATAATGTTATTTTTGTCAGAGTATCTGAAGTCAAATGGAAGGAATGTTCCACTGAAACTGGAAGCAAGAGACACCATTTAAAGAACTAGGAAAACAAGCACTAGTCAGAATACTGCCTTCCAAAGGTCCATAAATAAATAACAAAACAGCAGGAACCTGCAGACCTTAAAGTCAAGATTTGTTTCTAGATTCATATGTAAAAAAAGTTAAAAATCAAGAGGAACCCTGGCTGACTTTCCCACATTTGGAGTCTTTTTGGCTAAACAACTGTTAATTTACTTTTAGGAACACAGGTATTGTCAGAAAACTATTTACAGAATGATTATCAGATTGATTATATAAAATACAGATGAAAATATACACCTTCAGGTTTGAGATAAGCCAAGCAAATTCACTGCTGATAACTAAAGCACTTTGAATAAGGCAACAGGCACCAAACATCAAAACTGAATCACAAAACTACTGAAAGTGACAGACAAATTGGGGAAGGTAGAGGTAAAGCAAAGATCAACGAAATTGGAATGATTTATAATTAATACTGTGTATCAGAAATCACGGAGCTTCATTAAAATTCTATTTTACCATATATAAACTGAAAGGAAATCTTTACTTCCAGCCTATGATTTCTTCAAGTACTGAGCAGCTGTTTTCTTAATGCATATATGTAATGCTTTGTATTCTACATCTTACAAAATACATCACCATGTTTAAGTGCATGATTAGAAACTGTGCTGAAATCATGGAAAAATGATTTGTAAGTCATAGGCGCAAAGTCACAACAATGCTCAGCTCCAGTTTTTGGAAGTAGTTCTGTAAAAGATGAAGTTTTAGAAAAGGGACTTTGATCCCTGGTTTTCGAACTCTGACCATGCATCATTCAATTCCATGAAGATCATTTTGGCATACTGCTCATAAGGTTGTCCTGTGGCCTGAAAACAAATAGAACATATTAAAAGCAGAAAAATATTAGGAATTATGTGGCTTGGGAAAGATCTCACCCCTTTTATATTTGTTATCTTATTCAACAACTTTAGACTCTCATGTTAATACAATTTTGCAGACACACAGTCCTTTCCGATCTTATCCAAAGTTTGCCATAAGTATTTTAGACAAAGCCAAAGTCTTGTTTTCCTTACATCACTTCAAAATTTGTGAGATTCATAAGTAACTGAAACTTAGCTAAAAACAGTTTCCAAGCTGTTTTTTTCAGTCCAGTCATTTTTTTAATTGCTTCCCGACAGACCTTGCAGTAGTGTACAAGAATAAAATTTAAGCACTATTTAAAAAGGCTGGTTTTGGAACGGATTTCCTGGCGAAAAATCTGTTGCTGATTGCGAGTGATGTTAAGATTCAACATTAACAACATAGGACTTTCTGTGCATTTGCCTCCATACTCGAAGATAGTATGCCCCTGATTCCCTGCCTACTTCACAGCAGCCCTCCCTCCAGGCCAGCCCAACCCCCATGGGTAGTAAAGATCCAGCCCCACAAGATGAGTCATTTTAACAGGTTCTTTCCAACAAAAAAGGGAAGCCCCAGAGCCCTCTCCAGTATCCTTCCCCTTCTGCTACTTGGCTTTTGCCAGCTGCAGTACTTTTTAGACCCTTTTAAGAACTGCTTTAACTCAAAGTGGCAGAAAAGAAACCAAGGAAGAAGCAAATGCTTCAAAAAGACCTGTGTTCTGACACTGATGCACTAAGGGGCTTACAGAAAGCACCAAGAAACCACCACAAAGGAAACCACATGACCAAGGACAGCAAAGGATAAGGGGAAGAAAATGAAGAACAAAGTCTTGTTTCTGTTATGGATACAAGAAGACATAGGAATTAGACTACTGCACACTGAACCACCAGTGAAGGCAAGCCTGAAAATTCAAACCAGGTATATTCAACACTTATCTTTATAGCTAAAACATAGCCTAGAGCAATGACTTAGAACAAGAAGTTACCATCATACACTGGGAGACTAACAAACAGCAACAGAATGCATTAACTATTTTAAAAAAGGCAACTGGAATGTCATATTCATCAAGTATTTTTCAACTGCTAATTTCTTTACTAAAGTTTACTTTTTCTAGTTCCTAGTAAAGTTGTTTAGTAAAGGATGTTCAGCAGGTTTTTCCCAACTGTTTTGCTGTGGCAGCCTCTGAGTCTTCACATACTGGTGAACAGTCCTAAAAGACCTGAAGTATCAGCTGGTAGAAATAAAGCAGATTCCACTAATCAGCATTAAACCTGCCAGAAGTCACTCAGAAACCAGCATAACTGACTTCGGTGCTCAGTACAACCTTAATGGGATCTTTCATTTGTTAACACTTATCTGTTGAATTCTGTGCTGTGTCAGGATGACAAGAAAAATCCTGCACTACCTGAATGCAGTAGGACACCAAATTCAGAAGACAGTGGAAGCAAAGTGAAGAGCAACTATGGTGCTGATCAAGAAGCAAGGCTGCAGCATCTGTCAGTGAGTACTATGGTGTGGTAAAAGCAGTTTGTACTCCTTCTAAGGAAAAATCAGAGGAACACACTCACCTTATCTGGATGAACTACAAGTACTGCTTTCCTGTAGTACTTCTTTACTTGTTCAGGAGTTACTAGATCTGCCATACTGACTGGTTTCCACTTATTTTCCCCTTCCCAAAGCACTGTATGAAGAGTGGATATTAATGCTCTGATATTTCTCTCCTTTCCTTCAATCCATTCAAGAATCTGGGAAAAACAGAAAGTATAGAACTGAATGCAGCACCATAAGCTTTCTCAGTCTATCTAGAGACATAACCTTCATGCTGTACAAGACTACAAGATTAAGACCAAGTACAGCTGTCTTGCTGCATTCACCCCCCAAGTCCAACTGTCTTACTACATTCTTCCTTCTGGCACCCAGATCATTAGCCACCCAAAAGTGATATTTTGCACCTGCCACTAGGGAGTAGCTCATTGTTATTAGTTCATTGCAGAAATTGAGTCATTGCAAGAGAAATTACTAGGATAGTTACATATTACAAATCCCTGATTAATTAATGACAAGAGAATTGACTGAAGTAATTGTAACAGATGTTTTTAATTAACATTAACTCCCTGTCAGGGCACAACATTAATTTCTACAAATAAAGAATTTTAGTAAAAGTTTCAGATAATCTATTTTAATAGTTAATGTTTACTTAAGCAACCTGCAAGGGTGCACAAACTAAGTGTTCTTGCAGATATCCCCATGAAAGCTGATTACAACTGGCCATTTCACAAACTTTAACAGCAATATTCAAGACACTGTAATACAGCGATACAGTGTCTTCATTAAACACTGAATTATGTAGTACGAAAATCTGCCCTCTATCAGCAGCAAGTATAGGAAATAAGAAATCTGTATTTCCATTTATGCAAGTAAAAGCTACCCATGCAAGCTGTGCATACTCTCTTCAGGTAACACACTTTGTGAAAACAAATTTCAGCATCCCTCCAAAGTCCTTTTTCTAAAGCTCCATAAAGACTACAAAACTGAAAGTACGTTAATATATGATGAGTAAGAAATCAAAAAATTTGAACATCTGATCCGGTAACACCCCACAGACTAGTTCTACAGCCAACCTCCAGAAATGCATCTTTTAGTAATTCCTTAGGACAGCACTTGCTAACCAGTAAATGCAACTAAGTGTTCATCCTGGAGGCAGCTATTCTCACCTGCCTGTTTTTTAAAGTGTAGTTTTGTATTAATCAGTCAAATCCATCTTTTCTAAGGACACCTTTGGGAACACTAGAGATAAAGAACAGTTCTGGCTTCAAGAAATGGACTCTGACAAGAGAACAGGTTCTTAAATTCTCCAAGCTTAGCTGAAACAGACAGGAACTTATGTTCCATCCACAAAAAAACCACTTATTGTGCTATTGTCACTGCTGCTTCATTGCCAACGGACCCTTTTTCATGCTAATTAATATGATTTAAATACAGATAAAATTTCATCCTGCTTTATCAGTTTGCTCTGTTAGTTGTTGTATTCTTCTGCTGTTATCAGCAGTTTTAAGCATAAACTCAGATTTACATTTAAATCAAAATCACTGTTAAACAAACCTTGAGTTTCAAGGGGTCCATATCTTTAGACATTTCTTGTTTTCTCATCTCAGCAATGGTCTTTGGTCCCTTTTTATCAGATTTAGCTGAAAACCCTTGATTAGATAAGAGATCTTCAAAGTCATTTTCTGAAACTTTTGGCTTTTGACCTATGAAAGGAGAAAAACATTTAAAAGTTACATAGGAGGATACATTAACAGGGGAAATATATTGCACTTAGATACACCTGCATGACCTTTCTCACTACCATGATAAATATACTTCAGTGGCTTGATAAGCTCCACAAGACTAACAGAACAATACGAATAAAAGCCATCACTGACAAGCTTTCCATCCAGCAGAACAGATAACCTCATATGCATACATGTGACAAAATACCTGCATGTCCTCTTTTTCAAAAAGGGAGTAGATTCAAGGGAGTACACATCTACCTATTCATGATTCTGGAAATGGTTCAATTTTTCCACTATAAACTAATTCTAACTGCTGTGCAGCACTTTTTCAGGTGATCATATACTCAATACTCTAGACAAAAGTATGCAGTCAACATTTAAGTATGTTGAAGTTTACCAGAAAAATGAAGGAATAACATGAGTAGTCATTATAAAACCAAAAAATTTTGGACAACTGTAGAATAACTGAATTCTGAAGGGGCCTTTGGACATCATGTAGTCCAAGCCCCACTCAAAACAGGACAACTAGATAAATTTCTCAAGTCCTTGTCCAGTTGAGGTCCACCTCTTTTCAAGGATGAGGAATCATAACATCCCTTGCTCTGCTTCAGCATTTCATCGTGCTAATTGAATTCCCTGCCCCACCCCCACCCCCCATTTTCCAATCAGACTTTCCAGTGCAGCAACTTACACCCACTGTCTCTCCACCCTGTCACCTCCTTCCAGATACAGATCAACAGAATCATTTCAGCTTACAGAAGTAACTGCTGCTCACTTACATGCCAGTAAAAGTGAGGCATAATCCTAATACCAACACATCAGGAAAATAAAATTTTCCAGGGCAGTTAATGTAGAGGAGGCCATGCCCATCCCTATACCTCTAGGATTGCCTATTCAGTTGGAACATCTTGGACTGGTTCCAAGAATGATTCCACCTGCTCCCATCCCCATCCTTGTTTGAAACACAAGAATTTCCAACAAGTTTAACCTCAATCTTGAAGACTAGCTACTATTCTTCAGCTACGAAAAATGTTGCATCCTTTTACCTATGTATCACAAGTGGACTAGCATGAAGCAACGTTATCAACCACCTCTCCCTGGATAGATCAAATTTACCTTTCTAACCCAGTGATACAAAACCAGTACCCATGTGAGTGAGTAAATATAGCCTCAAGACTTTATGCCCAAACTTGCATATATTTGGGCCATGGTCAGCTTGTCTCTGCGATATTCTAGTATAGCTTTGCAAAAGCTGGACCAGATTTGCCAAGTTTTTTTCAGATTTCTACTAGACACAACCTAAATGTAAACAAAACGATGATGGTACAAGAGTTTCTGTAGCTAACAGCACATCTGGCTAACTTCACACAGGCTATTATAAGTAATGCCTTCAGAAAACTTACCAAAGCTTGGGGTTCTGACTCCTCTTTCTTCTCGTCCTCCAATAACACTAAAGTTTACTGTGTAATTGGGTTTAGCTGCTGTGCTGGGTTTAGTCTGGGACTGCCATGAAGTACTTTGTGGTTTTGTGGATTTCTGCCACTGATTTCCCAACTTCTGAGAAGGAGCAGTCTTCTGACCAAAGCCACTACTTGAGAGTCCACCACTGGAGGAACCTAACAATAAATACTAAATCAGTTGTTCAGCTTGGTATCTGTCACCTGTTTAATACAAGACAGTTTGGTCTTGAAATCTAACCACACAGTTTACAGTTATACCACTATACAAGAGAAAGTGTAACAGAAAAGTGTGTGTAAAATGAAGTTAAGAGTCTCGTTAACAAGTAACATGGATGGCAAGAGCTAGAGCTAGTCAGTTCTAGCAGAAGCATTCGCTCTTGTCTGATTGGCCAGGCACATGTAAGGCCAAAAAGTAATTCAGGCAGTAGTTCCACCTCCCTGTTATTATATTTCAATGTCTGTTAATATGCAGAGGACACTGAAAAACTAATTATAGGATCAAGAAAACATAACATTGAGAATATTTTCAAATGAGTGCTTTCAAAGTCTCTAGTGATTTCCTGCACTATTTAAGAAAGATGAGAAAATTATTCTACAGCAGCTTTAGCAGGGAATGTTGCACATGAATAAAAAGAGCACTGAAGCCTGCAGGAGATACTGTTGTAATCACCCTCATGTGATCTATAGACCTGTCTATCAACACAATATTGACTCAATTTTTAGTATCCATTTCCCTTCATTAAACCAGTGTAAATAATACTACTTAGCAGCTTCACGTGCTACTCACTTTGGAAGAACATACAGGGCCTTTTCTCCACTCTACAATACTCACTGTAAACAAATGTAGCAGAATAAAGCTCCAACTTTTTAAATTAATTATTCAGCTTTTTGTCTCACTGATGAGACTAAATCTGAGATTTTTTTTATTCTAAACAAAGCCACCATTAAATTGCCCTTGATTGACTTCCTTTGGAAAGGTTCCTAGAAACTGAGTTCCCTTGACAAGCTGCATATACCTGGCACATCCCCATCACAGGGAAAAATAGCATGATGGCTGAATTTAGATACATGTAGGTTTTTTGGAATAGAAATATTTTATACCACACATACGGTATCCTAAAACAGATTAAGACCGCTTCATGTTGGAAAAATTCCCCAAAAATGACAGAACACAATTCAAAACTAGTGATCAAATCTCGTTACACACCTGGAGCCAGCCAGGGAGTAAAACATGAATGAAATACTGACACTTCAAAACCAGAAATCTTTATCACTTATTCTTCAATGACAAAGTTATGATCCCATCTTATTATTTCTTGGAGGAAGGTGAGTTAGTACTTGCATCTCCACATACATTATTAATCAGCTGCTGATGATTAGAACCTAACTTTCAGCTCAAACATACTCCAAGCCAGTTTAAACTTACTTGTTCTTGTTTCTATTCTTCCCCTCTTTTACTCACCCTAAAGCCTCAGAAGAAAGACCCAAGCTTGCCTGGGTATACGTGACAATGTAAAACATTTCCTCTTTCAGAGCTGGTTCCCCACACCTCAGCTGTTCTTTTGTAGTTCTTTTGTAGCTGCTGCTCAGAGTTATAACAGCTTACATATGAGGATGTCTCCCCAGGGCCATGTACAAGATACCATACTATACCTATAAATACTACACCTGATAGAAGCTAGTATTGCAATACAACATCTGATTAAATGTAGGATTGCACTGTTTTTTTCATGAAAGCACCCAATTCCATACTCAAGGCAGTCTTCAGTCACTTCTAACGTGAAATTTACAGAAAAAAAATCACTGTTACTAGACAGAGCACATGACCTCGCACACTGAAAAATAATCTCATTCTACTACTCTTTCAAAGCATTCCACATTCACTATTTCAGTCTTCAAGACCAACCAATTCTTCCTGTAGGACAAGCCAACGCCTCGCTATCAGTAGGAACTTTCCAATAACACACTCCTACTTTCTGATAAAGAACTCTTGGTATCCTACCACGAGCCTAATATGTTACTACTAACTACCTTTAACTATTGTTTCTTTTCTGCTTATATAGCATTCCCAATTAAGCAGCTTTCACTCTCCTAACTCTTCATTCAGAATAATGACTTGTACGTGAAGGCCAAAACATGACTATGAAAAATACAACACTGAGTCCAAAATCCCTGAAAAATCAGTTCAAGCCTGAGAAGGTTAACTAGCACAGTGACATCTGGCTACTTTGCAATGCAGTCATTTTTCCTATTGAAAATTAACTGAAAGACTAATGAATTATCTAAATCCTGCTAAAAATCAGAACAATTTCTTCCACTGGTTCAGCATGTGCTATACCTGTATCTCCAAGTCAAAGATAAATTGATTTTTTTTTACTGACACACTAGCTATAGATTTAACAAGTTCATATTAACCTGAATTATTAAACTAGAAAACTTTTGTGAATTGTTTACTGCAGAGCAGCCTTATTGGTACTGCTTCAAAACTAGAGTTTTGCAAGTAATTATACACAGGC
Source organism: Morus bassanus (assembly GCA_031468815.1). NCBI lineage: Eukaryota > Metazoa > Chordata > Aves > Suliformes > Sulidae > Morus > Morus bassanus. The sequence continues at coordinate 32,083,100 of CM062600.1, forward strand.
AACATAAAGAAGCCAAACATTGTATGTTACCTTGTGTTTATACAAGATAATTTCGCCAAGAGGACACTCAATTCAATAACAATGCTGACTGCCAAGGCAACAGGATAAAACTTCTGCAACTCAGCAACTGTAGGCTATTTCAAATCATTCCTTGGACTCTTGGCAGCTAGTCACATTTAAAGCTACAAATCAGCCATTTGCTATGGTAGTGTGATCCTGAAATGTAAGGACCTCAGCTCTTTTTATGGCCCTTAAGTATTTCTGCTGTTTGATAATGCTGCAGCACTAATTCATGAGTTTGGGGTGACTATAACATCCTGGGAAAAGTGTTACTCTGCGATGTGTCTCATCAGGAGCACAGGTAGTGTTTTCCTCAATTCCATCAGTGGCAGGGAAGAATGCTGAAAGGAACAGGAAAACTCAACTCATTAAGATGTGGCTCAGAGGCTGGTGAAAGTGGTGGAATTTTGTTTTTTTTTATCATGGGGAGGTTTACACAGCAGCAGGCCTGCTGGCAACAGATGGAGTTCACCTATCTCAAAGGGGGAAAAGGATTCTAGCTCATGAGCTGGCAGGGCTCATCAAGAGGGCTTTAAGCTACATTTTAGGAGGGAAGGAGATATAACCAGGCCCACTAGAGAGAAGCCTAGGGGTGGCATGCCAAGGGTGGGGGTGAAATCGATAGCCCAGCTCAAGTGCATCTACACCAATGCACGCAGCATGGGCAACAAGCAGGAGGAGCTGGAAGCTGTTGTGCAGCGAGACAGCTATGACTTAGTTGCCATCACAGAAACATGGTGGGATGACTCTCATGACTGGAGTGCTGCAATGGATGGCTATAAGCTCTTCAGAAGGGATAGGCAAGGAAGGAGAGGCAGTGGGGTGGCTCTGTATGATAGGGAGTGTTTCAACACTATAGAGGTTAGCAACTGTGACGATAAAGTGCTTATGGGTAAGGATGAGGCGGAAGGCCAACAAGGCAGATATCCTACTGGGAGTCTGTTATAGACCACCCAGCAAGGATGAAGAGGTGGATGAAGCATTCTACAAGTGGCTGGCAGAAGTCTCCCCATCGTAGGCCTTGCTCTCATGGGGGACTTCAACTCACCAGATGCCTGCTGGTAATACAACACAGCGGAGAGGAAACAGTCTAGGAGGTTCCTGGAGTGTGTGGAAGACAACTTCCTGACACAGCTGGTAAGTGAGCCTACCAGGGGAGGTGCCTCGCTTGACCTCCTGTGTACAAACAGAGAAGGACTGGTGGGAGATGTGGTGGTTGGAGGCTTCTTGGGCTTAGCGACCATGATATGATAGAGTTCTCCATTCTTGGTGAAGTGAGGAGCGGGGTCAGCAAAACCACTACCATGGACTTCCGGAGGGCAGACTTTGGCCTGTTCAGGACACTGGTTGGGAGAGTCCCTTGGGAGACAGCCCTAAAGGGCAAAGGGGTCCAGGAAGGCTGGGCATTCTTCAAGAAGGAAGTCTTAAAGGTGCAGGAGCAGGCTGTCCCCATGTGCCGTAAGACGAACTGGCAGGGAAGACGACCGGCCCGGCTGAACAGGGAGATTTTGCTGGCACTCAGGAAAAAAGGAGAGCTTACCACTTTTGGAAGAAGGGGCAGGCAACTCAGGAAGAGTACAGGGATCTCGTTAGGTCATGCAGAGAGAAAATTAGAAAGGCAAAAGCCCAGCTAGAACTCAGTCTGGCCACTGTCATAAGAGGTAACAAAAAAGTGTTTTTACAAATACATTAGCAAAAAAAGAGAACCAATGAGAATCTCCATCCTTTATTGGATGTGGAGGGGAACATTGCCACTGAGAATGAGGAGGAGGCTGAGGTAGTTAATGCCTTCTTTGCCTCAGTCTTTAATAGTCAGGCCAGTTATCCCCAGGATATTCAGCCCCCGAGCTGGAAGGCAGGGATGGATCGCAGAATAAACCCCCCATAACCCAGAAGGAAGCAGTTTACAACCTGCTGTGCCACCTGGACACTCACAAGTCTATGGGGCCAGATGGGATCCACCCAAGAGTACTGAGGGAGCTGGCGGAGGCACTCACCAAGCCACTCTCCGTCATTTATCAGCAGTCCTGGTTACACAGGGAAGGTCCCACATGACTGGAGGCTTGCCAGTGTGATGCCCATCTACAAGAAGCCCTGGAAGGAGGATCCAGGGAGCTACTGGCCAGTCAGCCTGACCTCGGTACCCCGGAAGATTATGGAGCAGTTCATCTTGAGTGCGCTCACCAGGCCCGTGCAGGACAACCAGGGCATCAGGCCCAGCCAGCACAGCCTCATGAAAGGCAGGTCCCACCTTACCAACCTGTTCTCCTTCTTATGACCAGGTGATCCGCCTAGTGGATGAGGGAAAGGCTGTGGATGTTGTCTACCTGGACTTTAGCAAGGCCTTTGACACTGTCTGCCACAGCATTCTCCTAGAAAAGCTGGCAGCTCATGGCTTGGACAGGTGTACTCTTTGCTGGGTAAAAAACTGGCTGGATGGCCGAACCCAGAGAGTTGTGGTGAACGGAGCTAAATCCAGTTAGCGGCCCGTCACAAGCGGTGTTCCCCATGGGTCAGTTATGGGACAGGTCTCGTTTCATATCTTTAGCAACAATCTGGATGAGGGGATTGAGTGCACCCTCAATAAGTTTGCAGATGACACCAAACTGGGTGGCAGTGTTGATGTGCTCAACGGTAGGAAGGCTCCGCAGAGGCATCTGGACAGGCTGGATTGGTGGGCCGAGGCCAATGGTATGAGGTTTAACAGGGCCAAGTGCCACGTCCCGCACTTGGGTCACAACAACCCCGTGCAATGCTACAGGCTTGGGGAAGCGTGGCTGGAAAGCTGCCCAGCCAAAAAGGACCTGGGGGTGTTGGCTGGCAGCTGGCTGAACATGAGCTTGCAGTGTGCCCAGGTGGCCAAGGCGGCCAACAGCATCCTGGCTTGTACCAGGAATAGTGCGGCCAGCAGGAGTAGGGAAGTGATTGTGCCCCTGTACTTGGCACTGGTGAGACCACACCTCAAATACTGTGTTTAGTTTTGGGCCCCTCACTGCAAGAAGGCATTGAGGTGCTGGAGCATGTCCAAAAAAGGGCAACAAAGCTGGTGAAGGGTCTGGAGGACAAGTCTTCTGAGGAGCAGCTGAGGGAACTGGGGGTGTTTAGTCTGGAAAAGAGGAAGCTGAGGGGAGACCTTAACACCCTCTACAGCCTCCTAAAAGGAGGTTGTAATGAGTGGGTGTTGGTCTCTTCTCCCAAGTAAGAAGTGATAGGACGAGAGGAAATGGCCTCAAGTTGCATCAGGGGAGGTTTAGATTGGATATTAGGAAAAATTTCTTTACTGAAGGAGTGGTCAGGCACTGGAACAGGCTGCCCAGAGAGGTGGTGGAGTCACTGTCCCTGGAGGTGTTCAAAAAACACGTAGACGTGGCTCTTTGGGACATGATTTAGGAGGCATGGTGGTGTTGGGTTGATGGTTGGACTTGATGACCTTAGAGGTCTTTTCCAACCTTAATGATTCTATGAACTTCCATAACTTCTTGTGCACAGCGCTGCAAAGTGACAAATGTTCATAATGCTCATGGTACTGTTGTCCAAGTATGGGCCTGATTTGTGCTCATCTTACAAACATGACATTTGAGTAGCATACTATGAAGGCCTATTGAATTCAAAGAAAAGTACTGAATTAAAAGGAAAACAGTTGTGATTTTGGACTTAAAGAATTTAATCCAGCTTTCATTCTATATCCTTCACAGGGCAGTATCAATCAATGATAGATAAGAAGCCTCATGCTCAGTTACTGAATCAGCGACCCCTGGTTTCTCTTGCCTTTTCACCTAGATTCTGAAGCTTTAAGTATTTACACTGTTTCTAAATTACAGCTGTAGTTATCTTCTGAAATATTCTAGATGTTTCACACAATCTCTGCAAAGATTCAGTCTTTTCTTGTTACTTGTCTGCTCTCAGCAACTGCCTTAAGCTCGTTAACAATTAAAAGGAAACACTTTCCTTTATGTAAGCTATCAGTTACATTTATTGGTACAAGAACCAAATCAAACTGTAGAGGCATTAAGTAGAGTCTCTTGAAAGTAAGATCTTACCTGAAAGACCAGATCCAAGATTGGCAAGATCAGCAAAAGGATCAAAGTTCTGAGATTTAGCCTGGCTGAAAGATAGACCTGAAGACACACTGGACTGGCTTCCTGTGGTAAAAGCTTGACCTGTATAGTAAGAAAACATATCATGTACTTGGTGCATTTGGAAACTGAGAAAATGAATAAAATTAGTATTTCCACAACACCTCATGTAAACCTCCCCAGCATTCTGCTCCATGACATCTTTTGCCATGACAAGGATCACCATTACTATAGACAACTGGAACTGTTTGGTTCCTCTGCTTTGAACTTATTCTGAAAAACTACACAAGTACCTTACTAAAGGGGCATTTAAACACAAGACCATCGAGTCCTTTAAGCAACAAAGCAAAAAGGCAGGAAGACATGTTCAGCAGTTTCAGGTGATTAAACTGACTAAGTCTGGAGTATTTTTCGTTCCCTCTAATGGAAGAATTTCATTTAGTACTACCTTCAAAGAGAGGCTTCAACTGCGGTGACGCTACATTGCTGGCTGCTGAGGAATCTGCCCAAGAATCCCATCCACCTAAGAGATCTGGGTGACTTGTAGAAGATGGTATTTTAGGTGGCTCTGGTGTCAAGTTCCCTATAAAAGAAAAAAAATCCTGTGATTCTTTTAAGAAAACCATCACAAAAATGGATATTTTGCCAATACCAATAGAGTTGTGTACCACATTGTCAGCTACAATGGCCAGCTACATGGCTTGCTTATGTTTCTCTGTAACAGTCATGCAGTCTTAAACAGGAGTCAGAAGGGTTTTACCACTGAATTCTTTCATTTGTGTTTGAAACATCCCATGCACTTAATAGAAAAGTACTTTCATGCACAGGCAATGCTATGAATTTAACAGCTTAGGTCTCCTGGGCAAAAGGACTACTAAGGGATAGCTTCGGAGCACACTGCTGTTTCTGACAACACAGCAGGTAACCAGAAAGCAACAGTGCTTCATGGAATGGAGCTCCATATCACCCAGTCTGGGTGCTACACAGGTGGAGCCAGGTCACTTCAAACTGCAGGTTTGCCTACCCCAGACCTCATGTGACAAATGGAGCTCTTGACAAACTAGCAGCCCTTTTGCATTCAATACATGAATGAATGCATGCAATTAAAGAGCAGGATACAGAAAGAGTGACCTCTTCTGGGATAGGATTGAGAATCACTAGCTCCATGGATAAAAGCTGCTTTTGTATATGCAAAGCAAAACCACCATGACAACTGAAAACAGACAATGAAACAGTCGCATTCAAAAGGATGCGAGGGTGCTTCCACTAACTTCTAGGAAGCGTCCCACCCAACATAGGGTTATAACTACCACCCCTGACGCTTGCAAATGGTTCCCCACTTTCTCACTCACACACAGTATGAAGTGAGCTGTCTCAGAATGAGAGGTCCTAGGTAAGGAACACACAAAGCTGCATACCAGCTCTGAGCATTCCCTTTGAGCACAACTTGCAGAGACTCACAGTGAAGCAGGACAGCTTTTGAATGTAACCACCCCTTCAATGCTACGAAAACAGTCAGTGCTACAGGGAGAGGTGATATTTCAGCAAAACCAGTATGTTTAGTGGTGCTCTAAGACATTTCAAAGATGTAGAGCTTGGAAAGCTAACCTGGCCATCCTTACAAAAATATTTTATGCTTTGGATGTTTTGACTACTACATCATGGCTTTTCACTTCTCAGCTTCTCAACTTTACATTCTGAATACCAAATCACACAAGCTGTTTTACCTTATTTGAGGAATAATTTGAAGCAAATTAAATATCCCTCCACCACCTCAATCCACTAATTCTATTTATACTTAGATCTTACAGTTGCAAGGAGAGCACATCAAATACTCTGCAACATCTGCCAAGAGCCTATATTACAGCAGAGTCATCTCTGCTGCATGTGGAGGAAAACAGAATAAAAATGCATGAAGTAGCTGCCAAAGCCTTCTGAAGATATAGTGCAATTTTCAGCCCTTTCTCCAGACTTAAGCCTCATCTCCCTGCCTCTGAAGCCACATGAGAAACAGTATGTATTTGCATCTGTTCTCAGGACCCCAGCTATCTACTACACAGCAATGTCACTGGCTTTGACATTTAAAGTATCCAAAAGCGTCTATTCATCAGTTTAGAAATTTGCTGTACCATTTGCCACTCCCAAACATTAAGTGGGCCTTGAATTAGTATTGATTTTTAAGCTAGAAAATTTTGGCTTATGATCTCTGCTATTAGAAGTTTTTTACAGCAGCTTGAGGAAATTTACAACCACTTATGGAATTAACACTTTTCCTATGAAAAAAACAAAGTTGAGAGAAATAAGAATAAAGTAAACTGCAGCAGAATGCATTTGAAAGACTGAGAACACTATGGAAATCATGTGTTTTATAACTGCTGGTTTAAGAGCAGTCAAGTTCATCACCTCCCCCACTCTGAACAAAGCAGAGAGTAGCCTACTGCTACGTACAGCAGAAAATTCACTACGAATAGTACAAGCTCCCATACATCCAACTACATTTATCAGAAAAATCTGAAACAATGGAGTACAATGTTTACAATATACTGAACAGATAATATTAATCACCTCCTGGAATTATTTATGCTATATTCTTTCTAGTTGTAAAACTTGGGCATTACAATAGATTTTAACATCAAGAAATAGCATTACCAATATGATACTGACTTCTACATATTCTGAAGAGCTATGATGAGACCTCATGCTGAATCCCTTGTTTTTGTAACCTGGCACACTGGAGTCCATACAGACACATTAAAGTAAAGGAGCAGAATATCTTAAGAAAGGGTAAAATATGAAGCATAGCTAAATATTCCTAAAACTGAAGCAAATGAGACCATGGGCAAGCAGGTCCATACCTGCTTGTCCCTTAAGAAGTTCTTTAATGCGCATATTTATAATCCTTAGCCATACAGCAGTAAATCACTGGAGGTCAGGGCATAGTTCTTCACTAACACTGCTCAAACAAAGCTAAGATGTAAGAATAAGTTGGTGGTAATCATATCACACTTTCCAACTTCCTAAAATAAGGGACCTGCATTTTACTATATCCTACACACAACTTCATATCAGGTTTTCTTTATTTAACTTGTCATCTCTACAGGAAATCCTTTAATCAGAAGACAACAGGATTTTCAGTGAACCAAGAGGCTGGTTTAGTATAATGCAAGGTTTTTTTTAACCTTGTCTAAAGACAGAGAGAACACAGTTGTCACAGAAACTAACTTCTACTCAGGAGAAGACTACACTTGTCACTCAGGTTTCTTTTGATCACCTTCCACATTCCTGGCTATCTTGTTCAGATCAATTCATTCTCACAGAAGGAAACACACTCCTGACTCAACTTGCATTAGAGATGACCTGCTACTTGCATACCCAAACAAACCAATTCGGTTCGCAAAAATGCTCACTGAACAGACACCTACTAATGAAAAATGGACACTCCTCCAACTACTGACAATAGCTTGTTCTTGCAAGTGTGGCCACTTAAAAGCATATTATCAATTCTGAAGTGAAGAGCCATGCCACCTACTAGCTTCTCTGCCAAATTACTACAGGTTTTCACAGAAAGTAAATTACCTCGTTAATACACTGCCATTTTAGCAGCAACTGCTCAACATGTTCGTATTACAGGACAAAATGCCTTAGACCAGATATTCTTTAAGAACTACCTTTCCCACAAATTGAAATTACATTTTAAAACTCCTATGATTTTAAATTTCAAGCCACATCGAGAAATATAAGCCTAAAATTCTAATTCTTGAACTTGTGTTCACTGAAACAGCTTTTCTCCTGGTATCTGGAGGTTTAGTAATTGTTTACTACTGAAGAAAGCTTATCCATCACTAAAATTTAATTCTAGATGCTTATTACTGCTCCAACAGTAGATTCACCATCTTATTGCTGCAGCTTACTTTGAATGAACGCTGACATTACTATGAATTTTTTTAGTGAGTTTAAAATTGTTTGTCACTTTAATGACCTAATTTTTGCACTTTCTTCTGCTTTCATCACAGTTCTTCCAAATATGTCATTTGAGAACACTCTCATTTGCCCTTCTCCAGTTACTAGTTATCATGTCTTTTCACTCACACTCGTTAATATTAAAAGCACTATAGCTATTAATATTCTTAACTTCCTTGCTAAAATTGATACCTGTTACTGGATGGAATGCTAAAGGCTCAAATACATACTTCATTTCAGCTAACCACATAGAAAAGCTGTCCTTTGAAAGGTAAACTTAAAAGGAGCATTAAATGTTACCCCAATTCCTCCACTTCCGTAGGGTTTTTAAAGCCTGCATAGCAGCAGAGAAATATTGGGAAATCACTGTATAACAGTAGACTGAAGAGAAGATGGGTACATTTTAAGTATCTTTTCCCTATGTCAACAGAAAGCTCCAGAAATTACATTAAAATAGCAGGTACGTTAATGCATTTACCAGGGTGCAAGTTATCAACCAAAATCAGAAAGAGTAAGCATAAAACAATAAGCATTGAAGTAAGACGTCAACATATTTTTTTTTGTACCTGCTCAAAAGTTAGTAACAGCTCAATATTGATGGTGGTCTCCTTGAGGTTGCAGATAAACATTTACAGTACATAAATTTGCATTTATGTATTTTTCCAGCTTAAATTTAGTACATAAAAGGGTTCTCCGTCATGTAGGGATTGGAGCACCTCTGATACAAGAACAGGCTAAGGGTGCTGGTATTGTTTAACCTGGAGAAGAGGAGGACTGGGGGTGGGCAGTCTTATCAATGTATATAAATACTTAATGGGAAGAAATAAAGAAGACTGAGCCAGACTTCTCAGTGCTGCCCTGTTGAAGGACAAGAGGCAATGGGCACAAACTGAAACACAGGAAACTCCATTTAAACTGAAGTTTCTTCTCTAAAAACAGTCAAACACAGGCACAAGTTGCCCATAGAGGTTATAGAGTTTGCATCCTCTGAAATAAAAATCAGCAAGGACATGGTCCTGAGCAGCCTGCTCTACCTGACCCAGCTTTGAGCAGGTCAACTAAATATCCAGAGGTCCCTGCCTCTGATTGAGATTTTTGCTGAAACGATACTCCACAGATCAGTATTGATCAAATGGTCTACCGAACAGAAAAAAAGTTATCTGTTTGGCGACAACAATAATGCAATAACTAAAAGTGACGTAAGATTGGCAATTATACAAGTATTACAACTAAAACATACAGCTGTTACTATAACTACAGGACAGAACAAAAATGCTGAAGGAAGCAGCAAGTGGGATGATCTCAGCAGAATCAACCACAGCTGGAATATAATGTTGAAATACATGGTAGAGAGGGCGATCAGCTGGCTAGCCTTTTATTCCGAGGAGGAAGCCCTCATCTCAGCCAGGCAAATACTGCATCTTTTTTAAGCAGTTTCTCTGTAGCTAACACTGACTGCCTCACCCAGAGGCTGGGTCAACTAGACCAACTATTCAACAAGGAGGGACAACTCAAAACTGCATGCAATAAGCTCTGGGAAGAAAAAGCTCCTGGACTCAGGGTGAGGAATGTGATACCATCATTCCTAACTGCCGCCAATTTATAAGTGGGAGTCTGCAGGGGTGGCCTCTGTGAGGAGAGGCCTGGGCTGCTCCAAGCTGGACACAGCCAGCTCCAACAGACCCACCACAGGACACAGCTGAGCCCCTCAGCCAAGATGGTGGCACCTCTGGGAAAGCAAATGTAAAAAAGGGTAACAAACACTGCACAGCAGCTGTGAGAGGAGTGAGAAATATGTGAGAGAAACAGCCCTGCAGACACCAAGGTCAGTGGAGAAGGAGGGGGAGGAGGTGCTCCAGGTACCAGAGCAGAGATTCCCCTGCAGCCCATGGAGAAGACCACAGTGGAGCAAATATCCACACTGCAGCTTGTGGAGGACCCCAAGCAGATGGACATGCTCTGGAGGAAGCTGCAGCCCATGGAGAGGAGCCCACACAGCAGCAGGCTCCTGACAGGAGCTGCAGCCTGAAAGTAACCCACAGTGGAGCAGTGTGTTCCTGAAGGACTGTACCCGACAGACCCATGATCTTGAAAGACTGTATCCAATGGGAAGGACCCACACAGGAGCAGGGGAACAGTGCGAGGATGAAGGAGCAGCAGAGAAGAGCTGTTACAGACTGACCACAATTCCCACCCCTACGGAGAGGACCCACACTTTTCTTTGAAAATCAGGTTTAAAAAGCAACACTTCTGGCTCTGCCACTCCACCTTTTTTGCAGGGTTATGTTTCTCTTTAAAGAAAGAGCATGCTTAGAAGCTCTGTTTAGTAACACTTTGGAAATAATGTGCTTAGGATGGAGATACAGGAAGACCAAACATATCAAAGGTTTTTGTTTAAAGATGAATAGATTTTAAAATAAATGCGTGAGAAAAAGGCTTCACCAAGAATACATCAGAGAAATTAAATGAAACAAGTAAGATTAGAGTATTACATAATGTGTCTGTAAGTATATTACCAGAACGCATTTAGGTAAAGAAGGTCCAAGATAGCCTCAGCTTGCATTTTAAGAACTGGCTGTACTTGTTCATTTCTTTTCCAAAGCTTCCAGAAAAGCTTTAAAATGTGAATACAATCAAAATAGAATTCTGCCATGTAGAAACTAAGTTTGCAGGTGTTTGTGTACCCTCTGTTCTAAGAGCTCTCAGAGGAAACTCCAGCTCTTAACAGAATGTTAGCAATGCTAGAAATCCTCTCGCATCATAAATATTAGTATGACATAATACAGGAAACCCTTGCTACTTGGTGAATTTGTATATGTGTTCCCAGCATACGGAGCTAATTAAAATAGTCACAACAAGTGGATCTATTAAGACACTAATCCACCTTGACTAAGCTGAAAGACAAATGCACAGAGCAGCAGAAACTGTTGAAAAACAGACCACCAGAAGCACACTTACCTATATTCAAGAAGTCTGAGCTGGAAGAAGGTGGAACTGAACTGTGTGTGGAAGAAAATGTATTAGCTGTAGTTGTTGAGCTTGGATTAAGAAAGTCCCCAAAGAGGTCTGGACCAGACAAGGCTTGATTCTCTGAACTTGATGACATTGCGAATGGGTCAAAAGGATCAGCTAAAAAAGAAGCAGAAAACAAAATTATCTTATGACAATTTTTAGCATAAACAAGGTTGAGAAAGCCTTACTCCTCTGGGGACACAGACAAGAAGTAGAGTTCATGTCGGTAACTGCAGCAGCCTTCTGAGAATTTTCTGGCAAAGAGTCACCACCTGTCCCTTCCTCTAGACATCTGTACTTTCATGTTGGTACAAAAAGTATTCCAGCCATACACAATATGAACAGCTATGTCTTCAAACACAGATCCTTAGCAAGGCTGCATATATTAAATAACATTGTTAAATTTCATCTATGTAAAACATGTAAAATTTGAGTGATCATCTGCTTACAAACAGAAGAATTACATTTGTTAAACGCTCTCTAATGCCAAACTCCTAAAGAATTTAAACAAAACAAACTATTAAACTACTAAAAAGAATACCAAGTAAAACATTCATACTACCACTTTGACTTGAAGGCATTGGTGACTCTGGGACAAAACGCATCAACTCAATAATGAAAAGCCACAGAAGCAAGGCTTTCAACAGGTCTCTAGTGATCACAATGAAGAGAAAACTAATTGGAAGAGTATTTATAGTCAGCATGGGGTAACATGTGACAGTCAGCTGGAATCATGGCTTGAGATCTTCACGTTTCTGCTGCCCTCTAGGGTCAAAATCCTCAAGAGCCCAGGGAACTCCTGCCAGATTCATTCAGAAGCTGAGAAGGAATAATTCTGATATAGAGCCCTAGCACATCCTGAGGTGATGACCACATTGTACAGGACTCAGTAACACTTCAAAAACAAATCCTGGATTGTCATCAAGCTATCTTACTATAGCATCAAACGTACACAAAACCTCAACTACAAGTTTGATGTGTAAACTGAAATACAACAGTGACCAAATATTCTCACGTCTGCAATTATCTTTCTCTCATCAAATTCAAAAGTAGAATGAGATACATCATGACTACTGCTCAGGTGGTTTATGGAGTACATAAGAAAGTCATAGTTAAAGTAATAAAACTTCCCTTTTTTAGACTTCTGCCTATGTAAAAAAGGAAAATTAAGTGATTCCTCATTGAACACAGTAACAAAGTTCTATACTGAATTGCTTCAAAAGGAAGGAATACTTGAAATCACCTAAACACTCTACAAAAATACGTTGCAGCTGTATGTAGATTAAAGCTTTTAGTTCAAGTAAATTATCGCTGTGCAAAAAAGCTAAACCTGGTAACACTTTCCCAGATTATTTGAATAATATTCCCAAAAATCCTACTGTAACTTCAGGCAGAGAATTGCTATTCCTCAAAGTTTAGTCATCTGACAAAGAGCTAACTATGGATTGGTAAGAGGAACAGAACCTCTTAATTTAAACACCTTGTTTTAAATACCAAAGAGGTAGCAGCATGTAACATTCTCTTGCAGGATACAGACCTGCCAACAACATCAGTAAAACCAGCAAGAAAACACCTTTTAGCAGTACCACTATCCTGCTGGTTTGAACAGTAATCTATAGGATTTCCAGTTGCCTAGCAGTCTTATGTGATTAACACTCAAAAAATCCCACACAGACATTTGACCTAAGCAGCACAGCTCTGTGCCACATCTAATGCTTTCGCTTTATATAAAGTGCAAGAAAGCAGTAAGTTATTACAATTCTATGCCTTAGCAAGAGAAGTTATTTACACGTGGATTTAGAAAAGGATCTAGCGTGTAACGTTTGTATGAGAAAGCTATGGATTCTTTAAGAATGCTGAATCTCCCTCAAATTAAAAATCTGATACTTTTCTGTTTACATGATTTAAAGCTAATAGAATATTAGCAACATGACAAAATACTTGGATAATATACAGTAATTTGTCTCCTTCATGTAATAAAAACACCTATTCTATGCAGATTCCTGCTATAGACCAATGTCTTCAGTGTACAGATCAAAACATGGTACTCATTTCCTAAGGACAATGCAAGCAGCATTTTTTATCTGTTGGCTAGCCAAAGAGTACTAATGTTAATTTTACATACCTGAAGACATGGCTGCTGCTGAAGACATACCCTGAGTAGCAGCTGGACACTGAGACTGACTGCTGAAAAAGAAATCTGTTCCTTGCCCAAGAAGATCTCCAGTGGGCTCTTCTGAAACCTGTGATGTATTACCCACAAACAGATTGTTCAACAAATCTGCATTACTTGATGAAGAGTCTATTTCTGAGATAGATTGCTTCTGTTCTGGTGAAATATCAGAGTCTAGTCCCAGTAAGTCTACATTCTCTTCAGGAAGAGACTTCTGTAACGGTGCAGATGGAGCTTCAAAATTGGCTTCAAAAAGCAACTCCCCTTCTGGAGTAATAGAGTCTTTTTCATCAACAATTACCGCACTTTCTTCAACTGGAAATGTAGGGAATTCCTCATATGAAGGATCACTCTCCTCCCTGTCATCAGATAGTTGAATACGATCATTTTTAGATGAACTGTCCTCTATTCCACTTTCTGGACTTTTTCCTTCTTGAATAAAAAGAAATAACATCTTTAGATTACCAAGATTCTTCTGCCAACTAGGCTAAGACAGACTTATATGGTGACATCACATGAAATCAATCCTTAATTAGTCAAAGCTCACAAAAGAATTGATGAGGAAAGCACTAACTGTACAGGGCAAAGGGGCAGCTCACCACTACATTTGGCAGTCTGCAAGGGTAAGTATTACGATTTTTTTGGACATTCACCTCAGGACATCGTACTTATGGTTTAGAAGATCACTCAGCAACTGCTGCTCCACTCGGTGACAGCATTCATTGACACCATCAGCAGCTACTGACATTCTTGGCCAACAAGGCAGAACCCAGAGAAAGGACTTACACATGCACTATGAAGTCACATTTTCTCAGTCCATACATATTGATCTGAACCCCACTGGCTAGTCTACTTTCTTTCCTCTGTTCCTCAGCCAGCCTAAGTGGGTCTGTGGGAATGCAAAGACTTACCAGCAGACCTTTAACGTTTAAGATTTTTGCAGAAAAAGAAAAATTTAGCTCAGCATTTAAATTACACACAATACCAAAAACCATTACATGGTGTTTATCCAAATGAAGCAGAATGACCACTTGTTAACCTGCAGAGCTCACTAATTTTTTCTCATGGTCTGGTGAAATAGTGACTTTTGCTGCATAACAAGGCTTAAGCGCTCATTGGAATGTGTACAAGACAACAAATGTACAAGTAGTTACTTCAGAGGAAAACCTGTACCTTTCCAGTCCAGAGAATTAAAGAAGTTATTTGCATCAGTACTACTGCTGTGTGGGGATTCTGTCTCAGTAGGTGCACTTTCTGAAGACTGGTCCAGCTGGGATGCTTCTGCTTCATATTGTGCAGTTGAACCTGGTTGTCTAGGCAGCTCCGGTTTCCCTATAAGATAGATTTTAAACCAAAACCCTTAGAAACTTATAAAACTCTATCCTGGTCATAGCAGCTGGTATTTGACTTGCAGACTGACTGCTATAGCAAGACGACTGTCTCAAAGTATCTATTACTCTGCAAAGGCAAATCCCTGCCCCTTCACCCCATTTGAAATTAGCATTAACTTTGTTTCAACTGCAAAGACTGGTAAAACCCTATGTTCAACTACAACATTTAATTTAACCAGACTTAGAGCAAAACACTCAAGCATTCTATTTACATTTGTAGGAAAACGGAATTACCACCTCACTTGCACCAGCCATTCCCTAAAATAGGCAAGAGCTATGAACATCATCTGCAATAAGGAACAGAACATCAGAAAAGAGCAAATGCAGCTATAGAAAAAACCCAGAGTATAAAGCCAGGGAAGAACATGGAGTTGTCAAACATCTCAAAGGAGTTCAGTAATACACTGTGTGCTGCGATTAACTACTCTTTACATGTCTTATTTCACTGAGATCAGATATTAAGTCACTCTTGCGTAAGACTGAGTTGGGCTGAGATATAACTACTGCTATCTCCCAAAAAGGAGGCTTCCTCAAAGCAAATAAGATGACTTCCTAAATCAATGAGTGTTCATCCACTGTCTGAGAAGAATGGGATGAGTGCTAGTGAAGAAGCAGTTTGTCTAAATCTAAACACCAAACTGGTAGAGCACTTTTTCACCCTCCTTCCACATACTCAGTTGCAGCTTACAGATATGCTGAAAAAATAAGTGTCTCAGAAAACACACATAAAAGAACATGATTAATAGTGCAAATCCAATTTAATAAGGCAAGTTTTATAAAACCAGTTCACAGCACTTGTTCTTGTCCCATTCCCTTCGTACCAGTTTTAAGAAATACCTTCAATGGAATTTGAAATGCTTACATTCCATTTATCTATCAGAAAATGAAAGTGATTTAAAAAAACAAGTCATTTTTACAGATCCTCATTATCAATGAAACTTCTTAATTTTAGTGAGCTGAGAGTTGTCTTCACAGTAGGATCTTTAAAAATCTATATAAATTAAATAGAAAATGACCTAAATCATAATACAAACCAAACATATCCTGCTAAAAAAAGATAAGACAGCAGCAACTACCTTGTATCAAAAGGAATATAATTAAAGATGTACCATATTAATAGTAGAGAGTAAGATCTCAGGTATGTGTACTAAAATCACCACAATATTCTCCATCATGCTTTTTATCCTGGAAGCACAGAGAAAGCTTAAGAGCCATAGTAAAAATGTCAGAGCTAACTACTGATACAAGGAGAAGAAAGAAAGATACTGAATAGCATTAACTGGAATTAATGCAGGCATCTACATATGAAGCACAGAATATGTAGTATTAAAAAAATTAAACCCCTGCTGGACCACATTAGGAAAAGTTGAGAAATTGAATTACAGCATTACTTGGCTATGCATAAGGAAGACCTTGGTCTTAACTAAAAATGTTTTTATCATTTGTGAGGAATGCTCAGATGATTTTAAGTGAAATAATGGTGCCAGTTTAGCCAAATACAGTTTTTTCAAGACATTTTGCCTACAAATCCTGGCTGTCAGAACTCCATTTGCTAAAATCCCTGCAAATAGCATATTCATAGCTTTAAAGCAAGTAAATGTAATGACAGCAGAGGTAAGACAGGGATAATTATAATCCATTATTGGAGGATAACTTATACTCCTTCATACAATGCAAATTTTTAAGTGATATTTACAAAAACACAGCTTTTCAATTTCTTTCACTTAAAGGAATATCAGAAATTAAACAAAAGCTTCGAACACTAAGTACATTAGGAACTATCATGTTCTTTATTTTTTTCAGGAGATTCATTACCAAATTTTGATAAAATCTCTTGTTGTTCTTCGCGGGTGGAGAAAAGGATCTTGGGATTCAGTCCCTTTATATTCATGTTTTCCCATGGTGGCTCTTCACAGCTAGGTCTGTCTCTGGGCTCCACTTCTACTTCCAGATTGACTTGAAATAGATCAGGATATTTCTCTTGTATGTCACAGGCATCCAGATCATACCTGCAAAGATGCATACGAGTAGATTCTTGATACTGATGCCTAACTAGATTAAACATCACTGCAGTCCAAGAGGGAACTTTAAAGCAATTAGTATAAGGCTTAAAACATGCTGTATTTCTCTACTTTTCCCACATATTTTAAACAGGTGGTATTTTGGTACAGAAATTTTTTTTACATCATGAACAAAACCTTCAATTTCCTTGAGATGAGAAAACAAAAGAATCTTGTTATTTCAGTCGAAGTAATCTACTTCCTACACTGACTATATTTCCTCCCCCCACCATACGTTGGTTTGATAGGTTAAGCAGTTTCAAAGAAAACTTCTTCCAGTCTCCTACAAAAGGGTGTCAACGTACTTGGCAAATTTCACTGTGGTGGCATTTCGGGGCACAAAACCTGTGTGGAATTGAATCTGAAACATCTTCATTGAAGCCATCTGTTGAAAACAAGGAATACAGGGAAACTGCATAAATCCACATGAACAGTAGGCACAGTGGTCTGCTTTTAATGTAATGCAAAGTGTTTTCAGTATTAAAATCTTTTAAAGTGTTTGTTTTGCTACCATTTCAGTTAATTCCATGTAAACTTTATCTTCAGAGATTTAAATGCAGTTTAAGACAGAAGATAGATAAATCTATTACTACCAGAAACAAACCAAAATACCTTGAACCAGAGACCTCTCATTGTTAACCTCAGACTATCAAAGCCTATTAAATATGTCCAGACCCTGTCCTAGAGGCTGAAACTGCACAACCCTTATTACTTTTCTGAATAACATACACTCAGAAAAACTCATTGTGCAATACACGGAGAAATATATGCCATATATAGATGAGTCCATTCAGAACAGGTTTAAAGGCAGCACTTTTCAAAAGACACTTCATAAGACACATCAAGAGTTTTCTCCTGTGCAACTTCTCAAGTCAACCATACAGAATTATAGGGCTTTTCCAAACTGATTCATTACAACCATTCAACTCTCCCAGCTCCTTCTGCCGACAAAAAAAACCTACTTTCTCATGCCTGATCAGCATGTAGGAATCCAAAAAATGCTACACTGGAAGGTTCGTGTAGCTCCTGGTCTTGCACAAATCCAAATTATGTCAAACTGATAAATCCACAATGTTTTTGTTCCCTGGTTTTAGTTACATGTGTGGAATAGTCTTGCCAGTCTTTACAAAGCAAGTATTCCAGTAGTAGTCCAGTAAATATGATATAATGAAATTGAATGATGAAAGCTTTCCCTGTAAATTAGCATTTATTGAACATCATAACCAGAAGTCAAGTAACAGTCAAAGCACTGCCAGCAGGTGAGGGAGGTGATCTTTCCCCTCTAACCAGCACTAGTGAGGCTGCATCTGAAGTCCTGTGGCCAGTGCTGGGCTCCTCAGTACAAGAGAGACATGGACATACTGAAGACAGTTTCTCTGCTCCATCTATCCCTACCCTGACCTACACAGGAAAACCTGAACACCTATTAAATCAGTTTTCTTAGTCCCTTGCTATGCAAGACATTTCCTGGAAGATAAACTAAATCCCCTCTCAAATTGACTCTGAGCAAGTTGGAGACATTCACAATGTCCAGCTCTAGATACTTAACAGCAATATTCAAATGTGGTGGTTGATCTCCTTAAGAGTTCAGCAGAGACCTTCAGGGGGCAATTTAGAGTACGTAAAACTAAGGACACATTGAATATTGTACATCAAAGCTCCAAAGAAGGATCACACTGTTGGTGTATCATGTGTTATAGGAGATGGATGAGAAAATTCTAATCTTTTCCAATTAGTGAATAAATGCCAGAGAAACCACGTCAAAGAAATCCTGTCATCAGTGAAACTGAGGTTGCACAAGGAGTATAAGCGAACTTTGGCTGAGTTTTCCCCAGTTGTATGTCTTCTTTCCTGATGACCTTGAACCACACACTAGTTATTTTTGTGCATTAGAGAATCATTTCACTGAGCTTTCAGTTTTCAGATGTTCTAGAAGATCTGGCCCCATAGCACTCTGGGGACATTAGGAAAGTCTTGAAAGATTTGACACCTTACTACACACAAAGCAGAAAAAACATAGGGAAAACCATTTATTTCAGTAATAGTAGGTATGCATGAATATTTTGTTTGCCCCAAGCTTATGGAAACTGTCTGAAGAACCTCTGGATCAATTTTCACAATGCTCCAAGTTATCCTAAACTTTGCAGTACCCGTTCCTATTTTTTACACGGATCTCCAAGTTTAATTTGGTTACTCATCTAGAGGAAAAACAACATTGTTTCTTTTTTAGAAATGTGAAGACAGGCTTCATTAGCAAGTTTGTGATCTTGAAAAACATTTGCATCCATAGCTGAATTAAAAAGGAAACATGCATTCTCCTTAGGAGAACAAAGGCTAGTAAAAAAAATCGGCTATAAAACTCAAGCTGGCTCTAGAACGAGAGTACAAAACTACATGGATTTTTCTAGCCTGTTTTGTATAGGCAGCCCCTGGAATTCCACTCTTCTATCAAGTGGTATTTTTCCTTTCATTGCAGTTTGGTTGTACAGAATTAAAAAGTTCTGGCTTGTTATGGAACTTAACAGGTAACCATCACCGCCTCAAAAAACTGGCTGGAGGCTTTCCAAGCAAATATAACTATCACTGCTTCAGTAAATTCCAGAAATGCTTACCACAGCATCTACATGCAGAGCACTAAGAACAGACATACTTATTAGGCTTGAAAAGGCTGAATTCCCAAGTACATGAAAACCTCACACATTTCCTTCAACAAAGTAAAGCAAATAAAGCCATGTACTTAATGAGATCACTAATACAAGTATGATACAAAGCTGCAACAAGAAAAAGCAAATTCTCCATGTAGGCTGTTAAATTTACCATTACCTTGGCTTGTAGACGGCCTCCTAGTGTTGACCTGGCGTGATAGATCACAATGAGAACATCTCCCTGGACTGTTATACCTAGTGGAATTACTGCTTTCCCATCTTCAATTTTAAACTCCCTGAAGAAAAAACATAACCACAGTTAATTTTGTTTAAAAAAATAGTATATTACTTTATGTTTAGTTTGGTTTCTCCAAGGCCTTCAATATCAAGCCATAAAAATTTGCTTCAAGTTCTTACTATGGAGCAGGAATTTGCTCTAAGTGATTAAAACTTAAAAGCTGCTCTAAAAACAACAAGATTAACAGTTGCCTACAGCAGAGCAACAGACATATTTAGACCCATAGTTCTCAAATCAAATATGGGAGAAACATGTCTTCAAGGAGCTGCTGGGAAATGCAAGAGACAGGATATTATGAAGAAAGCTCTTCCAAAGAAAGGTGCAGGGAGAAACTGTAGCTGCACTGCTGCGATACGTTAGGACTCCCACTGAGGGACAGTGGTAGAGAAAAAGAGGGGAAAATGTCATAACACCACACAGCTGTTTCTGTTCTGCTCTCTTCAAATTCATTAAACTCCTTATGGGGTTTGGATTTATAGGAAAGCTAGAAGGACTTTGGTATTCTCTTATCTTTCCTCTGCCTGTGACTGTCTACACCTAGTACTGCTAGTACCATTTGCAATTCCTGTCCTGAGTACAACAGCTGACACCAGAGCTGTACAGGTCCCCTTACAGCTACTGTGCCTGACGGATCCTTACTGTTTCCACGACTGAGACATGATGTTCAGTTCAGTACATGTACAGCAGGGATCAATCTTCCTAGTTTACACCACATTAGAGGAAAGAGGGTCTTGCTCACCTCTGCCTCCCAGTGCCCACTGTGCCACCCAACTGTCATCCTCACTTTCTGCAGGAACAGATCCAAGCTGCCATTTTAACCATTTTTCCTCTTCACCATGATTTACCTTTCAAGATCAGCTAAAACAAGAGAGAGGAGCTGCTCCATAAGTTAAAGCAGCTTCCCACTCAACTGGCACATGCAAAATAATGCTTTCTCCTCACAGTAAGGACTCATATTTAAGTTAGTCTAGAAAAACATAATGTGCTGTTTCAGACCAAGTCATAACCTAAACTTACTTCATTTTGTCATATTCCTGGGAGGTAGTGGTTACTCTCTCGTCTCCCACATAAACTTCACAAAAAGGCCTGCAGCCATTACGCTGCTTACTGAAAAGAGGAACTGGAGTCATGACGATTGATCTGGCGAGGATGGGCTTGCTGTGAGGAATAATGGGTTCTTCAGCCATCATGTCACACATGTATTCAATGTATCTGCCAAAACAAAAAGGTACTCATTTAACCAGAGAACCAAATTCTAAAAATGAGTGAACACATAGGTGAGTTACTTCTGTTTGTATCCAGCCACTGACCAGTGACAAATGTTAATAATAAAAACACTGGGAACACTTAACAGCACTTCCAGCAAACAGATTCTCAAATATGATAGAATTTCACAAAAGGAAAGTGAAATACAAACATGGAGAAATATTTATGATCCCTAGCCAGCCTCTCAATTTAAGGACAGCAACACAGTTCCTGTACAAAAGCCTGATGGCTGCATCACAACAGAAGAGTACCCTGCCCAGAAAATTGAATACAGCACTTTATATGAACTCATCTGCACCTGTACCCCACCCTCCAGACATTGCCGTAGATCTGCAGTTTTACACATATTTACTTGTAAACAAACTAGCCACTCTTTCCAAAAGCCTTAACACACCAAACTAGGAGAACTATTTATTTTGTATCTTACACATAATGGATCAAAGTTGCACAGCAGTTCTGAAGCTAGGAACTCAAAGCTTCTAAAGACTTCAAATTTATCCTCATTAATGTAAGTTATCTCGTAGAGGACCCATTAAATATACTCAAAGTAAATCTGTACAACAGTATAATCTGTCATTTATACTTAACTAATTCTTACTTCTCACCTTTCTAAATCTAATCCTTTTTGTAGGGAACACCCTTACTACCAGTGTCACTTCCTACTGAGACTTTATTGTTATAAGATTTATCGAGTTAAATGAAATAATCAGTTTAAAACGTTTGTCAAACTACATGAAAGTCACCTCTGCATGCACTCCTTTAAAAAGCAGAAGGCATTCTTACCTAAACAGAAAAGATTGACATAAATCATTCTTGGCCTTTCCACAAAACTTGCAGTGTTCTGACACAGTATAATCCATTGTAATAAACTAGTAAACACGGAATAAGTCTTACACATGTGGAAGAGGATTTTTTACTTAAGAGAGCATTCAAAAGCACTGCATACCCTTGTTTTCATTCCTAACATTTCTTCACTACAGGTCATACTTGACTCACTTTTGATAAGAACATCAGGAGCAACTTACAGGCTCACAAAATTCAGAACTTTCTCTACTCACAATATATCCTTTTTTCCAAGTATTTTGCTGTTTGAACACAGACAGTAATGAAATAATTGATCTTCCTAAAAAGCATCCTATAAAAACAGCAGCAGATTCACAATTGCATAACTACTTGCTTCAACAGTACCCTACAAACAGACTGATACCGTACCTTTTATGAGAAGGCCAAATGCCAGGAGGACAGCGTTTCATACTGAACATATAAACTGCAGCTTCAGCAGTAGTGAAGAGACGACAGAAACACAGAAAAGAACAAACTACAACAGCAGAGGCTGCTCTTCCATCCTACAACAAAAAATTTAACTTTGTTATTAAACCTGGCGGAAAAAGCATTACAGAAGTTACTGAAGAACATGGTGTCTTAATCACATCTTAATAATCACATCTTAAAAACATCTTAATAATGTTGTATGAAATAAGGATTTAATATAATGAAGTCCAAGGTCTAGTGTGAGCATTAGAAGTTTGTGTCTGATTGTGAAATGTTTTCATTTGATTTCCACACAATACAAAAGATTATATATAGTATCTGCTTACTCAAATGTGAATAATTGCTTTAGCTTAACACTGTTTGAAATTTTCAGTTTATGTTTATTACCTTGCTATCACTAATACCCATTTTTAAGTTGTTTCCTGGCTGCTACCTGAAACCCCAGTTCAGTGCTATGTTCAGCTGATAACCATGGACTTTTGCTACAGAAGAAGATTCAGAACTAAGCCACACTGAACTCTTTAGTCTTCTGACTAAAACTGCCTGAGATTCATAGCTTGCCACGGAACTAACAGAAGGAAATTAAAACACTGAACCCCTTTCTGCAGGGACCACGGCTACACACATCCCAGATTCATCCCTACATTATAAAACACTGAAGATTCGGAAGAGGTAATGGTTGACAGAACAGGACCTCAATTTTTTTCTAGCAACATGGGATTTTTTTGTGGTCATTTGGCATATGAGTGTAAAAGTAGGGAAGAAGGAAATGTTTTTCCTGAACTTTTTAACAGGTACTTCCTTCAAAGCCAGGCTTCTGTTCTAATGATTAGTTAGACCAATGAAAAGGACTGCCAGCACATTAAGAGGCAGACCTTGCAAATCAATATTATTACTGCTGGCGTAACTAGCAAGCCTAATGATTTCCAGAAGTCACTAAACTAGTAAATTTTATGGGCTGGACCCTGCCTTTCAGTTAAAGTTCACACAGATATAACAAAAACATGGCCCTACCTTGAGACACCTACACTTAGGACAAAACATTAATGAAAACAAGGGAAGACTGAAACAACATTGATCAGCATGACAAGCAGTGACCTGTGTACACTTACATTACAAAGCCACTTCCAAATTAAAGCACCACACCAACGGGAGAAAAAACATTGTACAAAGGTCAGCAAGCAAGTCACAGCAAATCCTTTGCAACTGTGGCATGAATTCAGACAACTTTAAAGACTTTGAAGACCACTTTACAACCAGAAATACAGCATTCAAAATAAAGAATAACTTATTCATTAGTAAACAAATCTGATGACAGAACCTTGCACTTCAGAAAGCTTGATAAGTTGCAGAATAGGAGCAAAAGAAACAATCCCAGAGGTGGACAGTAAGAATTTCAATTTTTGCTTGGATGTTTTAACAAGGATGATGGATCTTGGCTACAAAAATAATCAAACCTCAGGCATAAACAATCATTAAGGCAGCAAAAAAAAACAATGATTGGAAAAAGTGAGATTTTGAGTGTTTTGTCCCAAAGCCTCAAAAAGCTATGTAGAGAAGTTTTGTGTCTAAATTATTTTGAAAATAAATAACCTTTATAAAACAAATTGAATATGACTTTTCCTAGTGTTTGTATAGTTATCTTAGCTTGGTTCATTTAAAACACAGGTCAAATACAGCTATCTGAATACTGATATATCAATATATATATATATCAGTTATTCAGATTATATATATATATACTGATATATATACTGATATAATCTGAATAACTTGAAGAGCTGCAGCATATCCAATTGCAAGTCTTTTTACCATTAAGTTCCACCAAGATGATCTTGTACTCACACCTTCTTAAAGCCGTGCAAGTTTTCAAGGATGACCATCACTGCATGGCCCCAAATAATTACAAAGAACAAAGCATTACTGCAAATGTTCAGGAGTTACTCCAGCCTCTGGCATATGTGCTACAGTCTTGCAATATCAACAGAACAGGATGACAGTTAAAAACAGATCCTAGTCACTGCCAGTCCAGAAGACTTAAACGTAGCTGAAGCGAGGAGCAACCATTTCAACCTTGTTTTCAACTGCTTGTTCTCACCTGGATCACTCAAATTACAATGTAAAAATTCAACAACTCATTGCACTATCGCAAACCTCTACAGTAAAGATCAGAAGACCAGGAAGCCGTACCTGGTTTTGAATCCCAGCCACCTAGAGGCAGATGCATCTTTACAAGAAGCAACTCCCATGTTCTGTTATCCAAGAGAGTGTTTTAGACTAAAACATTCTCTCTCTACCAGATAAAGCATTCTTTTCAACCTAGATTTCCTAGCTTTTAAATCTACAAAAATTTCCAGCTAAATGAATCCCAGACACATACTGCAGCTGTCATTCATTTCTAGCAGTTCTGGTGTATGCTCCTCACATCACATCTAGCATGCAGCCGTATATATACACAAGCTTCCCTCACACCTGAGGAAAAGGAATGAGTTAGGTACCTTAGAAGAAACACTTCAAGGGAACGATGTTACAAAAACTGGTGCTAATTTATCACATCTGCTTCCTACCTACTAGACCAGCAATCATGTGATACTGAGATACTGTAAGTATCACTTTAATATAGAATTAGACTCCTAACCTCACAGCAGCACTGAAAATCCCATTTTCAGGAGCTGGCATTAACTGATTTTTTCCTTGCAAAACTCTGTTTAAGGAAGTACACTTTGCCAGATCAGCAAATCCTCCTTTAAACTCTGATCGTGATATTCCATACAGACTACTATACCATATCAAAGGACTGGTTATGAATGCTTTCCAGCAGCATCATAAGCATTGTAACAACTGTCATGTTTCTCTTTTTACTGTGCAGGAAAATAACAACGTAAAAATTTCACATGCATTCTCTTACACAAATGTAACAGTAACCTCAGGTTCTCAAATCTTGAACATAGTAACTATTCTTTAAATTAATTTTTCCCCCCATGTTTAACATGAGGTGGCTCTTTATCAAGAGTTTTGGGTTACATTAGAAAACAGTGGAAGTGACACAGCAACCTGCTGCCAGCAAAAGCAAGTTCCAGCAAAAGTCTCACAGTCAGTTTCTGCAATTCTGCTGATACAGACTACATTCTAAATGGACAGTGGCAGGAAATGCAGTATATATCCAGCTGTCACTCAGAAAACACGAACAAAAAAAGAGCAAACACTGAAATAGTAGAGCTGATTCTTTCTCCCAAAGGCTATTTTGCCTTAATCCCTCCTATATAGCTACATGGAAGTATTATCCTACTCATTTGCCTAAGGTGAAAATTTATGCAAATAACTTTCCTAAAGACATAGCAGGATGGAATTGACCCCTGGCCTCACAGTAAAGAAAGCCAATAATATTCACAAACTGAGTGGATACTAGCATCCTTATTCACCATTAAAGGCTAGACTGAGCAAAGCACTTCAGACTTAAAAACAATTTCTTACAAGGCAGTGCACAATGCAAACGTTTTTCTGGTCTTGTTTCAGCCATAAATGCATGTTCTTGCATATGCTGTAAAGATTCTGAAGACTTGGTGCTCGTCTTGCTGGCCAGCCACATTCAGAAACCTGCAACAAGAGAGACAGCAGAGGTGAGAAACAAGATTAAGTAGTCACATACATTTGCACAGCGTAAGCATATACACATACAAGAAGCAATTTTATATTTTAATGCCACCTTCAGGTAGAAATTAAGCAAGATGCTCAAGAATAGTCTCACACAGTATAAGCATCACTTTATAGGATGAAGTGCAATAGGACTCCAGTCCTGTCTATAGTTTGCTGCAGAAGTATCAACCCAGATTACTACCTGAAATTTTCTTAGAGCAAGGAATAAAACAGCTTTCAACTTGATTCGTGCACATATTCTTAAGCAAAAAAACTAGAAAGACTTGGTTTGCTTTTCCATTTGTCCTTTATTCAAAGAGCCTCAACAGTTGAGTAATATTCCTTCTGCAGTTAGTGCTACACCACACTAGCAAATAATCAGCTTTACTGCTGAGAGTCTATTCTTAATCAGCTGTCCAGTAAGAACACAGTATATGAAATATAATCCTTGACCACTTGCAACACCTAAAGAGTAGATGTTCTGCCAGGACCAAGGAAACAACTTACAAAGCAAGCTTTTCTTATTTCTTTTTAGCCAGGAACACAATTGCTGAATGTGGAAGACCAAGTTCTGCTATCAGCAGCATGTTTTCTTACCCAGATAAAAGAGTTTAAAGGTTACTCTGAGATGAATTACCTTAATTGATGGAGTATCACAAAAAATTCTTAATGAGATTGTTTTTGTCCCAAGCTCAGAAAAAAAGGCTGAAAGAAACAGTCTGGCATATAAAGTCCCTTACAGCTTTTCACTGTATTCTAGTATTTCAATTAAAAAGAGGACAGCTTCCTAAAGCATCACAAGACATTTAAATTGAAGGTTCTTTTGTTAGTGAGAGCTTATACAAAGCCACTACTGAACAAACAAAAGCTAAGGAAACCTGTCCTTTATACGCCTGTTCACCACAAGATTCAATGTGGGCTTCAGTACATCTCAAATATTACAATAGCAGTGAAAGAATCATATTGCAGCATTACAGCTACAAACCAGAAGACAGTCTAGAAAAGGTGTATTCAAAAAAGCAAGAACTGACTTTTTTCTGACTTACCATTTACTTTCTGCTC
Source organism: Morus bassanus (assembly GCA_031468815.1). NCBI lineage: Eukaryota > Metazoa > Chordata > Aves > Suliformes > Sulidae > Morus > Morus bassanus. The sequence continues at coordinate 32,110,011 of CM062600.1, forward strand.
AAACACTAGTTTTGTTTCAAGATTATACCATACAACATTACCTTCTTTTCCTTCGGCTACATTTTAAGCTAAAAATGTTCTGATCAGTAGCAGAATGATGGAGAGTGCCAACCTCTGTGAGCAACCTATTCCAGGTAGGACTCAAAAACTAGCAGAGAAGACTTCAAAACTACCTTTAACTTTAACCAAGGTTAAACAAATTTGTAAAAGTTCCATACAGATAGCATACAGCAAGGAAGCAAGAATACATAATTTCATAAATACCTATTAAGCAAAGTGTCAGAACTAAGAATTTCAGAAGCTGTTCTCCTCTGATCAAGTTTAAGGCTTGCCATAAACATCTTTTGCAGGCACTGAGGAGAAACTAAGCTTCCTTACTTCCTACGTGGCTGCTCTCACCCAACACTGACTTAAGTCAGTCAGTATTGCCCATTGTGCATCTGAATTTCAAAGATGGACAGGGAAAATTTCCCAAGATACTTAGAGTTTGTTTTCCACGTAAAATAGCTGCCTTTTGTTATTTAATAGAAGACAGTGTTTTGTAGAAACGTCCTAAATACTCCCAGCCAATAAAGTAGGCAGGAACCTACACTGTTTTGACAAGTTATGATCTACCATTACTTCCCACCAAAACAGAGATTGTAACATAAAATAAATGTCAAAAAGATAAAGGTAGACCAGAAGAGTTTCAGATCAGTGCTAGATTCAGCTGTGCCCATATTACCATTTACAGTACCAATACATGAGGAATATCAATGTATAGGCACCTCAGACTTGCATAACCAAAAAACATTGCCAGGGTAAACAAATTCCCAGTCACAGAATTTATCATTCCATAAACAGAGACTGATAGCTTTGTAGGATGAAGAATAAATGAGTTCACCATGTCGGCCTCAGCAGACTTTCCATCATCTAGTGCTAAAAAACATTGCTGAAGATTTTGCTTTGAGGTACCTCCTCCAAATAATCATGCAGGAGGTTTCCTGCATGATTAAGCTTTGCCTTCCATGTTGAACAGTCTCTGCCTGAACCTCATACTGAACCAGATGCAGATAAAGAAGTTGATTAATGCCTCTTTGGGTGGAAGCACTCATTTTTTTCAGTTATGTCAATACATTGTCTTATCTACAAGTTTACAAGCAAACAGAAGGAAGGAAGTGACAAGCACCAGACAGAATACATTAGACACACCTCAGCCTGACAGTTTAAGTGCACTTGGATAACTGAAGTAATGTTAAGTATGGTTCTCCAGGATAAGGCCCAAAAGGGGTTTCCTGCAACAAAAAATGCTTCTAGACTCTCCCCTGGGCAGTCAGTGTTGTGGGGAAGGGGCATGATCACTACAGGCTGTTTAGGCGAGGTCTAATATGGCCAGTGCTAGACAACTCACAACACTAACGGTCTCCACTGTTGAGCTACTTATAGGACAGTTGAGGTGCATTTAGGAGCAGACACTGAAGGCCAGTATCTCAGCACCTAACAAGCTGTCCTCACTACCTTGTTACTGGATTTGGCAAATGTCTTCATTTTAGCATCAGTGAACTAGCCAGAAAAGCTAACAGAGGCTCAGCTAAGCTATATCAATACTTCAGGTAGTAGCAACAAGCAGTTAGCTGGGGCTGAGCCATACGGGAGTCAAATAGTATGTAGTGGGACAAAGGAAGTCCAGTAAAAAGGTTGTGCAAATCAGTCACCAAAGGAGTACTACCTTTGATAAAGGAAAACCTCTGAATGTAGGAAAGATTGACATTTTGTAAGACTTTTAATTATGTTTAGTCTCCATTTAAGTTGAAATGTGTAAGGTACCTGTACATGTTTTCAAAGATATCACTAGCCCAGGAAGCACAGACTTCAGTCAGTATGATTAAAGATTAGTCTTTAATCAGTTAAGTTTGGATTGAAAGCAAAGACAAGCAGAATATAGGTTACTTTTGAGCTTCTGTTTATGCTTATTCTTTTGTGATCTTTCCGATTATGCAGCTTACTTTATACCTTCAGCTTTTTATTGTGAAATATGTTAATCAAGACATTGTGTTGAAAGACCTTTTAGAGAAATACAAAAAACTATACACACCCTATTATGGAATCTTGAAGATCTGTACGTTCTTGGAGAGAGATTGTACACAGCATAGTGGCCAGGATGTTTAGAGTCCAGACATAACCGCACATCTTCTATGTTATTTTTGATGGCAGATTCTACACCTTCAGCTGGAAAGGACATCACTGAAGACAGAACAAACACCAGGTGAAGTATTCACTTTTTTCGTACATTAAGAATAATCAGAAATTATTCTTAAGACAGGCATAGCTATCATACCAGCAATTCTGGAAGTGATGTATGATATATCCAAGTCTCCTTTTGCATAACTGAAACAGAACACATTGGAGTCAATACCAGGAAACAGAACCATTCAAGCCATAAGTCTAAAACCCAGGTCTCAGGCTACACCCACCACCATGAACAGTGTTTCATTTCTTCCATTTGAGGCTTGTAACCTCACACTTCAAGGTCTTCAGAATAGACTTTTCAGAAAGGATGTTGTATTTGAACAGTTACTTGTTTACATAGGTTGCAACAAAACTACCTCTAGGGATTTTGAACAGATGCCTTCAATGTTTAACTCATTCCTCTAGTCCCTGCTCTTACTGATAAATGTTCATTGCAGGTATCAGTTTGAAAGCCTAATGAGGATGCATTAACACCTTTAATGGAAGACAACCTAATGCTTAAAGCAAAGACTTTTTTTGAAACAAAATTTTAACTGATGTAACTCTGGCATGTTACTACCTGACCCAGATGGCCATGCTGCCCAATTTCTGGATTCTATATGAATAGAAGGTACCTGGATCTCTTTCTTCATTCAAACCATTCCTCCAAAAATTCACTTCCAAAACTCCCATAGTGAGCAAGGCATTAATCATTACTCATCTCTTTCTCATATAGTTGTGCACAGTTTTAAAGAGCAGTCTTTTTGAAAAATAATCTCCCAGTAATTTTTTTTTTTAGGTCCACTCCCTTCATCTCTACGTAATCACTCACATTACACCAATAATTTACTCTTAAGAGCACTATTAATTTTTTGTTTCTAGGATATAAGCTATGTAGCAGGAGCAGTAGGACAAAAGAGCTTGAGAAAAAAGACTGAAGAGCCCCAGCACAGGCCAACACCCTTGGGTATAATCACATAGGTCTGCACTCCTGATTGGAAAAATAAACAAACTTCCCCTACAGAATTCTGTTTAGACATCCCTAACTTAAGTCAGTATCACATTATTTCCAGAATAACAAGATGTCATCACAACACTATGATGCATGTTCAAGGAATGCAGAGGCACTATCAAAGCAATGCTTTTCCATCATTATAAAGTTTCAAGGCACTGCTTGAAAGAGCAGCTTAGAATATGGCACTCAGGTTTTGAAACATCAAGTGATAACATTACGCTTTGATTCCTTACTGCTTGCTAGTAAACATGAAGGAGGCTGGAGAGATTGATTAAAAAAGACTGTTGAATTTACAAGGTCTGGGAAGAGGATTTCAGATAAGCCAAGAAAAACTGCTCTGAAAACAAGGACATTAAACAGTGTTTATGTGGAATGGCATAATCAGTGATAATAATGATAATGACCCAAGGTCTCAGAAATTGAAATCACCACAAGGAATTTTGAGAGTCTCAGCAAACAAAGCACTAAAAAACTCACCCTTGAAAAATACTGTGTAAGGAGGTAGACAGAATGGCCAAACAAACACTATTTCAAAATTCTTTGCACGTTTGGAAGGACCTAACTTCATCATGTATCTTAAGTGGTAATACTGTTGCAGCCAAACTAAGGCAGAAATTCATATTCAAAGCTAATGACGACTTCTTACTAAAATTAGTGATGAACATAGTCCTTTGTGTAATTGACAAGTGTCAAATGGTATTTGTTGCTTCCACCCACCAGCTTCAAGCAAGAAAACACGCAGATCATTCTAATGATATCAACTTTTGATATCAAGATAAAGAACCGCCTAATACGATAGTCTGAGAACAAAGAACCACTATCTCTTCAATGCTGTAACATTGAGGCTAAGCAGCAACTTCAGACAGAAGCACAGAACTATTAAGAGCAAAAAACTGACAGTCCTCACATCCCTTTCCTTTGGGAACACTTTCAGATACTGACTTCTTGCTAGCAACACCACTCAGTTCAGCTTTGCTTTTTACATTTGTCTAAATTAAAATGCAACATTACAAGGAGCATAGATCTCACCATACACACAATGCTGAAATAGTGCAGCTTGGTATGTCAACAATAGAGCACAGCCAACTCAAGCTTGCTGTTTTGCAGGAAAAAATCTGTATTACAACCAAAAAAGCTTAGAATGTTTGTGCTGCCTTAAAATGTAGCTGCTAAACTGCAAAATCAACACAAGTCTCCTAAAATATATGACCTTGTCCTTGAATTACTACTCCTTGAACTTTATTATGAAGATTTCAGATTTGGTAAGACTTGAACACAAGGTACTCTGTTTTTAGTGGAGGGTTTCATGTCACACTGGTAACTGAGATTGCTTTAAATGGCAAGAAGGTGAAAAAATGCATATTCTTCACACTGCTAAGCATTCCTACACATTTCAAGATATAACCCTGTAAGTAAACATCAGGAATAAGATCTTTCCTTTCATGTTGTTAACAGCAGAACTTTCATTTACATAGCAATGTTGCTGGCAGGTGATAAGAGTAGAAGAACACACAAACAAATTGAGACTCCATGGAGGGTTTCTGGCTTGTGATCCATATGGAACACTCAGTGTGCTTTTTAAGGCTCTAATTAAGCTAAACAGGGAAGTATGTTATGACACCAATATTTAGTCACTTTTCTGATTATACCAGGCTAATCCAAGGCTTTCGAGTGTGAAGCCCCATGGGAAATGTAGCAAATAAGATATGAATTATCATTTTGCAGAATAAATACCTAACAAAATCAGAAGTTTTAATTAGATGCTAAAAACTTTGCACTGTGTAAATGGCTGGGATTATCAATCTTGCCTGAGAACAGCTGCATTAAAGACCATAACGAATATTAAACAAAAGATCATTCCAGCAAATAAAAAACAATTACAATTAACAATTAAATTCACAAAATAAACTAGTTAACATACAGCACATAATTCTACAACAGTGCATAGTTGCCTTGTGTTACTAACAACTGAAGACGGAAAATAAAGAATGACAGACTAACCAGCACAGCTACAATGTGAGCATGCAAACCATTATCTTCAGTTAAGTAATCTCTAACACTAAACAGTCTTCCTCTAGACAACTCTACACTCACAGAAGTAGAAAAAAAAATTTATTCATCAGCTAAGCACCACCATTTTTGCAGCTTACTTTTTAAAAGCCAGGAAGAAATGCAGCACTGAAATTCACATCAATCTGCTCCCATTTGGTTTTACTTCATAAAGTTAATCATTCAACTACTTACTGCAAAGATCCATGAAATAAAACATTAATGCAGCATGCAGCATCAAACCAGAAACAAAATTACATTAGAAGCAAAGAAAACTAGCAATAAAAGCAGCTAATTGTTCCCTAGATTACTAGATCATAATCTCTTCGGTGAAAGAGACTGTTCTGACAAAGCAAAACAAGATTGATGGTAAATTTTGCATGCTGCTTTTAATACCCGTGAAGACTGAATACAAAACATTTACTTATGTTTTTGGCAGGGCATCTCTAACTTGTGTGGATACAGATCTTAATAAGCTCGTCAAGGGGAAAGCAGTGTCACAAGCGAGACACAGACGAGCTGAACAAAGGTATGTCAAGGCCACGTGGTTGCAGACTGAGTTATCAGATCCACATGGGTACATTTTTTGGAACAAAGTTCCCTTCTACGCAGACACTGCTCTGCCATATCAGGCCCCTTCACAGAGCAGTGCATATCTGCTCCAAGTGTGTATACACCCTAGGAGTTTCTTTTAGGTCAGTTTACATCAAGAGAGGGGGCTGAAGCTCTGATGCTCCGTGTTCTCTTTCATGCAGCTGTAAAATACTTCTGCCTGACCTGAATCTGTAGTGGAGATTGCAACACCTGCAAGTAAGGTGGCCTGGGGGACAATCAAGATGGCCCTCATTCCCTTTCCTGTTCAGAGTAGCCTGTGACACGTGTTTTAGTTTTCAGACTATCACTTATTAGGATAAAGAAACCAGAATTTGAATTAAGATAAAGGCAGCTATGGGAGAGAAGAAAAATAACTTTTTTGTAGCAACTACAAAACACTAACCCTTCTTTCTCACTGAATTCAAACTGCAGAAGTCTGTGTGCAGATAAAGGAAATACCTCCACAATTCAGAAAACAAACGTTAAGTAGGAAGCAGAGTGCCTACCTAATGAGATGACAGACTCCAACACAAGGAGTGCTTAAGTATGGTGAGGAAAGTGCATGACAAGGAAAAGACATTTTAGTTTGTCCAGAATGCCTGCTTCTCATGTTTGTTGAAGAGTTTTGGAAAGGCTGTCAAGAATCTAACAGTAGAAGAGGTATTCTCACATCCCTGATGGTATTAGCTGTAGCCACAACACAAGTTTGTAAAGGTAGAGAGTGACCATGACAGAAACAGATATGTCCTACAGTAGATGCAAAGAATTAACACTTCAGCTTGATTAAAGGATAAATAGTATAAGAATGTACAAGCCCAGTGGTGGGACTCTCAGCAGCACAGTGAATGTTAAATGCTAAAGAACCTGAGACTACCTTAGGTCCTGCATAACATTAAAGTATTGCTCACGTTAATTCATGTTTTGCCATTTCAGTGAACTGTTAAACACAGTTAAGATTCAAAATATTTAACAGACTTATTAAGGAATGAAAATTACAGCACGAAGAGCTACTGAAGAATACTGGCAGATTAAAAGTGGAAAGAGTTTCTCTTTTAGTATTGATTAAATATTATCTGGAAAATAAGTATTGAAGTAACTGGTTCTCACTAGCATAATTATGTACTTCATGCATTCCTTCCTTTTCTTTCACTCCCCAACCCAATGACCAAATTCACTTACATAACACAATAAAAAGGTAGTTGTATGAAGACAGAGGGTCCTCCACAAAACCAACATTTATGTTAGCCCAGAGCTTGAACAAAAATCTGACAGTATCACATGCTCTGTCAGAGGTCATGTGCACAAGTCACCTAAATATTCAATCAGCCTAGTCCAGAACAACTGTGAGGGAATGATGAAGCTTGGGACTTAACATATACTGTCTGACAAACCTCTGTCAACCCATCACAGCCCATGGAAGTGCTGTAGCCCCATTAGCTGGAAAAGGCCTGTGGCTTGTTGATCTCATCTGGATATTACAGTACACCCACACATTACGAGCTACAGGTCAAACAATTACATTCACAAGCTACTCAATTCTAGTCAGTGACTTTCTGTAATTAATACAAATAAGACATAAAAGTAAAGAGCTTTTCTTTCACTAATATTTAGTAAGTTCTACAAGACATGCACTAAAATGTCTCCAACAGCACTCACATTCCTGACAGGCTTAAACACCACCACAAAGTAAACAGTCATGCCAGATAAGGTTTGAAACAAACAGTTTAAAGGATTACAACAGCTCTTTATGTCTCACACAAATTTAAGACATAAATGATCCTGCCATGGGGCTCTATGCCAGACTCAAGAGCCTCAAGTTCCATCTCATACTTTCCCATTTTTGCCAAAAAAGGGACTCTGAAGCGCCAAGTGTATAGTTCAGCCGCAGAACACTAACTAGCAATTCAGAAGTAGCATAGTAACTCTAAGAATAAGACAGATGCAAGACTTATTTTGGGCAGACACTATAATCTAAACAAACAATTGAAGAGAAGAGCATGTGAACTGAACAGCATCTTTTCAGACAGCAAGTACTCACTGTCCTATACTTCAGAAGCTGCCAGATGAACTCTGTAGATGTGGCTAGATGTACAGTTACTGTTTGCTTGCACACTACTCTTATTACAGAACCAAAGGAAATCAAAGCAAAAAGCCATACACACCTGTTAGGTAAGAGAAATAAAAATAAGGGGCAAGCACAGCATATTAAAAAGTCAATTTTAGACAGTCCTAATCCACCACTAGAAAAAGGGAAGGTGGCACAAGATGAAATTCAAAGAAGTAATTTAACTTCCAGTGGCCTTTAAGGAAGAAACCGCCTGCAAGAGCAGAAGAGGAAGCTTCTTCAGACATGAAACTGGTTGATGGAGGCACAATTCAGAAAGTCGTGTGGAGACAAGAGCACAAGAAAGTGAAATGCAGGAGTACTTCAGAAGTATGTAACATAGAATCAAAATATAGCATCAGAGTAAGATCTAATATAGGAACACAGGCATGGGAAAGTAGGGCTTATAACTCTGTCAAAGGCAGAGAAGAATTTAAGTGTTATCTGTCACAAAGGAATAAAAGTAATATCTCCACTGCAAGATTTACATCTAAGCAAAACTGGTAGAATTTAAGACAAGGAATAAAGTACCTTTGAGTTCATAAATAGTAGAGCTGTCAAAGGCAAGGAATCTGCAGAATATTTCCATGTTCTACCACACAGTAAATTTCATTTAACAAGATACCACAAAAGGAACAGAAGTAGGACTGAAGAGGAAGGGAGAGGAAGATCAGTTCCACAGAAAGTAGCAGGTACAAGGAGATAAAGAACAGAGGCCTGCAAGACAGCACATGCCAAACAAACAAAATAGAGAGCAGTTGCTTAGAAGTTGTAGCTTACCATGTTACTTCATACATGGAATTCCTAACAGTTCTCCTAAGCTGCTAACAAGTCACCACTTTTCATCATCCAACAGTTCATTCCCCTTGTACAGCTCCCTGTCTCCTCTTGAGTCAGTGTAGTTTCCCCGGGGTGAAAGTTTGGTGCTACTGTGCCAAGTGCTTCTGTAGAAAGCTTAAGGACAAACTAAAGCTGCATAGCTTTTGCAACCTTTAAAAAAATAGAGGACCTGGGCTTTCTAAGCCACACATAGGAAGTTTAAACAGACTAAGTCTAAGAGCAAACAGCTAAAAATGCACTTGAACTGGCTACAGATGTTCAAGACCTACAGATCTGACTTACCTCATCATTACAAACATTTTAAAGCAACACTATGCACAAATTACACTCAGTGACAGAAAAACATGTTGCAAGCAATAGACTTCACAAGCCATAGCGCAGTATCCCAATTAAAGGGCCACAAACCTACAGTGAGGGACAAGGTTCAGTATTCCTTAGGAGGCTCTAGGTCATTCATGGTATTCAGTAGTGACTTACCTGCTCTTCTAGAATTAAGCAAAAACTTTTACACTGCATAAAATTTTATTATGAGTTAAAAGTGTATTAATCATACAGATTTATTAATACTGATCATATAGAGGTACTAGAAACATTTGAAATGGGACTGAAAATCTGATTAGAAAAAAATAAACGCACACTAGTATCTGAGAACACATACATCCAAACAGGAGAGTATTCTTCCATGTAATGGAGGGCAAAGGAGATCCTCTCATTTCACATTGAAGGCACAGGATTCCACGTTAAGACTAAAGTGGATGGAAATGCTCGTATGCTATTTCCCTGCAGTTTTTCTTCTCACCTACCTTCCCTTTATTTGTACTGTTCACCACTCCATCTTTTTTACTTCCTCTCTTATTCATGAAGGCCCTAACTACTGGTTCAATTCATTCATTCTGAACCATGATAGTCCTATTCCATAACTTTCCACTCTGCTCCAGCCCCCACCTGCTCATCTCTCTCAAGCTTTCAGTATCTAAAATACAGCAGGGAAAGTAGTATTTATGGACAGGCTTTTGCCCCCGACATTCTCATTTCTAGTACATGATTGCTAAAGTAACTTTTGAATAAATATCTCAAGGCTAGCTACCACTATTAGAGCTCATACTTGGAAAAGTACGCTGAATGTGGTAATTTCTGGAATAAGCTCCTGACCCTTCATTTAGAACTCTTACAAGCATTATTTTAATTTTTTTTTTACTCACTTGGCCACAGACTGGATAACTTTAGAAGATGTATCCTTAATATTAGTGAAAAATCGCTCTGTTCCACCCCTCAGAATATCAAAGAACCCTCCATAAGTCTGGTCACATTCCGCAACGGTCAGGCCTAGAGTAGTTGAATAAAAATAATTGTACTTTAAGTCACATCCTGGAATGGGCTCCATACTAAAGCAAGCTGCCTACAAAGCTGGAAGTGAATGCACACACAGGGTATGCCTTGCTGTAATGCTCACAGTTCTGAAGTTCTCCTTAATTATGACCTATGCAAAAAATAGTACTTCCTGCAGTCAGGAGGTACTAGCAAACTACTTAACACATTGTTTAATTGACTGTTTGCATTTAAGTGAAAACAAGGTGAAAAATTTCTGCAAGTAAAGCATTAATTTCTTATTGACAGTACAGCAAAATACTGTCTTTTTTTAGTATCAGTCTCTAAAGTGCAGCTTATCATTAGCAAACCTACTTAAGCACCCCCAGCAGAGACACTTTAATGCAGGGCTTCAAAAGCAGCTGGCATAATTAAGTTACTTTTGAAGCACAACATTCCAGCTAGCACAATATCCCAGCAAAACACCCCTATTAATATGATTGTATACAAACAGTACTCATTCTTGCACAAAACAGATGGCCAAACAGCCTTTTGATTATAATCCTATTAGAAAACTGGCTCCTTCCACAGAAATTGATAACATTATTGCAATAAATATTACCCAATTTTAAAAGTTTCCCTAGAAACATTAATACCCTTTGACTCATTGGCAATTCAGCACAAGTAATACTAAGCAAGAAATAAAGCTGGAAGGAAAATTGAATACAGTATGAAATATTCCCTTGATACCTTCTACATTAATTGAAATGTTCCATTTTCACATATGATAACATGGGTGCAGGAATTTCCTTTTACTACAAAATTAGATGCAAATAAGTCTATCAAGCTTCTTATTTTCTTTACTATATTAAGCACAATTACTTTCAACTGAATGAACTCTGGAATATCTATTTTTACAGAATGGGTACATCAGCTTTTGTGTCATTTTGGAGACATGTTTTGGTTGACTCAATTTAGTACGGCAACTCCAACTACTGTTTTTCCTCAGATGGTACCACAACTCCTCCTCACCGTTGATGACCTGTGGTCCAACCACCTCCTGAAGTCCTCCCTGCCCAATCCTCCCATAATTAGCTGGGCTCAACGGCTATTTCTGAAAGTATGACTAGATAGCCAATAAACTCATTTTAGGCTGCTGCTTCTTCCCTTTGAGGCTGTCAGACACAAGTTTCTTGGAAGTGACAAAAACTAAATAGCTTTAGACTATGATCACTGTCAGATGTACTTCAAACTATCACAGGGAGCCAAGTCTTTGGGAGGGAGGAGGGGAAGAGAGGGAGGAGGGAGACGTGGACCCCAGATGCTTACAGAATTATTTCTTCCTCATACAGGCTTTTCACAGGCTAACATAAATATATATCAGGTAAGTGCCTCCTTAGCATTAATGAACTACTGTAGTCCACAGTCAAAATCCCTGCTGTTGCTTCTGCATTTCTTATTGGACTACCTCACGCGTTAGGCACCAAGAAGCCCATTTTAGCATAAAGTTACACCAAAAGTCACAGAATGGCTGCTTTTTAAGTGGTAACATATCTGATATTAAGTAGTTCTTGGAAAGCTAAGTAACTGTCAATTTCTTACACCAAAGATCCAATATTGTGCACAAACTCAGGATATGTACTCAATTCGGTAACTTCCGCCACAAAGTAACAAGGTTTCAGTTAAAACAGAGCATTTTGAGATTTTTAAATTTAAACTCCTCTTAAATTCTCCTCTTTACATAAGCCACTTTCAAATATCTTTGCCTCACTGAATCAGAAAGCTTTAGGTTTAAAAGCCATTTTTATTCACTTGTCATAACCTGAAGACTACTTTCTCTACAGCTCTTGTTCTTAACATTATTGCTTATTTTATCTGCCACTTTCATCAAGTTTTAGTTCACCTCTTTCAAGTCTCCCACCTCTACAGGTAAATAATGAATTCTAGTTTCAATTATTTTACATACGCAACTAAATTTTCTCTAGCCCAGCAATGAACTTGAGAAATTCACATTTGCATGTATGAACATAAAACCAAACCTTGTGAAAAATAAACCAAGGTTAGAAGCAGTGATATAAATGCAAATCAGCTAGTGCTTCTGCAAGATGTCTAAAATCCCCCAAATTTATTTTTTTTCCACACAGAGGAAATGCAATTGGTTTTACACTAAGATGATGTCTCTTTCTGCACTTACCTGCATTGTACATATTGTTGAGCTGTCCTGCAGGCTTGGAGCTCTGTGAAACGGAGGTCACGGATGTCCGAGGCTGAGCATTGTTTCCATAGCCTCCATTTTGTTCCAGGAGCTGAGGAGATTAATACTCACTAAAAATTTTCTTACCAATTTAGCCAACTTGTTATGCTTTGTAAATTACCTTTACTTGGTGAGAACAAGCAAGCTGAACCTCAGGAGAAAGCCAGGAAGTTAAGATACACTAATTGATTCACTTGCAGTATTGGGCAAACAAGCACTGAACAGAAGACACCTAAGTGGGTTTCAGGTTAGTGTACGCAGAGCCTTCACATACTAGATTTTTCTGTGCAAGTTAATTGTGATTAAATGCAGCATGTCAAAACAAATCATTTGCATGCTTAAGAATGACTCAAGATCATGAGAAGTTTTTCAACAAGCAATAAGAACTACAACTAGTTTCCTTTAATGTCACACAAGCTCTGTGCTTTAAAAGGCATATTTTCAAAGAACCTGTAAGTGATACAGATCAATTAAATTGATTTTCAAAACAAGTTCGTGTGAAATTTTCAAAAGACTAAGGAACAGGGGACCTGCTCTGACATCTGTTACTAAACTCACACTCACTGGATAAGAGAGGAGAGAAAGGAATGCTTATCAAAAATAGTCCTTACGAGATATCTTTACCTCTGTGATGGGGGATTTAGGATTCACATTCCTAGCTGCTGCAATCTCCTGCAGCTGATTCACAAGTTCAGTGATTGACAATCTCTCCTCTGGGTTCACCTTCAAAGTGGAGCCTAAAAAAAGGAGATTCCAACAATGTGACAGATACCATTTAGAGCTTTTCTCCCAGCAAAGATTAATAATTTCTTCAGTGCACTCCAGTGCAATAATCAAACATGCGAACAGAGTGCAGCAACTGCTAAATCCATATCCCAATACCATTGTCATAACAGGCAGCCATGAAAAAACACCATTTAGGGTTAAGAATATTTCAAAGAATATACTTTAGGATCAGTTAATGAATAACATCAGAAATAGCTTTATTTCTAATACTGCTGAAGTTGGAGCCATATTTCTGGCACTGAAAAATAAAGTTTCCAGTAATATATTTGAAATATAAAGAAAATTGAATTTCTAAAGCAAATACAAAGAAATTGGAAGAAAATTATTATAATTTTAATAACCATTAATTTTTAATAACCATTTCTAATAACAATTTTCACCATCACATGTCAATAACATTTAATTATCAGTAATACAGCACTATCAAGAGTAAGATGTATCCATAAAGACACCAAATTAAATAACATTGTAAACTTACGAATGAGATCATGAAACACAGAATAGCGGGTCTCATTTTGTGGGATGACATATTTCCCATTGACTATGCGAAGTTTAGCTCCATCTTCAAATGGATGTTGCCTAAAGCACAGCAAGTACAGGATACAGCCCAGAGCCTACACAGAGATAAAGGCAGAAATATTTCATAGAATCATGGAATCATTTCAGTTGGAAAAGACCCTTAAGATCACCAAGTCCAACTGTAAACCTAACACTACCAAGTCCACCACTGAACCATGTCCCTACACACCACAACTACACATGGTGACTTAACCACTTCCCTGGGCAGCCTGTTCCAGTGCCTGACCACTCCTTCAGTAAAGAAATTTTTCCTAATATCCAATCTAAACCTCCCCTGATGCAACTTGAGGCCATTTCCTCTCATCCTATCACTTCTTACTTGGGAGAAGAAACCAACACCCACTCATTACAACCTCCTTTTAGGAGGCTGTAGAGGGTGTTAAGGTCTCCCCTCAGCTTCCTCCTTTCCAGACTAAACAGCCCCAGTTCCCTCAGCTGCTCCTCAGAAGACTTGTCCTCCAGACCCTTCACCAGCTTTGTTGCCCTTTTTTGGACACGCTCCAGCACCTTAATGCCTTCTTGCAGTGAGGGGCCCAAAACTAAACACAGTATTTGAGGTGTGGCCTCACCAGTGCCAAGTACAGGGGCACAATCACTTCCCTACTCCTGCTGGCCACACTATTCCTGGTACAAGCCAGGATGCTGTTGGCCGCCTTGGCCACCTGGGCACACTGCAAGCTCATGTTCAGCCAGCTGCCAGCCAACACCCCCAGGTCCTTTTTGGCTGGGCAGCTTTCCAGCCACGCTTCCCCAAGCCTGTAGCATTGCATGGGATTGTTGTGACCCAAGTGCGGGACGTGGCACTTGGCCCTGTTAAACCTCATACCATTGGCCTCGGCCCACCAATCCAGCCTGTCCAGATGCCTCTGCGGAGCCTTCCTACCGTTGAGCACATCAACACTGCCACCCAGTTTGGTGTCATCTGCAAACTTACTGAGGGTGCACTCAATCCCCTCATCCAGATTGTTGCTAAAGATATGAAACGAGACCTGTCCCATAACTGACCCATGGGGAACACCGCTTGTGACGGGCCGCTAACTGGATTTAACTCCATTCACCACTACTCTTTGGCCCGGCCATCCAGTTTCTTACCCAGCAAACAGTACACAGATGTCACGGTGGTGTTACAGCAGGTAGAACACTGGCAGTGGGAGTTTGTGACACCACCAGTCCAGGATGGGTATAAAAGGGGCTGTGCCAGCCCGGGCTGGCAGGTGAGCAAGGGCAGGGAGCAGAAGGCATAGAGGCAGAGGCTGCCCATGGTCACGAAGGGTTGCTCCCTCGACCTCCTGGCCATGCTGCTTTTGATGCAGCCCAGGATAGGGTTGGCCTTCTTGGCTGCAAGCACATATTGTTGGCTCATGTCCAGCTTTTTGTCTGCCAGTACCCCCAAGTCCTTCTCTACAGGGCTGCTCTCAATCCCTTCATCCCCCAGCCTGGACCGATATTGGGGGTTGCCCCGAGCCAGGTGCACTTGGCCTTGTTGAACCTCATGAGGTTCTCACAGGCCCACCTCTCCAGCTTGTCCAGGTCTCTTTGGATAACATCCCATCTTTCTGGTGGGTCAACTGCACCACTCAGCTTGGTGTCATCTGCAAACCTGCTGAGGGTAGACACGATCCCACTGTCTATGTCATTGACGAAATTGTTAAACAGCACTGGTCCCAGTATGGACCCCTGAGGGACACCGCTCATCACCCGTCCCTATCTGGACATCAAGCCATTGACCACTACCCTCTGGATGCAACCATCCAACCAATTCCTTATCCACTAAACAGTCCACCCATCAAATCCATATCTCCCCATGTTAGAGAGAGGGATGCTGTCAGGGACTGTGTTGAAGGATTTACAAAAGTCCAGATAGATGACATCTGTTGCTCTTCCCTCATCTACTGATGCAATCACTCCATCATAGAAGACCACTAGGTTGGTAGGGCAGGACTTGCCCTTGGTGAAGCCACGCTGGCTGTCTTGAATCACCTCCCTGTCCTCCATGTGCTTTAGCATAGCTTCTAGGAGGATCTGTTCCATGATCTTCCCAGGCACAGAGGTGAGGCTGACAGGTCAGTAGTTCCCTGGGTCCTCCTTTCTACCCTTTTTAAAGATGGGCATAATGTTTCCCTTTTTCCAGTCCCCAGGGACTTCACCTGACTGACATGACTTTTCAAATATCATGAAGAGTGGCTTGGCAACTACACCAGCCAATTCCCTCAGGACTCTGGGATACATCTCATCAGATCCCATAGACTTGTGTATATCCAGGTTCCTCAGGTGGTCACAAACCTGATCTTCCATTACAGTGAGAGGGGCTTTACCCCCCTGGTCTCCATTTTGCAGTCCATTGACTCAGGAGGGGTGAAGAGAGAGGTTACCAGTGAAAATTGAGGCAAGAGTTGAGTACCTCAGCCTTCTCCTTGTCTGTTGATAGTAGGTCACCATTCTTGTTCATTGGACAGGTATGCTTTCTTTAACCTTCCTTTTCTGGTTGACATACCTGTAGAAGCCCTTTTCATTCTTTGCATCCCTTGCCAAATTCAGCTCCAGCTGCGCCTTGGCCCTCCTGACCCCATCCCTACAGAACCAGGCACCATCCCTGTATTCTTCCCAGGATACCTGTCCCTGCTTCCACTGCCAGTGCGGTTCCCTCTTGCTGGTCAAACTAAAGAGCATGTCTTGCCTCAGCCATGCTGGTCTCTTGCCTTCCTTGCCTGATTTCTTACATTTGGGGACTGAGAGCTCTTGAGCTCTATGGAACACGTCCTTAAAGATCTGCCAGCTCTCTTCTGGTCCCTTGCCCCTGAGGACCATTTCCCAGGGGGTCCTTCTGACTAACTCCTTGAAGAGCTGGAAGTTTGCTTTCATAAAATTTAGGGTCCTGATTATACTCCTTGCTTTTCCTGAATCCCTCAAGAGTGTGAACTCCACCAATGCATGATCACTGCAGCCTAGGCTGCCTCCAATCTTGACATCACTTCTGTCCTCTTCCACCACTCAAAGGAGTGTTGCAACTTTATACAAGGTTATTGACCCAAGGATAAAGAAACACCTTATCCTGTACCCCTACACCTTATCTCGCATCCTGTGATAAACAGCGTCATGGTCCTACAGGAAGCTGGAAGGTCACCATGGCCATGGACAAAAGTAGCTCTGCAGCACCTACCTTTGTGTGAAACTTGTCACAAAATGAAAACGGTTTATAAATATAAATTTTCTGATTCATGAACCCATTGGCTGGTTCTTCTTGTTTGTGCTGTCTTTAATTCAGGCAATGATATTTAAAGCAGAATTTTAGACTATGAAATTCATCAAGCTTCCTGACACTGCTTACAAATCACAAGTTTCAATCATCAGCTGCTGACTTATGCAACTTTATATATTCCCAGTGCTTTAGAGATCAGCTTCACACCCCTTCAGAAATAATTAGTCTTGATATTTCTCTGAGGACAGAGCACTTAGTGAAACATTCATTTGTTTGGCACATCAATTAGAGAGCTCTAAGCAGCAATACTGCTACTAAATAGGTTTGTGGGGTTTCTCCCTTTCATGGAAGTTTTCAGGTTCAGGGATTCTCCTATTCCTGTCTTTCTGAAAAATCATTACAATAAATCCATTTTATAAATTTCACGGTATACAAAAATGAGTAGTCTTGCCACACTAAATACATTCAAGAACAGGATTTTTCTCACAAAAAGGCTCTAAAGTTTTATTTCATATCTTCATCTTGTGCTTCACGGAGACTCATTTCATTTGTGGGGACAGAATTTGGTCTTTTGTCTATCTAACTCAGATACATTCTGTTATGCAATGAACCAGCTAGATAAGCATTTCAGTGTTAATCAACTTCTTTACATGACACTAGGGGGACACCAACATCTAACACACTTGTTTTGCTAAATATTTGAAGAAAATAAGCCTGAAATGACAGTCCCTTTATTTCCCACAATCAGAAGGCTATTCAATTCTTACAACAAATACAATTTAAGATCATTTTCAGACTGGTTCATTCAAGCCTCAAAAAATCACAAAAGCAGGACTACCACATCCTGGGAACTTTTAAGTTCCTTGGTGTGCCCAGTCTTGAGACCTGTGCAACCTGACAAGGAAACAACCAAAGCCAGAAGTCAGTTTTGAATTCTAATCTGAGTAGTCCAGGTGTTATGGATTAGTTAGGATAATTTCATCTATTACTTAAGTAAGTGTAAGTTGATATATATTTTCACGTAAGTTAACACACAAAACATACCGGCAGAGTTATGCTATTGTAATAGATTGATGTTCCATCTGGCCTAAAAAAGTTTGATAATAAAGCATCCAATACCTCCAAGAAAATGTTTGCCCAGCAGACTGGAAAATTCCTTCTCAAAGGTTCTTGCGAATCCCAGCTTAGTTGCTTGAGCATATGGGCTTTTATAGCCTCCACAAACAAAATAAGAACATGAAGACATTAGCTAAGAAACATGCTCTCTGCCTTCAGTCCTCTGCATGCGCTGCCTCCAATTGTCCTTGGTTGTCAATTTATCCCAAGAACAGTTTCAAAGATGTGAATGTTATTAAAGTCTCAAAGGTTTGAGATTTAGTTACTCCAAAACACTGAGTCTCTCAATCCAGGACCAGAAGTAAACCGCATATGAGTTCTGTATGACTGTATAGTAAGTACATTTTTGTCCATCTGGTGATAAAAACCCTCTCCGTAGTGTATACACTGAAGCATCATATAGTCCACATTAATTAATTGAGCAGAGGAGTACAGGAAATACCACCTACTCTGCCACAGAAATGCCTGTTTACAAAGTAGCAAGGCAGACAATTTAGTTGGAGGAACAAAACTCCTCCCTGTGCATGTCCAAGACACCATGAGCCTCAAAAAACAGCATCCGCAGCCACACAGGGGAGAAGAGCACAAAGGCAATCAGCTGAACACACAGGAATTGAAGAGACTACTTAGATTTGATCTTTGCTTTAATTGCTAGGGAATGTTTTTCATTCCCTCTGTTTTATCTGTAACTTAGGATTATAACAGTGATATATTTTGAATATTTTAAACACAGTTGATTCAAAGCCAACACCATTCACATAGCCTCAGCATCAATACGCTTACCAGAAGAGCCCATTTCCCCATGATGTTGCCCCAAAGCTGCAGACAGTCTCTCTACAGAAGCCACCTGGGTCAGTCTGAGCACTCACATGCCAGCAGGTAAAAAAAGCAGCATGACAAATTGACCAAAAGTAACTAGGAATAACTTTTTGACCTGCTGTTGGGCCTTTACCAGCAGCTAATTTAACCCTTCCTTAAGGGGACAGTGGGGTTTTTGTGGGGGTCACAGTACTGTTTGGGGCGGGGGGCAGGGAATTGTCTGAAACAAATCAAAATACTGTTTTTCCACTGACCAGCTTCAGGCAATAAGCAGCACATGCCAATACAGATAACAGCTGAACAGCTTGACACCTGCCTCTGTAAAAAACACCCAATAAACTAAGTCCCTAAGAACGAAGTCACTGCACCGTACATCAGTACTATTACAGTGTTACACAAAGGTACAACTGAGGATTTAATATTTACCTTTAATTCTGGCTACAGATTTTTTAGTGAATGTCAACAGTTTATCATACTTCCTATACGGAATCACAGAATGATAGGGATTAGAAGGGGCCTCTGGACATCATCTCAGCCAACCCCCTTTCACACCTACAGCAGGATGCACAGGACCATGTCCAGGCAGGTTTTAAATATTTCCAGAGAAGGAGACTCCACAACCTCCCTGGGCAGCCTGTTCCACTGCTCTGTCACCCTCAAAGTAAAGAAGTTTTTTCTCATATTCAGGTGGAACTTCCTGTGTTCCGATTTGTGCCCATTGCCCCTTGTCCTGTCGTTGGGCACCTTTGAAAAGAGTCTGGTCCCATCCTATTGGGACCCACCTTTAGATATTTATAAGCATTGATATGATCTCCTCCTCAGTCTTCTCTTCCCCAGACTAAACAAACCCAGGTGTGTCAGCCTTTTCTCATATGAGAGATGCTCCAGTCCCCTGATCATCTTCATAGCTCCCCACTGGACTCTCTCCAGTACTTCCCTGTCTCTCTTGAACTTGGGAGCCCAAAACTGGACACAGTACTCCAGATGTGGCCTCTTTAGGGCGGAGTAGAGGAGGAGGATAACCTCCCTCGACCTGCTGGCCACACTCCTTTTAATGCACCCCAGGATACTGTTGGCTGCCTTGGCCACCAGGACACATTGCTGGCTCATGGGCAACTTGCTGTCCACCAACAGCAAGGTCCTTCTCAGCAGAGCTGCTCTCCAGCAGGTCAGCCCCCAACCTGTACTGGTGTATGGGGTTGTTCCTCCGCAGGTGCAGGACCTTATGCTTGCTCTTGTTGAATTTCATTAGGCTACCCTCAGCGCAGCTCTCCAGCCTTCTGGTGCATCAGTCACTCCTCCCAGTTTTGTATCATCAGCAAACTTGCTGAGGGTACACTCTGACCCTTTGTCCAGGTCATTGACGACTATGTTGAACAGAACTGGATCCAGTGCAGACCCCTGGGGAACACCACTAGTTATGGGCCTCCAAACAGACTCTGCCCCGTTGATCACAACCCTCTGAGCTCTGCCATTAAGCCAGTTCTCAATCCACCTCACTGTCCTCTCATCTAAACCACACTTTAGCTTGTGCATGAGGATGTTATGGGAGATAGTGTCGAATGCCTTACTGAAGTCAAGGTAAACAACGTCCACTGCTCTCCCTTCATCTACCGAGCCAGTCATGCCATCATAGAAGGCTATCAGGTTGGCCAGGCATGATCTCCCCTTGGTGAATCCATGTTGACTACTTCTGATAACCTTTTCCTCTACATGACTCGAGATGACCCCCAGGATGAACTGCTCCATCACCTTTCCAGGGATGGAGGTGAGGCTGACTGGCCTATAGTTTCACTGGTCCTCCTTCTTGCCCTCTTTGATGACTGGAGTCACATTGGCTACCCTCCAGTCCTTGGGCACCTCTCCTGTCTTCCATGACCTTTCAAAGATGATGGAGAGTGGCTTAGCCACCAGCTCCCTCAGGACTTGTGGGTGCACCCCATTGGGTGGATTTGTGTCTTGATCAAGTTTGCCTAAATGATCTCTAACCCAATCCTCCTCAACCAAGGGGAAGTCTTCCCTTCTCCAGATCTTCCCTCTCACCTCTGGGGGCTGGAACACCTCGGGGGCCAGTCTTAACAGCACAAAGCATGAATGATCTCTGCATTTTTCTCACCCTTGCTATATGTCAATATTTTAGCTAGATGCACTACCTAGACATAACCATTTTGGCTGTCCTGGACAGGCTGTCCCAGGATTACATGCATGGCAGAGCATGAAAAGCAAGAATTTGAAATCAAGGACTAAGTATTCTGGCTCTATGGTGGCAAGCTCCAGCTAGGCAACAGTTCTACTGAACTGCTGAAGAAGTTCAGCATTGCCTCTCACACTAGAAGTCAAAGCTAGATCTGTGAGAAAACCTCAAATACTATCTCTCATTTGTTTAACATTTAGCTAAACAGCTCATACTATAAGTTTATTTTGACATAAGACAGTCCATCCTATGTTTATTTTGGTGCTTTTATTTATTTAATCAACAAATTAACATGAAGACTTGAAAATCAGCTTCACTATGACATAAGCAGCTATGATACAGCAAGAGAAAAATTTCTTACCCAAATGTCCTGTTTTTCACCAATTGGAAAATGTGAATACAAGTCTATCATTTCTGGTGTCCTGTACATTGGCGTTGTATTCCTTGTGATCTGCAGAAGACAGAATTTCTTGAAATAGAAACTTGAATAATAAGCTCTACCAGCACTCAACCAAGGAAACGGCTCTCCATGTAGAACAGATAACATTCTCACTTTGAAAATTAATTTCAGAAGTACTTGTCAAGGCAGAAGTCATCAGCTGAATCCTGCAATAGTCAAAACAGCTTTGATATAAGGCTGGATAACTGTGGTATTCAAGAGGCCTTCCAAGCTGCAAAGCACATAAAGCAAAATGACTGTTCTACATGAGGCAAAACAGGATATGGACACAAATACAGAAAAACAATAAACTACGAAGCGAATTCATGCTCCCATGTGTATTTCTCACTTCCTCGTCACACTTAACAGTGCAGACACATCCAAAGAGTTAAGCATGTCACAAGGATCCCTGAAGACACCTTTTCTACCACCTTTTTGCATAGACTATATAAGACAGTAGTACCACATCATCTTTCCTTCTCCAGAAACCAATGCATTGCTCTCAAAGGATGCTGGATTCCAAAACAGGGGGAGTTTACAGACACTCATGGTATCAGAAGTTGCACACATGAATTTTAAGCATCACTGTATTTCTCCATACTTAAAAGTCTGAGTCCAGCTGATGTATTACATCAGATTCACCAGCATCACTCTCAACTCTAAAGAGCAAATGCATTTTGCAAAAAACACACCATGTGCTTAACACTGTCGCTGTAGTCCTAGAAGCACTGCAATACTGCTTATTCAAATTCTCCTGAGCAGACTTGCCGCTTCTTTATATCATTCAACTGAGAAAAAACAGATGAGAAGGCAGGAATCACTTCAGCACAATCTATTTTTGACTGCCTTTTAAGAGCACAATTAGAAGAAACTCTAGTAATTACTTGTACTTTCACACCAGACTGCAGAAGGGACACTGCTCAAGTTGAAGCAGTGTTTGTATATGCAGCTACGGAACACAAGCTATGATTATAACTGCAGACAGTGTTTGAACTCTGGCAACACAAATACAAAACCAAAGCTGTATGAACAACACTACAACTGAAACAATCTCCAGTTGTCTTAAATCCTGTTAATCAATCTCAGATTAATACTAACAATCAAATGAATCCACTGTTGATATTAAGATTAATCACATTAAAATAATCTCACCTCTTCTTCAACCAGTGCCCTCTTCTGTGCAGACCAGTTGTAGTCAGGATAGTAAGCTATAGTTGTAGCACTACCGAAGTCACAAAGTTTAATCGTCCCTTGGTTACTAATAAGCAAGTTTTCCACCTTCAAAAAGACAGAATAATAAATTAAAGACATCCTTTTTCCATACACTAACACACATGCTTTTCCACATCAAGTAACTTGTTCATATGTATATATAAAGTACTCTAGCCCAGAACGTTGTTTTTAATGTATGTTTGTTAGAATATCAATCTCAACAAGCCATCTGAATTCCCTTCTCTGTTCGACAACATTTGCTTATATCTACGTACAATAAGAAGGGTGGGCTTTCAACATGATAATAAATTTTTACACTAAAAGTGGTCACATTAAGACCAGAGATCAAGCTTCTGTACACATATGTTCTGGTTTGTGCTTTGGTAAATGTTGCTAATGTAAAAAATTCCATCTGATTTTTCAGATAACAGGCTCTATGACCCGTGCTATGCAGACTAGCTGTGCTCTGTATGGCAAATTCTGAAAAGATCAAATTCAGACAATTAAAATATCAGAGAAGCATTGATATTTTACAAGTCACCCTCTAACTAGCTTAGAATTTTTACAACTAAGTAACTAGCTGGGTTCCTACAGTGCTGTACACACACATAAGTGTGAACTTCGTCCAGAGGTATTCAGGAACTGGAAGCACAGTTAAATGATCCTCTGATCGTACCAAGTTCTCTGCCTATTGCAGCATAACTATAATTTAATTTTGTTTTCTGTAAGATGAAACCAACATGAAACCAAATTCCTGCCTTTTTCCATATTTTTCTCTGCCAGGAACTTACATCACTTGACAAGAAAAAAAGACCTTGAATTACAGCATTATCTCAACTTCTATGGAGCTGGCTATGTAAGAAATTGTATATTTATTTGTAAATAGTTTTTTATCCCTTTTTCAGAGAAGACAGGCACCTTTTCTACAAGTTTTTCTAGGGGCTGGTGTATAGTGAAGAAAAAGATTTTATTCTAGAAAGTAAAATGAAGAAAGTTCTATCCCAGCTTGATTAATTTCTTTGACATGACCTAAAAGCCTGCTCAGTGGTACTGAGGGAGAAAAGGGCATGCTCCATCATCACAACTATTTTTATATTAAGGGCCTATACTAGTGCCTAACATCAAAGATTTCAATAACAGTGTTGAAAACACTTAGCACACATTTACTTTTAAAAGGTGGTTTCATTTTCCTTTCCCAAAAGTAATCAAGTACATGCTTGCTTAAGGAGGAACAAATTTTCCTTTTTTTATATTCAGCTGATATCACATCAAGTAGGAAATAAACATGTGTGAAATTCAGACACTTTTTCAGGAATAAGAATCTCCTTCCTCTTATTTTGTTTATGTTTACGAAGACCACCTTCTTCTACCAGGTACAAACATATTTGTAGTACAGCAAAATCTCACTGATGATTAGGGCTCCTTCATCTAAGGTATAGCATACATGTAAAGGTGAACCCCCCCGCCTTCAAAATACAAAATTCAAACACAGATGAAGTCCTTTCAGATCTCCAGAGTTTCTAAGGGGACAACACTTTCTATAGCATAGCCTTTACCAAGATGCTAAAGGGTTAACAGATGAAAAATTAGGAAACAAAATCTATCATGGATAAAGCCTACTAAGCTTTAAAATTCAAGTTAAAAACAAGCTCTAAAATGTAATGCAAGCTGTTAGTTCTAAACCGAACAGCTTAATACACATCCTCAAAGGCTACGTAATCTTTTACAGAGAATCCAACATTACCTTCTCTCCTCCTTCAAAGCTTTACCTCTTCTATTTAGAAAGCCTGCTCATCCCAAAACTGCAACTCACAAGTCATAACTGGTTATTTTATCAAAAGCAAACTAAAGACTAACCTAATCAGCAAACCACGATTTACTACTTTTCTGTCAGCTTGTTCAGATAGAGCACACCACAAGCACAAGGAAAAGATGTTCTTTGAAGAGATGCAAGTATTTCAGTGATGACCTTCACTGACATCCAACAGCCTTGGCAAGGCAATACATGGAAGCACTATGCTCAAGAGTGTCCACTGTATTCAATCAACAGCCTTAACACTTATTCAGCCTGACAGACTCCTTTGCTGCTTAAAAATTCAGCCTTTATTTAAACATTGTAACACACCTTTAAATCTCTATGGATAATAGGAGGCTTCTGTTTATGCATATGCTGCACTGCTCTGCAGGTCTGATAAAAGATCTTCAAAACTGTGTCACAGGAGATAGGCCCTTTCGATTCTACTTTCTTTAAAAATTCCACCAGCTGTCCTGCAGGAAATCAGAAAATACACATAAGGACACACAGAACATCACAAATTCTGAAAGCTTGGCATGAATAGACAAACACTATTCTCATCAAGGAATATGTACTGTCTTGAGGTATAGTATTAGATGGACATTCTGAAAATGGCAAATCCACACTGACTGCCGTGGCAAAGGAAATGGTGCTCTAAGGAATTATTCCTCCTCTTTTTCTTCTGACTAGTCTCAAAGAACTTAATTATTATCCCATATTTAAGATGAGGTTGAACTGTAGTCTCAAAAAACATGGTCATTATCCTATAAAAGATGAGGTTGAACTCTATAGTTCCACTGAACTATGCTATCTTTAAGAGGCTTTCAAAGCTTCTAGGCTGTGAAGCAACCTGTGCAGAACAACTGTCAGAAGCAACATGCACTACTGGGAAAAGAAATAATTTACCTTTACACAGCTCTGTAAGCAGGAGAAACTCTCCCTGTCCCGTGTCTGATTCTTCTTTTCCTATAGAGGCAGCAGAGCAGAACTGGACAATGTTGGGATGACCTGAAAGTTTTTTCTGGAGATAACATGTTTAAGGAAGATGACTGCCAAGTTTATTGATACTACTGTATACAGCAGTTCACAGACATCTCATTTGAAATCTTAGCTTAAAACCACAGAAAGCATTAGAGCTGCAATTATAATACTAAGTAGAACAGGGAAATCCATGCCTCAGCTGAAAACAAACCAGATTTCAAGGGAAGCCACTGAAGGTAATGTAATAAAAAGGCAAAATGAAACATTAAAATCCTTGTGATTAAGGCTCTGAGGAAACTGGTCTTCATAACAGGCCTAGTTACTGCTTTATGTTTTTTGACAATGACTGCAAGGCATTAGCAAAAGTACCAGAGACACTCCTTAATTATCAGCTGCTTCTCCCACTGGCTGATCAGGAAAAAGCTATTGTATCAACACCTGTCTTTCAAAGCAACTATTAAGTATGTTACGTTTTAATTTTAAGTAATTAAAATAAAGTTCAAAACAAGTAAAGTCTCTGAAAGACAAGGGAACTTATCCTCCCATCATAAGTAATCATTCTGCATAATAAACCTTTTGTCATATTTCACTTCCAGTTCAAAAATTCAAGGTATCATTTTTGAGCTAAAGGGTAGTAAAATGTAAGTGATCTCAACTCCTGCCAGTAGAAGTCACATTGCATTCTGCCTTTTTGTGTTGTCTCTGATGTGTGTTACAATATGCATTCAACAAGTCTGACCAGAAAAAAGCGAAGACACCGTAAGTAAAACAAAGCTATAAAAAAAGCAAATCAGATCCACCAAATTAGAATGACTCTAAAGTACTATTTTATATCTTACGCATCTCTTCACAACCTTTTACTCAGACCTGCAGGAATTAATTTAATTTCACAGTTATATCCTGGAGAGTTAGCAACAGTTAACCCTCATTCATGTTGTGCATGTGCTTTAATGAGCCTGAGCTGTGGAAAAAACATCCGAAGAACACCGAGTTCTTTACTCCTGGCAAGACGTATCCAGAGCAGCTAGAAAAAATGTATCATGCTACAGCAGTCCGTTCTGTGCAAGCCTACTTCTAGTGAAGTGGGTTTAGTGTAAGATTTTGCCAAACATTTAAGTAATCATAAAAAAAATATTTCAGTAGCTTAAGCTAAGATCAGTGGTTTGCCAAGTAACTCAAGACAAAGCTGAATAGTCAAGAGTGCTAAACAAAACAGCATACCACAGCTACTCACTCACTCCTGAAACAAACTGAGGATCTTAGAGCTGATGTTGGGGAGCAAATATTGAATCTACTAAAGCCAAGGACTGAAAACACTGAGATTACATTATACCCTACCATCTAACATCCTTGAAGACAAAAAGGACAGCAACAACACTGAGAATGATATGCTTGTTTCTGATGCATGTATTCTCCTGAAATTCCTTAATATTCAGGATTACTTTTTAAAGCCAGACACATGAGGCAGAAATTAAGAAACATTGAGAGTAAAAAGAGTTCTGAGTCGTCAAAAAGGCAATAAATCCAGTGCGTGTGAGGGAAGTCTACTTAAGATCTAAATATCATCTGAAAAGTCAAAGGTCTCTTGACCATAGTCACAGGACTGCAAGAAAACCCAAATAAGAATTTCACTTCTGCCAGATGAAGTACATGACAAAGCCTACACTAGCTACAAAGTTACCTGCACACATTAAATTCCTGCAATTTTTGAAGAACTGAATTTGCTAGATGTTGGTGCCAGATTCATGACAAACCACAAACCCAGACCTTCCTCAGAATGTCAGCCCTCTTAAGCAGTGTATAGCATGGAAAGAACTGAATCTGAAGAGCGGTCCTCCATTTCTCAGAAATGTTTGATATCAGCAATTAAATCAAAACAATAACATATGTTCCAGAAAAGGATACCATAAAACAAACTTCCTGAATGATGGCTTTGTTCTTTTCTTCTTCATTAGACAACAATCGCTATCAGAAAACAGAATAATTAAGACAGTTATTAAAACTTACAGAACAACAGTGCACAGGTTTGGGTTTTTCCCAGAACACAAAGGATAAGCTACAGTCAAAAACCTAAGGAACTGTGATGGGACAATAAACAAAGCAGGCTTTTTGTACATTTGGACATAGTGCCATAAGTATAGCACCCAGTTTTCCAGCTACCTGTAGTGTTCACATTTAGTGATAACTGAGCAGTTGTAACCTTTGACTCTCGTAAAGTAACTGCTCTGACAGATTTCTGTTGTATAAAACAGTAAAGGCTCCTGGCTACAGCGCTGTGCACTGATCTTTAGTAACAGTCTTCAACCCACTCCAACCAAAACTTTGCCAAATTATGCAGCTCAACTTTTTTCAATGGTACCTGAGTAATCAACAGCAAAGTCAAGCATTACTATTTCCAATATCACTTGGATTTCGAGTCAACATTTGACTAGAATCAATCTGAGCATTTGCTACAAAAGTACCAGCTTTACAAAACAGAGGAAGTATAGCAATGGTTCACCTTTTATCCTATTTTTAAATGGGGCTACTTCTGGGTGTTATTTTGAACATATACTCTATTGGTTTGGTCACATGGCTTGTTACTGTAGGATGTGGTACAAAAAGGAAAAAAACAGACCAAGTAATTACTGGTGGTGTAATGCCATCTTACCTCTCCCACCTCTCATACTACCACCCTTTTCACCTTCTCTCCAAGATAGATGTCTTCATATTGATACAGTCACATAACATCCCTATTCCAAAAATGAAGCCATTTTCTGGTGAACACAAGTGACCTTTTTTTGCAGCAAAATACGACAAAGTAAATTACTTCACTTCATTGTCCTTTCCATAATACTTCAGTTTTTCAGCTGTTACATGATTACTATAAGCCTTCAGAAAACAAGAATCCAGAGGAGTGTCTCTGAAAAGTGCCAGGCTGAATGTTTGATCAATGAGTCAAAGTGTGGAGCATTATTTTTAATACTGATGAAACTTACTCTGGAAGTACAAAGGTAGGCTAACTGGTAGGCTAAATCTGCTTCTGAGGAGTGAAAATATTCCTGTAGTCCACTTCAGGTAACTAGGAAAGATTCTTTATTACCCATGCAACAAAATGTTTGGGGCAGGGTCATGAATTTCTAGACTAAATGAAGACAAACAGCAGTGGTACCTAATAGAGCAACTCCCCCCCTAAGCATAAAGTGCAGGGTCCTAACAGGAATGACTGTCCTAAATACAGGTACAGTGAGCTACGACCACTTTAGCATTATGGGTTTTTCCAAATGAGTTGTTCACTGACATACCTCAAGAATTAACTGTTGTGCTAAAGCATCAAGACAGACAGACCTTGTAAACCTGTAGTGAAGTAAATTCATTTTACCTTTAAAGCATAATCTTTGCCACTTCCAAGATCTTGAGCTTCATAGACAAAAGCAAAACCACCTACAAGAAGACACATTAAGTCAGTTTTAATTTCAACATTCAGGTAAATCATTCTTTTTAGTCTAACAGAGCTCATACATGAATTTAGGTGCTTCTCTGAATGTAAGAAGTATACATATTTTTCAGTGGCTTGCCAAAACTAGGGGTGACCTACATAAGAGCTAAAATATTTTCTTCCTTTTACACATGCCAGAACCACACTGACTTGTTACTTTCCTGCATTTCGTTAGTCTGCATATGCAAATTTCCTATGAAGCAATTTTTTTTTAATGCAGGTCCTTATAACACCAAGATCCAGTAGAACCAATATTACCTAACGATTTTAATTAGACTACTTCTTGTTTTTACAGTGTTAGGCTTCCTACAAAAACAGCAATAACCAAGGGAAATAAAATATTAAGTATACAACTCCTCATATTTTTAGCATAATTGCCATGCTTCAGGCTTCATAATAGAAGTGGAAGGCATTTTCAAGAACTGAAGCACACACTTCCAGTAAGGGTAATGCTGGTAGTAAATTGCAATTTGTCATTCCATACAACATTATTTTCCTTCCAACTCCTTTTGTCAGAATATCTATTTCAAACACTACCAATTTGCTCAAGAACACTGTAAGTTTCTACAAAGTAAAAAAGAAAAAGATACAGGTCTGCTCAGTTTCCTCAGTTACTAATTATGTTAATCTAATTGTATTAAGAGAACATATTTGTACACTTCTACTCTATTTTAAAGATCCTGGTATCACTTCCATTTCTTCTGGTAATGTTGTCCTCATGGGTGCACCAACAGTGCGATTGCAAATACACTCTCCATCTATTGCAGAGTATCACTAGTAGAGTAACAATGATTTGCTTTTCTACTCCTTTAACAAATTCTGTTTTCATTGAACTATATAGCAATGTTCTCTCTAGCAGTAATCTGGAGAATAAGCACAAATGTCAGTAAACTACAACATTTTACTGATCAAACAGGCTAAGTGAATAGGATAACTAAAGAATGAATGACCACAGACAAGAAACAAGTTGACAAGGCACTTTTCTAAAAGATGCAGGATCCAAATCAGTACAGTCACATTAGTACCCAACACCTTCTCTGCAGATAAGGAATATTAACATAAGGCTGAAGTGAACACAGTATTTGCTTTCTGCAATTCAATCAAATACAAGGCT
The DNA here is from genome assembly GCA_031468815.1 of Morus bassanus. Lineage (NCBI taxonomy): Eukaryota > Metazoa > Chordata > Aves > Suliformes > Sulidae > Morus > Morus bassanus. The sequence goes on from CM062600.1 coordinate 32,140,095, forward strand.
TTTCAAGAAGTGCTCTCCAAAGTTTTACATGGCAATTGACCATCACAGTGTTCTCCAAGACTCCTGAATGGTACTGCCCACAAATCTTGTTACTTTGCCAGTAGCATCCACAACATGAAATGAATAAATGACAGGCTCCTGGATATTGCCTTTGCTTTTGGTATCTAAAGGGGAATTACACAAAAAAACAGCAAAACCAAGATCCCAGCTGCAGGGAGAACAAGCAAAAGAAAGTAACTAGTGCACCACAGAAGAGTTAAAGTATCAGTGAGAACACCAAATACAACAGACAGCAAGGGCTGCAGTTCAGTCCCACCATACATTACTCATGCACACATTGTGCTTATCTATTTACTTTGATTCATTCTGTAGAATCAGGTTCAGTACTTCACACAACGGGAAGTTCCCTTAGCTTTTCTAAAACCGCCAGCACAAGTGTTCTGATCAGCAATTACAATCAGCATTTTGGGCACTGATGGGACAGGGTCTGGAGACAGAATGAAGTCCACATTTCCCACCATTTTTGAGTACTACCTGAAAACACTTTGCTCCTTTCTGAATGAGAACATATGCAAGAAAAACATGGTTCTGGACAGTGCTGATCAGTTATGACTACTGTTTACGGATTTTACAGAGCTGGTGAAACAAGCAAGATAATCTGTGAGTCATCCTTCCACTGAAGTTTGGTAACCATGGTTTTTGACAGCTCTTCCCCACCAGTTCCCTACTCACATCCAGAGGCATGCCCCAGGTTTCAGAGGCCACTGTCCCAGTGAGTTGCAAGCCCCTACACCAGTGTACACCAGTCACTGTACCACAGAACTACTGCCTCTATGTCTTTCTTAGACAGATCCCACAGACATACATATTGAAAGTACTGCTGGCCCTACAGAAGAAAGTCTTACATTCATCTTGATAAATATTTCTTTGATTTTAGTCCAATAATCCTGCAAGCTGCATCTTGAAAATATATGTTTCAATTTACAAAATTAGGGGTTTCAAGCCAGCACGAATTTCTAGTACACAAAATTACTGCACAGTTAGTTTTCTGAAAGGCACTCAAGAGCAAAATGGTGACAGAGGCACTCCAGATTACAGAACAGTTATTTTGCAAGCTCAGCTCAGTTGTGTACACTGCATTTCAAGCATACACCTTGCTAGCACCTCTACAAATACAGACATCCACATACATACACTCCAAAATATAACTATGCTTAATTCAAATGCCCTCCTGGAAATTATACAGGTAAAAGCACCTATGCATCAGAATTAACTCATCAAATCAATTCAATCCACCATCTTCAAGCATGTATCTGATTAACAACCAAGCTGATCCAAACTCCAAAGAAGGCCACTAGAAGCACTGCTACTTTCCAACAATTTCGACTGGTCTGATAAGCTTTCCTACAAGCTCTTCCTCCAATATAAGAAACACTTACAAAGTAGACCAAGTTGCACATTATCACTAACCTTAGTCCTGTTGACACTGAGTATGAAGGAATTTGTTTACCCAACAAAAAAAGATTATAGTAAATCTTCAAAAAAGACACATTTCAAATTTTCATGGAAGTGCTGATCATCATACAGCCCTCCCAACACTCTAGACATTCACAGCTGCCCAGAAACTTTCTCAATTTGCAAATAATCTTGGAATTCATGCCTAAAGCTTAAGCACATTTATGAAAACTACACAAGTTCATTTCTGATGGAAAGGCCTGTTTCTTTAACAGTCAGATCACAATGTTATAACCACCTCAGAAAGGCTTCTGAAGTTTAAGTAGTTTTTGTTGCATTTAAATGAATCTCATTTCCAACTAAAAAATTAATTTCAGTCCTCTTAATTGCTAACTAGGAATCTAAAGAAATTCTATATTCAGCTTCATAACTATTTCAAAACATACACTGGTTGTAAATTTCAATACTCATTGAAAATCACAAATGTTCATTTTGGACTAGCAGTGCAAGTGAACATATTGAGCAATGCAAGCCATTTAAAAATTATAAATTCAGAAGTGAATACAAGCTCTGCTTTTAAAGCACAGGTATTTGACTTTAAGTGAAGCATAATTGACCTTATCTGGAAATCTGGTGAAATCTGAACACACAGTGTCCAAACTAAGATTTTGCTGAGGTCAAATTTAAAGCTGGCCAGACTCAACTTGTATACTAGCAAAATACTTAGTTTCGTTACTACGTTTTCAGAGCATGGGTTAACAAAAGGAACAGCAATGAAGAGAATCTTCTTTAAGGCCATTTCAATGGTGGCATGGCTTACCAGAGCTCCTAGCAATAGTTATGCAGTAAGATCCCACAATTTATACAGGGGTAGTAGAATAGTAAGCTGAAGGAAGAAACCTCATTAAAATAGCGATAACTTGAGAGTATACATGTATCTTAAAAGATGCAACTTTTACTTCAGCAATTTTACCTTAAGATCAAGTACTGAAATGCTGAACACCAAGTTAAGTTCATTAAACTTTTTGGAACTCCAAACAAAAGCCAGTGGTATCCTGTCTGGTTAAATTCCTACTTCACTGCACCTGTTTCATAGAGAATTCCACTGCTACCTCATACTTAACAGCTATACATCTGTCAAAACATCAGTTTTCAGTACGTTTCTCATTCTGTCATTTTGTTGTTTCACCTGAACACAATTCAGTTCCATACAAAACTGTTCATTCCAGATGGTGATCGGTTCACTACTGCTGCAGCACTAGAGCTGATACCAATTTTAAATCTATGGATTTGTTGGGATACCAAAGGAGGTACAGTAAAGTTGTGAAGGTTCTTTTTTAATGTGAATTTACCTTTTTTTAAAACGATGTTATTGGTGAAAACAATTCCTTCACAAAAGGTAAAATTAGTCCTACTGCTATATTATTAGAAGCAGTTTCATTTAGGGTTTGATGCTGGTTTCCTTGTAGACCTTGTGTATTAAAACAGTTTTAATAAACCCTGAAAAGGGACAACTTTACAAGCAAAAATTCTCCTTTGCCGAAATAGTTTACTCCAGGCCCTCTGACCAATGCAGTTTGCAATACAATTTGCAAAAATGAATAAAAAAGAAAAAACCAGTTTCACCTGTTTAACTATAACCACACCAAGGATTTCAGTCAACATAGCCATGTCAGTCAAGGATCACACCCCTACATCATGCACCTATATGAACAAACACCTGTATAGTAGACCTAACGGAGGAAATGAAAGTTAGGAGTAGGACTGCTTTGGTTTCTTTCCTAGGGGTGTAGAAAGAATGTAGTTTCATCTGGGGTGTATTCACTTGTTATTTCCACTCATGTAAATATCTGTAGGTGGTTTTAAGTCAGTTTTCTGAAGCTTTTTATATCAGCAAAATCATATCAGCATTTCCCCATACAGATTACCACTGTGTATATATGTTCACACCCATCCAACCTCTTGCCCTGAGAGACAAGGTTTTTCACTGCTGAAACATTTCATACTCATTTTCAGAACACAGACCAAGCTCACAAAAATCACCTCAGATTATTTTCTGCCACAGAAATTATGGCAGAAAACTGATTTTCTTTCTTTTCTGCAGACACAAACTTACACATAAGAGGTTCACTATAGAGGACCACACCAGCTCATGAAAATGGAGTAGCTGAAGTACAACAGTCAGTCCTGGAATCAGTCTTGCCCCATAGCAGACCCAGAGAAACAGGCTAGAGCACAAAGCTTACCAGCCTCACCTTCCTGGCCCACACTGAGCCTGTCTGATGATTTCCTTTGCATTAGGAACTAACCTCCCCTAATTTGCTTTAATAGTGAGCACTCTACACCCATCCTTACACCACCACAGCCAACGGGCGTTGTTCCTGTCAGTAGTTCATAATCCTCTTACAGAGATTAGAAGACCCCTTCCTTTCCAACCAAGAGATTTGCCTTCTCACTTAAGTTAAACCTAGGCATCACATATCATCAAATAAGTTCACTGCACTAGAAATCAAATTGGATTTACAACTTTTTTATCCTGTCCTTGTTTTTCCCATCTTCACCGATTTTTTCAGACAAACCATTTCAGTGAAATAACAGTTTTCCTACTTGTCAGCTAGTGAAGCATCAAAATAGGGACCTCAACCACAACATAAAGCTGCTTGCTACTATAATGCATTGTTTCATTATACACTTAACTACTCACGAGAAAGGGATGGTGTAACTTCCTGTTTGTAACTACTTGATATGACTTGTCCCCTCCCCTCCCAAATACTGACCAAATTTGTTTCCGTATCAATTTGTGTTGCTCATGTTTCAATTATAACTTGATTGAAACACTGTAATTCTAGCCTGGACTACAAGTTAAAGTGCACCCTACCTGAAATCAGACAGATGTTTTTCCACCGAAGTACAAGCAACATCCTTACTCAAAACAGAAAGGAAGCTCTGTCATTGTTGCCAGGAATTGAGGAGCATATTTTTTGAAGTACAGTCATGCATTTGTGTCAATTGCAAAGAGCTAATAACAACATGAAACGGCCTCAAAAATTAAGCATGGCTCAAACTCAAAGATCTGGACTTTTTCTCATAACCTTGAGAAGTGGAGAGGTAGAACACCTTAAAACTTTCAGAGCTCCCCTGCAAGCAGGAACTGCTATACCCAAGAAACACCAGTTTTAAAACGAGCGCTGTGCTGCTTCACATTGAAAAACTTCTTTACATCTACAGTAAAGGGAATGCGAACTGGAAAGCTGCTAGGTCAGGGTGCTTCAGTTCTTGTTTAGAGATTGTCATTTTTTTTCCCCACTACCGAGAAGTCTGCCTCACACATGGTTTGCAGAGCAACTGTCAGTTCATCTTTTACATCACAGGCTGTTACAACCTCTCTTTGACTTGATGTGAGCTTTCCTCCCTTCACAGTAACTCCAAATATTTGTCAGCAACTCAAACTCAATGTTCAGAGAAACCTGTCCATTAAGTGTTATTGTGCCTCTACTGCCCAGAGTTTTATGAATTATATCCATCCAAAAATCAGCATTTAATTACATTACCACATTCCTGTGAATCCAGGAGTTGCAGAGACCGTAAAATTGTACCTATAAGCTTGGTATACTGTAATACTGTCTGTTCACATTCAAAATATTGAAGGACACTTGAAGTCTAAAGCAGAATTTTGTTGATATTTTAATGACAGACGCAAGTGTCACTTTGTCAGAATGCAGCTTGTAACAAGTCACCTACATGGCTTCAATTCATGACAGCTTTTTAAACTGAAAAAAATTAGGTCTGTAGCCTGTTGCTACCCTTCTGACTAAGGAATGAGTCTTTCTTCACGGTAAAAGTTTTAGACTCAGCTCAAACAGTCTGAATAAGGCGTATTTTTTGTCATCATGTTGCTCCTCTTCTGTGGTCCTATTCTTTTGCCCATGCTTGTTGCTCAAAGGAAGCCTAAGAAATCAATACGTAAGAGTGGTTGTTAAATGTGTGCTACAGAACTTGCTTGTTCCCTGCTTTTTACACATCCATACACCTGGTTTACTCTCTGTATAAAACAAGCAATAAATGTATTGGAAAGTGAGATTTCAGGGAATTTCCTTGCATATATCTCAAACCTGATTTTCACTGGCTTTTTTTCAGCATACGGAGAGCCTACCCTAACCATTGGAACTTCACTGGTAGCACAATTGGACAAATTGGCACATCACAAGGAAGATTCACTTTGTCTTATTTGCAAAATACTGTTGTATTGAGAGGAAAATTCTCTGCTAAAAAAGACTAAAGGAGTAGTGTTAATGTTATCCCATACCAAAAAGCCGTAAGGACTTGATGGTGTAGGAACTGAAGTCACAGTCCTAACCTCCACAGGAGAAAGAAATATCCATGTCTATTTTCAGAGTGGTTCCTTCTGAACAGAGGGACAAGGACAAATAAAACATAGTGAGAAGGAAAACCCATTATCTGGAACAAAAAGACAAGGCTGAACGGACTCTGTATTATAAACCTGTAATTTATTCTAAGTCTTAAGGAAACTGACACTGAAACAGCACAGAAGTTCCACTGCTTTGTCTACTACCTCTGCACTGTCTGAAAAGCAGTTTTCTGGAACTCCTCTCAGCTATCTCATACATAAATCAGCACTTGTAAGTCAATGAGTTTCATGAGATACAACTGGTATTTGAAGAGCCAGCAAGCACCCCACAAGTATCTGCTCATTAGTGTATTAACATGCATAGTAAAATCTCCAACTTTGACTGTTCACTTGAGGATATCAACTCCCTGTTTCTTCTGCAGGAGAACCTCACACACACTAGAACACCAATTTCATCACTTATTCTCAGCTTTTGCTGCATATTTGTCAGGCCAAAGGGTACCTGGCTAAAGCAGTAACACAAACAAGTTTCAAATACATTACAATTAGCATACACGAACAGGCAGCACATTTCTCAATATACTCTGAAGGACAAGTGTTCCTCATTCCATGCCATCACTGCCTTCCCCTGACAAGACCCTGAGTTGTCTTCTATAAATTCTTTAAGTTGAACCAAAATACCACTGCCTCATTTCCCCAAAAATCCAAGACCTAGCCTTTACTATGTAGAACAGGAATTACATACTCAAGAATGAAAGAGAAAACCATAGCATATGCAAAAGTTAATCAGTCTGCAATTGAATTATTTGTTGAGAAAGATGGAAACTAATTTTAAACAGTAATTATGGCATAAAGTGATTTTCCTGATGCAATTATCTTTCGCACAGATAAAGGAACAGAATAACTCAAAGTGTTTCAAAATAAGTCATTGAAAGGACTAATAAAGGAATGTTTATCTCACTTAACAGCTTACCAGGAGAGAAATATTCAAAACTTCTTAAAGATTGTTTTTCTGCTAGTATGATCTCTGTTCTAGAAAATTTAATAAAGCTAAAATAGGACACTAATTGATAATTTCATATCTACTACTCAACCTACAAACCTCAACAGCAGTACTCAAAAAGCAAATTAAAGTCTCACTTACTGGCAGTGGAGTATTTCTAGGTATATTACACTATGCATTGGGTGGCAGTAGGGACTACTAGCAAAATTGCCAACTGATCTTTAACACACTAAAAGCCCTTAAAAACATTACCTAATCTAACCAAACACATAACATAAAACTTGCAGAAGATCCCTTTATCCTTTCAACCTTGTGAGAGATTGAAAGGTATCAGGTTTTGTTCCATGCATCACCATAAAGATGAAGTTCTCTATTTTCATAGAAGGATCTCTAGAATAGAGGTTCTCTATTTTTATATATTCTATTTCTACTTTGTCAGCAAGAGATATGAAATAATTTATGAACTGCTGTAACTGTTTCTGCTACCCCATCAATGCAACAGCTAACTGCTTTTACAAAAAAGGCTCAATGGAAACATTCAAGGAAGAATATGATTACATTTAAAGACTGAATAATTTTTAAGCACATAAGCAGTTTTGTCAATATCTTACTTAGCTATCATCATCCTGCCTTTCATTTGTGCTCTAAAAGGTAGCAATATTTTAATAAATGTTCATTCAGCACACAGCAAACAGGCCTCTCTCCAATTAGCTAGCTACCAAAGCTATTACAATGGTACAATTTATAATTCTCAAAAAATTCAACTTTGTTATTTTGGAATTTGACAGCACATGTTATGGGACATGCTACTGTCATATCAGTTTACCCTCTCGTTGGAGTAGCATTACTAGACAGAACTGAGGAATGAGTTTCTGTAATTCATTGACCATCTTTGGCATCAGCAGTCCCTCTCAATGAATACTGACAGCCCAGTGACCAGGTTCTATTCCTTCTACAGTATAGGTGAGGATCAAGAAGCTTCCCATATTTACTTGTGCATCATCTTTAAGTGTCACCTTTACAGGTAAACAAACATAAGGTCTATCAGAAGAGACACTTTGGCCAAGACAGGCAAAAATGAAAGCCAGTGTCTTGCATTTGAAAAACAAATTCATAAGGTTGTTTGTGCAAATATGGCAGCTTTTGGGAGCAAAATCCAAGAAATTTCTGTAAACTACTGTTCAGCCTGCTGTGGTCACCTGCTCTCCCCACTCTCCCCCCAAGGTCAAATGTGCAGGCTACATCAACCATTGGATCAGTAAGGACCATCTCAGTCCCTCAACTATCCGGTACAAATTGATACAGGAATCCTGGCATTCCTGAACAAAGAGGAAGAACACTCCAGGATGTCAACTGAAGCAAAAGTCATCATAAAAAACACACATACTGTTCATGTGAACAGCAATAGATCTGACAGAGACTACAGTTTAAGCCACCCTCACCTACCCTATGAAAACCAAACATATCAGTAAGCATTTGGTGAACTCTCACCACATGTAGTTGGACTACAGGTGTGCAGATGCCCTGGTGAGAGCAGACACCCATGTTGTGATGTAGACAAGTACAGAATACTCAGACCGGCAAGTGACTTACAGCCATACAAGAGAACGCCCTCTGACATGAAAAAGTGTGAGATAGTTACATTTACTAATATTTACTAGTTAGGTATGGGATCAAGGACTATTTTACTTAAGGAGAATTGTGTGACAGTCTGTGCGCTTAACTGGAGGACCCAAAAGAACCATGACACCTGCTGAAGCCAGCATCATATGAAGGGCAAGAAGGGATTAAATGTAAAGGACCCAACCCATTTCCTCTAAAATTTCTTAACTGCAGTAAGCTACTGAAATGCCCAAGTAGAAGATACAGGAGACCGTGTTTTAGGAGCATTCAGTCCATCCTGTGACCCACTTGGTCTGTTCATGCATTTGGAGGCAGTATCAGTGCTAGAGATCACCACCACCCTGTCCCCCCCAGGTTGCTCTCCACTTCCTGCAGCAGCACACCACGTTTTCTGTTAGCCTGGTCCTACCCCTAGCATGACACCTCTGCAAAATGAATGGGGAAATGCATCCCAATGAACTCTGCAGCTGCAGCTAACACCTCTGCTTACAGCATGGCCAAATGTGTATTCGCACCAACACAGATGGGCAGCATCCTACAGAGCCGGAAAGAGTTGCAGGGTGCGAGAACAACTGAACTTATGCGGCCATATGATACTGTGTATTGCTAATCCACAGACTTTTCACACCAACTAAAACCAAAGCAGACCACATGATCTTACAGAAAAGGCTATCTCTCTGCATCGACATACCACACAGTTCACCATGGATTTGACATCTAAATCGAGAAAGTAGCACTTGACTTTCTAGAAAGGAATTTGGCATGAAAGGCCTCATTTAGAAGAAAAACAGATTCTGTATTTGTAAGCATGGAAGGGAATGCTTATAAACCACGGTTATACAAGCATGTATCAGAAGGCATCAAACACCGGTTCAGAGCTCAAAGACAAATTCACTTTCAGCAGCAAAATAAATTACACGCTAAAGATAGAAGCATTCCAAATTCAAGTCTGAAGACAGCAGTAGAGGCTGGGACTTTCATATTTTATATATATTTTATATTTATACTGAATATACCCTAAGGATTGTTTTAGCCCAGCTATGTTGGCTAGAAAGTCTTACTCTGTAGCAAAAGCGAGCAGTTAGGCCAATTTCAGTTAGTGAAATACTGAGAAAACACCATAAAATAAAGCCGTAATACAGAGATGAACGTGGAACACAAAGCACTGGTTACAGATAAATTCTCGAGAACACCAGACTTAAAGTACATCCCCATTTGCTTCAAATCATCTAACCTGGCATCTTTCCCCTGACGTTTTAGAAAGCCTGTGTCAGACCCTAGGAAACACCAGGCTGTTGACAAAGTAAAGTATGAAATACTTGTTTCAGAACCAAGAACTAAAGAGCAGCTATGTCTCAAACGTAGCCTCCTGCCCTTCTTTTCCTTTGCTGTTCTCTGGAAACTGCTGTGGTTGTTCCTGGCGGGAATGTCACAATATCAGCAGCACCAGCCAGCTGGTTTAGCATTCACTTTGCAGTCACATGATATCAAGTGCCTACATTTCACTCACAACTCTGACCGGATCTTTTGTAAAGAAGCTGTAAGTAAAAGGCTGAAGGCAGAACAGGAATTGACATTCAGTACTGTTTCAAATGCAACTTACTATCTAAAAAACTGCCAGGTTTTGTCTGAGGTCATATGCCAAAAGTGCTTAAGCATTAAAGTAATAACATATTTGCCCTTAAGAAGATAAAACAGTGGTGAAAACCAACAACATCCTCTCATTTCAAACTTAGAAATATTTGCTTGGGTAACTAAAGTAGCTAAACTTGAAAAAATCGAATTTTTCTTCCATGCTGGTCATTAAGATTTCAAAACAGAACTACTCAGGAAAAAAATCAATAAATCTATTTATAAAACTACTTAAATATAAGACAATTACAAGAAGCAACTACAGAAAATAACTTCAATAATGAAAAGGAGCTCTGAAGGGAGCTTTGAGGTATTTCACCTAAACAACATCAACCACCTGTGCAAAGTTAATGAATAATGTAACTGCATTAATATGGACAAAAATCACATTTTAGTCTTTTGAGATAAGCATCCGATATCTCTCCAGCCTGAAGAAATAAAGTAATTCCTCTGACCGCAAACACAACAAGATCCAAACTTCTGCTAATTTTGAAGTAACTTGCACACACCAAACAGAGCACCTACTTTAGAACAGGCTAGCAAGTGGTGTGCCAAGATGCCTACCCAAAAATTCACTGAAACTGAAAACTGCCCAGATATAGCCCGGTAAACATTTCATTCCTATACTCCAGCGAAGTCTACATGCAGAATGAGAACAGCCTCCCGATATTTGTGTTTAAAGTTAACATATTTTCCTGCGCATCACAGTTTTCCAAACAACCCAAAACAGCACCGGCCAACTTGCCTCTCCGGCATAATATTATACGTTGACTTTTTTTTTTTTTTTAATATATAAGCAACCCAGTATTTCCACGAGGTCCGAGGTAGGCTACAAACTCCTTTGAGAGTTACGTTACACGGTGACAATATTTCAAATCGCAGAGCGAGCGAACAAGCTGCCAGGCAACCCGCCGGCTCTGCGCGGGCGCTCCAACGGCGGGCTAACAGCCCCGAGCCCTGCCGCGGCACCCGGTCCTCGCCCAGCCCCTCCCGCGGCACCGGCACTAACGCCGAGCGCCCGCGGCCCCTAACCACGGCGGCAGCGAGGAGGCAAGGAGCCTTGCGGCGGGGCCCGCCCGCCCGGCAGGAGGGACACCGCCGCCGCCCGCCGGCCCCCGCAAGGCCCGTCCCGGCAGGGCGCGGCCTGCCAAGGAGGGAGCCCTCCCGGCCGGACCGGCGGCGTGAAGGGGAGCGGGAGCGCCGGGAAGCCCGGCCCGGCCCCGCAGCGGCGGGGTCGGGGTCGGGGTCGGGTCCGCCCCGCCCCGCACGGCCCGGCCCGGCCCGGGCGCGGCCTGCCGCCGCCCGCTCTTACCCTCCGCGATGACCCGCTTGATGCGCAGCTTCATGTCGCCCATCTCCACCGTCTGCCCCACGAAATCGTTCTGGTCGCGGCTGGCGGCCCCCAAGGAGCCGGGGCCCGCCAGGAAGTCCAGGGCGGACTGGAAGAGCGACATGGCCCTGGCCGGCGCTGCCGGGCGAGCGGGGCGGCGGCGAGCGGGGCGGCGGGGGGCAGGGGCGGGGGGCAGGGCAGGGGGGCGCAGCGCGGCGGGCGAGGGGAGGGGAGGGCCGGGGCGGGGCGAGGCGCCTCCGCCGAGCTGCCCAGAGCCGCGGCGGCGAGCCCCCTCCTCAACCGCCGCCGTTCCCTCCACTACGGGCTGCTTCCGGGAGCGCGGCGTCACTTATGACCTCACGGTGACACCGCCTCTCAGCCCGCCCCTCCGCCCGGCGCCCCGCCCCGTCCCGAGGCTACGGGGCGGGGCGGAGCGCGACTTCCCGCGAGAGGCGCGGCGCGGCGGGACGTCATTCCCGAGGCAGCGGCGTCGCCCGCACGCTGCTGGCCGTCATGGCGGTCCCCGGGAGGTGACGTGCCTCGCGTCGGCAACTCAGGCCTATATCGCCGGCGCTTGGGCAGCACGGGCGCCTTCCACCCGAGTGCCGCCGTAATCCTTTCGCTTCATCCGCCCCCGGGACCTTCCACCTCCGTCGCTTTTCCCTGCAACCCTGGCGCGCCACCGCGGCCCTTCCTGCCCCCGCCGTGCCTGCTCCCGCAGGCACAGGGGAGCGCGGCGGTGGCGCCTGTGCCGTGCGTCACAGCGCGGCGGGTACGTGAACATCAGTAACTGCTGCAGTCCACGCAGAGCGTCAGCCTGCATCCTCGGGCAGCGGGCTGACTTCTCTGTGTGTTTGCATCGACAGACAGGTAAGGCCTGTCTGCCGCATGAGGCTGCGTGACCTGGGACAGGAGACCACCAAAAGCAAGGCTGTCTCGACACCTTTTGTTTCAGAGAGAATACTGCTGCCCGGGACTCTCCGTCAGAAAGTCATGTCTCTTTGCTACTGCAGTCTGCTCCCTGCCGGCAGCCATCACTTCCAGACGATCGCAGACATCCCCAAATTCCCTGAGATTTCAGGTCGCCACGCTTACTTTCTCCTGCATGGATGAATAGTTAAATATTCTAAAGCTGTGTCTCAACTTCCATAAACTAAGAACTTCCTGTTCTTCATGCCACTGTGTGAATTACAGAGGCATGGCATCTTGTGCTTCCCTCACTGCTTCAATGCCTTACTGTCACCAAAATCGGGAATAAACCTCGTAACACCAACGTAGTGGTAAAAGGCAGGCATTCTTTATTCACGGCGCCGGGAACACGGGGGATATCTCCTCCTCAAGCGTGTTCCTCTTTGCATCAAAATTCACCAGTTTTTATACCCTTTTTCTGTCGAGTCATGCTGTTTAACATAAAATTACATTAATTGGTTAGCTAAACCTCGCTTGCTATGTAAATTAGCACGCACGCTCCCTCCAGGAGTGGGGGGGGGCAAGTCTTTTCAGCCCTGAATTGGGTCGGTGGTCGCGATCTCCCCCTGCCGCCTTTACCTTTCACCTAGTTACTGTGGTCTTGGCACTTCAGCACCCTGCTGAGGCAGGAGGTTCCCCTTCTCAGTCTCTGTTCTTCTTCAGAGATGTAGTCATGAATCAAATGCTTCAGCTTTTTCCTTCTGACTGATAAATTGGCCTTGGTGTTACACTGCTTTTTATTCCAGTTGGACTCCTACACCACCCCGGTTACATTTCCCCCCTTTGGAAGTTCTGAAATGATCACTCTTTCAATACTTCCATTACAGATCATTATCTAATCTATTTTACTGCATAATGGTGGGAGTATCACTAGTTGAACTCATCGGACTCTGATGTCGTCCTTCAGCTACTGCGAGTGTAATTTTTCGATCAGCAGCTGCTCTGTTGGTAAGTTCCCTCTTTAAGCAATGATAGATCAGCATTACTGCCAAGATTAGTAATAATAACATCAATATAGTACCAATTATGGATTTCGCCCAGGAACTTAAGTTCCACCCTAATCCGCTAAAAATTTTATCGAACCAATTTTCCTGCATGTCCTTTTGAATTTCCTGGGTATCTTTTTCTATCTGTCCCAATAAATCCAAATCATGTTCAACATCCTGGGTGACATTTGGAATATGTATACAGCAATGATCTATTCTGTCTTTTAGATACCCACAGACTCCGCATTCCTTTAACAAGAGCATATCCAAAGCCATTCTATTTTGTAATGTCATTTTTGAAGTAGCTTGTAACTGCAAATTTAATTGTTTAAATCCTTTTCTAGTTACATTGGCTAATTTTTCTACCTGTCCTGTTAACCTATATAACCAGGCCTTATTTCTGTAGGTTGACAAGGGAGTTAATAAAGATTCTAGGGCCCATCCAATTTTCACTCCCATTGAAGGTTCATTCCATTCTACCTCTTTGTCAATTTGTGATCTCTTTGTCCGCATCAATCTTAAATTTTCAGAGTCTCCTCTAAAAGGAGCTCCCTTCCAAATAGGGCACAATGTTGGCATCCCTAAGGTAATTCGTTTTACCTTTCTGTCCATTGGCAAATGGGTGGTCCAAGTTCCATCACTCATTGCCCAAACTAAATGTCCTGGGCTCTGAATAGTGGATCTTCTGCAGCTAAATACTGTTCCCCTTTTAATCGTATATGTGTCAGTTAAGTTTAAATTATTTTCGAGACCTCTGCACCAACATCCATATTTTAGTGCGGCTGCTAAAGGAGGGACATCTTGGATCGCTTTATTAACTGTACTACAATTATAGATCTTTTTACAGCTCCACCAGGGCATTATGTCCTCCTTTTCCCGAGATGATGTCCCTTTATCACTGACTGATGGGAAAGCTGCGAAAACTATTCCATCCCAAGTAAAGCACCAGGAGGCATTGGCCATGTACTGGAATCGGGATAAGATGGTCATAGACCATACTGAATCCCATGTTTCTTTCTCTCCTTGTTTACTTTGGTTGCCACATTCCTTAACAATCCTGGCAGCTTCCTCTGGTGTTCCTACTCCTTTCTGCCCTGTACTCACTTATTGACATAATTTTTCATCTCTAGTTTCTACCATACTCAAGTTAGTTGTTAAGATTCCCCAAGAAATAGGTTCCCCTACTGTTCTTGGGATTGGGAGACATGCCGTTATCTGGGTCACATTTTGCAAGTTAGCAAATTCTTTTATCAATCCCACCATTAAATTTTCTTCTGGAGTTCTCCTTGGGATGTGTATCACCTGTTCTGTTCCTATTGGCGGCAGATCTTCGCTCTCTGCCCTCCTTTCTACTTGATCTGCCTTTCCCCCAGATAATGCTCCCATCATTATCAGTTGCCAAATCAAAATCCATTTTTCCATATTTTGCAATGATAGCCCCCCCTTTTTAAACATATTTTAAAGTCAATTTTGCAGTCTCTTAATCCTTACTGATGATTTTCCATGACGGGGCCTTCTTCACTCGAGTGTAGTGTATCCACGGTTCCACTCCATCCACTTTGATTGCAGTGTTAAGTTGTTAACAGTACCTGGAAAGGTCCCTTCCACCTCTCCTGTAGCGGTTCAGAATTCCAAGTTCTTACGTACACAAGATCACCTGGCTGATACTGACGTACAGGCGTATCCAGGGCAAGTGATCTAACCAGCACAATGTACCTCCGGAGTGCTCCAAGGACTTTTCCTAGAGAAATCAGATACCTTTTTAAATCAGTTTCCCCAGTTACCTTCATATCTCCTGGGATTAAAGGGGTTTGATAAGATTTGCCGTACAGAATTTCATATGGACTTATACCATCCTTTGATCTCGGTTGGATCCTAATTCTCAAGAGAGCTAATGGTAAAGCCTGTGACCAGTTTAAAGATGTTTCCTGGCAAATTTTACTTATCTCTCTTTTCAATGTTTGATTCATCCTCTCAATTTTTCCACTTGATTGTGGTCTCCAGGGGGTATGTAGGTCCCATTTTATGCCCAAAATTTTACTGATTTGTTGAACTATATCTGCCACAAAATGTGGTCCTCTATCAGAGGACATTCCAATTGGTACCCCAAATCTTGGTATTATTTCTTTTAACAAAACTTTAACCACTTCTCTAGCTTTGTTGGTGCGGCAAGGGAATGCTTCTGGCCATCCAGAAAATGTATCAGTTAATACTAACAAATACCTATATCCATTTTGTTGGGGTAACTCAGAGAAATCAATTTGCCAATAATCTCCAGGAGAGTTTCCTTGTTTTGTCATTCCTAAAGGTGGTTTCCTTTGGTTTAGGGGGTTATTTTTGAGACAGATTGGACATTTTGCTACTATTGATTTGACTATTCCTGTCATTCCTACACACACTATAGATGTCTTTAAACTTGAAACCATAGCCTCTATTCCCCAATGTGTTTGCTCATGTTTTTCTTTTGCGAGTTCTATCATAACTTGCACAGTTACTATTACCTGTTTCTCTGGCGTTACCCACCACCCTTCCTCATTTTGTGATGTTTTTAATTGTTCTGCTAATTGATCATCCAATTTACTATATTTCGGTTTTAAATTTGGAAGTTTCATTTGTTTTACTGGTACTAATGCAAGGATACCTCGTTCTGCCGCCTCTTTTGCAACTTCGTCTGCCAATCGATTACCTCTGCTTACAGCCGTCTGACCAAATTGATGAGCTTTACAATGCATTACCGCCACCTCCTTTGGTCTCTGCACGTCTTCCAGAAGTTGGAGAATTTCTTCCTTGTACTTTATAGATGCTCCTTGGGCTAACAGCAATCCTCCTTCTTTCCAGATAGCTCCATGAGCATGGATCACACCAAACACATATTTAGAATCAGTCCAAATATTTACCCTTTTTCCTTCTGCGATTCGCAGAGCCCGCCTTAACGCCACCAGTTCGGCTTTCTGTGCTGAGGTATTTGTAGGCGATGTCCCTGACTCCAGTACCTCAGTGGTGGTGACGACAGCATACCCGGCCATTCGCTTTCCCCCTCGCACAAAGCTGCTTCCATCTGTAAATAATTCCAGATCAGGATGCTCCAAAGGTTCATCTCTTAGGTCCGGTCTGCTGGAACAGACTTGTTCAATAGTTAGCAAGCAATCATGTTCTAAATTCCCTGTTGGGTTTTCTGCTGACAGGAATATTGCTGGATTAACAATTGGCGTGGTTTTTAATTCCACATCATCTTGCTCCAATAGGACAACCTGATACTTCAACATTCTACTAGGGGATAACCAATGCCCCCCCTTTTGCTCTAGGACAGTTGTTACCATATGTGGTACCTATACCACCATCTTTTGGCCCAAGGTCAATTTTCGGGCCTCTTGGATCAGCAATACCGTTGCTGCTACAGCACGTAAACAACCTGGCCATCCTTTACTCACATTATCAAGTTGTTTGGAGGCGTATCCAACCGGCCATTTCCAGGATCCCAGTAGTTGTGCCAGCACTCCAAGGGCCAAATGCTGTCTTTCATGTACAAATAACTCAAAAGGTTTAGTCACATCAGGTAATCCCAAAGCAGGAGCCATCATCAGTGCCTTTTTCAATTCTTTAAATGATTTCCGACATTCAGGTGTCCAAGTCAGGTATCGATCTTTGGATTCCTTTAAAGCCTCATACAGTGGCTTGACATACAGTCCATAGTTCAGAATCCAAAGCCGACACCATCCAATCATCCCCAGGAAAGCTCTTAGTTCCTTTGGGCTGCCAAGTTCAGGAATTTGACAAATAGCCTCTTTTCTTTCAATTCCTAATTGTCTCTGTCTTTGAGATATTTCAAATCCCAGATAAGTCACTGCCTCTTTCCCTATCTGGGCCTTATTTCTAGAAACTCTGTATCCTCCTTGGCCCAGAAAATTTAATAAACTGATAGTAATTTCAAAGCATTTTTCTTTACTTTCTGCTGCTATCAGAATGTCATCCACATACTGTAACAGTGTGCCTCCTTCTTGGTTCTGTTTTTTCCATACCTCTAATTCCTTTGCCAACTGATTCCCAAATATCGTAGGGCTATTTTTGAATCCTTGTGGAAGCACAGTCCATGTTAATTGTGTCTTTCGTCCTGTGGTGGGGCTTTCCCATTCAAAAGCAAATATGCTCTGGCTTTTTATGTCCAGAGGTATGCAAAAGAAGGCATCCTTTAGGTCTAGTACAGTAAACCATTTATATTCTTCTTTCAAAGAGGTTAGCAAGGTATATGGATTGGCCACTACTGGGTGTATATCCTGAACTATCTGATTTATAGCTCTTAAATCCTGAACTAATCGATATTCTTTACCTCCAGATTTCCTTACAGGCAATATGGGAGTATTGTATTCCGATCCACATTCTACTAAAAGCCCATATTCTAAAAATTTTATAATTAGTCCTTCTAATCCTTTTCGAGCTTCCCACTTAATAGGGTATTGTTTCTGCCTTACCGGCTTAGCTCCAGGTTTTAAAGTTACTTTCACCAGCTCTGCCAATTTAGATCGTCCTGGAACTCCACTTGCCCAAACCAAAGGAATCACTGCATTTTCCACTTCTTCTGGAATTTGTTCCTCCCTGAAGGAATCCTGTAACATAAACACTCTTGCCTCTATGGCTTTTGATTCGGGTATTAGTAATTTAACCTCTCCATTTTTGAAAGTAATTTGTGCATCCAATTTACTTAATAGATCTTGCCCTAACAGAGGCAATGGACATTCAGGCATATACAAAAACTGGTGAGTTACCCACTGTTTTCCTAATTTAAATTTTAATGGCTCTAGGAAAGGCCAATTTTCCTTTTGCCCTGTTGCACCAACAACATTTACTGACTTATGACTAATTTTTCCTTTACATTTATTCAATACCGAATAAGCGGCCCCTGTATCTACCAAAAATTCTATTTCTTTACCCCCTAGCTTCAATGTAACCAGAGGTTCAGCTAGGGTTGATTCCCCTGGTCCCCTTCATAATTCTTCATCCAGGGTCATTAATTTAATTGCCCGGAGAGTTGGATCTAATTCTCCAGCTTTGGGGCATTCTCTTTTTTTTTTTTTTCCCCAGTGCCCATGTTCCTTGCAAACAGCACATTGATCTTTACCTTCCTCCTTTCTCCAATATTCATTCCTGAAACAATTCTCTTTAGTATTACAAATAGAACAACCCCTTTTTCAAGTTCTCATCACATTCTCCCTTTCACAAAACAACATTAATTGCAGGATAGTATTGTATTGCAATATCCCATTTTCTGGCCATTTCTCCCCACTCTTCAATGTATATATATTGGCCACCAGTGATTGCAATACTCTATTAATTGCTTCCAAGTTAGAGGATCTCCTCCCAGATCTTTCCAATGTGCCGAAATATATCCCAAAGGTGTTTTCTGCGGGACAGGTTTCTTACTCAGAAATGTACCCATCTTCCTGAGACTAGTGGGTGTGATCGTGCACTATCACAGGCACTAGTCAGAGGGACCCCAACCCCTGTTGAAGCTCCCTCTGGGATTCCAGCCCCCTGCCGGAAATCCCTGGGATTCCAGCCCCCTGCCGGAATTCCCACCTTCCTTACCCAGGACCCTAGCCCAACCTTGCGAGGCTTTCGCCGCGTCTTATAGGCAGGCGTTACCTGTGGGGACTCCAACCCCGTAGAGGTACCTCTCAGCCCTACTCTGCGTAGCTTTCGCCGCGCCTTACGAGCAGGCTGGTGGGACTCGTACCCACGTTACTTCAATCCCTTAAAAGAATGCCTTATTACCTTTTCCAGGGGACTTGCTCAGAATTCTTCAGTCGGGGATCGGAGGTTCTCCCCGAGAATCCTCGGTGACGGCTGGAGGTCCCGTGATCCCATGGATCTGTCGAGATTCAGAAGCGGTGTCCCATCTGGGTCACCAAAACTGTCACAGAAATCGGGAATAAACCTCGTAACACCAATATAGTGGTAAAAGGCAGGCATTCTTTATTCACGGCGCCAGGAACATGGGGGATATCTCCTCCTCAAGCGTGTTCCTCTTTGCATCAAAATTCACCAGTTTTTATACCCTTTTTCTGTCGAGTCATGCTGTTTAACATAAAATTACATTAATTGGTTAGCTAAACCTCGCTTGCTATGTAAATTAGCACGCACGCTCCCTCCAGGAGTGGGGGGGGGGGCAAGTCTTTTCAGCCCTGAATTGGGTCGGTGGTCGCGATCTCCCCCTGCCGCCTTTACCTTTCACCTAGTTACTGTGGTCTTGGCACTTCAGCACCCTGCTGAGGCAGGAGGTTCCCCTTCTCAGTCTCTGTTCTTCTTCAGAGATGTAGTCATGAATCAAATGCTTCAGCTTTTTCTTCTGACTGATAAATTGGCCTTGGTGTTAGACTGCTTTTTATTCCAGTTGGACTCCTACACCACCCCGGTTACATTACCAGTCAAGAAGTGTGGTCTTAAAGGCCGGTAGATTTGCATGGAGATCCCATGTTTTTATATCTCTTAGTAAAAATGAAAAAAAAGCTTAAATTATCGAAGTCAGATTATATGGAGAACTTCCTTCTACCTGTTACAGAGGTCAACTGCTGCTTTTCAGTTCTCCCTCCCAGTAAGAAAACCTCTTTTGCTATTGTAAATCATACCACCATCACCACTTGAGAACAGCAGACTCTGTATTCACAGCAAGAGCATCCTACCTTCAATCCTATTTTGCTTTCTGACTTTTCCAATTATTTTTTTCAGGCAAAGGCTGGAATTATTTTGGACAAACAAACACTGCTATTTAGGCTTGCTACACCATACTGTTCTGCTCATTGTCCCTTATCCTATCATTCGTCTGCATATTCCTCTTCAAAGACTCACTCATACAAGGCCACTGGGAAAGGAACAGGATCTTTTATAAGGAACCACAGAAGCAATCCTTCTGTGTTTTAAGGTCTGGTTTTTATGTGAGCACCTTTCTTATTCCCAAAAGAACTCTTGTCGCAGGTAGACTATGAGGCAACTAAAATTCACTTCAGCTTAAATGAAGACTGAGGTTTCTGCTGTATCTTCAGTAACAGATTGAGTGACCTGGGCTGAAATGACCTCTTTTTTGGGGGTGGTTTTGGGGTTTTTTTTGCTAACCAGCTTTAACAGTTCCCTCACTCTTTCACTGCTAAGTCTCACATTTACCTCAGCGCAGAAGAGACATCCCAAAGGCTGGAAGAAACATCTGACAATGACAAGGCAGCAGGACTATTTGTTTCTTTCAGCAGCAGCAGAGGTTTATACCTGCTTGAAATGCCCTTAAACCTACTGTCTGAGAATCTTGATTGTCTATCAGTATGTACATTTTTAATGTATAAAAATTAGCAAATAAAATTCCACCAGTGAAAACTGTATTTAAAACTTTGTGGTTTTACTACTTATGCAAGAGAGATTTAATTTGACTGTTGAGAAGGGATCTTGGCACAAATAATCCAAAATTTCAGTCCAAAATTGTATACAGATAGGCACCAAGTGTGAGGTCTGGAACTAAAAGCTCAACCTAAAGATTTGTACAATTCCTCTGGTTGCTTGTAATTGCTTAACTAGGACAGTCATAGCTTACAAGTGGAGTTTGTCCTTAGAAAGATTGCAGGAGAAGTAGCTATCTGTCACACATGAAGGCAGTATAAGAAAAAATGTAGAATAAGAAGCAGAATGTTACATCTGAAAAAAATCAGGATGGATTTGGCACTCCAGCTACTGCAGGTATGCCAGGAGAGCCCTGATGTAGATGCAGCTTGTCTGGCCAAAAAAGTTTAAAAGAATGCCTGGGTAATATTTTACTGACCTGTCTTTTTAAATATCCAGGACTGTACTGGAGAGGTCAAGCAGACCACTAAGTAAAATGTAGTTTGAAATGCATGCAGCTGCCTAGAAGGCTCTCCATTAGTGGGGCTGACGTTTTTATTTATTGCTGAGACAAAAGTGTGGCACAATGCTCCATTTTTTAACAGTAGTTGGCCAATAAATGTAATGTATTCTATTTATTTAGGCAGATTGAGAGGCCTATAGATTTTTTTTTTTTTAAGTTGTTAAAGGCATTAACACTTACCCAATTATATGCTGGCATCAACCCTGTTGAAAAGCAGAGGAAAACAAGATTGTGCCATCTGTTACTAATTTTCATCCCAGTTCTGACAGCCGCACTGGACTTGTGCAGGATGGTTGAGCTCCTGATGAAAAAGCTCTGCTCCAGCCTTCCTGTTTTAACTCTCATACATTCCTCTTCCTTCTACAGCCTCACCCAGAATGAGCCAAGAGGCATTCTGGCCAAAAATCTTGGGTGGGGAAGGTGGTAAAGAAGGGTTTTCATTTTGTATCATAAGGTCAAGGCAGGGCAGAGCTATAAACTGGGGAATTATTAAATGAAAAGTTCATTCTGTCTAGCATGTAGTGAAGATATGCACTTCAATTTCCATTCCAGTAATTGCTTTCAGCTCCTTAGGAATTAAATTAATTAAATAGTAATGAATTAGCATTCTACTTTGCATTTCTCTATTTAGCATTTAATCGAAATATAACTAGGAAAATGGCATATATAATAATGTCTTCATGGCTCTAGATAGGGTTTATTAGGTTCAGCACAACTGAATATCTGTTTCAGAAGTACATCTTAGAAGGAAGATTAAATACATGTCCAAGGTTTGTATTTTTTAGTGCAGCTGCTCTTGTGATGTACTCTGAAAGCATGAGTCACAAAACTAATCCTGACACAAAGCAAACAGAACAGGTTTGAACTTTCTTAATTTAATGTCTTCATTTTGCATGCAGAGACCCTTCCTCTCTTCTGAGACCAGGAAGATATGAAAGGCACTTTCAGAGCTGAGCTGGCACTTCTGTTTCATTCATTTTCTCCCGTCATTGACTAGTCTTAGGTTTGGGTGAAGCTATGCCCTTTTGAAAGACTTAGGTTTAATCCTGCCTCACACAATCCAGAAAGAATCATCAGCTTTTGGAAGTGCCCATCCAAATTCACTATTAGAAAAAATTGTTCTCTAGAACAGCCACTAATACATCTACATGTTACAGTGTATGGTACACCCACGTAATTTTCTGCAGTACAGATTTTTCATTCATGTAGGTTTTTGTATTAGCTGAATACCTGTACAGCCTGCTGCATTGGATAAGGTCACAAAACACAATGCATAAACTATTGTGTTCTTCTTCTCATGAGTGATTATAATTTTTTTCTTACACAGATTCTGAGCACCTATATTTTGATTTTTATAACATATTGTAACCACACATTTCAAAGAAAAGCCTATTTATTTGATATTAAAATAACAAGTTTAATAAAGCAATAGTTGCAACTTTTGAAAATTAAAGTATTTTGATTGATCCGTGTATGTAGGCTACATGATAAATTTTCAGCAATAACTGCCATCTTACTGCTTATGTTTGATTTGGGCACCCTTTTTTATTTTTGAGGTTCCAGTTTAAGTGATTCATTTCTAGAATGATAATGGGAAAACATGCCAATCATTTGAAAAAAATCACTGATTTTGTGGAGCAAAATTTTTTGTCTCTGACTTCAGATTAGACACTACATATTTAGCACAGGTAACTTTTGTCTGTTTGTTTGCTTCAAACAAGGCATATGTCTTTTGTTGTTCTTGAGGAAAACTTTACATAAGGCAAATTAGCTACCCTGTGTAAATAAAATTAATTCACTAGTTATTAGAACATTTGCTAAAATTTGTAGACAGGATCTCTGGAGATTGGATGTATACTGTACCTGGTCCAGACTGTGGTTAGGCATTTCTGCAGCTGATGCTCCTGGCTACTTTGAAACACAAATCAACAACAAGGAGAAAGAAGGGTTTGTACTCTGGAGACAGATACTATCCAACTCCTTGAAGAAAAGGTCTGTAACTTTGATCTCAAGTCTATTTATAGGAAGCCAGAGAGCAAGGTGAAAGAAGTGTTGCAGGAGTGTGTTCTTATTTTCTGAAATACACCATGGTCCAATTTGCCTCCTTTAGGCTCCAGCTGTCAAACAGTTAGAAAGGCCTACGGTCTGCTTTTTTTTTTTTTTTTTTTTTTTTTTTTCACAACGAGCAGTGATTAAGAGACACCTCCATCGAACAAATCATTTCCTCATTAAATTTAACAAGAGACTTTTTCTTTATCAAAATCATCTTTGCCTGTGACAAACAAGGCATCACAGCTTCTTACCAAAGCACTATTCAACTTTGGAAAGGTGAAGTATCATGACAGTAAAATTGATACTAGCTGTAATTGATGCAGCTGTAAAATTGAGACTACATGCCCATTTACTGAAATCTCTTTCAAAAGGTCATTATAGTCAGTTTACTGTATAGTGATCTCTGCAATCCCTTGCCATGTAAACATTGTACCCTTATATTACTAAAAATGAAAGTTATTCTGATATTTCAAAATTTTTAGCAAGCTACATTACTATTTCCTAGACAATACCAATTTGAACAAATTTTTAATAGAGGTTAATGGAATGTTTTATGCCTATGTGACCATACGCGTACTAAACTGGATTAGCTTCAGGCAAAGACAGGGTCCAGGGTCCTGTGATAAAAAGGAAAGCTTGTCATTAAATAAAAAACTAAAAAAAGCCCACAAAAGAATTGCAGCTTTTATTCCAGGAACAAATTTGGTTTTCTTATGGAAGGGAAAAAAAGCCTTTTTTTGTAGGTCACAAGACTGACTGCAGCACTATTATGTTAGATCAGGTTAACTCTACCAGGCCGGGTAAGGCTGTACAGCTGTGCAATGACCTCACTTCAGCTCCGGTCTATCAAACGAGCAGTGGATCGATCAGTCTCTACGTGAAAGGAAGCAGCTTGTTAAAACTTGCTCGAGACTAATGTTAGATTCAACTACTTGCATTGATTAGACTTACCACTGAAGCCTATATTTTTCTGTTATTGGGGATGGAGTAGCCATATTGCTATGCTATTTTGTCTATTAAAATTCCCTCGTATTAAATAAGAGCAGTTACAGGATTCCAACAGTCTGTCTTAGTTTACAATTTGATGATAAATTTGCTTGCCAGAATTGCTACTTTCTGTATACAAGCCTTTTCATCCCCTGTAGTCCTTGAAGAGAAGCTAAATGATTTTGAATTCTCTCTCTCCATTTTGTGCTTTCAGCCAGAGAAGTCAAAGGAAGATAATGTGGTTTTAACAAAATTTTTTTTACTTTTCCAAAGTGGCCAAATGAAACTTAATTGAAACTATACAGCCAATGCCAATTCATGCAGACATGGAACATTTCAGTTTGAGAAGGAATAATAAATGAGTAAAGGAATTACAACATAGGAATTCATCAGTTTTCACAAAGAGGCCTACAAAACTATAATGTTAAAAGCAAACAGATAACACTATCTCATAGCTAATGAACAATGAACAATGTTCCAAAATGGGTATTTTTACTGATTAGCTTGGACAAGAAGGACCATAACTAAAGCTGTAGTCATGGAAGTCCTGGCCCAAAGAATTAGGGCAATTTGTGCTGTTACTGCTTTCCTCTCACAGGAAGCTGTTGGAAGTTATCTCACCAACTTCATCCACTTCAGTACAAAGTTAACTGGGTAAGCAGTAGTGGGCTTCTGTGCATGAGCAAGGGCAAATTACAGCACAAAATATCCCACTCATTTCAATGGCATTGCTTGTGAAATGAGGGCACCAGAACCTTTCTTGTGGCAGCTGTCTCACAAGTTGTTGCCACCTAAAGATTAAAGGTCCCTGCTTACCCCAGTACTTCTTTCAGAAAGAGCCATTATTTCTGGGGCCTTCTAGATGAGGCAGGGACTGGGAGGATTACACACCCTGTAAACAGACTGGAAAGCCTAACTATTTATAATGTTAAATTTTAATTCTACTTTACCAAGCACACTACCACCTGTCTAGTGAACTGCAATGTAGCACACTACCAGGGATACTGGGAGATAAAACATGGTATAATTTAGACCAGTCTTACTTATTCAGTATATTTTGTGACCAGATTTATGAATTGGCCCTTGTATGTTGTACTGGGTGCATGGGTGAGGGTAGAGCAGAAATGACAGCAAATTACGATGACAAATTTATGATGAAGGTCACTTTCATGAGGTTAGGAGCCAAAAACTTTAACATTGAACTGTTAAAGAGAACACTAAAACATGATTCCCTTCAATAAATGCTAATAGCACACAAATTTTATGATAGCTCCAAGGCGTAGATCAAAGTTCTTCTGCACAATCTCAGGCAGTTCCTCTTCTGATCTGTCTGACATTCCATAATGAAACACTGAGATTGCAAGAGGATGGCTCAGGCCGATAGCATATGATAGCTGTAGAAAACATGCATGCAACCCAAACAGTTAGAACAATCCTTCCTACTTTTTGCTTAAGAGGAAGGAAAGGCTTATCCTATGTATCTGGGGAAGATTTTATGCATACCTTTTCTGCATAAAGAAAGCTAGGAGAAATGTTTTTGCTATTTGTCTTTTATGTTAGAAAATTATCTGGTTTTCTCAGAGAATGCTCAGCCCGGTCAAATATCAGATCTAAGTTACATTCCTTAAAAGCAAAAGAGGTACTTTCTAATCATCCTCAGATACTGCCATTCTGCATCCTTCAGTCTCAGCTAGACACAAGGATTTCATGCCTTTGAGACTGTAGACTCTGAGGTCTACAAATATTTCCGGGGGGGGGGGAGGGGGGGGGTTCTGAGGCAGAGAAAAGAGTATCTAGGACAAGATGAGAAAAAGCTCCGTGTTCCTAAAGCACTCTCAGACTTGTTTTCCCAGAGTGAGTTATTGCCATGCACTCCCTGGAACTTCATCCAGTATTTCCATGTTCTTTTCAAAACACAGCTATCAGAAGTAGACAAAGTAACCCAGGAAGTATTCCCTGTAATTTCACTTCATTCAGAGGAGGACAGAGTAGCTCTATAGACAGAGGAGCTCTAGAGCTCCTTTCTGACATCCAAGAATCACATTAGCGTCTTTTCACCACAGCACTGCACAGCACAGCACTGACAGGTTCTCCTGAAATGTATTTGGTTTTTTTCATTCAGTCCCATCCAAAATACTGTCCGGCTGCAGTATAGGCTAAGATACACTTCATTTTCTTCCATCATGGTGTATTTGGATGAAAATATGTTTTGCTTGAATGTCACTAAGCAACGCAAACTGTTCTGTGGCTTTCACTGATCTTCCTCATTGTGTCTGCTTTCTAAAGATTTCAAGAATTAATAGTCCAGTGGCTCAGTGCTTTCTATATACTTCTCAGTAACCATGAAATGACTTATGTTAGAAACTGCCCTAATCATGACTATCTTCCCCTTAGCTAATTTTGATATCATGCTAAGTTTGGTTTTCATTAACCAATAAGCTGACAATTCTATATCACACTAAATAAAACCTACATGGTATTTGTGATAATATACAGCCAATTAGTCTGCAGTTCCCTCCATTATGCATTTTGTCCTTTCAGTGTAAAAGGCTGTTAGCATGGAAACAATATCCATAGCAGAGTCAGCTCAATTGTCAGCCTCAGTGGAGGCTAGCAAGGTCTTAGTGTAGCACGCAGACACTAATGGGCTGAAAACACTTTTGCATTTCTACTTGATATATTTTTCCTTTTGTTAATCTTTAATCCAGCCTTCTATGACTTCACAGGACATTTGCTTTTCTGCTCTCCCATCATCCTCTCTACTCCCATCTTACCTTCATTGCTAATATCTGACATCTTCATAGTTTGCTGTTAAAAAAATCAATCTTGCCTTGTCTAGAGTCAGGCCCAGGTATTTAAGGAGGGTCTCTGGGAATTAGTGGAACAACAACATTCCCACCTAACTCAAGAATTAAGACAGTGGTGTATGTATTCAAAAATGCCACTCAAAATGTGCATACCGAGAAATCAGAAGTTTGTCTACTGTCCCTTCAGGGAAAAAAAAAATTATCAACAATTTGCTAACCATCACTATTTGTGCTTGGCTTATTCCCAATCTCCCCTTTCCTTGACTAACTCCAAACTTTAAGTTTAATCAGGTATCAAGCACATGCACAACATCTAAAGGAAGGGGCCTTGTTCCTAATTGGGGTGTCTGGATACTATGTCATTGATCATAACCAGATCCAGTGGGCTTCTCCTCTGGTCCATGGAGAAAGTAAAAGGTTTTAAACACACCTCTGCAGCAAAACATCAGCAAGATCACTGTTATACTGGGTTAAAGTTATTTCATAGCAGCTCCTCAGAATAAGTATGTGTATAAACTAGTAATGCAAACTGCCTAGACAAACTTCAATTGTTTAGCTTTCACATTGGGTTCATGTTTAATAATGACTGTCTAGGTGCACCTCTTCCAACTTCTTAGACTTAGTAGTCCCAAAAATTAATGCACAAGGAAAGAAGTGCATGTCTTCTGAGCACATAAGACTGATGAAAGTTGTTCTTGTTTTAAATTCTTAAAAACAATTGAATTTTGCCTCTAGTCACACCTCACACCTCATATACTAGGAACACACAGTAGAGAACTCACAGTAACTTTAAAGTAATTTCAAATACAGCTTAAAATGGTTTAAGTTACCACTAATATGGCCATATAGTACAGCAGGTTGCACAACTACATCTAGACACTGCTAACATAACTGTCTGTAATGTGCTGTGCAGCCCCAGTTGGAATGCTGGGCATGCATGTGTGTGCAGAGGATCACTAGAGCTGCTGGAAGTAAAAGCAAGGATGATGCAAAGAAATACCTAAACCAGGGATGGCAACAGATTTGGAGAAAGAATGCTACTGAGAACACATTCCTTGCTTCAGGACCATCCTGGCCTGTGTCTTTGGCTTCCCTTATAGGGCTCCTTAACACATCCCCAAGAGGAACTTCCTGGAGCCCTATTCTAGTATGAGAAATGCTTTTCTGAAACTGGAGTGGGGCTGTGATGGTAGTATGTATTCTGTGGGGGTGACCACACATGAGACAGAATTTCTGTTATGGTGTATTACTTTCATGGTTGCTCCTACCTGGATTAATACTTTTCTACACAGACCAGCTTTCACCAGAGATTTCGCAATCCAGTGAGCTGCATATGCTGCAGAACGATCCACTTTGGAGGGATTTTTTTCCAGAGAATGCACCTCCACCATGGGCTCCCCAGCCTCCATAGGTATCAACAATGATCTTCCTGCCAGTCAGTCCAGTATCACTCTGCAGGACAAACAGTTGAATACATTCATGAGACACAACAGTTTACCCAATCCCATATGACATTATTGAGTACAGCTTTGTTTTGTATTTGCCACAGATACAACTTATTGTTCACAGTGTTCACCTTCATATGCAACTGTTTAATGAATGAGGTGTACGTGACTGGAGTATTCTTCAGAGATGTACTAAGTCATCTGTGCTGCAGTCATGTTGTAAGGGGCCTTAGGCAAGAATGCACTCAAGGACATAATCTTCGCAAGCATGATCAGCACATCCTGGAGGGATGCAAACAACCTAGCAGCAGATGCCAGTTGAGACCAAGATAAAGTGAACTAAGGACATCTACACCTAGATAAGAGTAAGAACACCAGCTGTAATGGACACATCTTGCAACACACTGTGAATGAATATGTATAACTATTCCAGGAAATCTAATGCATATGTATATAACTGAGCAATATAAGCTTTGTCTGTTGTGACTTGCGGCATGCATGCTAGGAGGAATTATCCCTTGTGCATCCAGCACCATAATAAAGAATGCCTGCTTCTTAATACTACGTTGGTGTTAAGGAGTTTTATTCCTGATTTTGGTGACAGTCACTTTTGAGGACTGATAAGAATGTGGCACAACATAAGTATCACAAAAAGTGTGTTCCCTTCAAATCAGCAATCATGAAATGCCACCTCTGGATTACTGGCCAATTACTCCACTCAGTAACTCCTGATAGAGGCCAAGAATTTAGAGAGACAAAAGCCTTCCTGAAAACAGATCACATATGACCTAAAAGATTAACAAGTTTCACTTAGACACACATACTAGAGTGGAAGCGGGGACTTCATAGAGCTGCAGCTCAGCACTGAAAGCACAAGAGTACTGAGAGTACTCTTGTGAACTCAGTGAACTAGCTGAGTTCACCTTAATGGTTCACTAGTGGCACAAGGACCACTCTTCTTTCTTCTTCCTGCCTGCCTGTCCCCCCAGTAATGGAGTCCCACCCTCTTGCATGGACTTTTGTCTGCCTCCTACAACTTGATGAGCTGATCCAACTTGTTCAACCAGCAAAGAATTAACTGCCTTTCTGTCAGATTAGCAAAGCTGGTGACTGCAAGCTGATAAATGAACTTCAGTGTGTTGTGAAATTCCATCCTGAAAGACAATAAACTGCATTAATCCACTAATTTTAAATCTCCAAATAAGCAACACGGGAGTAAAGCTGACATTTATTCCTCAATGAAAGTGGTATCCCTACATCATCACAGTGTGATCATAAGCACACCTTGTAGTTTTAAAACTTCATTGAACTCTAGAAAGCTAGACAGTTTTGTGTAACAAAACTTTTTACAATTTCACAGCAATGACCTGCTTACTTAGTACCAGCACCTGGAAAGCAGAACATATGTCAAATTCTAATGAGTATTAAGACTTAATACATTAAGGTCTCCTTTGAAATTTGTCCAGCTTTCTGAATAATTTCAGTGTAGAAGATCAGATCTGTTGTTATTTCTGGTTTTGATTGTTACTGTGAAAGTGAACAGATATTTCAAGTCAGGCATTTTAGCGTATAACTTAAGGGCTGGGTTTTGGTCATTTAAAATACTTTCTGGAAGAAAGACAAAGATTCAGGAATCCGTACATTTGGCTGTCCAAGCAGGTAGAGTTTAGATGCCAGCTGTCCGGTAAGAAAACTCCAGTAGAAATGACTGAAGCTTCCTTAAAAATATATAGACTTTCTTGGTTAAAGGTATGCCAGTTCACTGCACTTTTGCTCAAGAGAACATTTAGAAGCATGTGGCAAAGTAGAATCCAAGTCGGTATAGGCTGTCCTCTTTCAAAGTACCATACCTTAGGGCCACCTTCTATAAACTTTTCACTTGGAAGGAGATGATGAATTGTGCCCTCAACAACATACTTCTCTGGAATGACTTCTTTAACAACTTTCTCCATTAGCTCCTTCTGTGTTTGTTGTAGAGGCATGTCCGGGGCATGATGTACTGAAATCACAAGTGTGTGCACTTGGATGGGCTCCAGTGCACCATTACTCTCTTTGTATTCCATTGTGACCTAGAGAGAAAAAAAAAAGGACAGTGAACACTCAAGGCCAAGAGCACTGGTTTGAAAAATGAAAATGAACCTCACACTTATTTTCTGCAGCAAAAAATAAACAGATGAAGGGAAATGGAATGAAAAATGATCGATTGTTTCCTATGCTTAAAAACACTGTAAGAAAAAAAGTAAAAATACAGAAAGTACTGAAGTACCACTACCAAAAGGGCTAACTAAAGGATATTACACGTATCACCACAGAGAACCAAAATAACAACAAGAAACCTACAGAAGCCTAAGATTTTACAGGCAGGTGCTAAAATGATTCATGGTTTGGCATGTTAACATAACTTAAAATAGTGAAACACCAAACTAAAGCCAAAATAACTTTTGGAGGAGCCTGCTAAAATGAGCAGCTGTAGATCATGATACGATGGGCTATATCCTTTGCTACCTATTGCACAGCTTTTAGGTACATGCAAATATATACTGGCATTGCTCCATCCTTAGTATTGGTTTTCTTACAGACTAAGAAGACCTCTCTACTCTCCCACCCTTCAAAAATGCTTGGATAGATACACCATAAAGAAAACAGTATATTCACATGTTCTATGCACTGCTGACAAAAGGTAGGAACACAATCCATGTTGTACTGCAATAGCTGAGCAGTATAACTCAATGCAGTTCATCCCCACTAAGCAACAGAAATTAAGACTAAAACACCTTGCTGTCTTGGAAATGCTACATGTATGGCTTTCCTCTCCTCTCCTGCATATTTCACAGCCTGGAAGACAGAGAACTTAACTGCCTTTGAGACTGCCAAAGTGCATCACTCTTAGAGTAGGCTCAGTGACTCATCCACTCAGCTCTGCCACACAGCTGTCAGTGGCTCTGACCACTGATCAAATATAGTATATATGAGGTTTGAACCAAGAACAGCCATTTTTTAACTAAGAAACCATAGCAGTATCCCAGTTCATGCTTCTGGAATGCTATTTATTCAGAAAAAAAAAAAGCTGACTGTCAGTTATTTGTTAATCTTCTTAATCTCCAGGAGAAAAGAAGCAAAATACAAGTGTTATTTTGAAGAAACCTGCTAAGACACTGATAGAACAGTTTAAACAAACCATGTGTGCTACATAGAATGTACCATATGAAACTCACACCACCTTGGGACATGAAAATGACAGCACCATTTTTGACAAACATGAATTCTGATTCAGTAGCAGACAGGGTAAATGATTTCTATTGTTTCTCACCCTTACAGTTTATGCATCTCTGTAACGAACCTGTGTTTTCCCATATGGTCTAACCCAGGGTCATGTTCCATTCCGTTCCAGAGCCTTTATCCTTGCAGTCAGTTTGTGTGCCAGGAGGACTGTTAAGGGCATACATTCTTCAGTTTCATCAGTGGCAAAGCCAAACATCAAACCCTGCATTGAGAAACAGGGAACTGCATTGAAAAACAGGGAAATAAGCCACTCGTTTCCACATTCTCTTTCCATTTGTGCATCTGTCTTTGCCATATAGAACTTTAAAACCACCTGAGGCTAGAAAGAGATAGCAGTAACATGCAGGGTGAATAAACTTTGTCATATAGCCAGCCTGAAATAACATTTATGTATCTGCATGCACAAGAATCAGAGCTACAGCAGGGTCTGGTTCACAAGAACAATTCTGCCTTAAGCATCTGTAACAATCCACTGCAAAGGCTTAATAGACAAAAAGCTCATAAAGACTACTCAGTCTTCTCCCCACACATGAAAACTACAGTAACAGAGCATTTGATGCCTAAGAAGTAAAACCAGGCTACCCAAAGGACTTGAAAGACCAGAAACTGACACCTACTGATAAATATATATATATATATACCTTAATTGTACCTCTATCCAGTAAGGGCACTGGATATGGGAAAAGCCACTTACACTGAAACTGCTGAAGGACATGTTACTTTTTTGCACTTCTGGTGATTAAGACAGTGAACAGTGTTTAGCCGCTAATTCTTACATGTTGCACAATAGCTTTTAAGGAAAGGCTCTGGTCCAATGAAATTCTTAACTGCTTGTGCATGAACTAAATTTGAGTAAGCGCCTGGAATTAAGTCCCATTACCTGATCCCCTGCTCCAATGTCATCGTCGCTCTTGCCATGGGAGACAGCATGCATGATCTCTTTACACTGTTGTTCTAAGGCCACTAAAACTGTGCAAGTCTTATAGTCCAGTCTTAGTGAAGGGAGTTTTGTAAAGTTAGGTCATACATTCTTGAGAGTTCACAAATTGCTAGAGAAGCTTCTAGGGATTATCTAGTTATCTTGACTAAAACTTTTAAAACTCTAAGCATGTAAGCTTCCTATACTAGGTTTTGTATTGCTCATAGAAGCAGACAATCAGCACATTTATATAACAGTCTCAGGATGTGGGCAAGTTGGTGGTATTAGTTGAAACCTGAGCTCTTGAAAATGAGAGGAAAAGTATAATCCTACAAGCTGCCCCACCAAAGCTTGTTACATTGCTTATGATGACTGGGGTTCAAACCATTTAGATATTAAAGCTGGGAGAGTGGAAAATGGTATTCCGTTTTCCTTGTAGTAAGTTCTAGGGTTCAATAGAATTAGAGATAAGCCATATAGGTCATGCATGAAAAGGGAAGACTGAAGAGGAATAGTCATGTAGGGGCTTCAACTGCTGAAAGGAAGCTACTTTGGGAAATATGTTAAGAATACGTCAAGAATTTCCTTGGGTGTGAACTTCAAGTTTCATACATGTACGCACCCCAAGGACAAGGAACATCAGTGTTAAAACTTTCACTGTACAAACCTGCAGATGTAACCACCTTCTGCCATTCGTGCAAACACTAGTTATTCTGCATCAGAGAAGCAAGAGGTACCTGGTACTTTCAAGAATAAGTCTTTTTCAAGTATGCCAACTTAAAATAGCCCCCTCAGTACCAGGTACTGAAAAACTCATATCATCATCTGTGCAGTTTTCTCCTAGGCCTGGATACACATTTAATTGTATTTTCTGGAAGATCACAAAGACATGAATTTGGCCACATGCAGAACAGACCCAAGAATGAACACATGAAGGATGTCACTCACCTTTGGAAGAGTGATCATACCCTATCCTCTTAAGGGTCTCTCTTACAATTTGTTGGTAATCTACTATAGCCTAGGGTATGATCTCTCCACAAAGCAAAATCATTCCAGTTTTTGCTACACAATCTGCAGAAAAAAAGATAAAACATCAGAATTTTACTGCTACTATTTTACAGTTACACAGGGAGATCCTGAAGACGGTTCTAAGAACAAAGAATTACTCACAGGGGAAACTCAATGTAAAGCCTTAGCATACGTATAGGTCTGTGTGCAACCCCTCTTCCCTTCAGCTGTTACGACCATTAAAATGCCTGCATGAGGGGGGTTCATCTTACCCAATTATCCTATCTCCACCGTGGCCAGCAGCAAACATCTGTAAGAACAGATCAAGTATATAGTGCTATTTCTCCAAATACTTTCCTGGTCTCCAACAATTTCAGCTCAGGGTCTTCCTGAAGCTAAAGGGACATCATTTATTAACAGATAGCATTACCAGTCTCTGATAGATTTTTGTTACAGTAATTCACCCAGTTGCCCTTGGCAACCATGAAAACTTTTCGTATCTACAGGGTCCTGGAGCAAGAAGATATGCAACTTCATTACAAATTTTATGCAGAATCATTTCATATTTTATTTCATTGTTTTTGTTTCAAGCATCCACCTGGCCTCCAAACTTTTGTGTTTTCTATTAAAACATATAGCAAACAATCACAAAAAATTCATCACATTAATACAACATACAACTGTATAGCTCTATTTCATACCTAATTCAATCCTCTCTTTTCCAGACTGAGGAGGTCTAGGCTTTTCATTGAGAGACATTGTGCAGCTATGACCATACTCATTACTCTTGCCATACAATGTTACTATAGCCTTTTTTGGGATGGGGACAGAGAAATAGACTGCACACAGTATTCAAGACAGGCAACCATGGGTTTATATGACTTAATGATGTTCTCAGTTCCACTCTTCATTCTTTTCCCAGCAAGCCCTAACAGATGGCTTGGGTTTTTACTGCTACTGAGCACCAACTCTTTTCACAGAAACATATGTCTATTACAACCCCAAAATCTCTATTCTGAATACTTGCAGTGGACTGCAAAACTTACTTTCTATATATGGTGATAAGATTGCTCCCTTCCCCTTTGCATTAGCCTACACTGAATTCTGTCTATCACTTTCATCATCCAATCACCATCTCATTTGAATAATTGTATTTGATTCCAATATTAAGTATTACAGGCAGGAATATGCTATAAAATTGCATAACTATGGACTGCAGCATCACATAAAAGAGCTAGCTTTAATTGGCAGCTTCACTTAGATAAACCAGACAAGCAGCTGAGAACTTAGCACAGGGAAAGCTTTCTCTGTTTGTGTGCAAGAGGAATTAGTCCATATTGAACTATTAAGCTACATCCTAGCTGGCATGGTATCTCTCAGTTACACTGTGGACACAGTGAGAGTCCATAGTAATATAGTAGCCCTAAATGTATACAGCACATCAACCCCAGGTTGTGATACTACTACAGTGCAGGGTATCCTGGCGCTATTATTTTCACACTCAGTCTTGTGCCCCTGCTCTACTGAACAGCAGTGCTCTTCCTGTCCGCTACACCCTAGCAGACCACCGACCTGTGCAAGGCATGTATGGTGCTGTGAACCCTGTGCTGGGGAAGAGACCCTATATTAAGGTGTGAGGCAGAGAAGAACAGCTCTCAGCTTTTCCGGTGTGGTCACTACAAAATAGGGAAGCCTCTCTGGAAGAACACAACGTTGAGGAACTGGGGCTTAGGGAGATAGAAGAATAAGGCTGCAGTCACCACCAACAGTCCCTAGAAACTCTCCCAGGCCCATCACAGCCAAGCAAAGCTTGATGGTGATGATGCTTTTTTAGTATCAGGATAAGAAAGGTTCATCCTGCTACCTTTGACTGCTTTCCTTCTTGACTGAAATTCCATTCAACCAAAAGAAGCTGCACTATAGCTGCAACTTATAAGTGAGCCCAAGCAACACCCCCATCTGCTTGACCCAAGAGAAAGTTACCATATAGGGTTTTGGGCTTTTCACTAGGAGGTGATTTCTTACACGTTTAAGTCTCCTCAAAAGAATATTCTGAATGCCATTAGTAGATAGAAACTTCCACCTTCTCTTTTCTACTGTCTTTGTTTATGGTTAGTTAATTTTCTCTCTTGACTGTCATTTGTTGGGGACACTAGGAAGAACTTTCTTTTCTAGAAAGCATTTGGCTTCATTTAATCAGAGAGAAAGTAGAATAATTATTCTGTCTTCTGCTTTATGCTTCTGGCAGCCAGTATTCTCTTGCTTGACTTTACTGCTACCCAGTTTGTTGGCAGCACAAAGAGAGACCATCTCTGTCCTACTAAAATGAGGTAATGCCTGTGTAATAATTCAGAACTTCATATTCAAAACTTCCTGATCCTAAAAGTCCACGCAGCAAATAAAACTCAGAGAACCACAGATACGTTTTTCTACTGGTAGATAGAATCTAGTTTCAACACCTCCATAAACTACATTTCATAGTTTTGTAAAATACAGTGTTACAGTGACTTAGTACTTACATAATGCTTTGATATTTTTCTCTGAAACTTTGAGGCAAGGCCTGCACAGCTAAACAGAAATTCTAATTTTCACCTGGTAAGCCCTGTATTGATAGCCATAACTGCTTTCTGTTCTCCAGCTCACTACTTTTTTAGCAAACTCTGTGTCTGGTCAACCAGCTAATCTTTTCCAGACTTATGCTTTGATGTTATATTCAAGTTTTCTGACTCCAGTCAGCAGTTTTGGTTTGTTTTTTTCCCAACAGATTACAGAAATCAGGGATTTATCTATGTAATCATGACACATCTCAGTCTTCTTTTTCGGTAAGACAAAGTGATCCTGTTCCTCACATCTCTTATGACACATTTTTCAGTCCTTGTCATTTTTGCAGCATTTCTGTGTTACTATCTCCAGCTTTTCAGCAGTTTTGGAAGCATAAACTGCCAGCAATACTGAAATATATGCTTCATCAAGTCTAATGCATATGCTAAACCTTTCCCCCATGTCTCCTCACTGCTCACTTCTATGCATCAAAGATCACATACAATTTTTCAGACGAAGAATCATATCAGATTGCTGTATTTGTGGGATGCCTCTAGTCCCCTGTGCTGTAACTATGGCCTCGAAGGCTTGTTCTAAGAACAGAATGACTGCATTTGGAGAGCTCTTTAGAAGCATTCCCTTTCCATGTCCATTCCCCATTCACAACCCAGCTCATTCCAATTTGATGATACGTTCTCAGCCTCTGGAAGAGGTGATATTGCTAGTGACAACGTCCATGTAGAATACAGGCTAGTCCTAACAGAAAGTCCTCCAAACAAGGCAAGCCATTTTGATCAGAATCACGTTCAAATGAACTATGCACTTATCTTCCTGTGACCCAGAGGCATCACTCTGCTTCTGTAAAGGCACAGTAAGTATCTGTTTAGCACTTCGGGATTTTGAGTTTTTTAACACCGTTTACTCACTCTATGAAGAAACAGATCTTGACATATACCCTTCCTCAGTTCTCTTTTTCCCTGATTTTCTTAGATTCCTCATTATCATTAGCTCTGTCAGCCAGAGTTTTCCCTGATACCACTGGCTTCTCCTGTTCTATTTCTTACATTTCATAATTTTTAATTTGTACTGGAGTACTATGTATTTCCTTTCTTCTGTTCATTTTTTGCAGCTTTTTTCCTGCCTTCTCTTCTCCTTTGAGTCACTATGCCAGAGTTGGCCTCTTGACTGACTGTGGAAATGTTGACTGCCAGCCAGCTATTGCAAGAATTTTGGATCATGGGATGCTGTATCAATATGGATTACTTGTTGTACTTCGTTAATCAGTTTTTCTATCTGTATTGTACTTACCACAGGCAACCTTGGCATCTGGATCAATACTGAGATGAGCATGTAGAACAGCATCACTTATCTGATCATACATCTTATCTAGAAGATAAAAATAAGACAGATACAACATTTCTGTTTGTGATAAAAATAAAAAAGTGATCTCTTAATAAAATTTCCTTTCCAGTGGGAAAGTAACTTCTGCTTATAGAGCATTTGCCAAAAGGCAATTTTAGCAATTTATATTCTGAAAGGTATGTGTTACCCTATGTTCACTCCTGTCCCCAAGTCAATCCTAACTGACATTTTACTATCATCTGTACAGGCCAGCAGCCTCCCAGGTGAGCGGACAATGAAAAAGGCCTGCGATAACATCCTGAAATATTAATTTCAGGAGAACAGAAGATACAAGAAGTAACTGTGGAAGAAGTATTTAAGCTAAGACCTTTCTGTAGGGGTTTTGCATTCTTCCCCTTTTTATTTTAAACTTTGTATTGTATTTTCTGTGTGAGTTACGTCTTTTGATCTACATCTTATTACTGCCAGAGTTCTGCACTTAAGGCAGCGTTTATCCCTTCACTACCTCCAGTGGGGACCTCTGAAATCTTATGTGTCAACTTTTTTGGGTGACAAGAGGCATTGCTCCCCCCTGCAAACAGGTACATTAGACTGAAGTCCACTTCTGTAATTATCCAGAACTATCTGGCTCATTTGAGTTTAGAAAAGCATCTGCAAACATTCTCTCAGGGACAAACACTGGCCACTCACAAGTTTCCACAATTATATTTCTGAGTTTTGGTCTTTTTTTTAAGGACAAAAGCAATGGAGAAAAAAATTTTTACCTATTCTATCATTAGTACCTATGACTTAGTGTCCAAGTAAGACCTGAATATGCCAAACACATTTGGTTTGTTAAAAGCTAATGAACAATTTAGGGGACAAATAGAGATTCTTTCTCTCATCAGGGTAACTGAACCAGATAAAAGCAATCCATATTATTTCTTCAAAAGTACAGCTTTGAAAGGTTGCATATCTGCAGAAGCAACAAGAGGAACACATATTAATCTTCACCTACCATTGTTGTCCAAAAAGCAGATTCGTCACCCGGTATGCAATGAGTCAATAATTGCACACTCAGGGGAGACATTGCTAATTTATTTCAGGGTCGCACAAGCCTAGGTGCTTGGTGGTTTTCAACAAATCAAGCACGCCAAAGCCAGCTACTTCATTATATTTATACAATAAGTTCATACATATTCTGCCTATCTAATACATATTCATTCTAATCTACATAGGTTGCATAATGGCATTAAGTCTCCCTTCTTGGCTCCTCTTCAGATTCTTCTGTGCATGCCTTCCTCGCTTTGGTGGTCTTTACAGATGAGGTACCCTAACCCTTTTTATCCATATATGGTCGCATGTTATGCAAGGACAATTTACGGCTATTTTCTCTTGCCAACTCTCCTCAATTTTTTTCTAAAAGGAATGCTTGTCCTTGATTAAATGGGTAATTGCTGATGGCAAAGATGTCCCGTCCCTAAGCTTAGGTTAAATATTAAAACATGAAACAGTGCTTGATCAAAAAGAAAGGAGTCTAGATTCATGCTAATTAAACATATACAATACCCATTCTTTCTAAGGGGGGGTTGTTCCCTTACACCATCATTACCAAAAAAGGTATCCAAAATATGTTCAGCCACACAGCTGGATCTACAACACTGTCTGTATCAATGAGCCAGGTGGCTATATTGTTTGCAACAGCCTATATAATCACCTGTGTAATTGCCAGTCTAAAATAACTTCTCTTGCAGGAGTGAGTACCATTATATATGTGTGTAGGCTTGAGGGTCCAAAGAGGAAGTTAATAAAGAAGCATAACTGAATGTCCACCTTAAACTACTTATTTACTTTTAAAGATAATCTGGTTTGGAAGGGAACAAACATCAGAATGAAATTACAAGGTAAGAAAGAGTAGAGTTATTCTGTACCCTGAAAAATTTTTAATTCAATGCAAAATTTAAGTGCGAATTGAATTTAATATGAGAACTGTGGAGTAATATCTTCCAGTATAATCTAAAAGCAAGGAAAAGTGAAACATGCTAGCCTGTAGCTTGGAATGGATGAGCCATTGCACCATCAATACTACCTCACTCAAACACAAACTAAAAACAGGCTAAAAGCAAAGCACAAGTGCTAAAAATGTATGTGCCCCTTTTATTCACATAGGCTACAGTGGTCTCAATGTTGTATGAGATTTGCTGATGGAGGTGCACAGGTCTCTTCTTCGCTGGTATAATTTTC
Organism: Morus bassanus; assembly: GCA_031468815.1. Taxonomy (NCBI): domain Eukaryota; kingdom Metazoa; phylum Chordata; class Aves; order Suliformes; family Sulidae; genus Morus; species Morus bassanus. The sequence continues at coordinate 32,179,970 of CM062600.1, forward strand.
AGAATCTGAATCAGCAACTTCAGTACCTTTATGTCTTGTTTCTAGTGTTTTCGCCAATCAAGCTTAATCTAAACATTTTACTGTGCATTTCATAAGCATTTGCAAAGTAAGTCCAACAATTTAGAGGCTTGAAAAAAAAGCAAAACAAACAAAAAAAGCCAACTTGATAGCTGTAAAGCCTATCTTCAGGTATTTGTACTACATTGATCCCCAGCTCAAGCATTGTCTTATTGAACTTTCTTGCTAGTATCTCAGAGAATCAGAATCCTGCTTAGTTACTTAAGTTACATTGCACCTTCACTGATAAAAATTGACCACAGTTTGAAGACACAAGAACAGAAAGACAGAAACATCCTGTGGTCTTAATTTCAGACCCAGAAATCATTTGTGCAATCAAGTATAAAATCAGTAATGCCAAGTTCCAAAGTTTGTCATCTGGCTAGTTTGTCAACAACCCTGAGGCAAAGGGAGTTCTGAAGACTGCAAAACTGATTCACACCAGAGGGTGACGCTCAAGCAGGAATGGCATAACCTGGAACAACTGATAAATTTTATCGCCTTCAGCTATTTGCACCATTACAACATACAGTGCAGTGTTTTAAAGCAAGCAAGTGGTTGTGGTCATTCAAGACATGATGCTACATGCTGCAGCAGTCTTGCTTGGACTGTTCACTAGGGGCTGGACAGACAGACTAATACAACTGGTCTCATTCTGTGCCATTCCCACCTAAAGAATAAGAATCCTGAGAATACAGATACACCAGAAGAACACGGCTGCAAACCTTCAGCGTCTGATGTCACCCTCATTTTCTCACTTTGTTTTTTGTCTTTCCTTCTACTATGGAAAAAGTAAGAAGTAATGTTATTTTTAGGCTTAACATTAAAATGCTCCATTTGAAAGTTCCTCCATAAAAGGAACTGTTGCTACCTTTAGTGTAAATCTGAGTCACTAGTATATCTGCTGAAGGTCCAAACTTCTGCCAGTCCATCAGTTAACGTAGCTTCTAGATGCATATTTGTGTAAACAAAGCTGTGTGAAAAATAGCTAAATTTAATGAACAGCAATTAGAGTTGAAGCATCATCTTGCAGTCCCAGACCTGGAAAATACAACAGCTTTGTACAGCCTACAGCATATGTAAACTTGTGTTAGGGAGAGCAATGTGGCAAAAGAGGCCTATGTAGTATTACAGCAGTATCTGGAATGCAGCTCTGATGAAAATGAATTATTAGTATTCCAAATGTTTCAGAGATTCAGAGTTCGATGATCACCTTTAATAAACATATGCATAAAGTAACATGTTTTCATTACAGAATTAAAAATGAAATTGTAATTCCAGTACATGTGGCATGTCCAAGTCTACCTGTAGAAGACCTCTTGATGCTTTTTTCTCTCATGCAAATGTTTAAAGTTGCCTATGCCAGATTATATTGCATACTAAACAAATGAGACAAATTCTTGTCAAGCAAACAAAGACACTAATCTGAAGTCTATTCAAAATAATTAATTGGTTCTTTCTTCTCTCCACTGGGGGAGATGTGACTGAATTTCATCAGAGAGCATTCTTCAGTGCAAGTATTAATAAAAGCAATGATTCAATCAGCATTTTTACTTACCAGAATGTCCTTCAGCAACAGATTCTGAGGTAAAAAGAAATCGTTTTTCTTGAAGTAGGAATTGACATGTCTTGGTATCTTTAGCGAGACTGCAAATGAGAAAGACCTAAACTGGACTACAGAACAAGCACAGGCAGAAGGTGAAGTGGAACGGTTAATGTATCTATGCAAACAGCTGAAGTAATTGCTTCTGTGTGTTTGTTCCTCAAAAGCTCAATAGATAAGACTGATCTGTGTGGATTTTACAATGCACTGCTACAGAAACTCCTTTCATAAGACTTTCATGTTTGGTTAACCTTGGTCATGCTAAACTCTGCAGAAGTGTTATCATTATGTGAAATGTGACCACAGCTAAGCCAGAATTCAGTGCTTTTGCACACTTCCCCAAGCCTCCGTTCTTACTCTTTCTTCTAACTAAAAAGCAATTCAAGATAGTAACACAGCACAGAGATTTTACCTGAATTGTAAGGTCAAATGACACTTTCTCCTAGGCATAATATCCATACATTTTACTCAGCTGCAGCAGTGAACTGTGCAGAAATGTATCTCTCTTTTATGTGAGAACAGATGTTCATAACAGCTCCAGCTGGTAAGCTGTGCTCTTCTTCCCCAATACTATTTGTGTCAGTGGCTAAGTCAGGAACTGTAGAGCAACCAACAGCATGCTCTGCAGAAACAGCGATGAAGACAGTGAGTTCATTATAAACTACTTTGAAATCTGAGACTAACAGCTATGCCCTAGCTCAATAAATCTGAAACTCGTCAATGGTCAGTCTCTCGCAATTCATTTTACAGACCCCTTTTCTCCTACCGTTTGCCTTGATGAAAAGATAGTAGTAGGAAACAGCTGGACTCAAGTATCTAAACTAAGCAAAGAAACACTGCCACTTTGGAAGCACTGTTTGCCTTTGGCTTATTTCAGAACGCAGTACAACAGCACACCAGAGCACCTGAGTACAGCACAGTGTCACAAAGCTACCTAGGAACGACACCGGGTGTAGCTGGTCTTAAAAACGCTTGTCGGGCTGAGCAGCTCTACACTGCTGCAATACATTACGTTGAGCTCAGCTTTGCTACATCAGTAGTCATTTCCGAAAACGTTGCTCCATAACCTAAGCATGTTAAACAGTAACAAGAAGGGTACTGAGATGCAGGTGCAACTTCAGCTACAACTGAATACTCTGCTATGGGCCATCACAAGAAAACCACATGCCCTAGCAGGCCAGCAGCAAACATCTCAGAAAAGATGTGCATTCGTTCTCCAAAGAAGTCTTCACTGCTAGGAAGCAGCATGCCTTCACTTCAGGACACTTCCCAGTAGCAGGGTATAAGACGTAATAAAAGCAGTAATGAAGGCAAAGTACTTAGACAAATGAGTCAAAGCCAGCCCTCAAAAAAATAAAGCAAAATTCCATCTCAGCTGCAAGAATGACTGGAGAAGGCACTGCCTAACTGTGGTAACTGAAGTGGTAGCTAGTGTGCTGCAGCAGGCCAGTCACCCTCGGTGAAAACCACCACTTTACAGAGTGATACAAAGAGATGACTTGGTCGGAGGAAAGAAACCATCTGATTTTGCCTTTTTCATTTTTATCCTATGAACAAAAGTTTTCAGCACATAACACCAAAACCCACCAGTTCTCAGAGGACAATGACTGTTCACGTGAGTGTGAAGGAGAGAAATAAAGAGGAACACTTTAAACCACAGTTAATGATTATCAGAAGTGCCCTATGAAATCCATTTACTCATCTACTTTATTGCCTTTCTTTAGCTTCAGAATTTATTATAATACAAAACCAAATTTAACTAGTCACACAGAGATTTGTGTGCCTGGAGGTATTTCAATTCTGTGTAATTGTTGTGGTTTAGCCCCGGTCAGCAACTAAGCACCACACAGCCGCTCGCTCACTCCCCCACCCTTGTGGGATGGGGGAGAGAATCAGAAGGGCCAAAGTAAGAAAACTCGTGGGTTGAGATAAGAACAGTTTAATAATTAGAATAAAACAGCAATAATACTAATATAATGAAAAGGAAAATAATGAGCGAGAGAGAGATGAAACACTGGAAGAAGAGGGAAAAAAAAAAAACAAAAAAAAACCCAAACAAACAAACAAAAAAAAACAAAAACAAAACCAAAAAAACTAAACAACAACTGCTGCAACCCCTCACCACCCGCCAACCGACGCTGCCGGTCCCCAAGCCGCGATCGCTGCCTCCCCCGGCCAATTCCCCCCAGTTAATATACTGGGCATGACGTCACATGATATGGAATACCCTCTGGCCAATTCGAATCAGCTCTCCTGGTTGTATCCCCTTCCCTCCCGGCTTCTTGTGCACCTGGCAGAGCATGGGAAGCTGGAAAAGTCCTTGACTAGTGTAAACACTACCCAGCAACAACCAAAACACCAGGGTGTTATCAACATTATTTACATACCAAGTCTAAAACACAGCACTATGCTAGCTACAGTGAAGAAAATCAACTATCCCAGCTAAAACCATGACAGTAATACTCTTTGAGTTCAAGTTACATTTTCCATAAAACACTTTATACAAAGCATAGAAGAATATTCATATGAAGAATTTCAGTCTCCTCCATCATGAATTCATATTATGCAGCATTCTAAAATACTTGTGCTTTACATTGTGTCTTATACACTATTCTGATTCAACATATGCTCCTTGGCATGTTTTACAATGTAGGGTATATATATACTCCAACCCCAGCCTTGAATGTAAAAGAAAAAAACAAAAGACAATACAAAGAACAGTGAACCTTTGTAGTGAGAAACCAAAAAGAAATGGGGGCAAGAGACACGAGAGCAGAGGGGAGACGTGCCAGGGCAGGAGAGACGTGAAGGTAGGAGGATGCTGGAGGAAAAGGAGGCATGAGAGAAGTTACCTGAGCAGGACTAGAGCAGAAAGACACCCGTGCAGGGTCAGATGCACAAAAGAAGACACAGGGCAGGTACACCTCCAAGGGGTCTGCAGATGGTGGAGGAGCCCATGCCAGAGGAGTGGAGACAGAAACATGGAGGAGCAAAAGAAAAGCAATCACAACACACTGAGCCTAATCTCATGCTCCCCATCGCCTCACTCAAGGGGCTGAGGCCAGGAAGCAGGGAGCAGAGGTGTCCAGCGGGAATTTGGGGTGTTTTCCCTAAGTGATCTTCTTTAAATGGTCTTCTTTATTTTTCAGTACTAAAATCAATAATTGAAAGTTTGTTAATTGGCAATAAATTAAGTCAAATTCCCTGCAACAAAACTGTTCCGTTGCCTGTGACAGTTGGGTTGTGTTTTACAAGGCAGCTGTCCTAGCCAAGATTCATTTATCATGGGTGAATTTGTTTGAGGAATATCAATTGCTTCTGTAAGAGTCATGTTTTCCTTTGCCTCTTTTGCTGATGTTTCTTGACCAAGTGTAAAAAACACCATCAGTGTCACCAGATTCAGAAAGCTGCTCTGGAAAATGGAGAGATGAACTGGAAGACCTTTTTAAAAATGGGATCACTTCAGCAGCTGAACTTTCAATATTGCTCTGCATCCCAGGAGCGCATGAAAAATTGCTGTTGGAGCCACGGAACTGTATCTGTCCCAACTGAAGTCCATGTATATTCTGCTTATATTTGGCACACCAATTCAGTATTTCAGCCAAAGGCTTGCCCCTTTTTGTTTTACAAATTTATTTTGCTGCAGTTCTGCTATTTTCTCCCATCATCTACACAATACTTCAGTTCAACCTGCTTATGAAAAGAGATTGAGTTCTGAGATCTCACAGTTGAAGTGGCTCTTGTGTCTCAGTCACTTCTTCTGTAATCAGTTCAACAATGTGTCCTCCAGCTCAGACCACTCACATCAGTCCCAAATGAAAATGCCATTCATTCACACACCTGCCTCAGGAAACTTCTGCCAGAACAAAGGCTGTTCTTACAGGCAAACGTATTCAGGCCCTTCTCTCTGGACTGTTTCTGGCACTCCACCAAGGTCTACCAAGGTGATTTCTCAGCCCATTCTTTGCTAAGGCCCACTGCTAGTGCCTGACGAGTTCTCCCCATATGCATGTTAAAAAGCTACTTGCCTGCTGCTTTGTTCCAGGTGAAGCCTCCCAGCTTTTCAGCTCTCTCCTCCAGACTCTTCTTGCTTCTGAGTGCAGATAAGATTCCCGGCATTTCTCACATTCTTCTTTCCAGGAAGACCACTCGAAGTTTCAGGCATATCATGCTCTCAGGCTGATCGGTTCTGGCTTATAGACAGGTCTACAGCATCCATCCACTTCCTTGCAGACCCCAACTGATTTAAGACTTCCACCAGACATAGAAGCACTTCTCAGGAGCAGAGTCTGGGACACAGCTGAGTGATTTCTACAGGTTCTTCCAGCTACTGACTTGATCATATTGTATTACTTCCAACTTCTGTTTGTGTCTATATCTGCTGGACTCTTCCTTCCCAAAAGTCTACTACAAATTCATTTAAATTTGTAGTACGTACTCAGCTGCATATTTTTGATCTGGCTTCTGTACTCTTAGCTTCAGTTGATATAGGAACTGAGGAAAATCAGTTACCATTTCCTGGAGGCAGCACCCTGTACTACAAGAATGCAGTATGGTGATGTTTTTCTGTCTAGAACACCTTGGATATCTAATTCTGTTGGTAAGCTGAGCCAACTGTTTATGAATTAAACTGCATTCTCAACATATTTTCAGACTGGAATTTGTCCAAACCTAGAACATTTTCACCTCATTGGAGTGTGGTTTTGCTCTCTGCAGTTTGAGTTCTTCACATGAAATGTGAATTCTTGGCTTCTTTGGATTTCTCTGATGAAATGCATTATTTAGTGAATAGCCTTCCTAGAAACGGAAAATACAAAGTTTCTGATGACAAAGACACCACCAGACAAAAAACTATCAGAAATTCAGGTATGTTTCCTTTAAAGACCATGATTCTTTTCAAGTTACAGCACTTGCATTTAAAAATGCAAATATTTCTCTGCAATAAAACCACTTTGCAACAGGATTTGAATCACTTCAGTTAGAGCACAAGTTGACTGGAAACATAAGCCCTATATATTCCAAATAAGACTAGCATTATGGTATGAACTAAACGTGCCAACAGAATAAAAACCTGAACATAAACCAAAAGCCGCCAGTTCTCAGCTCCAAAGGAGAGCAGGCGGCGTGTAAAAAAATGCCAGATAGTTGGAAGTGATGGGACAAGGTTGGTAAGGCTGGTAAAAACAAAACTGGAACAAAACAAAAACCAGAGGGGGGAAAAGCTCAGATGAAGATCCTAAAATATGATTTATAAACAAAGCTGAGAATCTCCCGACACGACAGGCCCTGTAACTGTAATCTTTGGTGTACACACACGAGCTGCAAGGCGCTTTTCGCGGCGCGTAACGCACCGCATAACGCGTAACACCGACGCGGCCGCTCCGCCGGAGGGGGCCGGCGGCTCCCGCCTCACGGAGGGCGGGGGGGGGCGGGGGCGGGGGCGGGGTCCCGCCCCCGGCCAGCCTAACGGCCGCCGCCGCCGCTCTAGCTCCCGCCCCGCCCCGCCCCGCCCCACGGCCGCCACTCCCGCTCCCGCTCCCGCTCCCGCTCCCGCTCCCCGGCCGCTGCTGCTGCCGCGGGCGGAGCGCAGCGGGGCCATGGCGACCCCGCGGGCCGCGGCGCCTGGCCCCGGCGGCGGGGCGGCGGAACCCGAGCCGGTGCCGGTGCGCGGCCGGGGGCTGGAGCTGGAGCTGGGGAGCAGCACGCAGACCTCCCACCGACTGCTGGCCTACAGCGACGCGCTGCTCTCTATCATCGCCACGGTGATGGTGAGCCCGGCCCGGCCGCGGCGTGGGGCCTGCCCGAGCCGGCCCCGCCGCGGAAGCGGGGCGGGCGGCGGCGGCGGCGGGGTGGCGAGGCCGGGGGCGGGGGCGGGCTGCCCCGGGGCCCGCCGTTGGGCGGCGTGAGGGAGGACCCCGGGGCAGGCGCAGCTCGTCCGGGCTCCGCGGGTTGCGCCGCTGCCCGGTCCGGGCGCCCGTCCGCCCGGCGGGCTGCTGCCAGCCCGGCGGCTTCGCGGAGCCGTGTTGGCCGGCTCCCGCGGCCCCGAGCGTGCCGGCGCCGGCCCCGGGGCCTGGCCGCCCCGGGAGCGGAGCGCCGCCGCGGGGAGCGCTGGGCCCTGCGCCCTGTCCCCCTGCGGCCGAAAAGTGATTCCGGCGTCCGGGACCGCAGGCTGGTCGTAGCTACCCGATCCAGGAATGTCTGCGGCCCCCTGACGTCTCTTAGGTGCTAGCAAAGCTCTCGACAAGGAAGAGAATGTCATGTACTCACAAGGTTTTGTTATTTCAGATTTTGCCTGTGGCTCACACAAAAATACATCCTGATCAGGTACCAAATATCTTTTGTTTTGTTGTTTCTTGTGTCCTTGCAAGTGCGTGTGGCATCCTGATTTAGCACCCCCGCGGCATTTGAAGTTCCAGACTTTCAGAAAACCTAAACCTTTAAGTAACGTTAAAGCCAACGGAAATTTCCCTTAGGGAGGAGCTGTTGAACTTGGGGTGAAAAACTTAAATACTGAAGGTCTGTGTAATTTGCAGAAGTTCTGATGGAAAGCCTGAATGAGCCGTATGTTGTCGGCCACAGATTTTATCCAGTTACTTTTGTATGAAGATTGAATTGCCCATTTGACCAAAACATCTTTTTCAGAAAGCATCTGCTCTGCTTGGTAATACATCATCACTTACAGAAGCCAGTTACATAGTGCAAGCAGAATGCGGGTTTTAAAATCAGATTAATAATAAATGCAATCAGAATAAGCAAATGTGGAAAAAGATGACTGCAGAAAATAAACTAGTTCTGAAACAAGCAGGAATGTTAGGAAACATAAATTAATAATTTGAGAAAGTTTACAGGGTGTTTTTAATCACAGTTTATTTTTTGCTCTTAAAAACAGACCTAGATGCAAGTATTTTGTCTCATTTAGTTTAGGAAACTCAAGTATGATCTCCATAACAGGGCAAATATGCAGCATTAGTCTATTTAAACCATTGTGGCGGTACATGCAAAATTTGCTGTGGTTGAGCCCTTCCCTTCCTCGTTGTTGGCAGTCATCCCATGAAAACCTGTGTGATGCTCCTACTCCAGAAGTCAGTGCTAAGAAAATAAGAGGCATTTTGTGGCCAGCCCGCCTCTGAGATGCGTTGTCACAGTAACAGTGATGAGCGAGTGCATAAATTAATCACAGGTGAACAGAGCATTGGGAGGCCCTTTTACAGATGGAAGAGATGTGTTGGTACATCATATGCCACTAACTACACATTTCAGCATGCTTACAAGTGTCTAATTAACCAGTTCCTCTGCATGGTAGTGAAAAGATTGTTGGAAGAAAACTGCTTTCTTGGCAGGCATTTTCAAAAAAAACACTTCTTTTTTTCTTTTCAAAAAAATTTTCTAATATTTACATGTCTGCAGATATTGCTAATAATTTCACAATGTAACATTTAACTTTTGCTTTCCTTTCTCTGTCTCTGGGTGTCACTTCCTGTTTCAGAAACTAGGTGAAAGTGTTCAGCAACTTCTTCTAGCAAAAATTGCAGTCTACTTGATGACCTTCTTAATAGTCACAGTGGCGTGGGCAGCTCATGTGAGGTAAGAACACAGTGTTTAAATCCAAGAAAAACTATTGTTAAAAAGGACAGAAGGTGACCATGTGTCTGATACATATCTGTCTTGCTGATATTTTTCTGAATTGTCTTCTGTTGAATAATACAAAAAATTCATTGTAAAGAAATGCTACTCTAAGCAGTGAATAACTGTACTCTTAACATGACTGACACAGTGATACAGAGAAAAACAAGTGTTATGTATCTTTTAAATTAGAGTTACTCTTCATTTTACTTCATATTCTAAATTGAATTAAAGTTCTAATTCTGGTGAAAAGGTATGACTTTGTAACTTGTGTGCTACGCAAATAGAAGAACAGATAGAGGAACTGATAGAGTACAGCTGGCCTAAAACTTGTCTCTCTCAGCCCTCAGCAGTGCTTCTCACAAAATCAATTGTAATGATGCAGGTGCTGCATTTTATAGAGCTGTGGACACTGCCACCTGCCCGTGTCTTGGTAGTTAAAAAGAAGTTAAGATGCAGGTATCACACTGGAATCAGGGCAGTTTTCATTTGAATTTTGAAATTTACAAATGACACTACATTCTTTCCTTAAGTAAGTGGATTGACTGCATTCTAATAGATGTGTGCAACCTGTAATTCAATACTTGAAGCTGATACTTCACATCAGTGCTTTTATCACATTGCTTTTCTTTGCTTGCTTAAGTGCTGAGGCATAGTGTTTGAATAGTTTAGGGTTTTGTGGAGGGTTCTGTTGATTCTAAGTGACACTTCTGTGGATCAGGAACATCATTAACAAGGTGTGGGGCAGTTTGGAAGAAAAGCTTATTTTCTTTGCATAAGAATAACTATGCTGTATCTTCAGGAGGAATAATTTTAAGCCTTAAAATTCTGAAAATATTCTGGCCCTAACACGAACTTGCCTCTGTTCTCTGAAGTAAAACTCAGAGAATATCAGAATAATAGCTCTTCACAATGGCATGTGAGACAAAGAGAAATCTGAGACACTGGGTGGACTCTGGACATCTGGATCTGCTCTGAAAGACCTGTGCAGTGCTTCTGCAGGGCTCAGATCCTTACACAGCATTGGTTCATCTTGTGCCTATATTTTTATTTTGGCATCAGAGTATCAAATGGACTTGTTCATGTTCTTGTGTGAGCAGTGAACAGTGCCTGCTGGTGAGATTCTGCCTTTGTTCATGCTTCAGAAACATCTGCTTGACCAGTGAGCACAGGCTGTCAGTCTCCAGTTAGTTCTGGGCGTTGCCTGTGTTAAATAGGGGATTAATTGACAGCTAATGATAGTTGTCCTGTGGCTCCCAAGCCTTGGGCAGCTCACTAGCAGTTTGCTGGCTGTCGTGTCCCGGGTGTGTCAAGTGGCAAAAGATAGAGCCATTCTGGAACAAAGCTGCTGTGGGAGAAAGCAAACCAGTGGCCTGCCCTGTGACTTGGCTGCATTTCATCCTATTGTGAAATGGCAAGTCCTCCAGAGAATTGTCTATAGCTCCTGCTCCTGAATCACCCCCATATCTTTTCCAAGGTATGATACCCATTTGTAGCTCACTGCCTTGTTAGGTTTTTGGTATATGACTCAGTGGGTCAGAACCGACATCTGGATCACTTCTTCACAGATGAATTGGCTCTTAACAATGGTGAAATTTACTTCGAAGTGAATATATAATTTCAGGTGTAGAGGAAGGATAGAGCGGGGCGGGGGAAAAAGCCAGTTTGCTACATCATATGCCACTTGTCCTTCAAAGAGAAGTGAGGTTCTTAATAACTGCTCCATAGTTGAACTTGACTGTTCGTATCTTGCTTCTCAATTTCTTCTAACAAATTACTGTGTTTGAGCTAATGAATTTTGGTAGCACTTGTTCTACCTGTATAAATTCTGGAGCAAAGGAAATCAGGTTCCCTTATAATATCATAAGCCTACAATTTTGTATACTGTGTTGTAAAACATATTTTGGGAGCTGGCTTGTTCATGATACCTTGCCTTGCCTTGACAGGCTGTTTCAGGTGATAGAGCTTATAGATGATGTCCTCGCTCTTCTAAATCTGGTGAGTCTTGTCAGACATGCTGGATGTTTAACTAACAAGTACAGGTCACTTTTTCTTAAGTCTGTATCTACATATCCAAAAGTTTCTAATTTAAATAGCGTAACTGCCAAATTTCCAAGTCAAGAAGATACAAAGAGCTTGAACTCCTCCTTGCCAAAGTGGCTGATTGATAACTAACTTGCTTTTAACTTGCACGTGTTTTATTGTAAGCCAAAAGAAGTTCTGCAACAGGTTAGTCTGAAGTTCATCTGAGGGAACTGAAGAGGCACCTATGGCAGAAGCTTTCGACTCTGTTCATATGTGTCCAGCTGAATTATCTGTCCTCCAGGCTTAAGAAAATGAAATGCTCTGTCTTTTGTGGCAAAAAATCTTAGTGGTAGCTTTGAATTACAGTTACATTTTCAGTCATTTCTTTAAGTTGCTCAGAAATTCATTCTGAAGCTTATTTGAAACAGAGGATTATATGCTTTTTCAAAAACTACCATTGAGAGACAAATCTCTGAATGTTTTGAACTCTACACTTGCCTATATCTTATCTCTTAAAAATTCATTTATTTGAGTATGTTTTTGAGTGAGCCACCCTGTAATATCATGGTTACAAATAGTTGTAATGGGATGCTGCAATGGAGAACATATTCTTGCTTTCAGATAGAACTTTCTATTTTACTATACTGTTTAAAATTCTGTTCTCTGACAGTGTGCAACCACACAGTCAATTTAATTTTGTTAATAAAGACACTGAGATAACACTACAGGAAATTATGTTAGAGGACTAGCTTAAGGCATGTAATTCTTATCTAATGTAGCTTTCAAAGCAATGCATTTCTTTGTGCTTGAGGTGTTTTTTTAAATTTTTTTTATATATTAAATATTTGTGATCAGAGATTAATGTTTTTGACAAATCAGAAGTAACTCTTCAGGAGTTGTGGTACTTTTGGCATTGCTACTTTAGAAAGAAGTCTGATAAGAGCCATAGCAAAACTTTTACTGGTGGTATTGGTAACAGAACTGTAATGTTTTCTAAAATAAGCCTGTACTGTTTGGATAGCAAACATGGAAGATGTGTACAGAACTAGCCATTTGTTAAGTCAAAGCTCAGCAACTTCAGAGATGTGGGGATTTTGTGACACAGCACGAGCATTTGATATGTTTGTGTTGCATTCTCTGGACACATCTTTAATAATGGAATTGCTTGCTTTGTATTTTACCTAGTGTTTCAGTACCTTTTTTCTTTTTTAGGCTTGCATGATGATCATAACTTTCTTGCCATACACAGTAAGTACTTTTCTAAAACTTCACACGTTTAAATTACAGCGGTTTTTTCTTTATTTTTTTGCAAAGTATTCAGAAATCCAGAAAAGTTTTATTATAGTATAAACCCTGACTTCATTGTAATAGTTAAGCCTTACTTTTTTAAAATTCATGAAGACATGTCATAACCTTCAGTTACTGCATGTTACAGACCTGCCAGAAAATGGATATTCTTGAAGAAAAATTATGATCATGGAAAATCATAGTTCCCCATGATTTCTTTTAAAAAAGCAGCTGTATTGAAAAATGCCAAAGTTGCCTGATGAAAATTTTGCAAGAAAACTAAAGCTGTGTTTCAAACTTCACTTAAGATGACAGAACATTTTCCTTTTGTAATCTAGACAGAGTTTTTGGTATCAATTTTGACTTACTCAGCAAGGTTGATTGTGGCAGCCAGTCGTTCATTTTTTAAATCTGCAAGTTTGATGTTCTGCACAATTTCTGGACAGATGACCTTTAGACCTAGCAAGAATATTTGGAAGTGAACACCATATTAGCAGATCAAAACAGTTGCTTAAAGTGCCTCTTGACTGTCATTGTATGCATAGAACAGATTTGTATGACAGGCACCTGTTTATCTGTGAATATAACTGTGTTATATATTAGTCTGCAAAGAATAAGGCTGTGGCCAGTAAAACAATCTTTATGAGCAAGAGCACATACTTTTTACTTTGCTTTGAAGCTGAAATAATTTTTGGAAAGTTGTCAATGTTACCCTAATACTACTCACTGCTTTTTCTTTTTTTTTCCTTAATGAAGCTGCAGAAATTAATACAACAGGGAGCCATGGAGGTAGAGAAATTAAAAGATTAAAGAAGGTGTCCTAATATCAAGATGTTTCACAGCTATAAACATCTTGTCCCCTGAAAACACTGTTAAACTTTAAGCTCAGCTACAAGCCAGTCTGTAGTTATCACAGAGACGTAGTGTCAGAGAGGTTAAGGTTTTGTGGTATCAACATGAGAGCAAACCATCTCTCCAGATGCCTTTGGTTGGGTTGTCTGCACGTATTTGTGGCTAGAAATTGCATTTAGTGGAATTATGTTGAAATGCAAAGTATTATTTAGGTTTTTGAGTTTCAGTATTGAATGAAGAGTGCTTCCATTTCTCTGCTCTTATTCCTACATTGCTTGTTAATTAAATATTTGATCTAGCTGCATTTTTTTTTCTAGTTTTCCTTAATGGCCTCCTTTCCAGAGGTACCTTTTGGCATTTTCCTGTTCAGTGTCTGTGCTGTTGTCATTGGCCTTATACAGGTATTGGAGCTATCCATTTACATTCTCACTTTTAAATAGATTTTCTTGGGTAAAAGTAAAATTACATTTCTTAACTATGGGTATAAATTGCTAAATGTCTTTTGTGTTTGTATAGCATTCTTTTTCAAAGTTGAGCCTGTTGTGATAATATAGTATCTGTATATAAGATGAAAGTTTGCATTGCCACTGTTGTGTGCAGCTGATTTATGCAACTAAATCAGCTGACCTCAAAGTCCATAGAATAGTAATTCCTTTCCCACTCCTTTAAAATGCATTGGGGAAATAGCAATTGACTTTTCCTGCTGAGGTTCTTACAGAGCTGTGCAGTGGTGGCTGAGTGAACATGGGCTTTCAGTCTCAGTGCAATGGCACAGGTTTTCTCCTGGTGCAGTGCCTTGTCGCTTTCTGTTCCTTATTGTAGAGGTCTCCATTCTTCTTCATACAAGATCCATGGTCTTGATGAGATCTGCAGAGGAGGCTAAAATCTTGACATGCAGCGTATTGTGAAATGTTAGAGTTTCTAAGACCAGCCCTCCATGTGGGAGTGAAGAATAAGGCTGAAAGTGTTTTGGAATTTGTTGATTTGTAGTTTAACAGTTTTGTATTTGAAAATGGTGCATATACTCGTATTAATAACTTCAGTAATGCTCTTCTCCTTGCAGGCTGTGATAGTAGCATATGGATTCTATCACCCACACTTACTGAATCAACAGATACAGGTGTCTGAAAATCAGAATTTCTATAAACGTCATATCTTAAAGATTATCCTAAGAGGACCGGTTTTATGCTTTTTTGCAGCCATCTTTTCTTTTTTCTTTATTCCTTTGGTAAGTTCTCCCAGTCAACTGAAAACTTTGTTGCAGCAGTTTATATTAGTTGTATTTAGGACTGTATATTAAAATAATGATGTCCATGTTAAATATGCAGACTTTCTTAGTTGCCAGTTCTGTGGTGTTGTAATCGTGGCTGCTGTTTTGCATTGAAGGTGTTCCGTTCACAGATACCAATCCATAATTTGATCCATGAGTTAGGATAGTTTTGAAAGAATATTCTGATATTTGCTGTACTTTACTTGCTTTGTTTTACATACTCTGCCTGATTTTTTTTAATGCTTCTCTTAATTAGAAGCAGGTCTTCTGTAACTGTATCTTAGCATCTTGCTCATAGTAAGTAGGTGAGATTATGTGGAAGGTTACATGAAATAAACACACTGCACAAACTGAAGACAAGTGAACATAATTTCTGCACTAACTCAGGGTGTAAGAGCAAATAGAATAAGAAGACCAGTTAGCCAACCTGCATCTCAAAACAAATGTTTTTGGCTAAGGCCTACTCTTACACAACCTTTTTCTCTGCCATGTTTATTAAATGGCAGTGACTTGCTCCTACTAATAAGTAGGATAGCTTTTATCTTTCTCAGAACTCCCACTTGGAACTGAAATCTAGTTTTTGGATGTATCCTGAGCTTCCTTTCCTCTGTCTTGTTCTTTAGGAAAAGGTGGGTTTAACTGAATTTTGAGAAGGATTCCATGGGAATTATCAGTGCTTAAATAATCCCCAAATTTGGGAGGAATCAGGTTGCTGTTGATAAAAGGGACAGTTCTGAGTCTGAACATGAAAAGGCCTAATTCTAACTGAAAATATGTTTTCCTTTTACACCCTTACTTCCTTCTTCTCCCTCACCTTGTTTGCTAGTGTCTTTTCTTTTAACATTAGTAACAGTGAAATTAAGTCTCCAAGTTGCTGTTGTGCTTAGACCTGTGAAAATCCTGTGAACCACTTAGGACCCACTGAGGTGTCTTTGGGACACAAGTAGTAGAATCATAGAATATCTCAAGTTGGAAGGGACTCATAAGGATCACATGGGATAGTTCTCCAACTTCCAAAGAAGTCATTAGTGCATTTTTGTTAGCAGAATTATTTCCCTTGTTTTAGCTTGCTCCATTACTGGTACTAAATTAGCTATCAAAAAGCAGCATTAGGTTGCACATGCAATATTCAGGAGGTGCTTTTGCATTTCAGGTGAGCCTTTTCCATGTCATAAAGACAAGATTTGTTTTTCTCAATGTGATTATACCTAAAGATTCAGAGTAATAGTTTCATATTAAACTTGGAAGGTGATTTATATTTTGATAACTAAATTTAAACTGTGTTCATTTTCCTCCCCATAGTCTTATGTACTTCTTGGTCTCGTAATCGTTTTTCCGCATCTCACTCGATTCATTACATGGTGTAAAACCAAGATTGTTGGTGAGTAACAATATTCATAGCAGTATGTTGAGATATGTTATTAGGTTATCAGCATGTTATCCACACAGCCTGGAATGAAGTAATTTTAGTTCTACTTCCATTTTCAGTCTTGGAACGTAGTGATTTTGGGATTTATTGCTGTGCTTCCAAACAGTTTCTCTCTCACTCCTTGGTTTTCCTTAATTTGTGACGAGATTTGTGTAAGGCACAACACATTCAAAGATAATTTCTGAGTGCAAAACCTCTCTGGTTTGTGCTGAATATGCATACGCATGCACACACACACAAGTACGTGAACGATGGCCACAGGCCATCTATCCCTTTTCCCTCCTAAAAAGGGAGCATGGGGATTGAAGAATATAGGAAGCAAGCCCTATACCTGTATCACTTTCTTCCCAGCAATACCGTATGGTCCCATATTTTCAAACTGGCAAGCAGAGCAGCTATAAATCAAACCTTTTCAGGGTAATTGTTTAGGGTGTTACATCTCGTTAATCTAACTGCTGTGGTCTAAAGATGTGCCTTCATACATGGCTTTGGTCAGCCTAAATCCATGCTTCCTTCCCTCACACCCCTTGCTTATGTTCTTTCTGCCCTCCTTGTGTCAGTGCTAATAATTGCACAACCATGCCAACAGCCAGAGCTGCTCTTAAACTCTGCTGAGAAGGAGGTTGCCAGTGCCAAAGTAAAGCAGAAGGTGGTATCGTGCAACCTACTCAGCCAAAAGGGGGAGTGTCCCTCTTTGAGAGCAATATAAACTGACCACAGAAACACTGAACAGATCATGTCTTTGGAATCGGTACTCCCGAGGTGAGTGAGAAGAATAACACCTTTGTGCTTCTGCTGTTCAGACTAGTACAAGACCATCTGTGTACACTGCAAATGGGAACATACTTCTGACTCCCCCATGTGGCAGCAATAATAGTCAGGGAGGCAGAAATGCTCTGAAATGGCTACGGCCAGGCTCTCAGAGCCAGAGAAAAAATACATACAAATATTGCCTGTGCTGGCTGCAGTGGGGGCACTGTGGTTTGCAGTCAGGTCATGTCTGTGTATGTCTCACCCTGTCAGATGGCTGACATAAATTACTGCTTTATTGACTGAGTTGTGATTACACTTGCTTTTCATTCAGTTCCCCTCCTTACTTCCTTGGGAGCTGTAAGCTTTTTTTTTTGTCCAATCTATACTCCTAAAGTGGTGCAGCTTGGCTAGCTGGGCAGTTGAGAGTCCGGTCTTTAGGGATATGTTTGACATTTCCTATAAAAGCTCCAGAGCCCCACCTTTTGACCAAACACTGGATTTATTTTAAAGCAGGCCATTTGATGTCCCAGTGCAGCCCCTGTGCTCCCCCTTTCCTCCTGTGCAGTATAAATTCTCCACACTGTCTTAGAAGACCTACAGCTATTGGGGCTTCCCTAATAGGCATAGCATCTGATTTGTTTAGCTCAAACGTTTTGTTCAATTACAGCTTTCAGTCATTATTCACTTGGTGGAAATGGTCTGCCATACAGTTTAAAGGACAGGGCTTTTTTGCCCCTGAAGCACTTGTTGTCCTGAAAGCAACATGAACTTCAGGGAGAGGCACGGCTGCCGAAAAAAGTGGAGTGACTGACCTGTGTGGATGAACGACACCCTTCTTTCTACAGAAAGATTTTGGCGGGTGGGGAGAAAGAGAAAGGGAGGTCACAGTAGGTTGTGTAACTACCTTGGTTTATACTGCCTGGTTTTGTCTTTCATTAGTAAACATCTGGATTTGTTTCCAGGTCAGAGAGATGAAGAGGAGGAACACCATAGCTTAGAAACCTTCACTTTTTACCTCAGTGAGCCCCTGAGTAAGGAACGGGTAGAAGCATTCAGTGATGGAGTCTATGCTATTGTAGCAACCCTGCTCATTTTGGATATATGGTAAGGCTTTGTGTTGCCTCTTACACTTCCTGTAATTATATATGTCTATATATAATATTTCAGGAAATAAAATTAACCAAACATTGTCTTTGACTTCTAAAACCTGCAGTGGTTACTTTAAGTATGATTTTCTGGGAAAACAGAACACAAACAAAAGATATTTCTAGCGCCCACATTACAGCAGTAGTGATCATCAGTCTATTTTATGTATGTTGCGGGGGGAGTCCTGAAGAGCAAAGTTTCCCTTTTGCTTAGTCATGTTTTCAGTTAAAAGGCTTTTATCAACAAAAGCTGTTTAGTCACTGTGGCAACTTCATTACACTAAGGGAATGCCAACTTACTTTCAGATTTCCTTTCAGCTCTAATTTATTTGCAGAGCTGTTATTTGAAATGCTGTTTTTAAGTTACAAATTAGAGAACTACAAAGTGGATGCCTGTTATTCCCTACTTGCTCAGAGTAAAGCAACAGAGTTCAGTGTTGCTCTAGGTGTGTTTTTATAACAGCAATACGCAAAGTAAAGTAAGTTTTCTCTCCACAGTGAAGACAACGTCCCTGATCCCAGAGAAGTTGGGGAGAAGTTCCATGGCAGCCTTCTTGAAGCTTTAAGTGAATATGGGCCTAACTACCTTGCTTACTTCGGCTCGTTTGTAACAATTGGTCTCCTGTGGTTTGTTCATCACTCACTTTTCCTTTACGTAACAAAAGCTACACGATTAATGGGACTGCTTAACATACTTTCATTGGCTTTTATTGGTGGGCTTCCGCTAGCTTACCAGCTTACCAGTGAATTTGCAGAGAAGTCTCACAATGAAATAGAAGCCATTCAGGTCAGCTGTGTGATCACTTTCTTTGCCAGTATATTTCAGTTTGCAATATGGACTACAGCCCTCCTCCACGAAAGGGAAACTTTGCATCCTTTTGTTAGGTATGGTGGCAAGGAACATGCATTCATGTTTGCCAAGCTGGCGCTCTACCCTTGTGTAAGCCTTGGGGCCTTCTTTCTAACATGCTTGTTAAGTGAATTTAGCACAGCAATTTTCCATCTTATGCAGATTGTAATCCCATTTGCTTTTCTTGCCTTGCGCATTTTTGTTAGAATTTCTTTAACTGTCATAAAGTCCCTGATGTCTCTCTCCAGACGGAAGGTTGTATTGTTAGAAGAAGAGGAGGCATGTTTGTCTCCTACTGAAACACTGTCCTAAATTTTCGTGCAGTGCATGTGAAGTAATAACATGTACTCCAGTTCTTCTAACTCACATTATCTTCATGTATGGATTATATTGATATAAACCAAAGCCTGTGTTGGCCATTACTGGGGCATACTTTTTAGCTGGTCATGCTTGAGACCCTTTGTCCAAAACCTGTAACTGAAAAAAAAGGGTAAATAGGGGATACAAAGAAAAGCACGTTCCCCTTCCTTTAGAGTTACACTTTTGGAAAAAATGCTGCTTGACATGTAACTGCAGTGATGATCGATTAAGAAGTGCACAAACAGATGCTCAGCAAAATGCCCTTTTTCAGCCAAACACAGGTACGGAGGCTGGTTGTGCTGCTGTAAGAGAGGGAGTGGGGCTTGGAAGACATGGAGACCTCTGGATTTCTGGATGGTGCATCATGGTAGAACATTTGTGCATACAGGTTGCTGTTCTTCCTTTTTTTTTTTTTAATGGTTACAATGTCTCTTCTGCATAGTCACAAACTTGTGATGGCATTTTGAAAGATACTTGTGTTGAGTGTCTCTGAACATGAGTTTAGATGGGAGTTGCAGTTGTGACCCTTATGCAGTCTTCCAGGCTCCCTGAACACAAGTTCTATAGGCATATCTGTTCTTTTAAAAAAGGATGTATTTAACAAATGAGGATTCACGAGGATGTGTATCCAAGGTTTGAACTAGCTTTGGTATCTCCGAGGGAAGAGATTCAAAGAGCTGTGGGACTAGAGTTAAATTTGTTTTCAGTTCTGAAGCAGCTGCTCATCTGAAATGAAAGGTTTTGATGTCTTAGGCTCTGTGTGTCTGTTTCCATGCCTATTGAAAGGAACATCCTTCTGTTATTCTGAAGGCATGATGTCATATTTAGAGAGAGCATGAAACTTTTCTGCCATGTATAAGAGTTCCCCATCAGGTAAGGGAGTTGAGTTTTTCCCTAAGTAGAGTCTAACTAAGGGATCCTGCAGATTTCTGAGCCTCAGCAAGACAGCAAAAGAAACTAACCCTGTAGGAGTTCCAGTCCATGGCATGTTGAATTTTTTTACACTTACTTGCAGTTTGATAAGCTTTATGCTTTATCAAACGTTACCCTCCAGAGAGCTGTACAGAAGAAGTGGGCAAAGTCATCTAGCCTCTGGCTGCCCTGAAAGCATTTACATTTCTTTTTGGCAGAGCCATTAGTTTGTATCTTGAACTGTCTTAGTGCCTGATAACTTTAATCCCGTATTTAAATGCATTTGAGGGATTCTGTTGTTCCTTTTCAAAAAATTTAAAAATACTGTGGCAAAGTATGCCTGGAGTAATTGTTAGTGAAAACAAATTCAGGTATCTTGTTTCAGTTGGGATCAGTCCTGAAAGCACTTTTGCTTTTTGTTTGAAGCACCTTGGTATTAATATGTAATTGTTAGTTTTACATACTTCTTGTGAGTATGTTCAAATATTCAAGGGGATTTATACCTGGTTGAGGTTAAATGGCTTGCAGTAGGATTCTGCATTGTGTTGTGTATCACAAGGTTTTTCTGATACTTAATAAAAGCACTTTTGGTTCTGTATGATTTTGTTTCTAATGTGCAGCAGGCACATAATAAGCAGTGAATATGTGTATTTGTAATAAATTCCAACCAGTGAAAAAAACAAAGCTTCTAGCCCTTTATTTCTGCTCTGCAGGTGAAACTTAAATCTGATGTCTACAATTAGAATTATATTGGCCATGTTATTTTTTTTTCCTTCAGAATCATCAAGGTCCCTTCCAACCTCAACCATTCTGTGATTTTTATGTGAAACATCCAAAAGCTTTTAATGTGATGTAAAGAAGTGCTGATTCTACTTCTGTTGGTACTTGTAGAAGATGAGACGTGAAAATGAATCTGACCAAGGAGTTTCATTCCGGTGTTTACAGGGATGCTTTGAAGAGCATTGCAATGTATAAATACTACAAGGAACTGTAATGGCTAACTTTTTTTTTTTTTACCCCACTTGCAAGTAAGTAATTTGTTCTGCAGCAAGAACAATTTTTTTTTTTTTGCTTGTGATCAAGATACTGTTATTCAAAACAAATTTAGTAATATCTCAGAACCTAAACTTTTTTATAAACAGAGTTGGTTTACAACCATTGTCATAGTTTTGGCAAGTTCTGGAGAAACAAACGGCACTTCAGAACAAGGCATTAATTGGAATTGTGTGATTCTCGGGTAGAAAGAACATTCCCAAATATAACTGTAACTAGCTATTCTTTACAGAATTACTAATGACCACAGGTGTTCGTCTCTAGAAAAATTGAAGTGAATTGAAGTGAAACACTTAAAATTATTATAATAATCACAGAATGGATGTTGTTGGAAGGGACCTCTGGAGAGTGTCTAGTCCAACTCTCCCATTTCAAGGGAGAAGATTGGGGTTTTTTTTTCCCCCAAGGTTAGCTAGAGCTGGTTGTTGAGGGCTGTATCGAGTCAGACTTTGAGCATCTGCACAGATGGAGACACCACAGCCACTCAGGAGGTCAACCTGTTTCACTGTCCAATCACCCTTAAAAGTAAAAAAAAAAAGGGTTCTTCTTTCTTCCATTTAAAAGGAATTTCCTGTATGTCAGTTTGTGCCCATTGCTTCTCATCCTGTCACTGGGCACCACTGAGAAGAGCGGCTCAGTCTTTGCTCCTCCCCATCAGGTATTCATAACATTGATAAGATCTGCCCCAGTCCTTCTCTTGCAGGCAGCAGTCCCAGCTTCTCCCAGTCTCTCTTTGTATGAGAGATGCTCCAGTCCCTGTCTCCATCAGCCTTTGGTGGACTCACCCTAGAATGCCCACGCCTCTCCTGTGGCAGGGAGGGGAGAGCCAGACAGAGCACACTGGGTATGCTCTCACCAGTCACCTCCTGTGACCTGCCAGTGGCGCTTGGTTCCCAAGTCTAGAATGCTGCTAGCCTTCTTTGCCAGAGTAATAGTTTTAATAAAAAAAGAGTTTTAATTAACTAAAATCTCCTGAAAGCGAAGAAAATTGCAGTAAAATATTGCAGTAAAACTTCCCTTCTAATGACATTGATATTTTTTGCCTGTGGTACTGGTACTGCCAGTCAGGAACAGCTGCCTCGTAAAGTGAATAGGTCAGGTTGGACAGAATGTGGTCATGCGTGGGAGGGTATTTGAGAAGTCTGTTGTCCGAAGTCCTTGTCTGAATTGTTCACAGTTGTGATTCCATAATGATGGCTGCTTTGTTTGTTCAGACCGGTTGGTCTTGTTAATGGATTAATCTTAAACCTTGATCAAGATTAATCTGTTCAAGACTTTAAAAGATGGTAACAGTCACCTGCAGCCCTGTCATCTCTGCCTTCCATAACAAATACTGCTGACTGAAAAATTCTGTTAAAGACTGCTGAAGGGTGCACCTTCAGTTTGCAGCCTTCAAAATAATGATGAACATACAGAGCTCTTCATTCACTATAAAAGAGTAACAGTCATAGCTGGAGTTCTTTGCAGAGACAGGATTTGTGATTAATGACTATAAACGTTGTAAATGCTTTACAATTTTTTTCCATTTTATTTGAAAACAACTGAGTTAGTGCAAATAATTATCTTACAACTTATCACGAAGCCATTTCTTATGATGACTCAGACTTACCCATATAAGTTTGGAGCAGACATGGTCAAAGCTATTGTTTGGCATCTGATAAACCAAGAGCAGCTCTTGCAATTGAATTTTTCGGTAAAACAAATTCAGTTGCCAGGAATTTTGGACTTGCTTAGTTTGATTTTTCAGTGTGAGGGTATGTGACTGTAGTGTGCAAAGGTAAAAGGTTTGCAGCCTTCAACTTGGTAACTGTGACCTATTTGTTTGCTACTATTGAATGGGGCACAAAGATAAATGTTTCTGTGGTGAGAAGAAAACACACAGATCTCCTTTAATGCTTATAATTTGAGATTTTATTGCAGGTGCTACATGGTGCCATTTTCTTCTCCATGTGTGATGATGTAGCATCACAACCTGTAGTCCAGGCTGCCTGCTGCATCGGTGGGGGAAGACCAGAACATCTGTTCTATCTGTGTATCATCAAAAGAAATGAAGACCAGTAGTGATTTTTCCTCAGAGCTTTAGTGCTGTTTAAAAATCCAGCAGAGGGATGTAATTCAATTAATTGCTCAAAATCATTAAAAAATGGAGCATTTTGTTGCTTTGAATAAATCAAGCTCCATCAGTAACTCAATAAAGCACTGCTGCAAAGCAAAAGCTCAAAAAATGAGGTAGTGCTAATTTGTAAAGGCACTAGCTAAAGAGCAGAATCTGCTGTTACTGACATACTCCTTCTGGAGAATTGATTTTTTTTTTTAGAAAGATGTAAAATACGCTTTTTTTTTCACACCCTGTCTTAGGAGTTTGGAGCTTTTAACATATGGGACTTACTTCCTTTTTTAAAAGTAATTTGTATTTAGCACCCGTCTTCATGTGAGTGACAAAACCCAGCCAGCGCTGAGTTTGTCAGCCTGGGTCATCAGAAGGCATTTCAGGCCGGTGGTACACAGAAAAGGCTAGTTAGACAGCTGATTAAAGTTAGCTGTATTTCAAAATAAGTGATGCAGTACTTCAAGATCATCACAGTTTGCAACCTTTTTCTTTCTAGTAGTAAGCTGAAAAACATTTTTGGCTAATATATGATCTAACTTGAACTGTTTGCTTTTAAAATGGGTATACTAGCATCTGGAGAAATGCCAGGCTGGGTTCTAGTCCTGCAAGTGCCAGTCTCCAAGTCAGCATGTGTCCTCTTCAGAGATCAGCATAAAGTCTCCCAGTTACACCACTGCTGCTTTGTGTTTGGGAGATTACATTTAATTGAAACCGTGCCACTGTCAGGTATTTAAGGATTTTAAAACTCCCACCTGGACATGCGTTGGACAGGAGTGGCTGAACAGGCAATCATTGTGCCACTAGTAACTTCATCGGTTTGTCACTGACTTGGCATTGAGCTTTGTGGTGAATTGCCGTGGCATTAACAGCCAGCACTGGTGTTTGGCACTAAAGTGATATCCATCCAGCAGTGACCTCTCATTTGTAATGCTCCAAGTGTCTCAGAGTTCTTGCTACTGAAAATAAATAAAAGAAGAAATATGAAAAAAAGAAGTGACGGGTTACATACGTTCCATCCGTGAAAGCACTTGCAGGTCTTACTGAGATAGGACATCTGACAGCAATTAAAAAAACTTCATGATACTACAAATGAATGGAATACTGAGAATCTTCCAACGGGCTCCCTTACGAGAAAAACATTTCAGACCTCTTTTAGTGAAAGAATTTCAATTACCTGTGGCTTGATCAGCAGCGACCAGCACAGGCGAACAGCTTCCAGGGAGTTTAACAATCATATCCTTTCCCCGTCACTGCGTACGTTTAACTTTACGCAACGATTTGAAAATGATGGCACTAATGAGCCAAGACTCAGCTTCTTTAATTTTATGAATATGAAACATAATCCAGGTTCCTTAGTCGCCCGGCTCCTAACGGCACGATGCCGTCACGGCTCAGGAGCCAAACGCAGAGGTGGACTCTGCTGACGTGCCTCTGCCCGCCGGGGCGATGACGCAAGAGGCGGCTCCTGCCGCTCCTCCCGGCCCGGCGGGGGGGCGGGGGCAGCCGCCGGCCCCTCCCGGGCTCCCCCCCGCAGCCCCCTCCCCGCTCCCCGCCGCGGGGGGGGGGGGGGGGGGGGGCACCGACGGCCCCGCGCCCCGCGCCGCTCCCTCCGCCCCTTCCCGCGGCGGCTCCTCCCTGTTCTCTCCGGGGAAACGAGCGCGGGCGGCGTTGTCAGGGGGCGGCGCCCCGCCCCGCCGTGACGCCCGCCCCCGCGCGGACGGAGCGCGCCGCGCCCCTCCCCCACCGGCTGCGCGGCAGGCACCGCCCCGCCCGCAGCCCCGCCCGCCGCCGGGCGGAGCGCTCCCCGCCTTCCGCCTTCCGCCTTCCGCCTTCCGCCCCGCCGCCGTCACGTCCGGCCGCCGCCGCCGCCGCCGCCGCCAGGATGATCCCGCCGGTGCAGGTCTCGCCGCTCATCAAGGTGAGGGCGGCGGGCGGCGGCCTCGGCGCCGCGTGGGTGCTCGCCGGGGCGGGACGGCGGCCGGCGGCCCCGGCGGGGCGGGCGGGGAGGCGCCGGGCAGGGCCGGGCCGGGCCGGGCCTTGGCCGGGCCTGTGGTTGCGCGCGGGCTGAGCGCAGGGCGCGGCCTTGTCTCTGCCCCCGCAGTTCACCCGGTACTCGGCGCTGCTGGTGGGGATGCTCTACGGCAAGAAGCGATACGGTGAGTGCGGCGCGCCGGGCGGCCTCCCCACCCCCCACCCCGCGGCCCGCAAGGGCACCTTGAGGCGGCCGGTGGCGGCCGCGCAGCCGCGGGCCCGGCCCCTCTCCGCCCCCACCCCGCCGCGGCGGCCGGGCCCTGCCGGGGCGCCTCGGAGGGGGCTCCCGCTGGTTCGGAGGCGCGGATTCCTGTGAAACGTGCCTCCGTGCCGCCGAAACTGTTTGTTGTCTCTTCCTTTTTGAGTGAGCTAGCAGGTGCCGAGCTTTGCGCCGGCTTGTAGAAACTGCGTTTTAAAGCAAATGTGTTAACGACAGACTACCTAAAGCCGATTGCTGAAGAAGAGAGAAGGATAGAGGCTGAAGAGAAAAAGAAACGTGAAGAACTTGAGCGGATTGCAAAAGAGCTTGCAGAAGGTAGTCCCTCAGTTTAATTTATGCATCCCATGCCACAGTGCACGCACTAGCTTGCGGGTGAACTGCCATGTTTTTAACAGAAATTTAGGCTTTACAGCCAGTGGGCTGCAGACCCATGTGGATCCATGGACCAGTGGTTAGGGCTGTGTGCAGGGTAAATAGCTGTTTGAGAAGCCTCTCCAGAATGTAAGCATCAGTGGAGGAAGAGTTAAAAACACTTTTGCAACCAAACATGCCTTGTTAAATGACAATCTGAATTTCCCCTGAGAAAACAAACTGCTAAAAGCTGCTGGTTATTCTGTGAGAATTAACTGGAACTGTATATTAACTGTGCTCAGATGTCCCTTATTCAGCTGGACACAGCAAACCTACAATCCCTTTTCTCCATGCAATACTGAAGTCTCACAAATGTGATGGATGATCTAAACCAGAAGACATAGGCAACTGCTTGTAATTGCAGCTCAGACTTTTAAGTGGTATCACCAGCGTAGTGTGAGAGGTCAGCTTCATTTGTTGTGTCTCTGACATGAAGAGAATATGCTGAAGGGATTAGCTTGGATTAGCACTGCTTCTTTTTTCTCATTCCTTTCCACCCTGTAGTATCCCTGCCGCAGCATGCTTTTCCTCGTCCTTAGGGTTATGTCTTGGGTGCCCTGTGCATTTCTAACAAAGGATCCTGCCTTAGAGGAGTGTGTTCTCTGTCTTGAATTCACCTAGGGCTTTTTAGGTGGACTTAACACTTAAGACAAACTTTAAGAAAATTGATTAATAACTCAGACTGTTCTTGGTGGAGCTACGCACTTGGTGCAGCTACACACTTAGTAACTATTTCCCTGGGAAATAATGACATTTGCATTGTCCTAAACAAGACTAATGTTGAACAAAACCTTCTAAAATTAATTTAACTATAAATGAACTATAAATTAAATGAACATATATAAAATCAAATACACAAGCTGGTGAATTGTATCACTTACTAGAGATAAAGCTATTTTGCACAGCTGTTTTGCCATCTTAAGTACATAGTCTCCATTGGTCATGGATAAATAAATGGGTCTTTTAGATGTTTTGTAGTTTAGCTGAAACTTCTTGTATTTTTGGAGATAGAGGCTGTACTACAGTGCTGCTACTCCAGTTAATAATGGAATTCTGTGATTAGTTCTTGAGAATGCTTAATGTATTTAAAAGTGGTACCCAGACGACCGGTCTGCTTTCCCAACAGTGGTTTTGCTGTGGTTTTCCAGTTAGAAAAGCAATTATTAAAACTTCAGCACAGTGCGGTTGTTGAAGACTGTTCTTCAAAGATGATACCGGATGTATCTGTAATGATAGCTTTTTCTGGGCTTATTTGCATCGTCAGTTCAGAAAACTCTCATTTACTAATGAGTAAGCCAAAAAAAATGCCTTTACCCCGAAGCAATGAGATACATTTCTGTTGAATAAGCAGAAGCGGGAGTCATAAAAACTGGCTAGAAAGAAATGGCACACTTGAAGGTAGCCTTTGATTCCACTAATGCTTTGCGTATTTTGGTACTGCATAGGAGTGATGAGTAGTCCTAACTATGTTTGTTTTTTCTTCCCTCTAGCAAGTGAAGAGTCCATATTGAAATGAACAAAAGATTGGATCTTCATTTCTTGCATGGAAACACATGGCTAGGCTCTGAACTGTTCAGCGGTTGGTGGACTCTGCATGCTATTCTATCAATAAAGTACTTAGAACGCTTTGGTTGTGATTTTTTGAGTGAATTGCACAGAACAGCAGCAGATATACTTACAGAATGTGACAGGAAGCATTTGTCACAAGCTGGCTGTTGCTGCAGCTGAAACACCCCATTGTATTCTTCCAGCAACAGCCAGTCACTCCACCTGTTACTCATAGGTTATGGTTGTGATCAGAAAATACATACAATTTGATATATATGGACAGGTGGGGGAAGCTGGCATGGCACTGGCTGCCTAAACCTATTAATTAAATGGCTTGACTGGGGAGTTCCTGTCATCTTCTTTCAGCTTATCATAGTGGATTATTGCACAATTCCTGCATTTGACAGTGTAGTCAAATTTGTGACTTGTCAAGCCATGCTGAGATCTGAGGAATTAGTGCTGACTCACTAGTCAGATGTTTCTAAACACATACTTTTCAGATTTAACAAATGGTCAATGTTGTTCCCCAAAACTAAGGAAAAGTTACAGTCAGATTGTAGTCTGCCTCTTTTATAAGATGTGACTCGCTATGCAGGTGGCTGATGTTTAAAAAAAAACAGTGACCTTTAATGTGAAATTAAGTCTGCTCTTAGCATGTAAGCTGCCAAGACACCACCTCGGCTGTACAGACCTCATATGTCCCAGAAGAAGGTAAAAAGCCTGTCCCTGTAGATTGTGGTGTTGAGTGACTTTTCTTGTGTTCCTGTTTTTTTCTCACTGTAAATAATGCTAGTAACTCTCTTAAAGATTCAGGGGGTCTGGTTTCTTGGACAATGGCTAATGTCCTTTTTCTGACATTGCAGATCAGACAGCTGAAGCAGTGATTTCAGATCTAAATCTTTGTAAGGGATAGCAATCTTTCAGGGAGTGTCATATGTTTTATTAAATGAATGCTCTTAAATACACAGTCTCTTCTAGATTATGCTTTGGAAGAAATAAATCCTTAACTACCAAAACACATTCTCAACTGATAAAAGAAAACAGTCCTATGGAGTATAGGGAAGTGAAATTAACGAAGCTGGATTTGAATTGGAAGTGTAATGTATCTAATAACTACAGGAAAAAGGGGTTAAGATGGGATATTTTCAAGGAGAAAAGGGGAAGAGGAAAATCAGCTACAAGTTTCATGATTGAGTTTAGTTATTTCTTGGCTTGAATGTATACCTCATGGTATTTAATTGATTGGGTGATACTAATGAAATGAAAGTAAAGATCTAGACTGCCAATTAGTTTAAAATTCTGTTTCCGTAAAATAGAAATAATGTATCATATCCTGACCACTCAGGATAACAGGATGTATTGCATACTTAAGAGCCAATATTCTTCCAAAAGCTGCCACCTTCTTATTTTCAGGAGCTGTAAATTAGGTCTGAATTGCCAGAAAACAACTTTTTTTTTTTTTTTTTTTTTTTAAAAGCACTGGTGCTCAGCCCATGTCTGTGGTGCTAGTCTGTAAACTATCAAATGGTGGTTATGTGAAGTGCTATTGAAAAACCACTGAAACTCAACACACTGGGATTCACCTGTGACTCAGTGCTTGAGCACAACGTGATTATAACAGGGTGCTTATTTACTTAAAGCTGAAATACTGCTGTTCTGTTAAGGGGTGGCCATAGAAGTAGGTACCGCTTTTATCTTCGGGTTGCTGGAGCTGAACCCAGTTGCTAGAACAGCTGTGGCTTGGTGCTCTCTGGAGGGCTAAATGTGCTAACCTTCACCTGCTCCTAACTGTCCCACCTTGTTAAAGTGTGGGGTGTGCCAGAGAGGGAGGAGTTTCATCCCTCCCCTTCTTTTACTTCCACTGTGGTGTTTGTTTATGCCAGCACTGATTTAGCCCCCGCTGAGGGCAGTGTGGCTGCTCCCAGCAGAGCTGAGCCTGTCCTTCCTAGTGAGTAAATGCAGTGCCTTTCACACAGCAGGATCCCGGCCCATGCAGTGGGGGAAGAGGTCTCTCTTCACAGAGGACACTAAATGCAGCAGCTATATGCAGGGGTTTCTGCAGCGCTATCCACCTGGTGCTTTGCTGTTTTAGCTCTGGGACCACAAACTACTCAGTCTGAACTCTCCTGTCACCTTTTGCATCGTGCCTTCGTTACCCTCCTTGCCCTGGAAGTTGTCCTGCATTTGGGGCCCATGTCTCCCTTGTAACCTAGCTGATACATGCTGGGCTGGGTTCTAAACGTGAAGGGGGTGGTTTCTTTCTTTGCAGCCAAGGATGTCTGCCAGATCTGTAGTGATCAGGGTACAAGGATCCCCCCCATAGGATGATGCAGAAGTGACACCCTTTCCATACAGTCCTCAAAACCTGTTTGCTGGGCCAGCCAAAAGAACTGTCCTTGTAATACCTCTTACATTGGGGTGAATTCCCATGTGGGTGGGAAAGGTGCCACAAGACTCGTTACAGCCACCCCACATTGACCAAACTACTCCTCTGCCACCCCGTTCTGGCCAGGCAATAGTTGATTATCAGGTTTGAGCCAAAAAAAGCCAATGCTAAACAGCTACAGTAAGTTTAACACTATGCAGCAAGACCGAGGTACCTGTGAACGCTAATACATCTTACAGCATCACCCAGGAAAGTTAACATGCAAATGGACTGAAGTAGATGAGTAACTTTTTTTTTTTCTTTTCCCTAAGAGAAGGCCAAGGGGTGAACTAATTGTTTTCAGCTGAGGGAGATTCTGGGGAAAGACAGCATCATACTTAGAGGTGCACAGCAAAAGGACTGGATGCAGCAGACATAGGTTGCAAGTACAGAGAAATTTCTGACAATGTGGCTGGTCAGACTTTTAACAAGGGTCCTGACATCATTTTTTTCTTTGATTCTGTGACAGGTTTGGTTACTCCATTTCATACACATCCTGTGAATAGGATTCATACAGGTGTTTGGATACAGGGATTAATTTTTTTATGGATAAAACACATGGAAGAGAGAGGCAAGCCCATGAGAAGTACAAGTAATCCATCTGACTCTGTGTACAAGCAGTTTTGGGAGCAGTCATCCTAAGGTACCAAAGGAAAGAGTTTGGCTTTGCACCTGCAGCAGACTAAAAGCACCTATCTGGTCAGGTATTGTTGCTGTAAGGTGGTTTCCTGGGTGATGCATGATCAGGCTGCCTGCAGTTGAGGGAATTCAGTCCCAGTCTTTAGCCCCTGCAATCCTAAGAAAGCTGATGGAATTGCCTCTAGAGGAAAAGGGAAATATGAGAACAGACTGCAGATACATCTAAAGACTGCTGCAGAAAGGATGGGCATAAATACTTTTCCAGACTGCCAGAGGTAAGAGAAAAAATGGGGTGGACATGTTAAATAAGCCTTTGATAAGGATCTGCTGTCACTGAGAAATAAATGAGGCCAATTCTTGGCTACATGACTGCACACCAAGCCCAATATTTGTCTGAAAAGTTGATGAAAGTTGTGTTTGGCAATGGATTTTGAGATAATTGGAGAAAGAGCTGTTTTATTTGAGCCTGAGGCTACTGCAACCCCCAGCAGCAAGTAACAGCAATCACAACTTGTTGAAAGGTGCAGAGGAGAAAGCAGGAAAGACCGAGTATCCAACCCCAGGTAGCATTACACAAGTGGAAAGGTGGCAAGGGATGAAGAAAGCAGGGAGAAGAGGAGGCAGATAGCTCTGTCAAAAGGCAACTTTTTCTTGGAAAGAAGTAAGAACTGAAGCAGAAAGTCAACCAGTTGTCTGGAAAGGTGAGGAAGGAAGCAACAAGAAAATGCCTTTCCTCTCAAAGGGTATGAGAGAGAAGATCCCCCATGTTTGCTCTGTAATCTGGAAAACACTGCAGCCACCTTTTCTTCTGCTGGAACTAGGTTTACCTGACTCCTCAGTGCTCTGCTGCTGCTTGAGAAGGAGCTTCTCTCTACTGAGTATTTTTCCTAATCTTTCCCATACCCCACCTTAAGGTTTTGTGGAAGGAACAGAGGAAGAGGTACAGAGAAAAAAGATTTTTCTCTTGCAAGCATTTGTGATAGATGATGCAAGCCATATTTAGCCCAGACAGCAATAAAATCTTACTTGGATACAGTACTTAGCTCTCACGAAGGTTTTCTTACACAGAATCTGGAGCTACCAGAAGGACAAAGTCACTCTGCTGAGTACCAAGATATGCAACCCATCTGCCTGGAGGGTGGAGCTGGGATCCATATCCCACATGTGGCATTTAGTACCGTCTCTTCCTTTGAAGAACTGAGTGGAGGTGGTTGTTCCTGTCCTGCCTCCCTGGGAGGGGAGCAGCATTTCCCAGCCTTAGCTTGAGTCAGACCGTGGCCAGCTAGAAAAAGACAGTGAGCACTCCTCCCAGGTCCCAAAGAGGTGGCTGAAGACAGGACCATGGTCTCCGCTCTCCCTGGCAGTTTTTCCCTCCCTCTCTGCAGGAACTGCCACCCTCACAGCTCTGCCAGCAGCAGAGACCTCATATGTGCTCCCACATGTCTGGCAGTGCCAAGTCAGGCACCTCATTCACAACCCTGGAGCAGCAGCAGCAGCAGGCTAGGCTCCAGCAGAGGGAACCGCTGAAGGGCACTCATATGCTCTTTTTCAGTAGCATAGCAAAGAAGTCCTGTCTTGAGTCAGCTTGACCCTGTCCCTTTCATCTGGGACAGCAGATTATGGCCAAACCACATCATAAAAACCCCTTGGCAGCTCCCTGCTCAGGTAAGCCTCTCCTCCTGCATGGACAGAAAATTTGCTCTGTGCCCCTGAGCTCCCCTCTGAGAAACCTTCCCTGCCACTCTCACAGGGATATTAATTTCCCTACCCCACCCCGCATCCTACCTTCAAAACCAAGAATGGAGGTCTGTATGCATTACCTCCTTCAGTGAGTCACTTACAAAACAGGCCCCTCTTGTCTCCCACTGGACTTGAGATCTGCATCAAGCCAGAGGTGGAAACACTTCCCTGGAGTATAGGCAAATATGCCAGAAGCAGAGATAAATTACTATACAGTACTCAACAGAGAGTTGATTGATCAGGAGACGTCTCCTGAAATTCTGTTGCAATGACATCGCTTTTCTCTCAGGCCTGGAAAAATCTGTTTCTTGGCCCTTCCCTTCTCCATGCCCAGTAAGTACAGGCAGCTAGCTCCGAGGTGCCAAGGAGCACTGTGGGTACCAACTCTTTCAGGTTTCACCTGCATCTGACTGGCTAATACCTCCAGTGGGAAGCAAATTGCAAATGGTGTGGTTGTGATGGTGCAACAAGATGTAGAAACATCTGTTAGTAAGGGATTGCTGACCAGAAAGGACAGTGGACCCAATCTTTTGGCAAAGTGGCTATGTGGTTAGATGGTACCATTCTGAAGAAAAAAAAAAAAAAAATTCATCACCTGTCCTGCCTAGTGTGAGAAAGTCAGTGATCCCCTCAGATATTCAGCCTGTGTTAGGCAGTGGGAGTGAGAGCCACACTGAGGGGCAGAAGGGAGCTCAGAGCTGTATATGCTGTGGCTGGACATGACTTGTGTGTCCGATGAGAAGACAGTGGGAGCAGCAGGTGGGGTATCTCTTCACAGTGTCTCCCCAAGTGTGGAGAGTGAAAGGTTTCCTCTGACCAGCTGCCCCTCTCTGGGGCATTGCATCGTGTCATTAATGCTTTCCTTGGATGAGCCAGCCCTGGGACATGAGAGGTCGGGGCCTGTCCCAGGGTACCATGGATGAATGACAAGTGCTACCCTGCACTTTACTGTTTGATAATCTCAGACTGCAGCTGTATGTTGTCTCACCAGTCCTTTCAGCCCACCCTGCACCTCCTCTCAGCTCCACCAGTGCAGACATACTGCTTGCCTACGGATCTGCAAGGATCACTTCTGCCTCCTGTCACAGCTCTTTCCCCACCAAGAAGTTACCGCTGACTGTCCAGCAGAGATGCAACTTCTGTGCAGAAGGCAGGCAAGAATGCTGCAGCCCCTGAGAATAAGCTGCAGGGGAAAAGTTTTACCTACAGACTGTATCCTATCAGAAACAGCTTTGAGAAACAGCCTCCTCTACTGGCACCCCGCCCTGCATGCCCATGGACACTCTCCGCATGTGTGCATGGTCCCCCTTGGAAATACACAACAGCATACCTGCCCTGATGCTGTGTGGGGCGAGCTGTGCTCCTAGGTGCATGCAGGCAGAAGGGGCACAGTCACCCACAGCCTCGGGTCCTGCCAGCACTGCTGGGTGCGCTGGGCAGTCACCCCACGCTCCTCGTGTGAGAAGCCCTGCTGGAGCATCCTGCGGTGCTGCGAGCACCTTGCATTGGGCAGAGGGGGCAGGAAGATGAGCCTCCTGGCTTTATTTCCAGAAAATGTTTAATGATGTTAGGAGCTTTTCTTGG
Organism: Morus bassanus; assembly: GCA_031468815.1. Classification (NCBI taxonomy): domain Eukaryota; kingdom Metazoa; phylum Chordata; class Aves; order Suliformes; family Sulidae; genus Morus; species Morus bassanus. Next base: position 32,213,897 of record CM062600.1, read on the forward strand.
CATTTAAGTGTACAGTGGTTTGTGGTGATCTTTAAAAGCCCGCTTTTCACCACTCTTCAATACAATAACCTTGTGGCATTTTTCCCGCTGAAAAAAATTACTTGTTTGACTTTGTGTGCTGTATGATGAAAGACTCCTACATGTTTCTTAAGGACACTGAGACATACACATGAAGTCATTACTAATGGCATATTTAGCTTTCATGCAACTGGACAGGTTTCTGTATTTTCCTGAAACTTACTACTCACAAAATTGCTGCATAGTGATAGAGGATTACATCTTGCTCATTACACTGAGACAGGGATAAATAATCGCCACATACCACCATAGCCCTAGTTTTCCTTTTACTTGCACATACTGAAGGGTAAAAGCACTGGAGGTAGCAGGAGTAATAGAAGAAGAAGAAAATCCCCAGCAAAACAGATCTCCAAACACTTTTTTAAAAAAATAGAGAAAGAGAGAGAGAGAGAGACAGAGGAACAGAGAAGGGCGTCTCTACTGCTACAAGAGTATAATTGCATGTTCTAATATGGTTGCATGAATAAACATGAAAACTAACTTTTAACTGAAATAAGAGAGTACAAGTCATCAGTCTTTCAAAGTCTGGAGGGGAATCTAAAAACCAGACATCTCAGAACAGGAGGAAAGGAAGGAGGGTTGGTACTGATCAGAAGAGAACTGCGTTAAATAACATTGGCATTATGAGGCAAACCAGAACAAATTTAGGAGTTGCCATGATTCAGGTTGCTTGGGTAACTGTAACTGTAATGGCTAATGATAACACTGACTTCTTACAATCGCATGTTAGAGTGAAGCCTCGGTTAGCACACAGTGTGGATTCAGCTCGTGAAGATGGTAGCTACTGGGTGTTGCAGAAATGGCTTCATGCTATAGAGCAGCAATCAATCCAAATTCTTGAAGTGAGTGCAGAACTGCTATCTCTGTGAGTGTTTCTTGGATTTACATGGAATTGTATCTTTTTAGAGCACTTCAAAGGTTTACTATGGTCCGTTTTCATGCTTCATCCCTACCCACAGATTTCTTTCTGATATCCTAACAGATACAGGCTTAGATATAATAAATTTGGCTCTTCTTCAGTTTTCTTGAAGTTTTCTACTCTGCAGGCTATGATTGCATACATTTTCAATCACATGGGGTTGTATGGAACAGGATATGAATTCAACTGGCCTCATCAGCTTTGGGGTAAGAAGTGTTTCAGTGCAGGAGAAATGCTCTTCCACAGTCATGCAACCTGATTTATTGGGTGAAATGTTGTTCTGACTTGCCATATGCCACCTGACATCGGATGCATTAAATGGAGCAAGAGACAGGGCAAAACTGGCTCCTTACCATCAGGAAGAGATGCAATTAAGGCAAACGAGATCTATCCCTTCCCTGGTTGGTCATAAGCCTAATTAAAGTAGCAGAACAGTCCAATCAGGAATGTATTTGTATGCCATGATTTTTTTTTTTTTAAAAAGCATGGGCGTTCTCATTTTGGGCGGCATATATTGTATTGATAGTAGGTCTAAAGTATGGTACAGGTTTTAGAAGCTGGAGCTGTTCCTCCATTACAGGTTATTCCATCTGCCATAAAAAAAGAAACACAGAATTAGAGGTACAGTCATAAATGTCCTTCTCAGTCATTACAGGAGTTTTTTTAGCACTTTTAAGTTGTCCGGTGATCAATGTAGGTCATACCTATAGTACCCATATCTAGAGCTCTCTGCTGTGCAAAGTAATTGCACATGTAAGGCTGCTTGGAAAGAGTGTTTTAGAGTTAGTAGAAACCTTCCTCACTTAAATACCAATTACTAAGTCAGGAAATAATTCTTCAGAAATTTTCCAATTCATAGCTATATCACTGACTTTTGATATTTTAAGTTAATTGCTATGAATTAAACTGAGATAAGACATCTAGACAGCTCTAATAATTTCTAAACTGTGTCATTTGAGGAATGTCCACCCATGGGTTGTTGGGATTTTGGTCCAATTTGGAACATAATGAGACTTCAGATGCAGTGTCTGTGGAGTGGAGGCACCAAGTTCTGATGGATGTTTGCTCAGACACTTGGGAGAGGCCAGGAGAGCCTTCTGCTTCCACCTTTCTGAAAGTCAAACAAATCCTCAGGCTATCAAACAAATGTCAGCAAAGCTTGCTGCAGATCTGGGAGAGTATTGCATAAGTTATGTTTTTGAGTTAGGAATGAACATCTAAGTATTGTTTCTGACCTTTATTTGCAGCCATCTTCTCTTCCTCTTTTTTCTTCTCTTCCTCCAGAGCTTTCATTTTTGCGTCATACTCATCAGCACGGGTCTTCCACTCATTTCTGTTGTTCAGCAGCCCATCAAGCATAGGCTGAATTTCCTCATGGAAACGGGAAAATTCCTAACCAAAACACACCTGTCAGTGCAATGCAGCGCAGAGGCAGTCTTGTCCATCATACCCCAGGACAGACCCTGACACCTCGCCTCCCGGGCTGGCTCATGCAGGGAAAGCATTAATGGCATGAAGAGGGACCATGCTGCAATGCTCCAGAGAGGGGCAGCTGTTGTCTCCTCTACTTGCACCAGGAGTCACTCACCTGGGATTAGAACCCCTGTTGAGAAGGATGAGGAGTGCAAGGGTGTGCTTTGCTTACCTTATAGACAAAGGTGCACACAAAGTCGATGAAACCCACTTGAAGCTTTGGAAGCTCAGCAGCTTTCCTCCGGTCCATCATGGGCTGTGGGAGGACAGAAGTTCACCATGATCTGTGAGAACGCTTCATTGAAAAACACACCTCTATTTTCTCCCCAAAACGACCTTGTTGTGTCAGCCTGGCCATTCTGCCATGCCACCCATAAAAGCTGTCCATCACAGCCCTCTTCCTCTGCTGCAGAGGAGTGAAGCAGGCTCATTTCCTTTGCCATTTTAGCAGAAATTTTAGATAGCTCTTTCAGTGTCTGTGGATGGGGAGGAGGACAGAGTGTTTTTCCTTTGTGCCTCTCAACCAGATACCTGAAAGAAGGTTCTTGTTATAAAGTGCTGAATAGGTTTTCAATTCTCTAAAACATAGCTGAACATCAAATTATGTTCTTATAAGGCGTTGTTGCTTACTGTATCATTTGTGATGCCTCTTTGGGTAGAGGGGGTGTATGAAAGTCTATTTAAAGAAAACCCAAACCACACAGGTGGATGCCACATCAAGGAATGACTCTTGGTTCTTTCAATGCCAAATTTAAGTATTTGTTGTTATAGCAGAAAAAATATGTTAAGTGCTTTAATGCACTTCCATTTACCAGAAATAATTTCTGGACTCTATGAATTTTGTGTTTGTAGTTTTTCACTTTATTGGAAGCTCTGCTTTCCTCTGCGATGTATGTATTTAATTTTCCTTTTTTCTGTAAGGGACTAGCACAAAGTCTCCAGTGGAATAGTCACTCCTTGCTGGTTCACAGCCACTGGGACTCATCTAACTATATGGAGAGCTGGACAAGAGGCTCTGTCACAGAGGGGCTTCCCTAGCTGTGTTTCCACTTTTCCAGTGGATTTTGGCAGGCATGGTGATTTCAGGAAGACTCATAGCACTATGAGAGCAGCATTGCTTGTAGTAAGTCTCTGCTGAGACATGCTGTCTGAACTGAACTGTGTGGCTCTCACATAGTACTTACAATAGGCTGCTGCTGAAGGATGCTTATTTCTAAGTCTCCTTGCTCCCAGAACTCAGCTGCTACCAGGAGAGCTACCTACATTGCCAAGGAGGGAAAAAGAAAAGTTAACACTGACTTCAGCTTTATAACTTGATGTGCTTCAGGTCTCCACCATGAAGAAAATATCACTTCTAGACCCTCTGTTGCTTCATGTCCAACCCCAGCCCCAGCTTTTCCCCTGGGAAGGGCAGCAGTGGCAATCAGATTGCTGTGTAGTGACAGCTCAAGAGCCTTATTGTACTGGAGCTTATTAGTCCATTGCTTATCTATCAAGAAATGTTTCTAGTGTGTCCCCTTCAAGGATTTGCCTCTTGGTCAAAGTTGTGGCTGCCTATTATGATTTTCTTGATGCTGAACAGGAAGGTGGGTTTTATTTCTTTTATCCTCCTTTAAATTTTAATGTTTCTTACTTAGCAGTTGCTCAAGCACAGTTCAGGAAGGAACTCCTAAAGCAAATCAAACAACTGAGCAAACATTAGGTATTGCTGTAAAAAAACCAACCCATATGTTAGGTGCAAAAGACCTCACTGTAACCCAAGAAGCTAAATACTTGTGTTTTTTTCTTTTCTTTTTTGGTAAAAATGAATATTCTACAGAATTCAAAACTACAATCTTAAAGATTGGTTTATCCATCAAAAACATAGTTATTCTGAAGTCCTTTTGGTAGTTTTGGTAGAAGACTTCAATCCAGCTTCTAAGCAGCTTAGGAAATTGCATTACTTTGAAGAATAAGCTAGAGAAATCTAATGATATGTCAAGCACCTGACCTTACTCTGGACTTCCCAAGGCTTTGTGATTGCTGACAAATCACAGGCGGTCATCATCATGGCCCTAAAAACAGGAAAGAAATTCGTTTCTTCTCTACAGCCTGCACCCTACCTCTTGCAGGCTCAGCTTTCTCATACTCCAATACTCTGTCATGCATTCCCCAGTCCCTGCTGAAGTGATAGGTAAAGAAAGACGGGTTGCTCTAACAGCCTTGGCTCTGACTGGGATGCTCATCAAGGATTGCTCTCTTGATTAAAATGGATCTATGCTAGGGAACTGCTTCCTTCTAGCACTAGGATGTTTGCTGCTTTAGTCATTGCTGGGCTGAACTTCTTGACTTTGGAGTAACACCTTTGGCTCCCTCATGGAGGTGTAGCAGTGCAGTGAGGTTGTGGGTGTACTTCATCGCCAGTGCAAAGCATCCTGCAAAGCGTCTGTCTGGTCACAACAAAAGCATTGTGCAACTCAGACTGATTGTAACTGTGAAGAACAACCAATGGATTGGATTCCTGTAGATCTGCCATTGCAGCCTGCCCCCATTTGTGGTCTACAGGGTAGTCTGGTAGGATCATATGGCCAGAAGGGATTCTGCATCTCGTCAGGAATATATGACCAGAAAGACACTCCAAAACCAGTCACTTACCTGGATGAAGAACCACTTCAAGCTTTTTTCCCTGGTTTTTCCCTGATCCTCCAGAAGATCAGGTTTGAGTGGACAGTGGTGTATCAAGTGCTGATTTTGTACTAAGTGCAGCACAAGGCATGTTCTGGAGCTCTCACCAGATGACTGTATCACTAACTTTTCCAGAGCCCATTACTCACATGACAACCTCTTTCTTTGTTGTCTCCAGAGACAGGTATTCCGTCCAGGCCGTTGTGCTATCATAGGTCTTGGACTCGTCAACAATCTTTTGAAACATTGTTCTCTTTCTTTGAGGGGAGGAAAAAAAAAAAAAGCTCCAAAATAAGGAAACAAATGTGTTAAAAACAGATGGCTGATCCTGGTATTGATAATGCTTCAGAAGGGTTTCCAGTAGTTGCTGTCCTGGCATTTAGGTCCTTAAGGAAGCCCCCAACAAAATCAAGCACCATCACCCTCTTCTCTTAAGTAGGGGAAACTATTGTAAATGACTTAAAAATAAGTATAGTGGTGAGACATGAGCAGGAACTTGAAAATATGAGTTACTGCAAGTTATGTCAGCTGAGAAATGGTTCCACCTTTGTTGGCAGCGCACGAAGGCTTTCTCCCTGAATGTTAAGCAAACCACAGAAACCTAGAGCTGGCTGGAGTATTTGTAAAGATATCTGGCTCTATATACTTAATCTGACCTTGTTAACCTTATTTATAAACTTAAATATATGTAGCAAATTCTGGGGAGGGTTTTATGCAAAACACTCCCATGTTTTGAGTGGTGTGAAATCTGGAAAAATCTGCTGTTTCAGTGCTAGCGGAGAAGACATTTAGGCCAGATCCACAAAGCAACTTGTGTACATGTTCTGTCTGTATCATTTTGCCTGGGTCTGATCTCAACCAAGCCTTTGCTTTGCAGACCATGGACCAAGGAGGGCAAAGACCGGCTTGTACCCACTTGGTAAGGAAGTGGTGGGTATCTGCTCCCATAAAACCACCCTATCTCCAGAGTAAGAGGACTGGGTATTGCACCTTCCCTCATATTCTTCATTTGCTGACTGTTTATATTTTGCATAATCATTCTTCAGTGAAAAACACAGAAGCAGTCTCTGCTCTCAGCACTGTATTTTGAAAGCACATTTTGAAAGCTTCTTGCTAATTAGGAAGTCATACATTGTTGACTTCCAGCCTTATGCCCCAGGAAGTCAGCACATGCTGCTCCAAGATGTTTGGCATTTTTGGCTTTCAGGTGTGAAATAGACTATGAACTGGATATTCACTTACAATGGACCATGTGTTATTTGTGTTGTGCTGCTCTACCAGAGAAGTTAATGTAGCCCTGGCCTGGGCATTCACCATTTATGAGTATGTTTAGTGCTGAAGTGCTAGGTAAAAAAAAAAAATTATAAAATCAGACATCTCTTTCCATTAGGGGATCACATAACACTGCCTTTTTGGAAAAAGTCACATATGTCATCTAATGAGTAAAAGTTCAAAATTCTTTTGAACAATTTGAGCTCTCCCCACCAGCTCTGCTGTCAGCATTAAAGGCAGCCTCCCAGAGGCAGTGTCTGTGAAGAGGATTGCTGCTCAGGAAGGCTCTCAGAGCAAAGCATCATGTTTTGCCTTTGTAAAGTACCAGCTGCTTTCTGCCCTTCACACACAGTGTATGTGACTGACTTACTTGAAGTAGAGTGCCAGGTCTGTTGCTATAATGGCAATTTCCATCAGGTGAATCATGTGCTCATGCTGTCTGCGGTTGAGGTTCTGACATATATTCAGAGACTGAAAAGCAAAGGAAAGGGAGCTGCAAAATCCAAGCGCTGTGTTGTTGTGAGTTACTGGCCATCTCCCTTTGTCAAATATGCTCACTTTTTATTTTCTTTTTAATAGCTTCAGCTTGCTCCCCTAAGGTGCAAGGGTTTTGAGCCCCATTCACAATATGTTGGTGCCTAGTCTTGCCTTTTGTTCACTGAACAGGGTTAGTGTCCTGAAGCTTATAACACAGAGTGTGCCCAAACCCTGTCCCCTGTCCCCTGTCCCCTGTCCCCAGTGTGAATTTGCCTGAAATGAAAAGTTAGCTGGGGGAGTGTGTCAGCCTTGGCACTGTCTGAGGGACTGCATGATGACAATCTTGTATTTAACGTATGGGGGATAATGATATGGCTTCTAAAGAAACCCAGTCATGCATTTAGGAAGACTATGTGTTTTGGTCCTGGATAAGCATAGAGTACCTGGGGAGTGAGGCAGCTGCAGTTCCTCAGGTATCCAAACCAGGGGAAGGTCTTGTGCTAAGCTGACAGCTCTGCTGCTGCTGAAAAACTTCCCTGAAAGTAAATTATTCATGTCCTTACATTACAGTTTATTACTAACCTCTTCAGATAACAAGAATTTTCCAAATTCCAAGTGATGTCTCTCTAAAATTGAGGATCCATGAAGTTTAGCTAAAGGATTTTGAGATCTGGTTGCATAAAGGAAAAATTAAAGATGTTAGTACAGCACTTAAAAATAAAAAGAAGCATCCCATTTTATATTTAATTTTGTCACACACACAAGTTCAACTCATTTTAAGAGGCTTAAGAGTAATATTTCTAACAGTTAATGAGCTCAGTCTAATAAAAGGCTTCTGTGACACTGCTTACTACTATGGACACTGTATAAAACAGTCTTCCAACTACAAATTTCACAAATTTCAAATGTTGATTATGACTGGACTGTTATTACTCAGCACAATAAGCGTCTTTAATTCCTGACTAACTATATGTTGATATCTAATAATAGGAACAGAAAAACCAGCAGTCCTTGGACACTTTCCTAGCTGAAAAGCAAGATCCTCTTGTATCCAAAACACCAGCCAGCTTCACTTACATTTTTCCAAAACTCCAGAAACCAGTAAGACAGTATAGCCAGCAAATATTGCAGAAAAGCTGTGATCTGACATTAGTTTAAGTGAGCAACAGAGGCTTGACTGGTCAATGAAATCATGCAGCTGGTTTTCTGTAGCTAGTAACTACCTGCTGAGAGCAGCACCCTCATACTCATAGAGGCTTTGTTTCTGCAGGTGGTGAGGGCAGTGCTATGGAAGGTGCTTCCTCCATAGATACCTTACAGCAAAAAGTAGGCTTCTTATGTCCAGGATGCTCCTGGTGGCATCCTGAGTCTCCTATGATGCTCAGGCTACTAAATGCCTGTGCTGCACTTGTTCTACCTGTAATGGTAATGTAGAGTGTTGCTTTAACCAAAGGAGGTTTACTAGGAGGTAAGGAAAGCCCCAGAGAGCACTGCAAAATTTCAGTTTCCCCACTGGCCAAAGCATAAGCCCAAGTGCTGTAGCAAGCTGAAAAGCAAGGTTATTTGCAAAAGATGGTTGTTACCCCCATGTATAAAACAGAGCTGTACTGGAGTTTGGTGTGGTCACAGCCTGATCCCACTCCATGCAACAGCAACAATAAGTGAAGTGGCAGGAAAGTGCTTACTTCATTTGGTAAAGGTTGTTGGTTCCCCTGTGGTCAATATCGTGGCACAGAGCAGCAGTTACCATCGCAAAGGCTTCGAGGTCTGTGTAGTAACGTTTCAGTTTGCCAGTCTGGAGGGTGAGAATTTGCAGGTCATCTGTTAGTATCTCTTACAGGAAAAGGTACTGTGCTGTGACTGCTCTGTGCTGGGGATCTCCTTACTGAAACAGTCCAGGAGAACTGAAAATACTTGTGAAGCAAAATGCAACACACGGTACACTTAGGTTAAAACAGGGAAGAAGCCAGAAACAAAATGTTTCAGACTCAGGTAGGCATGCATGTCATGCATATGTGCTCAATGCCCACCTGCAATGTTGGCCATCCACTGCTATAGCAGCTTCATGCCCTAGGGACACCCAGGTCCTCATAAGCACTCCTCCCGTCACTGGACAAAAAGTACTTTGCAAACGGTCTCTGCATCTTTCTGGGTCTCCAAGATTAATTGCCCAAAGGATTGTCGGGGGGTGGTTGGCCTAATTCAGCTGCCAGCTGTGTGGGCCATACCCTCTGCATTGGGTCATGGTGCTGGTCGATCCCTGGTGTGGAGCAGCAGTCTGACACCTGTTCTTCTTGTTGGGGCACCTGTTGCCCTGAGAGCCTGTGAGAAATGGCATTTGCCACTTTCACAGTAGTGGTAGACTTACACCTGTGCCTGTCCTGCCTGGAAATGGAAAGCGTGAGGTTGTCTCCACCTCAGCCAGCAACTTCAGTCTGGGTCTTACTGTCAGAAACTATTGGAGGAAGGGAAGTCCCATAGCCTCTCTCCCCTACCCTGCAGAAGGGTTTATTCTGGTAGCTATTCAACACCATATACATCTGTAACTATGAAAATTAAAGCATTCCATTCATTGGGCAGTATTTGCCACAGCTTTAATTGTAATGCAGGACTATCACTTAAAGCAATCCTCATTTAGCAGAACCTGTGCTAGGAGTGACAAACTCTTATCTCACACTATAATTCAAAGGAAGCCCTGCATATCTCCAGGGCACAACAGAAGACCTCCTGTAAATAAATCTGTGCCACGGAATTAACTGATGTGGTGTTACTTTACCATCAGGAGTGTGAACATTGTCTGCGCGACATTGAAGCCATGGCGCCAGTTGTGGTAAGTTATCTTCCGGTAGCCTTTGCTGACAGAGTACACAAACCTTACCAGAACCTGCAAATTGGGGAAGAGGATATTAGTGTGTGTGATGAAGCTGCTGCCTGTTGCTCTTGCAATAAAGACCACATACAGAATTCATGGATGAGGTTCAGACCAGCTCTGCGGAAGTGGACCCAGAATCAGAATCAGAATCAGAATCTGCAATATCATCAGAATTCTGTGACGGTGTGGTTATAGTAAAGCCTAGTGGAGAGCTAAAGGGGACACTAAAATATAGCTCTCTGCTTTCTAATCTCTCTCTCTCTCATATAAAATCACAGAGATACCTGTGGGGGAAACAAGAAACAGCAATGCCTAGAGGAAAAGAGATTTCATCCTGTTTGTGATTCACTGTTTGTGAACATTGAATTTCTGTGTTTCTCTACGTTTTCACTCATAAGATTTGTCCCTCCCATGTCCTGTGATTTACTAATACCAGTATCTCTTCAAGGGATATGGCTCCATAGATGTAGAGATGGGTGGTGTTTATATCACCTAAACAGTTACAATATGGGGCATTAAATAACTAACCGTTTTTTTCCCCTCTGCTTTCTACTTCTCCACATGCCTCTTGCAGCTATATAGGTTTTCTCCTTAGAGATCAAATTAATCATGGATGGGTATTCATTTTTTTAAAATCTCTACTGCTCAGAGTGGCAGCAAAGAATGACTGCTTTTTACACCTACATCAGGGGTTAGTTGTTCCAGAGTAGATGTTTTGAATACTTCTTGACATTGACATGCTATGAGTAAGAAGCACGTAAGTAATTCCCATTCAGAGCCCTTTCCCTCCCTCCTACTTCCCAGCCAGCCTTTCAAGGGCGAAAAGTCTTCCTGCAGTTACCTCCAGATCCCGCTAGATGGAAATAAACCTCACATGATGTGCTGAGAAATCCCTTGGGGAGCAGCAGAGCTGCTGAAATGCCAGTTTCACAGGTCCTACAGGGGCTTGAACTGTGGCAAAAACCGTGAACTTGCACACCATGGCCTATAGGGTCCTTGTTCCCATAGGGTCACACCACTCCTGTCGCCAGCAGTCAGGAAGTTGGTACCAACTGCACCAAATGAAGGCACGTCCATGTTTGCAGGGGGAAGAAAAGCAGAGGGACTTGCCAATGTGTCTTTCAGCATATGTTGGGTGAAAGCTATAGGGTACATACTATAGCAAATGAAACATGCACACAAATATGCACTGCCCCATGTTATGCCTGGAAACTGTGCTTTTACACTGCAGCTGTGAGTGGCATTAACAGCAAGTGCAAGCAATTTTTTGCATGGTGTAGTCCCCAGCTATATTGACCTGATAGCAAACCCACACTGTAGCAGACAGTGCAGAGCAGAAGAGCCCAGCTTCATGCTCCAAACCCACATGTAGCAACCAGGGGCTTTGTGAGGGGGTTCCCTGCCCTCAGTGGGGTGAGGGGCCTCAGGATGCATGCCCCTCTCCCTGAAAGCCCCCATGAACCCAGACCTCTGGCCGCTCCGTGAGCTGTGCAGGGCATGCATGGGGACCTCAGCCATGCAGTGAGTCTGCTGGCCATCCAAGACTGGAGTCCCTGGGTGATACCAGCTCTTACCTCCTGTGGGATCTGGAACTTTTTCACCACTCCGAGCTCATAGTACATCTGAATGCCACACTTCACCAGCTCTAGCTCAGTGCAGTCAAAATCAGAGAACCTGAATTCATAGATTTCAAACTTGGTGGGTCCTGGGAGTTCTTCTTTCTGTAAGAGAGGTAGGATGGTTTGTTGCTGTGCTACTTATGCCATCCCTAGAAACACCTGGAATGGGTTTTGCTTAATAAAAATATGTCAGTCTGACACTGCTGGCAACTTTTCCTTTTAGAATATAACACATAAATAGACTGAAATGCAGCTTTTCATGATAACCCCGTTAGTGGGGGAAGAGGGAGGGCATTTTTGGTCAAGTGCAAGAAGTATTGCTTGTTTTCTGTTAAGCACTTTTCCTGTTGATTTGATATAGTTTGCAGACTTCAAACTTGACAGGTCTTACAGGGAAAGACTTACAGCCCTCCATATTTACTCAGGAAAAGAAAATGTGTGACACGTCAATGTGGCTGATGTGTTTCCAGATGGACTTTGAACCCTGTGAGATGAAGTGGCAGGGAGCCGGTACTCACATGCCTTTACCCTTCACCAGGTGCCCTGTCAATGTGTACCAGTGTGCCAACACTGGGAATTCTTCCCTGAATCCACCCAAACAATATCTGTTTGCCAGGGCTGTCTATTCCAGCAGAACATTGCTCTTACCAGGATGCTTGCCAGCTCCTCTTCCTCACACTCACTTGGTTCCTTCCCCAGCTTTTCTCGTGTTGGCTGCGAGAACATGAACATGTTAAACTGACAACCAAACCCCATTGGACTTTGTACTGTGCAGCTTTGGGGCAACCTAGGGCAGCTCTCACATGCAAATTGTGTTTTATTCCTGGACCTTATTTCTATTTCTGGTCTTTCAACCCAATCTTCCTGGCAAAAATGTTCTCCCTCTCCTTGATTTTGGTTTGTGTTTCCCAGCACTTGAAAATGTCCCCCTGGGTCCTCTAACTCCACATTCTCTGCACTAAGGAAGCTTTGGGGAACAAATCAGCTCCCCTTCCACCCCTACAGCCCTGCCCTGAGTAGCACCTGTGTGAGCCCACCTCCAGGGCTGGCTTTGCTGAGGATATTAAAAAGGACACAGTGTGGCAGCATGCCGAGATGGAGGGCAGGCCACAGAGTCAAAACAAAGACTTGTTCTGCCACTGTGAGATAACTGGGGCCCCGGGTGCTGCCTCCGCGCCATGGTGACTGGAAGTATTTCAATGCGATGGGAGACCAGTGCCTGTGCCGTAAGTCATGGGCCAGGCCAGTACACTTGGGGGTGTGCTGCACATTGCGAGGCATTACCAGAATTTCCTGGATTTCATCCTTGTCACATTTCACATGGTAGAGCACCATATCCTGAGCAATGTCCTTCCGGTTCTCCAGCTTGTTCATCTTATCATATGTGTCTGTGTTGAGTACAGACCAACCCAGGAACTGTGTCAAGGACTTGGTCAGGGGAAAAGAAGGAAACGGTGAAATAATCAAAACATCTGTTCCTCAAAGACATAGAAGTATAACACTGCATGACATATTTTTAGAGAAACACAAGCTCCACTTTGGCCACAAGTCTAGCAATGAGCAGCCATGTGTTTTGCTCCCAACTGCTACTTGCTCCTCAGCAGAGCATCTCCCCACCTGTTGAATCTGCCTAGGCCTCCAGAGCATCCATGGTGTGGACCCTCTGTCCAGTTCAGCATATGGAAAGCTATTTCTGTGTTGTTGTAAGTGTCTCCATGCCTGTGGAAAGGCTGGTGTCACAATGGTGACAGCAGGTCAGGAACCCTCGTATCAAGGGAGAGGAAGGTGGTCTCATCACCTCTCATATGTCACCTCTCATCACCTCACTCACACCCTGTGTTTGCTCTCAACTTGTTTGCTCTCCAGTGGCCAAGTCAAACTGATCTTTTTTTTCACAGTCTTTTTGTTTGATAAGAAAAGTCTATTTCAGGAAACGTTCTGATTGATAATAGATGCTAAGAGCTGAATGCCTATATTGGATTGAAACTAGCATAGGAGCATTTCTAAGCAGCAAGGTGTTTAATTACAGCTGCTGTTGTTAGATTCAATGGCTGGCCACCATTTGTATCTCAGCTGCACAGAAAATTTCTGTGTAATTTCTTGAGGGAGCTGCCCAGCTAGTGTGAGACAGCTGTCATGTATTTGAACACAGGTCAGAATGGTCATGTTAGTACATCATAGCTGCTCATGGCTAGGTGTCCAATCCAAGAATGTCCAAGAATGCTGAAACAAAATGGTGCAAACACAGCAGGGTTTCCAAGACCAAAACCCCCCAGTATTTCAAGAGTTGCTTTGAAAACTTTCAAGCTGATACATAACACCTCTATAAGCAACAAAGAAACTTACTTAGCTGCAAAACACTGGGAGATGCTTTGCAGGTGTACAAGAGCAATAGTGACCTCTCTCAACCATATGAACTACTTCCAGCTGCAGCAAGGAACTATACCTCCATGAGGGTCTCATCCTGTTCGTCAAATGGTTTCCCATCTTTTCTGTTATAAAATGTGACAACGCCAACAATTTCTTCCTTTTTGTTGACTATTGGCATGGAGAGAACATTTTTGATAGTCCATCCTGATTCATCTAGAGGACCTTCCTTGAAGCAATAGCAAGCAGAAAGACACCATGTACTTAATGTGTTTTCTAAATACATCAGCTCTCCCATTTTACATCAAGACTGCAGGCTAGAGAAATATTTACATGCCTAATATTGACTCTAAATTATATTTCTGCAAAGAAAGTAGAATCCTTGATGGGACTGGAAGTGTTCACATTACCTGAAAGTTAAACATCTCATCTGCAGCAGCATTCATAATGTTGCAAATCTAGGGGATCACACAAAAGGAAATGTTTTACGATACGGGCAATGAGAAGTTTAAATACCAGAACAAAAAACTGAATTGATGAGAAAGCAGCATTAGTATAACTTCATCTCAGAAAGCCTTGATGAAGCCTAAGTTAAGTACTTACAAATCCACTTTCAGCCACATAAGTTGGCAGTCCAGTAACTAGTGCCCAGTGATCTGGGGTAGGATTTCTGAATGAAAGAAAAATGCATGGGTGAAATTAAGGACATATGTTTACCAAAGAATGATCATGGAGCTGAAATGTACCCAGCTGACTGCACAATCCACATTTACATGTTTCACCCTCAGTTATTAAACAGTCCTGTTACTTTCAAAGGACCCATGTGTGCAAGCAAAAATTTTTCACATAAGTAAATACTTTTCTTTCAAGGATTCAATACTCATAAAATATCATAGTCTGCAGAGACTTAAGAAAAAGTAATTCCTGGGAGTGGGGGCCATGTTTCAGACCTTCAGCAGAGGAGAGAGAAAGATAAAAGAAAGTTCCTAAGAGTGTCTACCAGCCTGGACTTTTAAATGCTGCTGTACCTAAGCAATGGGGGCTTTTCTTGCAGCACTTACACCGATGCAAAGCAGTGTGACCAGAACTGGGTGAAACTCTTGTTATGTCAGATTTGTCCAAGGTGCCCAAGCCTCCTCTGAAAAATTCAGTGGCAAGAAGAGAGGGTGGTTTTCAGAAAGAGGGAGTCTCAATGAGGTGTCAAGAAAGGAGGAAAGGCAAGAGGTAGACTTGAGATGGCATCAGTGACCAGAGAGTAAAAGAGAAGCACGGGGAGCAGGAGTGACCATGAGAGTTTGGGAGGGTAGCAGAGGGGTGAGGGGCAGGGCTGGTACAGCAGGTGCCGCAACACAAGGACAACCTGGATGGGCTCACCCGCTGACACAGGGAAGGCACCAAGGAGGAGTGATGCCTCAGCCTGGAAAGGAGAGTGGCAGAAGTGCAGGCAGTCATGGCAGTTCTCTTCTGCATCTAAAAAGAATCACTGGTTGCAGTGTCTTTTGGGGCCTGACTTACAAGCCAGGATCTCAATGCCCTGGAGGAAATCTCTGTCCCACAGAAACGTGAGTCAAAGCACCAACGTACATTCTGGCTCTCTTAGTCTTCTATTGGTCCTTTGCATATCTCCTTATGAATGTCTTTAAATCATGGGGAACCTTGGTTTTAGATGTACCCTGTGTTAGTACCTAGCATACAGAAACTGGACACTTACGGGATGACTTTAATGTCTTCTTTTCCATGTAATATATAATCAATGACCTTGTAAAAGACTATTTCCTACAAATAACAAGAAGAGTGGCATTAAAATTAGTGATGAGGGAATCCAGCCAGACAGGATAGCGTTTAAGATATCCGGTTCTCACGTACCCTGCCATCCGGGGTGCGAGGTCCTGAGTAGGCAGGAACTTCTCCCAGCAGTACTGGCCATAGGTCAAAAAATTCCTGGTTTTAAAATGAAAGAAGGATTTTTAAAGTAGAAAAGTGCATTCTGCCTTAAGTCTCAAACTAACCACTGCTCTACCATGCTGGTTTTGGTACTGTGTAAACAAGGCATGAAATAATAAGTCTATTTCAATACTAGGCAGCAGAATGTTATATCTAAACCAGGAAGTGTCAGGTGCATTATATGGCTGTATATAGTCATATACTGCCTATAAACAGGATGCTGCTTCATTCAGTGAACAGCACAGGCTATAGTCACAGAGGAAATGGCTATGTCAATTTTTTATGTGTTCTTCATTTCCAGAGTGTGGCCATAGGGCCGATCTGCTACTTGGTAGCTTGCTAAAGTGAAAGAATTTTTTTTGTTTTTCTTAGGCTACATTATAATGCTGATCAAAGTGTCTTTAGCACACTAATGATGTTTTAATACACCTCTTCACAAGACAGCTTGCTGTAAAGGCTCTGGCAACATGGTGGAGATCAAATTCCATGGTGGCCTCAGTCAGCCTGACCATGGAATAAAGCAGAGCTCCTATGACAAGGATGCTGTGTAACCCCCACATGAAGCTTGCCAAAGGTGCAAACAATCAGTCCAAATCAGGGGTGCAGAAGTAACTTAGCTTCTGTCAGCTTGTTTTTATGAAGCCAAATTTAATGTAAAAGCCTGGATAACATACACATGTATGAGTCCTTGAGGAAGGTGGCTGCTTTGTTCCTGGAGGTTTCCACAGGCATCTCACTATACTTCTGATATCCACAGACTTTGTGAGGCTATGCTTACGTTGCGGGCTTCGACCAGGATCACCATAGTCAGACTTTTGCCCTTCCTTTGTCTTCCCAGCCCCTGGCTCCTTCAACAGTCCCATTCCAGCAATAAGCTGTTGCCTTTCCCTCCTTTTTCTTTATCCCAGACTCTTCATTTGCACAATGGAATAAAAAAGTGCCACCAAGTCAGGAATAACGACTTTGCTGCCAGCACTTTGGCTGCCCCAGTAAAACTTATCTCTGCATGTCACCCCTCAGTGGATAGCAGCAACGTGGAAAGATGTACAACACACATGTGAACACTCACCTTCTGCTTGGTCATGTCCAGGAGACCTACTGAGTACCGGTCGCAGTTCAGGTATGCTCTCACGGTGTAAAAAGCCTTGTGGAACTGTCTCTCAATGTCTGTCAGTTCCTCGAAAACCTTATTAGCTGACCACAACAGCACCTGCAGGATAAAATTCAAATGTAAGCATAGCCTCTCCTTGAGAGCTGGGCTTCCCAAATGTGTTTGGAGTAACAAGGAAACAATTGGGGTCTTATACTACAGCTTTTGAAAAGTGCAATAGCAACCTATACTGCAAAATATAAAAGCATTACTTATTCACACTGGGAATTACTAGGGAAATATGCACTCTGAGGAAGTCAGGTCATCGTGGGGTGCTGTGTAAAAGTCCAGTCCGACAAATATAGCACAAAAAAGTAGTAGTGCCAGATAAAGAGATGACCCCACTTACATTTTATACCCATAAGAGAAATCTTGCATCCAAAAACACTTAACACCAAAAGCATTGCAAATTCCAGAGGCTGGAGTTGGAAATATCTGAATTAACACTTTCCTCAAAGCCTTTGCACAGCTGCTCTGTATGCACATCAGCCTATGACACTTTTTCCCATCCCATGCCCCACAGATGTACCCTTAAGAAAGATGTTGCTATTAGGGAAGTTCATTTGTAAAAATGGAGGTTATGCAGCAAATTAGGCAAGTATTCCTGATAGCACAAGAAGGGTATTTGTGGGCCTAACAGAAAACTTAATTTTCTCTGAAATGGTAAGGAAGCCATCTTAGCAATTGCCTAGCTTAGCTAGTGCATGTGTGCCTGTATCTGAGTGTGTGTGCTTGGCTTTCTGAGCCCAGGACACATGAGGAGCAGTGCTTCAGAAGCACTGAGAGCTGCTACCTGAAGATGACGGGACCTGTGCTTTGAAAAGGAAGTACTGTTACATGGCCACAATCAGGAAAAGTGTGTCTCACCTCCTCACTGGGCACTGGTAGATATTTTTGACAATCCTGAGCTGCATCGGTCTCTGTTTCTAATCCGTAAATTGGGACATCTCTGCCACTCCTATAAAGTCTGAGGTGTTCGATATCACTGTCTCTGAGCACCCCTCAGATACAATAGTGGCGTTGTCATACAAACAATTAGAGGAAAACATGCAATGGTTTATTTCTGGCATTTTACAACATGCAATAAGTAATGCTGAAAGCCACAAGCCCAGCAAGAAGGACTGAAAAAAACACCCTAAGAAAGGCCAGTTCATGGAATGCTGTAAAGAAGTTGGGCAACATGAGTTATATGGTCTTCTAAGAAGACTCTTACACAGTACCTGAGCACAAGCACACTGAACTGTCTTTGCACAAGCCATTTTACTTACCGTATCCCCCAGTCTTTGCCGCTGAGATATGCAATATTAAAATCCTAGACCACCTTTGAGAATGTCATTTCCTCACTCTGTACTTTGGTGCTTTTAAGTCTAACACAGTGAATCATATTAGCTCTCACACAGACCTTTAGATCTAGATGGCCAAAGGTCTGCCAGCTGAACTATTGGTAGAACTAGCAGTGTGTCTTGCATCTTGTTCTCACTTCCCTTTCTGTGGGACCTGCTGATGCAGCAGTGATATATGAACATAGGAGTCCTGGGTTCAGCCCCACACCAGAGCACCCAGCAGGAGACATTAGGCCTTCCAACTCTTCAGTCTCCACTTTGTCTCCTAGTCCCTTCCTTACCTCCCCCAGTCCTACTGCTAAGCCCTCAACAGGAATAAACCTTTGCTAGTTCTACTTTAGTAGAATTACTTAGCACTGCTGGATGGCTGTATCACTTGACAATCTTTTATGTTTTTGATTCTGAAAAAATTAGATGAAGCACATGAGCTAATGAATTAGCAAGTATAAGTGCTGTCCCAAAGCTTCTAAAATAAACTTTGATTCTGCATCCATTTTGCTGAAACAGGCGTTTATCCCCCACAAGAACCCCCACTGGAGACAAAAGCATGGCTGCCATGAAGCATAGACAAGATTGCATGTCTTCTTCAATAACAACCAGCTGTCTGCTGCAGAAAGTGATTGCATGGATTCACATCCATCCCAATAAATTCAAGAGTCCTTTCCTAACCCAAGTTATGGAAAAAAATGGTGGGTGAATTGTTTCAATTCAGAATACCCTAAACGCCTCATTTATGTTCATTTCTACTGAGGGAGGCCAATACAACAGGCATATGGGTATCATTCTACTGGCACTGGAAGAAATTCAATAGCACTTTTTAATAAGCAGATAAGGAAAAAATACTACATTCTTAATTGTTTTGGGAAATCTCTTGGTGCTGCTGGCTGAAGTGGTTAAATGCACCAAGAGTGTTTCATAGCCTGAGTTCAACAAAATATCTGGAGCTCAGTCCTGCTGAAGCCGGTGACACTGTGTCAGGTCCTGCACTTTTGCCAACAGGAGCAGGAATAGAGATTAATGAAGGACTCTGAGGAAAGAGCGGTATCCAAAAGCAGATGAGGGCACCTTTTTCCTTCTGCTCTTCAGACACAAATCTCTGAAGCAGATCAGCTACACCTTTGAAATCAGAAGAATGCACTCATTTGATTTTGAGATACAGCCCAATCTGCATTTTCAGTCTTACCTGGCCTCTTCGAGTCTCACAATTGTGAAGATAACTCAAGTGATAAATTTTCAAGTTCAAGGAGGCAAAATTCAGGTACTTCAGAAAAAGCTGAAAAGGCAAACAATGAGATTGAGTCGAATGCAGTAGCAGTCTTGTGTATACTGGATTTCATAACACCCCTTTAGCAACGTCACAGTAATTCCCCTGGATAAATGTTTTGCTTTGCACTGGCATGAGATGACGCTTATCCCACTGTAACTTCCCTGAAAGATTTCCTCTTAATAAGTCTCTTCTGTTAGAGGGTGAGTCCCCTGTAGAGAAATTCGCACCAGTGGAACTTCACTAAAGGAGACATCCCTAGTGTAGATAAGTCAGCATTACACAGCAAAACCAACAACTGCTTCATAGAAACTGAGCTACTGACCACTTACTGTTTCATCAGAGCTGGTGAAGTATGGGCCGTTCAGCTTATTAATAGCCAAAATGACAGCAACTAAATCTTTGCCATTCAAGATGGGTGTTGCAAGAATGCTTTTCGTAGTGTAGTCGGTGAGCTCATCAACAAATGGACTGAACTGGGCACACTGTTCAATAGAGAATTTACAAATTAAGTATTTTGCACAATGTCTGCAATCTTAAAACCAAGTCAAAGCACAGCCTCTCAAAGTAAGCTGCCTAAAGAAAGTTTTGCTTAAAAAATTATTGAGGAAGGGAACTGAATTAGCAAAAAATTGGACAATGTACAGGTGATAAAGCTAGTATCAAGAGAACTGGTTGTGGCTTCTGACTGCAACACGTGCATTTTTTCACTTTTTGCAAAGATCTTGCAAATCATAAACTGTAACGTCAGGCTCTGTCAGAACAAGAAGGGTCTCCACTCATCATTCTGAGATCACTGACATTTTTCATAGTACCTCCTCCATCCTTTCCTCCAGCTTCTTGTTAACACTGTGAAGTGGGTACAGCCAGTTACCACGCAGCACTGCATAGCCACAGTTTATAAACCAGTGCTGTGTGGTACAGTCACTGGGAAGTTCACTCACACTCATTTTTCTTCTGCCTTTGCCTGGGCCCTGAAGCTGCTCTCAGCTTGCACACTCCATGAAGCCATCCTCCCCTTGTTTCTCTTGAAAATGTTCTCCCAGGCATACCCTCCCATGTGGCTGGGCCTTTGTACATGGGATGGTAGGTGGTAGGGAAGGTGTCCCAATGGAGGATGCAGCTGGCATGAGCAGTGCATGGTTCCTGGCACTCTCCCCCTGCCCCTGAAAGCGACCCACCCCCTTCTGCCCCAGGAGCATTTTGGCAGCAGTAGCAAGGTGCAGATAGCACTGCTGTGGACTGGGCTGCTCAGACAGTTGCCCCTAAGGGAATCACCATTCAAACCACTGGGAGATTACTAGGTTATGCTGTAGGGGCAGCACAAAGGGAACTTGTTTAGTTGTTCCTTATGTGAATGTCACTGTCCCCCCATCCCAAAAGAAAACAAAGCAGAGAAAGGATAGTGTGGGGAAGGCAGATAGCCCATCACCTTGCCTGCATAGTGCCTTATTGACACCATCATCACCTGCCAATAGGGAGTGCAGGGATGGTATTGCTGACCCAAGATCTTCTCCCTGCTCGGCTGAATAACCTGTCAGCTACAAGTCCTTCTAGTTGGGTTAGAAAAAGCCCTACAGTTCTAATCATAGGCTGCACCGGAAAGAATAATCATTCCCTTATGCACCTTCTCCCCATACCTGCCCTAGTGCTGGCCTTCCCTGACAATTGTGGTAGACCAAGCATTTAGTCTCTGGGTCTCCTTCCAAGGAATTGCCTTGGCAATGCCTGAAAGCACTAGAGTTGGAGTGCAGCACTTGGCTCACAGCACTGAAATCCTTCCATATTCTTGGAGAAAGGTCTGAAGCCAGAGAACTTTCAAAAGTTTAAGCCACATTCTGATGCTCCCCCCCCGCAAAAAAAAAAAAAATGGTTGCAAAATCAAATCAATGTCTCAGTATATTCTGTGGAGCACAAGGAAGTTTTTGCTGAAGCATTTGGATATGCTTATATTGAGCAACAAATGGATGGATAAACAGATGTTCTCTTTGTAACTAGCAAACAATAGATGGAGTAATCCCAAATGCCATATTTGGGTCACATGGATTTTAGATTTATACCTATGATTAGAACAAGCGGATTGTTATTGCTGCCATTCAGGTTTACATGATTCAGCCCAGGAGTATGGGGGGTAAATATTGGCATGAAGGCATAAAAATAAAACATTAAAATTCCTTGGATCCCTTCTGGTATTGCAGTGTGCAGTGTTTGCTGAAAAAGCTTTTTCGGTCAAAGTTTGTCTCTTGCTGCTTCTGATGAAGATCACCTGTACACAGGTTGCATTTAACCCACCTGCTCTGAGGTCTGCTCCCTCTGCTTGATAAAAGTGCCTCTAAATGCCCTTGGTTCAAGGCTTATCAGACAGAAAACATTTTAAAATGTCATTTGTGGTGGAAAACTGTTTCTGGACTCACTATAAAGGATTTATGTCTCTTTGCCAATTACTCATGGAATATAAGTCTGTGGAAAATTCCAAGTGCGTTTGGTGCAGATCTGCCTGTACCTCACTCTCTCTTCTCTGCTGGACTAGATGTGATTTTTTTTTTTTTAATTAGACAGGTGAGGTGTGACAGTGCACTTGTTTGCAGGTATTAACACCTAGTGTAATTAATGTGCTTAGCTTCACCTAGCTCCACAAATGAAATTGGAAGCAACTTGCAGAGTTGCTGCTGGTGCTTTGGTTTCCACTACACAGCTATTACGCTGCAAGGGGTTTGACCAAGCACCAAGATGCCCTGCCACCTCTTGACCCCTTGTGCTAGTAAGCATGTGAGCCTTTTTTCTACCAAGTGAATGAATAAATGGCAAACCTACCTCACTGACATCCTTGATGTTCATCGTTTTCTTGGTTTGTGCAACATAGCCCACAATGCCTATGTCCAAAGGATAGACAATCTCACAGTCTGGGGAGACCAGGCATTCCTCCAGGGTGCTTCCCTCTTGGATGTTGAAAAGTCTTGTTGCCAGTTCAGGCGTGCCATTTCTCTGCCTGTACATGAAAAGACTACAGCGGTCAGCGTGAATAAGGGACCTGATTCTTCTTAACGTCTTGAAAACAACTTTCTCCATGTTGATGCTTTCTTGCATGTCTTGGATCAACTCAAAGAGGATTTCACTCTCATTGCTATGCCAGGACTCTGTTCTTAGTTTCTTCTCAAAGTACTGCTTGGCAAAAGCAGGGTTGCCATCAAGAAACTTCTCCACGTCGTCTTCACTAATGCTCATTGTGAATGCCCTGGGTCTTGTGGTAGGTAGTAGTCCAAAGATGTGGTCTATGCAAACAGCACACTAATTTCTGATGTAGTTCCTAAATTCTTGTAATAGAAGTTGTTGCTTCTAGAATGGCCAAGGATGAGATAATACTGCAAAGAGAGCTTGTCATCAGGAAGAGATATTCCTTTATAGTGCCGAAGGTGAGTCTGTGGGAGGACAGATCTTCTCAACCAAACAGATTAGATGACCTCTACAAGAGCTTTCGGTCAACTTTCTCTTCTTAATCTAAATGCAAACAAAAACTGAGTACTCACAATATCTGAAAACGCTCTCCTTTCCCTTGATAAGCAGAACACTTACTGAAACAACTATATTGAGGCAGCAGCAACAGGGAAGAACTGCATCTCCTAACATTGAAATAAGCTCTTTAAAGTCTAATTAAATATATACTTCTTGGGCCTAATCCTTGGCTAACAAGGTGAGCATCTTATTATTTCTGCTCCCCCAGCTCCCTGCAGTAGTGGGAAGTGCATCCTTCACAAAAGAACACAGTGGTCAGAACAAAAATACTGAGGTAATGCTGCTTTTTCAAGGTTCTCTCTATTATTGCATCATTCTTCACCTGCTGCTGTAAGTGTTGTTCTCAAACGCAAGCCCCAGTCCTGAATGCTTTAGTACAGGATTTGAACTGAATTTGCAAGGTCTGTGCCTTGTCTTCTTCCTACTAATAACCAGGAGAGGAAAACATGCAACTTAGTGGCATCCGTTTAGGAAGGAATCTGGAGAGCTTCAGGTTGGGGTGTCTGGGTTGAAACACTGTGAGGAATCATGGGAAGCCCTGCAGACAAAAAAAAACCCAACCCAAACCAAAACACCCAGGAAGGCAGAATAATTTTCCTCATCGCTATCAGTGGAGAAAGGGTGGGAATTATGGCTGTAAAGGATGGAAGCTGTTTCACATCAGTGAAGCCACCATGCTGTGCAAACAGCAGTTGAGGGTCAGTGTCATGCTTGGAGGCAAAATGCCACAGAGGCCACTGTTTTTCAGGGGAATTAAACAATGCACAAGGGTTTTTGTCAGCGGGGAACAGGAGTAAGTCCCATCCACTGAATTGCTGGAAGATAGCCAAGACTCACCTGCTCAAGGAGTAAAAGTCCAGGCTGCCTGTCCCTGTGAGTGTTGGCACTACTGCCAGGAGCAGTGCCAACCAGCTCAAACATAAATGTGGGTGCCTGGGAGGAGGGTGACAAGAGAAGAAGCTGTGGTGGTAGTGTTAGAAATTATTATGCAGGTGGCTGGAGCTCAGGAGGTAGTCAGGTGGGGAGGGCCTCCCATCAGCAGGGAGGACAGAACAGATAGCTGCTGATCCATCCATGTCCAACCCTGAAACAGGAGGTGAACACCCTCACACAAAGGCATGGGAGTATAGGGGAAGGGAGTTAAGAGAGAAATCCTTTCAGAAGATTGCAGGTAAAACTGTGGAAACTGAGACAAAGATCTACAAATTTATTATTTATAATTCCATTTTCTCCTATTCCTTCTTTCAGTTCCCTGGATCACCGGTGATACAGCAGGAAAGTTTTGGGCCAACAGGTTGAATGTCTTAGATGCCTTTATGCTAGCATGGCAGAGACTTGCTCTGGTACTTGTCGTAGTCAGGACATTAGAATTATTGTTAAAAAACACCTGGAGGAGGTGACGTGTGCCAAGGATGCATACACTGCCTCCAACATCCATGTTCTAATGGAGTAACAAGGATCTGCTCAGCACTAGCATGATGGGGGTCTGCTCCAGGTCTCCAGAATTGGGGTGGATGAAGCCTTTTTTTGGGCAACAAGGTGGACTGTCTCAAGCACAGGACTTGGTGGCAGTGGGGAATTTTAATTGCCTGACATCTATAGGAATGGCAGTGCTTCAGGTTGCAGGCTGTTCAGCAAGGTCTTGCATGTTGCAGCAGTTTTCTGGGTACAAAGGGTGCAGAAAGAGCAGGAGAAAATTTTCTTTGGTTTTTGACTGGAGGCAAGGGAAAGAACTAGCTGAGAACTTGAAGGTGAGAGACAGTTTAGGTGAATGAGAACATGAAATGAGAGTTTGAAACTGAAAAAAACAGGCTATTTTTTATATTATGTACTCTTTTAAGCAAGAGAAAAACAGACAGAAACTGTGTAAGCATGGCAAAGTTATTGAAGATGAATGAAAAAATACCACAAACGAGTTAAAATGGAGAGTCAGAAAGGTCGGGGTACAAAATGAGATTAAATTAGGAACATGACGGGCAATGAGCATTTTCTGTTATCATATTGGGAAGAGTCGATATATCACAGAAATTATTTGAAGGACTGGAGTGCTTAGAGGGTTGTATGAAGTAACCTTTAAGCTGTTAGTGGCTTTTTCTGACAATTAATCTTCCGGAGTCCTGAAATGCTGGGAAAAGGTAGATGTAACTATTCTTTCAGCAAAACATGAAAAAGTAAGAACTGGAGAATTCCACAACAGACTGCATTAAACCTAGCTTCTAAGAAAATACAGGAACAAACACTTTTCTGTAAATAACTACAGGCAATAAGTGACAGCCAGTGTGGCTTTTTCAAGAGCAAACTGTGCCATGCCAGCATAATTTCCTCTATGCCAGAGTAAGAAGTCTGTGCACAGAAGGAACGTAACAACTGTCATGGGTCTTGACTCTTAAGATGAGGGCTTAGATGAAATAGTTAAAAGGTGGTGGCAAACCTGTTTGGAAGGTGAAGAGTTATTGTTTGTAGCTCACTAATGAAATGTAAGTACTTCTTGAGTAGGATTCTCCGCAAAGGCTGTCTTACATATCGAGCATCTCAGTATTTCCACTGATGGGTGGAAAAATGCATATTAAGCCAGCGTATGAGCCGTGGTCAGGTGTCTGCAAATGTGTTTCAGCACCATCTTAAGACTAAATTGCAGACAGGTGTGTACAGGAGAAGAGGACTAGAACTCACCAAGGGTGTGTGGAAAACCCTACTTATGTGAACAGTCACCTGGTGAATTCATGGGGTTGTCACTGTCTGGGCTTATAGTAGTGTCGACACTACCAGGCAGAAGGAGATGTGCATCCATTAGGATGAACCTTCTATCGTATAACAGATTATGCCAAGTTGTACTAAACAGATATGTCACCTGGAAGACCACAGGAAAATGTTACCTCTGGGGAAAGACTGAGGTTTGTCATGTCTCTTTTGAGAGGTCTCTTTTAAGACATCTCTTTTCTAAACAAAACAGCCCCCAATTGTATAAAAGGCTACTGCTAAGAAAAAGGAAACAGTCTGTTCTCCATAGTCATATAGGACAGGAGATTTCAGATCTGCACTGAAAGGGCTCCCACAACAGTGGAAAAAAATGGCTCTTACCCCTAGAAACAGAAACGCCATTCTTTTTCCCAGTGAACACCTCTTGTCAGAAATGATGCACATGTAATGACACCAGCCTGCTGGAAGCAGTATGGACAACTTCTTATAGCAGGAGGGAAACCCATTTTTCTGTGGGTCCAGCCTTGCACTGTCCATGGCCTCTCAGGCCAGTTATATGTGAGGAAACCATTGCTTGGACACCAGGAAAAACTATGTTTACAGTAGTGTAAACCTGCCAGGTAAGAGTAATTTTATTGATGATTAATGCATAGTGAAAGCTGGAGGCATCCTTCTGCCTTCCAAGGCCTCCATCCCGGTATCAGCCTGGGCCCTTCCAGTGTGCTGTAAGATACAAATCTTGTTTCATCCCACAATGATGAAGAGGAAAAAGGATTGGTTAAGTAAAACCAATTAAAAAACCTGCCAGGGAACTAATGCATTTTGGATTCTGGTATCCCAAAGGAAGGAAGTTTCCTATCACCTGGACTTCGAAGAAGGTCTGAAGTGAAGTGTGGCTCCTCTTATGGTCTAGCATACTGTGACCTGGCAGTTTTTCTGATCTAGTGGACTTTCCTTGTGCCAGGTCAAGTCTGTGGAAGGAGAGAAGGTCTTATGGGAGCGCATAGCCACTTTCCTGAATTCTCTCAGTGTCTAGAAATCAGGCTGTATATGAAATGGATGTCACAGCACAGAGCTGTACAGTCGGAGGATGTACTCAGGATGCCCTGTGTCTGAACAGAAGGTCCTTTGAGCTTGGTAACATATGGTGTTTTCCAGGCTGTACGGGTTCACCTGTATAAACTGACATAAACAGGTTTGCCGGCTGTATTAAGGGGTATGCAAATTGTTGTACCCACTTTCATGTTGTGAATTGGGAGCTGAAAAATTGCAAATGGGTGAACTATTCATACTGAATTGAAGCTGGCACTGTTTTGGATCCAAACCTCCCAGATATTTGCACTTTGTTTGGTATGAAATGTTCTGTTCAGTTCAAGATAAATGTTTTTGTTTTGAAACATTTGTAAGAAAAACAAGCAGTGTCCAACAGTGACACTCTGGGGTCAAAATATGAAAGATCCAAGCTCAGTTCCTTCCTCTGCATGCAGGATTTGAAACTTAACAAGAGGATTTCCCTTTAAGAAGGGGAAAGAATAAAAGTCCTAAAGTACTGAAGTTTATAGCTGCAGAATTGGAGAAACCGAGGCAATATTGGTTAAGCCAAGCCATGGCTGTATAACTGCAGTGCAATTGGAACCATGCAGGAATGGAGGGTGGAAATCTAAATCATCTGTGCAAACGAAGCCAGCAGTGCCAGAGCAAACCCCTTGGAGAAGGGTGGTGGGCTGAAGTACCCAGAATTTAAAGCGTGGTGCAAAGGCTGCAGGTGTTCCCTAGACCTTCAGGGAAACTTAGATGGCACCATGAAAGCCATTGCTGGCATACCAATGATAACTGAGGTGGATACAGACTAAGCTTGCAAGAGGATAATGCTGTTTGATTGGACTTAGGCAGACAATGGGGGATTTTGGAGGAGGATGAGGCTGCTATATTAGGAACTTGCACTAGGCTATCACACAGCATAATAACATCTGAGCATGTGTGGTTGCACACATATGTTTTTAATAGCTTTAAAACTGAATTGCAGAGTTGGCATAAGAACTCTGCCTTGTTGGGTGTTGGTGGATGTTCTTTAAACAGTGTTTCAAATGGAAACCTCAAATGCTTAAGCTGCCCTGAAGGCTTGGCTGGTGGCTGAGAAAATGAGCTGGAATCTTTGGGAATAAAATTCCTCCCCTCCCAAAAACTCATATCACAGCATCTCCCCAGTCCTAGGATGTATGCTACTAAAAACTCCAATTGTGAAGTAAAATCATCCAACTGATGTGGTACAAAATGCACCAAGAGAAGCAGTACAGTTAGAGCTGTTTATGGGATTGTGTCCAAAGCAGCTGGTGCAGATATTACCTGCAAAGCAGAATGGGTGATGGCAAACATTGGGGATGCTAGATCTGAAGATGCTTTTGCCCCTCCTTCATGGGAACAATGTTTTCCTCCTAACCAAGAGGCTGTGGGGCGGGGAGCTGCAAATGACTAATTTGATTAGACATTATCCTTACAGGATGCTGTATTGACAGCTACACTCAAACCTTTCTGGCCCACTCATCCATTGGCATAACGAGATTGCAGCTTATCTGATTTACCAAGTAATATTCTCATGCCACCTGCTTGTATCCAAGAATAAGCTTTCCTCCTGGAGCCATGGGAGCCCAGCAAGGATCAGAGCCATGTCCCTCATCCCTCCTGGGCCAGAGTTGTCTTCTTCCCCCAAAGCCCAGCCCCCTCCTCCAGCTGCACACGGAATGTCTCTTGCCGCACAGAGGGCTAGCGTGCAAAACCTCAGGGCTCTTGCTCAGTATCCTCCCCTGGGTTTTCCTTCCCCTCTGTGGCTGGCCGGGGACCTTTAGAAGACTCCACAGCATAACCCTGCCACCTGGGCTCTCAATCCCCATGCCGGGCACTACCAGGGCCCCATTCCTGCCTGTGGCCCCAGCTGGTGGAGCCACCAGCAGGTGGGAAACTGCCGCAGCCTCCCTGCGGGCGCCCATGAACAAGGGGGTTGGAGCTGGACAAGGGGCAGAGGGCACTTGGCCGGTCTGGGGATGGTACTAAATTGGGGGAGCAGAGGGCAGGGCTGCCTTTCAGAGGGACCTCAGGGCCTGAAGAAATGGGTACTGGGAACCTCCTACAGCCCACCCTGGGCAAGTGCCAAGTCCTGCCCCTGGCTAGCAGGAGCCCCACAGAGATGGAAGATGGCAGCAACGCATGTGCATGAGCACAGCCTGAGCTGTATACTTGTTCTAATGTAACCTGGCTGTTACACAGAAATACAGCAGTGGAACACAGGAGCATGGCTTAGTGATAATCCTAGGTCTGCAGAAAACACGGCTTGAGCAGTAGCTGGTTATGCTAAAGCTCTATTTTCTTACTGGTTGGATAGGTGATATCTGAATTGTAGCAGGATGGTTAAATGTTCATAATGAAGTATAAATCCCATGCACTACTGTGGACAGGGGAATGTGTGCTGCTGGCAGTTCAATTGCAAAGGGTAAACAATATGTTTTAGACCTTGACACCCCTCAGAAAATCCTGCTTGCATTTTAACAAGAATGTTGGCTCCATCTTGTCATGACCAGGGAACATAAGCCTCCCCTTATTAATTCTTCTGAAGAATTACTTTAGCATGTTAAGTATTGCATTGCAGGAAACAGAGATTTGAATCTGAATGGTTCTTGCAGAAAGGACGTGGTGCTATGGACACATACATAAACACAAAGTTTTACTTTAGATAGTAGTGTGTTCTGAGTAAGCAATAACCGATAAGCATGCTGGGTTAGCTTGCCAAAATGCTTTCAAGCTCCATAAATAGATAAGACACAGGAAATACCTCTTCAGGTTAACTTGAGGCTAGTTCTCAGTTAATTGCTTTATTTTATTGCTGAAAAAAACTCCAAACCTCTCCCAAATGCAGAATCTTGCAAACTTTTAAAATAAATGCCAGTTTGTTTTGTTTTGTTTTGTTTTGTTTTAATAATTGCCTACTGTTTAGAGGAGGTATAAGAGCACCTGCTATACTGCAGGTACTTCACTCGAATGGTAGTGTGTAAGAGGCCAGACCCTGCACTGCCCAGTGCTCCAGAACAAGTCCTGGGTTTCCGAAAGTGGCAGCCCTTCCCTTGCACTCTAGCACGTAAATCAGCTTGGGATTTGGCAAGTCTGGCTGTTGTTCTTTGAGAGACATCTATGAGGAAAAGTATCTTTGCCATGCCAGAAGACTGGAAATGTGCTTGAACTTTGAGTAAGTCCACTAGACCTCGCATGGTGATGTGCCTTCCTGTCTTTATCTTCCTTGTATATGTTGTAAACATGCAGAGATTCTCTTCCTCTTAACTTTACGGAGGGATGGCTGAGTGAAAAAAATTGTTACAGTACAGTAGCAATGGCAATTTCTGCAATAAGATTACATGAGTTTATTATCTTTCAATTGACAGATTGTATCCAAAGCTCTTAGCACAAATCACTGAACCTTGAATAAGAAGATTACTTAGTTGTTCAAATGTCCTGTGAAGCTGAAGAACAAAAAAAATTATTAAACTCTTCCCAAAGTCTACCATGTGCACTCCTTGTGCAACCATCTTCACCAAATACTCTGGACACGGAATTAAGGAGAACACAATGACAGGACACATTAAAATTTAATAAGGAACACTAATAGCACAATATAGGTGCTCAGATCTACCTAGAAGTAGGTTTGCTCATGCAATGTCAGGGGGAAATGATGAAAAGGAGAGAGAAGGCTCTAATAAAAGATTTGTGGACATCTGTGGAACAAGAGAACTGCATCCCAGATGAGTGAAAAGATTTGTGGGAAGCATGGCCACAATGGGAAAAAAAAAAAGGCAGAGAATAGGATTGTTTAGCAGAAAAGAAGTGGAGTGGAGAAACTGACTAACTTCAGGAGTAAAGAAAGAGCAGAAGAGATGATAAAGTAAAGAGGAAGAAGAAAAGGGCTATTGAGTCCATAAGAAGCTGTGGAAACAGCCAAGGACTGAAACCTGGGAAGGAATATGGAGAACATGGAGAGTACAGTGATTAAAAAGAGTGGTGATGAGCCAGGAGGGCCATGGGGCAAAAGCCAACATAAAACGCCCATCCATGTTTCTGGAATTGGTTATTGAGGAAAATCCTTGGGCCTCTCATCAGGGAAGATCCAGGGCACAGAAGCATTTCTGCAAGCTGGGGGGCTGTTGGGCAGGGTGAAATGGAGGCTGAAATGGTCCCACAGGGAGCATTTCAGTTTGCTTTTGGCTACTCGGATGGGAAGAGGTGATGCAGAGTGAATCTCAATACAACTGCTCCAGGACAACTAAACCAGGCTGGGAAGATGCTCAGAGAAATACAATTCAGGTGAGTTTAGAAAGAGACTGATGGCACTCCAAGATAATGAAGATGGAAGTGGCTCAGGGATAGGGCTTGCCAGGATGAGGTTACAGTGCTGGGCACAGAGATCAATCACAGGAAGTGGTTTTAACTCAAAGGACAGACTACTATGAACAACTGGGGAACCTGAAGTGGGGGATGGAGCATAGCGACCATGGGTAAGAAAAGGCCAAGACAAGAAATCATGAGAAGAAGCTGGGAGAGACTGTGTAGTCTCAGTGCACACAGCAGAACAGTGTAAAGAGGAGTGCAACATTGGCAGGAACAAGGCTGCAGCAAAGAGGAAGCAAGTACTCATATTCCAGAGACCAGCAACAGGGTTGGTCATACAGGTGTTTTACTGGTCATAACAGGAGTGGCTGTAGCTCCCCTTGGTGGGGCAGCAGGCACAGAACTGCAGAGGTTTTGATGGTGTTTGGGTACACTGCAGCCTGTCTCCTCCTTCCCTGCTTGTGGGCAGAGGGATGCTTAATGTTCATTTGCTGCAGTAGAGGTTGCTGCAGTGATGTTATCTTTAATGGGCATTAGTAACTCTCTCTTTGAGGCAACACTGCAATTTTCAGTATTTCCAGCTTGGTGCTCAGTCTGAAGTGGATGTAAGCTTGGTTTTTGGGTCAAGTGTATTCCAGCTGCAAGTTTACAGAGGTGGTAACACTTTGGGACCCTGAGAGTTGACTGGAACCTCTGGGCCCCTCTGTAAAATAAATTGCTCTGCTATGTAAGTGCCCTCAGCTGATGAGAAGCATGCCCTGGTGAAAACGGTGAAGTTTCCTATCCATTAAAGATTTACCCTATCTCAGGTCTTGCAGCTTCAAAGAAAATCAGCTGTTTAAAGCATAAAACAAACAAACAAAATCCTATGTGAAAAAAAAATGAATAATTTGATCATCTTTGATAGCTTAGAAGAAACCTCACAGTTCTTTTCCCTTTTCCAAAGCAATAGAATGAAGTCCACCCTTTTCTCCCACAGTGGAAGCAGAGATGAAAGCTGAAATGCGGTTCTATGTGAAAGCCTTTGGCTTATTCTCTAGCTCTATGTCTCACTAATCAGCCTCACGTTCACAGCTGCCCCCTCCTTGGAGTGCAGAGAGGTGCTCTGACATAAACCTTCCCACCTGAGTCTGTTTCCGCCTTCTGTTGCAGATGGAAACTGTGTCCTCTAATGCTTACTAAGACCAGGTGCGTGGCTAATGGTCTTTGGCTGCATGCACATACAGATTCCTCTGGCTTTGGTAATTTGTGCTTCTGGTTTTAGCTTTTAAATCCATCATCAAGCCCTGATGCATGGACATCCTGGCTTATCCAGAACTACTCTGTGCCAGCAATATCCCTTCTGTAAAGCACCTTGAGATGCATGCCATGTAAGGAGCTGTGAATATCCTGTTGAAGTAATCTGGAGCAACAATCTGGAGGCAGCACTTAATGTCTGCAATATGTATTGGAGGACACATGTTCTGCTGTTACATTGTGCTTTGCAACAAGTTAGAGCCTATAGATTTATTCCTGCATTTTTGGTGTTAAGCTGCTTCTGTTGCATGCACAGAAAAGGAACCAGACTTAAAATACTACGTGCATGATTTA
Organism: Morus bassanus; assembly: GCA_031468815.1. NCBI lineage: Eukaryota > Metazoa > Chordata > Aves > Suliformes > Sulidae > Morus > Morus bassanus. The sequence goes on from CM062600.1 coordinate 32,246,512, forward strand.
CACCTTCAGGATATTCACATACCCTCTGTGCCTCTTGTTTTTGGAAGGCATCCTGGGAATAACACCAGGGATTAAATAAACTACAAAATGTAGCAAGGGGTACTGGCTGCCTCAAGGGAACAACTCCCTTGCTCCTGCTCTCCACCCAGGAGAAGAATAGGATCAGGCCGTGGAGATACCCCACAGCTGTCTTCAAGTGCAAAGACCTTAGCCCCAGGCAGCTGAACTCCCCTCAAGTTTGCAGATGCCACCCTCTTCGCCTACTTTGAAAAGGCAGGTTCTCCAGGCTTCCTGTGCTGAAAGGGCTGATCTCTGCCCTCCAGGAGCTGGTGGTCTGGCATGAAAATACAAATATTGTATCTTTAAACAAATGTTACAAATAAAATGAATAAACCTGCCAATGTCTGCAAATGGACCAGTTCAGTAATAGTAAATGCTAGATTTGTATATGGATACATCAACAGTATGGCTAGTAGTAAATACTAGAAAATAACAACTAAAAGGTCCACCTCTTTATTTTGATGGTCAAAAAAGGTCTCTTTTTCATCATATTGGCTCAGGCCTGGATGGTCTTTTGGTACAGAGTAGCAACAGACCATTAGAGAAACTGTCATGGCTTGGAGAGTGAAATCCAGCAGCTCACTGATCAAGCTGTAACCATCGTCTATACAGTTGTGCAGAAACCAGGAAACAGCATGAAAACTGATCTGCCTCTTTGGCCAGCGGATGCCTGTATGTTAAAATCCAACTTCAGGATTTTAGCCAGCTCTGCATTTACCCTGTACTGCCAAGGCAGCAAGATGCTGAAAGGTTTGGTAAAGAGGCTGTAACTCAGTATTGCTGCTAAGCCCTTGACAATGGCCCTGAGAAAACCATTCCCCCTGGGGCTGGCTACCCATCATGGCAGAGGAGCTGAGGCTCCTCAACTCCTCCATGCTTTGAGCAGCCTCCTGTTTTTGCTTGTGAGCTGGGAGGACTTGAGTGTCTGTCTATGTCTGAGATGTGTGCATGGGAGAACGTGAGCCCCTGCTCTACCAATTGTCAGTCAATAAGTTTAGTAAGAATGACACTATCATACTTCAGAAGGGAAAGGTGCTTTTCAGTTTACATCATTTAAAGCTGTGAGGTATTTGAATGGCAACTTGAAAATCATAACGCAGTAATTTATGCTGCTTTTTTATCTAATGATGTAACACACCCAAGGACCTTACCCTTGAACCACAGAGGAATGAAATTCAAATTATTTCCTCTTCATCTGTATTGCATCACTCTTTTCATTGGGAAAGATCAGCATTTCTGAGTAGAAGTCACAGAAACTGAGAACCTCTTAGTCAATGGCCTTTGTGTGGTGTGCCACTATGGGAAAGCCTTATTTCTGCTGCCTGCTGCCCTAGTGAAGGAGTAGAGCAGACAATTGCTGTCCTCTCAGTCCTTGGCAGACCTGGGACTGGGACGTGTGTCCTCCATCAATGGAGGCACATGCGTGTGACACCCTGGAAGGAAGCCCTCCTCGGCAGCATGAATTAGATCTAAACCTAGAGCAGGAAATCCTCCTGACTTACGGTGCAATAACCACTACAATAGCTGTCAAGGGCAACTCAAAATGCATCTACACGTAGTTGTTTTCCAGGACCCTAGTAAATAACCCCACAACTTGATTGCCTGCTGGACAATCAGACATAATGCCTGATGCAGGAGGCTATTCAGAGATCTCATACTGTGCCATCAGCTGCTGAGCTAGCACATGTTGCTAAATCTGAGCTGGCAGTGCAATTGCAGTAATTCCCAGAGCAGTTTACCCAATGCTTATTCCAATAATAAGGCAGAAGGAGGGGGGCTGCTACGGGTAGGAAATCCAAAACTGCTGCTGCTATATTTCATAGGATATGGCAGAAGATAAGATTAATCCTCTTGTCTGCATACCTGCTTTACTGCAGGCCATTAAAACTACCAGTTACTCTTGTGCTGAGTCAAGTACACTGAATATATATTTTATTTGGTCAGGCCACTTCCTCTGTTAAAATACAGCCAGTTTTGATGAGCAGGTCTGGAACAGGGTCTTGGATACCTTCTTTGGCAACCAGACCCTGCAGTGCACCTTTGATTTATAAGATCTGTTTCATGTTACATCAAGCTTAACAGGCCCAGGAATACGCTTCAATGATTTGATGCCTCCCTTTTTTTCTATGTCCAGGACAAACTACCATAATGCTGTGAAAATTAAGGTTAGTTTGATTTTGTTTTCTTCTTGCTCCAAACAGCAAATAATGCAGTGACAGATGTTATGGTCACCAAACAAAATCTTGTGCTGTGATTAGCTATTATTAGCATGTCTCTAATCCCCAGGGGATTAAGTGGTCACCTAAGCATGGCTTCCAGTGTCACCTATGTCTCACATGGACATAAACTAATCTGATTTTTGGAAACAGATGAAGTGATAAGTGTTTTGAAGCCCTTCTAATTTACAAAAAACACTGCAGTTTCTTCTCTCTCAAATTCCCGTGTCAGTGTGGCAAAGCACACTTCAGCACTCGGATTCAGTGTCAGAGGAAAGTCCTTTGAAAATGGGCATCTAGCCCTCAAAAAGCAGTTTAAGAAGTAATTTTTTGTGTCATTCTTTAAGTGGCCAAGCATTTTAAAAAAATTAAATGGGCTTTCTGTTGATTTTCCTTTCACTTCTAAATGAAGTAACTGCTGCTGGTGACAAAGACGCAAGTCCAAGGAGCATGTGCAAGGGGAGCTGAAGGTACGCAGCACAATGTGTGCACAAGGCCATAGGTAATGAGCTGTGCCTGAATTAACAGAGCCGGTTATCTTCACACTCAATGCAGGAGACCGCCAGCCATGTGCAATCCTTTCAGGGACCCTGCTCATCAATGGAGCACAATACATATGGCGAGCAGACAGCTGTAGCTAAAGGATTATTTCAGCAAAGGGCATCTTTCTAGAAAATCAGGCCAAGGGGTCCAGGCAGGATGAGGTAGATCAACATTTCCCAGGACATGAAGCAGCTGGTACCTCATCACACCAACTGGGTGTGTGCCCACACTTCCAGGTATTGTTGTCCCTGGATAAACCCAGCCAAAATGCCCAGGGAGAAGAAGGGGCCATTGTGCATAACACTGCCCGGTCCCAAAGTGCTCCACCTGCCCCAAAGAAAGCCACTTATAAGGAGCCAAGAGCATGGGGGGTGATGGCGTGGCCCCATCATTGCTGGAGAGGGCATGGAGGCTGCACCCCAGCCCCTCTATCAGGCAGAGGGGGGAATGCTGTGGCAGCTGCTTCTGGTCACCCCCAGCCTGGGATGGGTGCTCTCAGCTTCCTGTCCCTGTTACCAGCAGGTCACTCCCCTGTGAACTTTGCCAGGTTGCCTTTGAAACCACGCAGATGATGTGAACAGGGTTCGCTCAGTTCCCCTGCCAGACATGCGCCAGCAAAGTATCATTGCCTCCCTCTAAAGGGTAAGTAGAAGCTGCATGGAGGCCAAATCAAAGTTTCCTCTGGTAGCAAGCAAGGACTGTCTTTCCCAGATAAGAGCAACCCTGAACAAGCTGCCTGGAAAGTGACACAGTTCGCACCAGCTACAGGGTGAGGTTGCGCACTTCTGTTCAGGAATTGCTGGGCAAGCGGCTGTAAGTGATCTCTGCAGTAAGTCCAATGCATCCAGAAGGCTTTAGCCTTACTCTGAATGTCCAGATTGTTGGATCAGTACCAGGAGGTTCAGGACTCCCTGGACTTAATCCATAGGAACTATGGAGTCTTCCCTAGTGGGTATGTCCAAGGCTCCCCAGCAGCCCAGTGAGAGAAGTAGCTGCTAGTACTGGCAGCTCCTAGATGAGTGTCTGAAGTCTTAAATCTCCAAGGTGAGCCTGGGTAGAAAGAGCACATGGGCAGTCTTTGCAGTTGGGGAAATTCTTTGGACACTTGGGGATATTGTAAGAATGGTAGGCATGGTTTGCTAGCACAAATGTTTTTGTAGCCATTTCTGTCTTCTCATCTCTTTGTACTTTATTGCATCCCCATGGAAGGCTTCTAGGAAGAACATCTTGGGAAGGAGACAGCTATAGTATTTATGTAATTGGAAACATTGACAAGACGAGCTGGGAAGAATGTGTATGAAGATGTTTCAGTGCACAGAACTGGGGACTCCAAGGCTTTGATGTGAACATGAAGGCAAAATCTTTATTTCTACAATTTACTTTTCCCCCAGTAGATAATGCATAACATCTTTCTACTCTTGCAAGGGTCACCTTAATTTGATGATGCAGATATTGGAAGAGCTAATTTTATATCTACCCCATTCAAGTTGTCAAATATGAACACATGCCTATGCAGATGAGTATGTCCAGTCCGTGAGTTTCTCTGGTCAATGCTCTGTGCTTATTCTCCTAACACGTGTTAGAAGCAGAAAGACTTCAATGAGACAAAGGTGTGGTACAATCACATCAGCAGACTTATTAGCTTTCTGGTCAGCTTTTTCCATTATGTAAAAGCTGTGTTTGTATTAGTATAGCAGTCAGACCCACCAGTGTGAGGATTACAGTTGGTTTTTACATAATGGATTATCCAAGATTAAGCGTTTTATTCAGGCACATGAGCAAAAATAACCAATTAGTGACTTTGCAGATTGATTATTTAAAGGCAGCTGGAGGGAAATTGACACAAAACTCTCCTGCTGACTGCAGCCCAAAGACTGAAGCAGAGTAGACTCAAGGATCTCCAACGTCTCCTCCCCAACAGGTAGGTGTCTTCTCAGCAGAGACAGGCCAGATTAGCATCTTTTGCAGCAGGGAAGTGCCACTTGCATGGCAGCAGCTGGGAACAGAGTAGCTGCTCAGGTGTTTGGAAGTCCTGCGTTGGTAGCTCAGCTTGGATGCTGCTGGCAAGTTTCAGGCAACTGTGTTTTATCTTGGCATCAGAACAGGTATTCAGGGTCAAATACTCTGCAAGTATGTATATGCAGGTGCTTCTTTCCCGAAGTGTGAGAAACAAATATGCTGGGATACGGAAGAGCTGGGATACCCGAGGAGAAAAATAAAGCCATGGCCACCTTGCAGTTGTGCTGCAATGGCAGATCAAGCATCTAGAAATTCAGTATTATTTGTCGTGTTTGTAGAGGGAATGGTCTGAGGGCAGACAATACCAAGATGCATTTTGCCATTAGAGTAGGCAGCTAGGAAGAGCCTGCTCGGGTGATGATAACTGGTCATAAAGAAAACAGCTTTGCTGGCTTCAAAGCAAAGTGGACACTCACCATGAAATAATTAGAAACAACATCCTTACAACCTAGAGTGCTTTACCAGAGCTCATCAGAAGATTATTCTTCTTGTGAAAACAAAAATTTTAAAAATTTCAAATTTTTATCAATTCTTACCAACCTTATCCAGAATCTGACTTCATTTATAAAGTAATGTATAATGAACTGCAATATTACTACTGGCAAGCAAAATACTCTTGCAAAGTAATTGCCATTGATGCTCAGTTTTGGCTAGATTTAGGCACCACAATGACCCAGTGGTTTCTCAGTGGAGGAGTTGGTAGTCCACTCAGCATGGAAAGAAACTAGTTTTAAAATGAGGGGAATGTGTCTCTAGGCACAGCACTAGCTACCCACATCTACCGCATGAAATAAAACTCCACATTTTATTTTGTCTTGCAGAATGAAATACACACAGTATGTTTTCCTGGCCTCGATCTTCTCCACTGTTGAATATAGCCTAGCTCAGAGCTGTGCAGTGGAATCATTCTCTGTGAAAGACAATTTTGATCCAAAAAGGGTAATTATCATTTCTTCAACAGTATACGTGAACAAGCTTCACATACAAACTGTTTTTCCAGGTTATGTGTTGTGTTAATCTAAAGGGGTTCCTCACCAAGAAATTAACTTCTTTTGTATGCTGCCTCTCAGACACGTTCCTGTAGTTTGCTTTTCTCACTACTGCTTAACCTTCTAAGCATTATGGTAGAACCAGCCTTGAAAGTCAGGGATGTGATTCTGTTAGACATCATCTTCTGTTAGCTTGAAGCTTGGTACAGATCTCAGCTTTGAGCAGTCCTGTGAATGAAACAATTTAGATCCCCATCAGAGAGAAGGCTCAAACACATGGCCTGTGGGACTTGTGTCCACCACCAGCCATTCTTGAGAGTCATAACAAACTGATAGCTATTTGCTATCTAGCTGGGTATCCTGAACACAAACTGACTCTTGTTTAAACGCAGCATTTAATCTGCCTGCCTCTGAGAAGGAAAGCAGGGAAAACTTGGTGTTGGAAAGGTCCAGACAGGTATTTTGACTGTCCCTCAGCAAACATCACTTCCAGCTGCAGCTGGGGTGGGCCCAGCACTTTCTCTATACAAGATTGGCTTTGCTGGAAACAAACCCATGTCTGGGGAGAACTTTGGGAAATCCCAGTTTTCAAAAGTAAAAGTTTTTCTCAGGCTTCTGTATTTGGGAATTATGGAGTCTGTTTCAGGCTTAAGCATGTAACTTGCTGAACAGATTTCATTAGCTTCACTGAAGAATCAAATTTAACACAGCAAAGTTCTGCTTTCCTCAATATTTCTACTAATAATTTTAACTTTTGAGGACCTTCCCATCTATCAGTCACCTGTTGAGATCTTGTTTTCATTTTACTAGATACTGCTTGTGCATTTTCAGGAGACCACTTTTTTCCTAGAAATTTTCTTGCCTTTAATCTCATTTCATTTCCCCCCACCGCTAGTCTCCCCAACACATCCTTTCCTCTTCATAGTGCACAGAGTCATCGCTTTCTCCTTCATTGGGTAGACCCTTTTCACCATCTGAGTTCAGCTGTGGCCCCCGGCAGCCACAAGAGTATCTCCAGCCAGCTTACTAAGGTCTTTGTGGCTGCAATTTGTTATCGTTGATGGCATCTTCCATAAAAGAGCAGAGGCCTGAATAGGAACAAGGAAGAAGCAGCCTGACTCCCAGAAAGCACCTTGGGGTGGGAGAAGCTTTCAGTGTGGGGTGACAGGAATGTCCCACGTGACAACGAGTACATGTACACAGAAGTGCAGAGCTGCTAGACCCACTCCTCCCGGCACAGAGGCAAGGGTTCATCAGGTAGCACAGCAGGACCTGTGTGCTACACATCCACCCAAACTCAGACTTTCTCCATAGGCCAGGCAATGGGTAGTCAGAAGGGCACTATGTTTACAAAAATGCTTTTGTGCTAATCTTGCCATGGCGATTAATCCAGATATTAATAGCCTTTCATGTTAGTATGCAGGGAAATGGTATGCCCTGGCCAAGAAGGATCCAGAAGGCCTTTTCCTTCAGGACAACATCTCTGCTGAATACACCGTGGAGGAAGATGGCACAATGACAGCGTCTTCCAAAGGCCGAGTGAAGCTTTTTGGGTGAGTTCTCTTGACTTTCAGCTCTAGCTGCTGCTATGAAGTACTGGAGGATGGGGTCATGGATGGTAATCTATCCTGAGCACACAACACAACCAGGCTTTCTTCATCAAAAAGGGAAGCTCAGTCAAGGTAATATATTAGAAGCCAGAGGTTAGACACTTTTGAGTCCTGGGTTACTTCTCAGCCTGGCTCTGGCCTGGATCCATCAAAAAACTACTGCATAAAGTCAATTATAAAGTCAAATCCTAAATGATGGAGCGGTTAGGTAAATGAACTGCAGCCAAGTGAGAGGAGCTAGCAAAGCCTGTGGCACTGCAAGGGCATGTCAGCTTTCATTTCACTGAGAGGTTCAGAGGAAGAGGAGGAGTGTAAGTGAGCATTACTTTCAGAGATCTTTCAACACAGTGTTGGATGGACTTCCGAGGAAAATATGTGGTTAACTCTTGGATGCCATTGCGATCCCTGAATAAGCAGATGAAAGGAAGCTTAAGAGTTTTGCCTGTTGGTCATGGTTACTATAAGGAATTACAGCATTTAAAGTGATTAAATAACTTTCTGTGTGTAGAAAAGAAAATCTGGGGCTTCCAGTAGGTTAGCACTAGTTCTGTTGTGCGTTAACTACCAAAAACTGTCTAACTACATGAATAACAGAGTAGAGCAGGTGGCTATGAACCTTCTAAGCCTTAACAGCACAGCATCCCAGGATATTCTGGGATGGGGCAAATGAAGCTTTGCAGGCATGCCATGCAGTGTGGGTGAGAAGATTCCCGAAAGGACTTTCAGAGACCAAGGGGGCTCTCAAGGCTGCCAGAAATTTATTTCTGCAATGGCAGGGTAAAGGGGAAGCACAGGAAGGAAAGGCATGAAGACCCTTCCACTGTTTCACAAATCCAGGTAATGCTTGACAAACTGTGCTAAGACACAGGTGGTATTCAAAGCAAACAGACGCCAACCAGAGATGGGCATTAGAAGAAAGGGACAATAAAGATAGGCTGTTCAGGCACCTACAGGGTTCCCACAGCCTGTGTGAAGACCTTTAACTAGTTTGGACAGGAGAGTAGCTGTAATTATTTCTGTGCTTGTAACAGATATCCCTGCGCCAATAGAGCAAGGAAGGATTAGAGAGAGACAACTCCCTCCCTCTACCCAGGGACACTGCAAATGAGCCTAAATGAGCCCAAATGCAGGTCAGCTTGCTCTGGAAACTGCTAGCAGGAAGCCAAGAAATGCTGTCCATCATTTTGCTTGGTGGCTTACTGCTTGTACAGAAACAGGTGGTAAAAAGCCTGCTGAGCTGGAGGGTCAGGGCACTGCCCCAGCTGCGGCATAGTTGCACAGCGGAGGCGGGGACCAGACAGCAGCAATGCACTGTCAGTGATGGGGGGGGTGTCACAGATTTGGATCACTTAATGACAGTGACTATGCATTAAGAAAGGCCATGCTCGTGCCTGTGGCAGTTGTGATGAACTGTAGCCTGGTTCTTGCCCAAGTCCTGAGTGAGGGTCAGCCATTTGAAGCTTGCATGCCACAAGCTTTTACCTTCACAAAAGCACAGAATCACAGAATGGTAGGCGTTGGAAGGGACCTCTGGACCTCATCTCATTCAACCTCCCTGGTTGAGCAGGTACACCCAGACCAGGGTGCACAGGACCACGTCCAGGCGGGTTTTGAATATTTCCAGAGAAGGAGACTCCACAACCTCCCTGGGCAGCCTGTTCCACTGCTCTGTCACCCTCAAAGTAAAGTTTTTTCTCATGTTTAAGTAGAATTTCCTGTGTTCCGATTTGTGCCCATTGCCCCTTGTCCTGTTGTTGGGCACCACTGAAAAGAGCCTGGCCCCATCCTCTTGACACCTACCCTTTAGATATTTATAAGCATGGATAAGATCCCCCCTCAGTCTTCTCTTCTCCAGGCTGAACAAACCGAGGTCTCTCAGCCTTTCCTCATAAGAGAGATGCTCCAGTCCCCTGATCATCTTTAGAGCTCTCCGCTGGACTCTCTCCAGTACTTCCCTGTCTTTCTTGAACTGGGGAGCCCAGAACTGGACACAGGACTCCAGATGTGGCCTCATTAGGGCGGAGTAGAGTCTCATGGATCTCGTTGCAGGTTCTGGGTGATCTGTGCTGACATGGCTGCTCAGTATACAGTACCTGACCCAACCACTCCAGCAAAAATGTACATGACCTACCAGGGCCTGGCCAGCTACCTCTCCAGTGGTGGTGAGTGAACTTCCCCAGCCCCCCAGTGCTGGTGGATAGCTTACAGCTGCTCAGATTTGTGTGTTTCAGTATATGAGCAGGAAGAACAGTTGGGCTCAGATTGCTCCAAGTAGAGACAAAGCATCCTTTTTGTGGGGAACACTTTATGCAAGCAGTGCATTTTATCTCCACAGAGGGAGTAGGATCCATAGACTCCCCAGAGGCTCCACCTATATACCACATATATTAACAGGGAGGATGCAGCTTAGAGGCAATGGGCCACACACATAGATTTTGTACAGCCAAGTGAGGTGCTGAACCTAGGGAAGCAATACTTCCTGGGCCCTGCAGTGGGCATTATAAAGGTGCTGAGGGTGAGTCATCCTTGTGCTCCTCATAGCTAATGGGAGGCAACATGTGGACCTACATGTGCACTCCAGCAGCAAGGCACAGTTCTCCTCGGACACAGCTGGACTCAACAAAATGGAGCTCTTAACTGAAGTCCCCCTTGCAGAAACTGCTTGTGCTGAACCTCAGTTATGCACCCTGCACACCCCATAATTTGTGCCTGAGTCTCCCTCCAGCTGTGGAAGTTGGGCAGGAGCTGGCCTGCTAATGTGTAAGAAAGAAATACATTCACTTAGTACTGGCAGATAAGCCACACCAAAACGCACTTAGTTGAGCAAGGCTGAAAAACAGGAGGCATTTTTTGCTGAGGCTCCTTATATAGGAAATGTAATCTGTATGGACAAAATTTAATCTGTATGCCCTGCCCCAGCATGCTTGAGCGAGAAACATAAAGCCATTTTTTTGTCAGTGAAAACCTGGGAAGTCCTAGTCTTCCTAATACTTATAGCCTAAGAAACCAAAGGTGAAAACGCACTGAGCATCATGGGGAACAACAAGGCCTCAAGATGCCCTGTGCTTGTCCCAGTCCTTCACTTCATCGTGTGGAGATAAGCTTGATGTGGGGGGTGACTTGAGATCCTTTAGGAAGCTATCCCTGCCATGTGCTGAAGTGAGGTGTCTCCCTGCAGGATAACTAGGTCCACCTCTGCTCTGTTTTGCCCACCACGACAAACATGTGTGTTCTAATGTTTCAGGGGACAACTACTGGGTGATTGACACCGACTATGATAACTATGCCATTACCTATGCCTGCCGCAGTCTAAAGGAGGACGGCTCCTGTGATGATGGCTACTCCCTGATCTTCTCACGCAACCCCCGTGGCCTCCCCCCAGCCATTCAGCGCATTGTGCGTCAGAAGCAGGAAGAAATCTGCATGTCTGGCCAGTTCCAGCCCGTGCTTCAGTCAGGTACTTTGGGCTAATCAGCAAACTCACTGAAATGGCTGCGCTGGCAGCTTGTAGAGTAGGTAATGGCATTTGCTGTAAATGCAACAGAACCGTAGCAAACTGAGTTGTACTCTTTTAGCAACATTTTTTTAATGTTATATCTAATAAGAAAATAGCTGCAAAGGGATGCCCATGTAAGGGTGAGAGGCTGTTACAGGGTGGTTCTGCAGTCTTAAGTTTGCTCTTATGGGAATCCTGTGTGCTGAAACCGGCACACCACCAAAGGAAGAGCAGCTTTGTTACTCTAATGGATAGGATAGGGATGGGTATAACAACCTGGTGTTTCTGCACTTCGAAATGCTTGTCTTGGCCACCTGGATAACAGTATCTTAGCATAGATCTGTGCACTGTCCTCCAGGAAAGAAGGAGAAGCTGCCTCCAGGAAGGAGCACCCTCACTCTTCTTAGATCCACCATGATTGGTGTCCTGGATGGTCTGTGTAGCAGAGACGAGGGGCTCTGAGCAGCAGTTCCGACTGTGTCTGCTGGCAGTAGGAACCAGCAGATGCGCCACATACAAGCAAACAGAGCATGTCTAAAGCCCACTTTAAGATAACTTTTTTTTCTGGAGGCACAGGAGCTGATCTTCCAGCTCATATGCTGTCCATGAGATAGGCAGATAAATTTTTTAGGGCTATGCTGGAGGCAGAAAATCCTCTTTGTTGGCCCCTGAGTGCCCACACCCTTCACATGCACTCTCCCTTGCCTGGAGATTGGCCCTTTACTAAGTCAGGCCTGAGGACCTGGACTGGGGGATTGCCACAGCTACAAATGTGTTCTGCTCTGCCGGACAAGAAATAGCAGCTAAAACCTTCTGAATGGCACATTGTTGTGTGAGCCAGCCCTCCAATACAGAGCAGGTGCTGGCATCATCCAAGGTTATGGGGACTGGTATGGTCATTCCTGCCTCATGCCCCTCTGTATTGCGTACTGTAGCAGGGTGAGTGTAGCTGGTTTGTGGGCTCCTGCCTAGGTGCTCACGTAAGCTGAAAACTCATGGCTAGCTGGGACTAGCAAAGGCTGTGCAAGTGCTATGCCAACAGACACAAAGCAACTTTTGCACCTCTGCATCCTAATCTTGTACCATGATTCAGAAGTACCCTAGGAAGGTTGTGGCTACAGCTTCACTGAAGACTGAAAGGCTGTTAAAGCACTTTGCAAATTTACTTACAAGGACTAACGTTTACTTTTCTTTCTTTCCAGGGGCCTGCTAAAAGTACACTTCTGATCCTATCCTTAAGCACAGAACCAGGCCTCTTGGTCTTGAAGTTGCCACTCAGCTAATAAAAAAATGATCATAGTATGGACTAGTGTGTTTTTCCTGAAAAACACATGAAAATGTTGTGGGTTTTGTAAATTGTGTGCAATACAGTACTGATATTTGAATTTTCAAGGGACTACCTGCAGTGGCATTTGTCAATAAAGGTTTTTAAAAAAACCCACCTCTGGAACTGCTTTTTATTACCTGCTGTCCTGCCTGGGAGCAGGAAGAGCAGGGCTGCCTACTGAGGGGAGGTGAGACGGCAGCCAAGGGCTAGGGCAGCGTGTCACCCCCGGCAGCAATCAGGGGGAGCAGAGCAGGGGTGGTGACAGGGACAGGTCCCCTGACAGTGCTGATCTTCAGACAAATGCATGGTGACAGGGCGGGTCTGGGATTCACCTGGGAAGTCCAGCCAGTGACTGAGGGCAGCAAGGCACAGGGCAGGGCACAGGCATGCCTGCGAGGTAGCTCCAGCCAGAAACAGGACTGGAGAGTGGGTCAGAGACAGAGCTACCTACAGCAAGGCTCCCAAGGGGGCAGGAGCCTGGGCTGAGCTGAAGAGGGACCATGGGCAAGGGGTATGTTGGTGGAGGTCCGAGGTAAGGATGCACAAAGTAATGAAGGCTTGTGGGTGCCTGCAGGGCCCTGGCATACAACACATACCCCTCCCACCAACATTTCTATTTAAATTCTGAAGCTAAGAAATCCTCTTGAACAACAACACTGAGATGAATCTGATAGTGTGATCCTTGCTGCCTGGTAATATCTTATGGTTATTTCTGGTACATCTGAATACTCTAAAGTCTGCACAGACTATTTCTAGCTAGCCTCTGAATCAGAAATGCAATAAAGCAGATGTTCCTTTCAATAACACTGGGACATTGTTTTAAATGAGCAGTTACTTGCATTTCTAATAGCATAAGCAGTAATTTACTCCCCACTGCCTTCAAAATCCAGCCTCTGGTACCTGAGAGGTATCGAACTGAAGGATACAAAATTGACAGGTTTTATGGCCAGGAATTTCATAGATAGAGGGAACCAAAAGAATACTATCTAGACAACTCCATGTAGAAAAAGGGTAACTTGAGTCAGCATTTTTAACGTGTTTCCCACTGCTCCTAGTAAAATCACATTCACTTTGAATGTTTCCTATGAATAAAACTCCAGAATTCCTATGAATAAAAGTCCAGAACACCCCCAGCACCCTGCACCCCCAAACACCTGAACTGTTTGTCAGCAACACAAATTTTTACAAGTCATGATTACCACACATAGAGGGAAGACCAAGCTGAACAGCCCCCGCTCCTGAGGCTTTCGAAAGGCATGTGCCACAAGGCTGATAGAGTGAAGACCTTCAGAGCACTACACTATAAAACAGCTTCTGCAAGATGCTTGCACAGTCTTATCTACAGTATCCAATGATTATCTACTGCATCTCTTGGAAGGAGCATAAAAATCACTAACAAAAGACTTCTCCAGGGCCCGAGACATTATCCCAGGGATGCAGAGAAGTCTCTCAAGCTTGCGTTTCCCAGGATTTCCTGGCAGGACTCCTAAGACTCTCAGTTAGCATCAAGTAAAGTTGTTCCTTGCTCTTCTGGTCTAGGGGAAGCTACCTTGATGGGGAATAAGGTGGTGAACTACCATCTGAAGCTAAGGACAGAAACAGAAGAGCAGCAGCAGGCAATGCAAACAAAAAAAGTTCATAGATAAGAGACTATTGAACATTGAAAAAATATCAGCCTTTTGTGCTGGACTAAGTGCAAGGTCAGTGCATTGATTGAATATTCACCACTTGCCCCTCACTCCCATGAGGAAATAGTGGGGTGGAGATCTGTGAACTTAGGACTTGTATCAAAAGTGATTAGACAACCCTTAGCTGAAGGAGCCTGACCTTTGGCCAGGACATTCAGACCAATACTACCAGTCCTAGATAAGTGGGATTTTAAATGTCTACAGTTATAATAACTGTATGACCAGAGCATATGGGAGTTCTAGCAAGAAGAATCTATATGCAGGACCAAGTGCATCCTTATTGTCCTTGGTATAGTCTGTCCAGATGAGTTAGACAGTGAAATCCTTCCTCAACCACACAAGGTTCTGCCTCCAGGCTTGTAAGAGAATAGTAATGATTCTGGGAGAATACACCATGGAATTATACATGCCCCAGGAGTATGCCTTGTTCTTGGAGGAACTGTGGGAACCTGTTCCCATCAGGACCACATGCAGGCCCTCATCATATGACCTGGTGAGTTAATAAACAGATGTGAGTTAGCTCATATCCATTTCTCTCCACTGACGGCAGGAAACATGAAAGACAAGGTAGGGTAGGGCAGGCAGCTACAAGAGGATTCTGAAATTATTTACACTTCTCTTGTTATTCCATTGAGATCAACACAAGACATAGGGTATGTCTAGAGGCAGACACACTTCTGCCTGCTGTTAGAGCTGGCTGATGAGAACCAGCTTATTATTCCTGATTTTAAGTGTGTGTATAGGTCCCAAGTAATAATTTCTGTCTTGCACAAAGTTTCCACTAACAGAGAAAAGAAAAAGCTGTTTACAAATGAAAAGGACTGTTGTTTTGTCCTCAGAAGGTCCTTTAGTGCTGGCAGAAAGGCTACAGCTGTGCAACAGCAGGAGGAACCCTGCAAGGATATTGTCCTTCACATGCCAGTGAACCTCATCCCAGCAAGGACACTGCAAGTTCTGAGACCTGACACTATGATATCACATTGAGTTAGACCAGTTTTCCCTGGGCTGTGGTAACTGAGGCAATCTATGCATTTAACTTCCTACTTCAGACTTGAAATTTCTTATGGTCACACTCCCTTCACGTTTCATTTTTATGTAATGATGGAACTTGCACCAATCAAGCTATTTTTTACACCTGGAGAACAGGCTTTACTTCCCAAGAGTAAGTTGTTGACACACGAGTTTTGAGCAGTTTCCAGAACACAATGATCAGATCCTGTTTTCACAGGGTTCATGTGAAAGATTAAGAACTGGTTTTATTGAGTAGCACAAAAGATGGTAACAAATGCAGTATATACACAATTAGACAATATAAAACACTCCTTTGAAAGGTTTTTCCCTAGCATTCATTTTAACGAACAATTGCAAAACTGTTACATAGTCTCAGAAGCTTTTGCTTGAAGAGCAGGCAAACAATCTCATCTTGCAGTTGCAGTTAGATTTTCCTATTTGGATTTATGGCCAGCAAGAGACACACCTGAGTGCTCTGCAGTCTTGCTTTGGTTCTGATGCTACAGAACTACTAAGCACCTGCTACTCCCACTTAGCCCTATGCACACCTGGCACTTCTGAAAACTGAAACACTGAGGGGGCTGATCACTGCCCGGAGGAGGTTGTAGGGTTAAACATGCAATTTTGGAAGCCCTATCAGACAGAGACAGTGACAGATGGTTACAGAAAACTCAGATTTCAAGTATTAAATAGCATTTTTCTGTAGAATTATAAAAAAGACACCGGCAGCCCAAAACTTATTCCTGGAAATATCAAATTCTCTTCTCTGCTGCAATTGTTTAGACTTGCTCATTGCCTAAAGGAATAAGTTTATAAGAAAGCAGCAAAGAAGAAGAAAAAAAGTCTTGCTGAATATTCAAAACTTGTTTCTGAACAGACAGGGCACTATTTTTGGTCATCTCTGCTTTCCATGCATATTTGCCACTGCCAGGAAAATACCTGAAAAAGCACTATGCCTTCCACACTTTGGATGATGTTTAATATAAAAGCCCTAAAAGAGGGACCTAGTGACAGATTTTTCAAAGTTGCTGGACTTGACCCTTAGAAACAGGATTTTATTTGCACCTACAACATGTTAAGCTCTGCCCCTGCAAATTTCTGCTTTTTTGTGGCTTCAATAAGCAATACGATAATGTATGAAATTTTACCTTGAAACTTCAGAGAAAACAGCACTCTTACTTTGCTTTTTAACAAGACAAAAACAGTAAGCATGAGAATCAGAAACTATTTCAAAGAGGAAGCTGCAAGCCTCATGTCTGTCACTGCTGAGAAGCAGAAATCCTGGGCCAGCAGAACTCCCAGCCTAAAATCTTCTAAAAGATGACAGCTTGCCCTAAAGGAAATCACTTGCTATAGTGGCAGACTTCAACACAGTGAAAGAGCAAGAGAATCACCATTCTCCATTCTGCACCTTTGCAAAAGCCAAACATTCCACCAGGACTCATCAGCTCTGCATCATTTGCCTCATATAAGCCATTACTGACCTCACTTGTGTGAGGTGTAATTTAAGTTTGCTAAATAAAACAGGGCAGTAATTTTTGATCTTCTGTTTTTAATTAGTTGCACACCTATACATTTTCTACTATATTCCTGCACAGCAGAATCAATACTCTTCATGACAGCTATCCTTCGCTTTTTTTCAAACACCTGTAACAAGTGCATGGTCCTTGGTTTGATAAAGACTGCTATATTCTGATTGCCAGTGTGGGAAAATCTTAAAGCAGAAGGCTACTCATATAGGACATCCTAACAGGGTAAGCTGTCCTCTCAAGCTCCTGTATCTTCCCCTGTTTCAGATGCACTGAAATCTCTCAAGGACCTATACTTGAATATTTCTAAAAGTAATTTTTAATGTGGTTCCACTTCATACTGGCAAAACAGTATGTCTTTACTGCTAGGTTTTATTTAACAGCATATTCTGACTCTTCACTTAGGGGCAATTATAACAACTTTGAAATGTATTTTTCCTATCTCCAGCCAAGCAGAACTTCTCACTAACTTTTTTGAAACTGAGAAAGTTGTCAATTAAGTAGGCTCCAATGGCCCTTTTCCGTTCTGCACAAGCCTTTATGGGCGAGGAATTGGCAGATTAGGATGTGACAAGTGCTCCTTATTCAAACTTCAATGAAGCAAGAAATATTTCATCTGAATTCTGCAACAAAATGAATCTTTTAAGGCTAACTTTCAGCACAAGCACATGAACAAGTAACCAGAAGGTAAGGAGATACAAGGCCTCATCTCATACATACTGACATTTTGTACAGGTTTCTTTTCTGTGCTGTACAAGTGAGGCCATTTGAGGTAGTTCAGCTCTCTCCTACTGTGCAAACTTGTTTTTTTTGTCAGAGACCTGGATGTTTCATCAAATATGCAGTCTTTGTTGTTATGTTGGTGCAGTGGCTGATGTCAGCAGAGAGAGCAGTAGGGGATTTGTTTGTGAGACAAAGTTGCTCTTCTTAGGGAAAACACTCCAGCTGTTTTCGCTGGCATTATCCTTCTCTCTACAAGCATTTTAAAGGCACAGTTCAAACTGTGGCAGCTGTGAAAGGGGGAGAGTAAAAAAACACCCCTGCAATTTCAGGGAATTTTGCTGTTACATAAAGTGTTTGGCAGCTGCAAGGACAGCCAGAGGTGTTCTGTAGCCCATGATCTGGGGCTATGACACATTTGTGCACATGCTTTGCAAAGCACAGAAGCTCAAACTGTTCTTGGTTAATTTCCTAACTGATTGTCAGTAGCAGCCCTGTTACATTGAAGAGTGTGCTCTCCTCTAATATGAAAACACAAAAGGCTCTAACTAGCATTTCAGCTTTCTCCTGGCCACTCAAAGCCAAGCCTCAGGCCACTTACAGTCTGAGAGGGGAGAGATGCTAGGGAGAGACGTTAGCTTTAGGGTCTGTAGAAGGCCAGGCTAGGTGACAGCAATGGAGAGAAAGAGGGGCTTGGGCTTTCAGGGTTAGATCCTCCACCACAAAAAGGCAGGGGCTGATGGCCACAGTGCAAACAGGTGACTTGGGCAAAAGTAGAAAGCAGAAAAGGCATGGAAGTCTGGAGGCTAGAGCTTCCTGTGCTTTCTTCCCCTTTGAGGATGAGCTGCTACCCATTCCTATGCCTGTGTAAGGGAATAGCTCTGGCATCCCAAAAATAGCTACAAATGCAGAGACAGCTGGGTGGAAACCCTTCCATGAGAGGGTGAAGAACCTCATACATCTGAAGACACAGCAGGTGCTCTGAAATAACCCACTGGAGCATGTGTGACTAACCGGCAGGGAAGCACGCATCCTTCACTTCATGCTCTGGACACATCTGTTTGCTGTGCGCTTTTCCATCAAACCATTATGTCAAGACAGCCTAGCAGCTGAGGCAGGCAATTCACTCTCAGACAGGTCCTCCTAGTGCCTTTGCTGCCATCCTCACTTACAGTGAAGCGATGGTCCTGTTCCTGCTGCAGTTTGTGACCTCTATAAATCTTTGGTTGTCTTGGCCATTTATTCCCGTAATTCTTAACTACCAAGCTGAATCCCAGTCCTATGGCAGCCTCTTACAATTGTACCAGTTGGGTTGTCAGTCGTGGCTGTTCGATAATGCTGCCTTTTGAGCTCTGAAGAGTTAATAGGGGCAGCTGCTTCTAACTTGCTTCATCAGGTCCTTTTGATACTCCCTCCTCAGCTTGGGAGGAGTTTATTTTTCTGGGGAGTTGTCATTTGCAGGGAGCATACACTACTCAGTCACCAAGCCAGGCACCACTCTTCAGAGTCACTCGAAAGCTTCAACATACTCCACAGGAAGAGAGGACAGGCCTGCCTTCCCCCAGTAGTCAATGGCACGCACTCTGTAAAAGCCGGAGACCGAGCTTCCTGCAAATGAAAAGGTTAGAAATGGTCACTGTGAAAGGCTGACACCTGTGGTGCTTGGAGGATGTGGAACAGGCACTACTCCTATAAAATGTAGGTTTGTGGAATGGGCTGGGGAAGTGGTGAAATCAGTTCTGAACCCTGTGTAAGTGTGTCTGTGCCTGTCTAACTAGAAATGATTATAAATTCCCCATGGCCAAGTACTGGCTCACTCTTTGTTGCACCACGGACCTCCTCCCTCCTCATGAGGATTTGCAAGTACAGCTACAGCATGGCTGTCCCAGCAGTCCCTTTGGAAGAAGGCTGTGACATCTTCTGCAACCCACAACCAGTCATTTCCTTTTTTCTGACTTACTTTTCTGCCTGAATTGTGCCTTTGGAACAGGTTACATGGGGACAGGATCAACAAAGAAGCAGAACAAGAAGCATGCAGACTGACTGAAAACTCTCTGCTCAACTCAGGAAGCAGCACCACTTGCTCCAGAGGTATGTGAGTTGATGTTCTGTGGCTCTGCTGGTTTTCATCCTTGATCCAGTTCAAAGAACACAGCCTTCACTAGTAGAGTCTTTAACCTCACAAACAATATAAATGTTTTCTCTCATCTATTTACTTGATTTTTATGTGTGCTTTAGTATTTAGGGTTTTTTCCTAAAAGGAAAAGAATGCCAGAAATAATGAGTGAGAAGGAAGTACCTAGCAATAAAGGCTGCTGAGATGTGAGATTTTTGAGATTTTTTTCAGGCAGTCTTTTCTTTTTTGTTTTTGAAACAAATAATTAAATCTGGTAGGTTCCCCAGGTGTGCAGCACTAGAGGACAATGAATCCTAATTTCAGAGATTTACCTTAGCCATGATTTACAGTCTTTGCTTAGCTGTGTAGCCTTTACATTGCCATAACAGCTCTGAACTTTATTATAAACTCACTGCTGATGCTAAGCCTTTCTCAGGCTAAGATGAGCTTGTGTTTCTGGCAAAAACCTGTCTGAATTGCTCTTTATTAGTATCACTTTGAGGCAAGGTCTGTCTGTGTTTCACACAGCTCTGATCAGTGCTTATTAGTAATGCTTGTTGGACAGTCATGCTGTTGATTAGGCCACCCTTGGTTAAAAAAGCCCAAAAAACAACAAAAAAATAACCAAAGAAAACATCACTATCTTCTGCGTTTTTCATCTGGGTATGTTTCTATTGCATCTACGCTGTACTTGAGGAGAAATCACTACAGGCTCTGGGAGAAGCTTTGCGTGTTGACAAAGATGAAACTCGCTGCCCTCTAATGTGAAACATCTAAAACTTAGGCAGCTAGTCAGAGCTAAAGAGCAAGCTCTAGGCAACAGCAAAGAGAGGGGTCTCTCCTTGGCTAGGTGTTCAGATAGCCAGGACAAACTGTCCTACAGGAGGACCTCTTCTGTTCTTACAAGGGGTCACCTTGATAGCTTAAGACTGCCCAGCCATAAAAGGGTATGGGAACAGGTACAGGTGACCACAAGAGCAGAATTGCGACCTTCCCCTGGAGCAGCTCAGAACACAGTAAATGCAAGACAACCAACTCTTCCATGAAAGGTGGACGTTACCTCCCACTTATTTGTGTGTTGATGCCATTCCCTTAGGCGGCCTAACACCTCAAGACTCATTGGTCTTGAACACAAAACAAGTGTTACCAAGGCAGTTTGCTCCTACTGCCCTACCCCAAAAGCATTGTACAAATTTACACAAAGGCATGGCCATTACCCGTGGGACTGAGCCCAAACCTCAGACTTGTCTTGCTGTGAGTCTACTACCAAGAGCACAACACCAAGCTCTGGTCATGTAGAGCAATATTTTTTGTTCTCATTTTTGTATGCTTCTCCACCAGCTACAAATAGAGACAGAAGTGCTGCTTTGCCTCTCAGGGAGCTTGCCAGGCCCGCAGCTGGGTGACTTTGGTTTCTGTGACAAGGAATTTACTCATGGCAGTACTCCTAATAATGTCCTAATGACTATTTGTCAATTAGTGCTTGTCCTTGAGAATAAGGCTTTCATTGAAAACGTGATCCTAAAGTAAGGAACGTATTCTTATTTGTGATGGGAGTGTATGTCACTAGCAAGGTTCAGTAGTTACGAAATGATATTTCACACACTCATGAGGGGCACTACTAACATGACAGATTACGTAATATGCACATTCTTGCCTTACCTGGACTGTAGACCCAGAGAGTGAATATTGTGTTTTTGGCATTAATCCGCCGGTATGCTTTTCCATCTGGTGAGAACTCCACTTCAAATGTCTTTATACATCTAGAAAACAAAACCAGACAGCTCCATAAATAAAACTGATAATGTGGTGAGCAATCAAATCCTAGTCTCAGGGCCATTTTGACAAAGAAGGCCAAAAATAGGAAATATTGAGTTGACTCATTCCTATCAAATGTGGGATGGCATGAATTGTCAGTATGAGGAAGAACCATGGTTCTAACAGCCCACAGAAGAACACCCAGACTGACTTGTGGTATTGGGTACCTGCAGCATCACAAACTGTTAAGCATCTTTTACTCCCAAACCAGGGTTACCAAGGCTGAAGAGTCTAGGGAGACTGGCTTGAAAAGGAGCTAGGTCAGTGCTTCCTGCGGGAGTCTGGATATACACTGGATCACCTCTGAGAGTTCACCTACAGAGGGTTTCCAGTCTAGTACAGCTTGCTGGAGCAAGGAACTGGAGGTTTTCTCTTCCAGCTCACATCCCTTACACGGATGTGCAAGATCCCACCTAGGCACCTGCTGCTAACATATCTTTTATTATGGATCTTCCTGTCTGCTATGCTGAAGGCAAGTCCCTCAAAAATGCCATTGGGTGATGGTGAGCAACACGCAGATTCCCTTGCTCAGACCGCAAATAAGTCAGGGTTGCTCCCCACAGTTACTGCATGTAGGTCTTACCGTTCATTTTGTCAGACAAATGCACTGTAGTATCTCTCAAAGAGCAAGCAGTTATTAATTTGGGAACTTGTTTCACTTTGTAGGACTTGTGGCTACTTAGGGAGTAATGTGCTGGTAACTCAGTTATATCCATTTTATTTTAAAAGATACTTACTTTGAATTTACACAGCCATCGTCCCACAACACAATGACCTGCCCCTTTGTGAGAGGGATCAAACGAACACCAGTCACCTGTCCAAAAACACATGCCCATATAAGAAAACTGTACAAACCAATCAGTCAGGTCAGATTGCTGTGTTCATCTTTCCTTACTAATCATTTGCTTTGATTCTTTTCATTGAGACCAGGTGAAAAAACAAAATTCCTGGCTCTGTGGCTTTGTAGCCTATGTCTCCAATCTGTCAACCTTGCAGAGGACCTTCAGAGGCTCTGGGCACCACTATGAATATGGGTGGGACTGAATGAGCAGATACAGATACTTAATCTACAGCAGCCATGATTTTATTTTTAGCTATCAGTTATTAACTGGAGAGCTGTTTTCAAGCCTGGTAGCACATGATATGATTTTAAAAAAGATACTGCACTTTCCAATACTGCATTATTATTTTTCCACTCTGGATAAACTTGCATTTATCTCAGTGATGGCTCCTATCACTTGCTGTTGAATGCTTTACCTTGAATTATGCCTTGGAGAGCTGACTCATCAAAGGAGAGAAGAATTGTTCATTTACTAAGTCTTACATGGTACTTTTAACAAATAATAGGCCCAGATGCTAGTCCAGCTGTTCTAGTGAGTCTTAAAGCAGGAAGCAGTTTCTAATTTGGTGAGTCTGACAGTAGAATATAGCACATACTTGATCAGGAACAGATCTGGGTCTTGCACAGATGTGGATAAGAAAGACTGAGGGAATGGGAAAGTCTTGCTTCAGTGTCAGGATGCCACCTTCAGGAAATGGGAATGGGCCTGTTGCGACCGGGTCCTGTGGAGTCAAAGAGAAGTGTTGTGAATAATTTTTTCATTACAGCACCTAAAGGCCAACCGTTACATTAGTGTAAAGTGACTGCATATTTACTTCAGGACTATAAATTTGCCATAGAGTTGGTGCTGATAAGTGGCTTACAGCCATCAAAGTTCTTCAGGCTGGGGGACTTTTCTATCTTGCCCGTTTTCCAGCTCTTCAGGAAACAGACGGTTTGTCCATCTCACAAATTGATTTGATCACAAATGCCCTTTAGGTGCAATCTATCACTTTTAGTAAGCTCCCATGGATGACTTTCAGGCAAGTGGTCTTTACAAACCACATCCCTGTCTCTTAGCTATGGATTCCCAGTGTGCATTGAAAGCTATTGCTAGCTACAACAGCCACTCAGCTGGTCTCTGAGGATGAAGTTTCACCAGATGACCAAGAGTATCCAAAACCTTGCTGCCACCCTGTTGAAGGAAGGTCTGATGGCTCCTATGGTATCCCACAGACCTTTGCAACAGTGGGTTATGGTGACTGAGAAGAGAAGACATAGTACTGTACACCAAAGTCAGACGGCAATTACTGTCTCTGGGCCCCAAAGGGGATAAAGGCGGCCTACTTTATTTTAACCTGTGGGACTGAATGCATAGGGAAACTATGGGAGAGGGAGCTAAAGTGACAGGCTGCTCACAAACAGTAAGTAATCTGGGCATAGCTTTTTGTAGCAGGGAGGAGAGGAGTCCTCAGAGAGACTCCTCAGTCCCCTCTGGGGTGCATTCAGAACTGGTGAGGATGAGGGGAAACTGCAGGCCTCCCTGTGAGCCCCTGAGAGATGCCAAGCATCTTCTAAAGTTGCACTGCGTAGTTTCCACCTCAGGGAGCTGTTTGTTTTCTGTAATTGAGGTGGGGGGTCATTTCAACTCTCTAATGCAGCAATTTGGCCCTTCTGTCATATACACAAGGCCATATGACTTATTTGGGGACACAGAACAGAAAAGGTCTCAAAGCTCATTGAACTCTGCCTCGTTAGTTAAGGGTAGACCAGTAACAAAGAATTTGGTCATCTACATTTAGTCTCTTATATAACATAAATGCAAAGGTATCACTTGTGTATCATCAGTTACATTTCTCTGCCTGACTGCAAGTGCATATATGAGATGCGTGTGACTGTGGGCTAATGAAATTTTGACTACCTGAGCTGATTTCTTGTCTCTTCAGCTGTACTTAACCAACTCACAAGCACTTTTACCCATATAACACCTCAAGCAAACGCATGGTCATACCTCAGTATCCCTTATTTGCTGGAACTGTTCTGGGGAAGGGAAGTCAGGGCTTCCTAGCTTTTTCCACTTCAGGTAGGGATTGGTTTGGATGTTATCCAGGTAATATGTCACATACACCAGCTCTTTAGGAACACAAATGAAAGAGAGTAAACTCTTGGATTTAAAGATTAACACAAATAAATTTAGCAGAAGGTGTTTAAGTCTACCTTCTGAAAAGTGACTTCATCACTTTGGAGCCTGGCTTCCACTGGAAAGTCATGAGGCTAGCACTCTTACAAGGTTCTACAATTTATATTTGCCAAGTTTAAATTTCAAGCTATTACTTCCTTGACCAGAATTGAAACCCTCTTATTTTTTGCCCAGGTGCTGCACACGTTTGTTGGACAAGTGCATCAACTGAGTAATCATGTGGTCATGTTGGCTGTCTTGGAGTCATCCCAGTAAGGGAATTGTTGCCTGGCAATATCCAGCCAAGGACACTGGAGATTAATAGCTTTCCAAAAAGGTAGCACTTGCAGCTGCCATTAAAGGCAGGGTCAAAGTGCAGGCATTAGAAAAGATCCTTTCCTAGAAGAGCACCATCATATCTCAGAAAATCTGGGAGTGCCCAAAAGATGAGACACAAAATTAGCAAATGAAACTCAGTCTTGCAGTGAAAGGCAACTCAGCAGAAGTGTTTCAGCAAATGGTCTATCCTAAAGATCAACTTTGTGAGCTGCCTACATGATGTTTGTTTACCTCTAAGTTTGGGGAATTGGGTGGTGTTCACTGTGATGGTGCTGATGTTGGATGAAGTCCTGTTATCCTCACTTGAATACATCAGTAGAGTAGCTTGCCAACTGTCTGAGGGTTGCATCTCACTTGGGGTGTGCACAGATGCCAGGACACCAATTGTGCTGTTTTGAGTGCTTTCACCTTCACTGCTGTTCACTTCTGCAAAAATCTGCTTCTCTCCTTTAAAAAAGTGACAAGTCTGTAAGCATCACTGCTAGTCAAGTCCTATATCAGAAGGACGAGTCAAAACATGGGGACCTATAGGTTGAGCTATGTTCTAGCTTATTTTTACAGGTATAGTGTTCAGTCGGGCTTATTTTACAATAGCAGAGCATGCACATACTACAGAATTCTTATGCTTAGAGTTCAACTAGCAACATCCAAGCATGTAAGAGTGAATTAGGATCTTCCTTTAGTATGCTGCATGGGTCTTCCAGCTGTGGGAATTTCTTAAAGACATTTGCAGCCTGATGTGATGGCACAAGATGGAAGTACTAGTCAACAAGAAAGGAGTGGTTGGCATACAGAGAGCATAAACAAAGCAGTAAATTAAATCAAATGGATAACAGACTGTCAGGAACATCTCCTGAGCTACGAATTTCTCAAAGGAAGTGAAGTTTCATTTTCTTAACACAGCTGGTAAACAGAGGGTAGGAGAAATCCTGCTTTTATCAATGGTAAGATGGCTGGAATAATCTCTCTTAGGCAGGAAGCTTCTAGGTAGAAAAGGTTATTGATGTGCTCTTTAATCAGTAGTTACTATACCTAGCAGTGCCAGCAAGCCCATGACAGTCAGCACTGGTTTCCGCACCATCTGGACATGAGGTGGCTTTGTATTGTTCATCTGAAAACGTGCTGTCAGAGTCCGCTGTGTGAAGTAATGGGGGTAGTAACTCAGGAAGGCATTGTCATTACTCAGCAGTGTGTAGTTGATGGTGTTGTTGGCTTTGGAAATGAGCAGGTTTTGATGCTGGATGATTACCTGCAAAGTCACAGAGAAGATGGAACTTCACCCTGGAGAAAATCCAACAAACACAGGCTGTCTTTATTTTTTTTAAATCTTTACAGCATACTGAAAAGAGCTGTCACTCAGCCATTTAGAAAAGTATGAAGAACTAAACTGTTCCTCACAACTCTTAGAAAAATTATTCTTTAGGTGATACATTGATCACTGGAAAATTTGAAGTATCCACATAGTTTTGCCAGTAAAAAGTCTCTGAAATAACTATTACTAGTACTCTGCATAAATTATGATTATATTATCTCAGCTACTGCACTAGAAATTATGTTCCTCTGTCCTGAATATTAAATTAGTAATCTGGATTTACCATCTGAATTAAATCTAAATGGTTCTCCAATTCTGGAGTTACTTTGTACCCATTACACGAGTGTCTGGGAGCTGGTCCTGGATTCTGTTCCTCAGTAAGACATTTTACCTACTCGGTGCTAATATGGCATTAGTTCTCCCAGTATTTCACTGGTTGCTGTGCTGCTTTCCTGCAAAATGTCAGAGCTGCCAAGCTCTATGTTTACCAGATTGTGCCTAAGTATCAGAATCAAACAGAACATCAGAAGGCTGACAGCTGAAAAGGTCTCATAATTGTGTCCCTGAAGGAACACAGGGCTGCAGCTCCTATCCATCCAAGTGTTAATTTTTCATTTGCTGGGTCTTTTTTTTTCACCCTTTGTATCACCATGTCATTTTAAACACTGTTGTTTGCTCTCACAAACTCCCTGCAATGCAGTCAGTGACTTGTTGCTTTGGAGAAGACTGCTTCTGTATGCAGCCTAAAGGAGCTGGGATCCTCTCTCTCCACAGGAGCAGCTGATAAGACATATCTTGTTTCCAGGTGACATACATGCTCCCAGGTTTTGGAATCAATACTTTGCATAGTAGCACCTGGATTCTGGATGCTGTATAAGTGGCTCACAAAGCAACAGGCCTGCAGTGGGAACTATTGCTTTGCAGGGGCAAGAGCTGAGCTTGCTCTGGGGTTAGGCTACAACTTATGCAGGGGCAGGAATGCTGAGCATTCTCTTCTCTTTCTGCTTTTCTGATCAACAGCAGTAATTACTAGCACTAATTAATAAGACCACATGTACAGTCATTATCCAAAACCAAAGAATGGGCTTATGCTGAGAGCTCAAGGGACTTCTTAATTATACCTGATGTCTCTTCATGAGATAAAGTTATGAAGGAGTTGCAAAATAATGTCTCACATAAGTGAGGCGATACCTAGCAGTAGAGATGATAGCAGTAGTATTATATGGAGAGAGCAATTGTGGGTATAGTCTTATCAGGTGGATCTAAGTGGGGGACTGCATACAGTATCTGACACATTCTCCAACACAGAGAAGGCTAGTTCTCAGTTGTTTTTTTTTTAAAGGGAGGATGAAGAAAACTAATACTAACTAAATAAGGCTACTGAAAACAGACTATTTAGGGAAAACCCAGCTATATCAATAGGGAGCTCTCCTTTTGTTGGATCTATTATTCTGAGTAGCTGCTTAAAAATTGACTGTAAGTCTACTTTTGCAACTGCATTAATGTATCAGGAGACCCTACCGTAACAAGATTGTCAATGAACTGAATTACCTTTACAACCATAGCTGCGTAGGTCACATCAGCTCGCCACAGTTGTGGAATGGACCATCCAACCATTGGGTCTGCTTCATCGTTGTATATGGCAACAGAAGCAAAACTTGGAAACAGCTTCTGAATTTGTTCAACTGCTTCTACTTCTTGTTGCAAGATGTAGAGAGAACTCCCACCTCCCTGCAACAATATTTCACATCTGCTTAGTGAAAATGAGCAAACAGTAGTAAACACACAGACAAAACATGCAGACATAAACATATTCCGAAAACATGTTCCTGGAGTCCCTGAGGAGCTCTGGGCCAGACAGTATTAGTATTTTTACCTAATCCATTACAGCATGTGCTGTTTGCATGAGCTCCTCCTAGAATATAAAATGGAAAAGAGGTAGAGGAGTCATTTCACCCTAGGAATTAGGCAAAGGCAAATTTGCTTTAAGCTGAAGTCTTGCAACTGAACATCTTCAAAGTTTCATTAGAATAGGTAGCTGTGCTTCTGGCTATATAGACTGGACACTTATCTGGAAACCAACTTCATAAATCAAAATAAAATGTAACTTGAACTGTTTGAAAAAATAGCATTAAACTGAAATCTTGGACTGACCTTCTTATGGAAAGAGATGTAGTCCAGCCTTACACCAGTCTCCCCTGTGAAGAAGTTGGTTCCATTGTAGCAATGACACAGAAGACTCCAGCATATGGGTGACTTGGGCAAGGGGTGGAAGGAATCCCCAGGCCCTCCAAATTTTAGAAGAGGACTGGCTGCTCTTAATCCTTCTGAGCAAGCATCATAATAGTTGAGAAACCCTGAAGTCCAAGCAGATGTATATATCAAACATGATAACTCAAAATAGAATCTTGATCAAAAACTACAGGGAGATGTTGTAACTCTATTATTGCACTTACTGGCAGGACCTCGCAAACTGGGCCTACTCTTTCCTACACACTCACAACACCAAGACATCAAAACCTCAGCTGCATTCACAAGGCTCTTCCAAAGGTCTTGTGAGGACAGGTTCCCAAAGCATGCATCTGTCAATGAACAGTTCTCCTCTTACTCTACCCTTCACCCCCTTGCCCCCAGTAACCTTACTTTATATCCAAACAATGAACTGGGTCGTCTTACTGTAATTCCTGTTCTGTTTTCCCTGTTCTACTATCCTTGTATTTACACTGATGTCCAAGCAGGGAACAAAGTGTAGTCAAGAACATGACCTTAGCAAAACTGACTAGATATACCTTTCACATTTCTTATCTCTCCTAACTTATTTCTGAAAGGAGCATCTCTCCTTTCTCACTGTCACCCCTCCACCCACCCCACACACCTGTCTCACTTTACTACACTAATAAGTACTCCAAAACATGCTTACCTTTCACCGTCATAGACACATTGTCAAAGTCATGGTGGTCTGGTTCATTCCATGTTTCAAAATTCCATCTAGCAACATGCTCCAATCCATACCTATCTGTAGGAGAGGCCACATTTATCAGTAAGTTGCATATTCAGACAATCCTATCAATTAGTCACTGATGCAGACAATCCTATCAATTAGGGCTGCAGGTAAGGTTCAGCACCCAGAGCTACAACAGGATATAAATATTACCTATTTTTAATAATGAGGGAAATGTGATTTTGGTAGTTTCAAAATTATCTCTCATTTTTGATGAAATGCAGCAATATTTGAGAAAGATGAAAGTGAGAGGGAGGTGATGTGAATTACAGCCTTGTGGTTAGGGCACTCACCTAGCCTTAATTCAGGTTGAGGCTTCTGTCTCATTAGAGATATTTGAAGCTGGCATGTGGGAAGTATTCAGGTTATCATGTCTTAGTGCAAGCTGGTGGTTTACAACCACAACAACATAATGAAGTTAAAAGTCAGTCCTCAGAGGCACGCGAAATGTGCTACACAGAACATGCTACTCATTCAGGATGTTGGTCATGGATCAGCAAAAAAAGGGGCTATTATCCCATTGTCTGTTCTGGCATAGGTTTTTTCCTGTTCTGTGCTGAAATCCAGGGTCTTGCAATTGATCACAACACACAGAAATTTTTTCAGGTAGTTAGAAGGGATTACAACAGAATAAATATTAGGGGTTTTTTTCTTTTCTTTTTTTTTTTTTTTTAACTTACCTATGTATCTGCTGGCCAGAAGTGTAATTAAGTTTCTCCATCTTACTACCTGTTCTTTATCTTCAAAATCAGAAAAATAACCTGATGGATTCCCCATCAATTCAAATCCTAAAAAAGACACAAAAGATCAGTCTCCTTTTTTTGTGAATGCTATGCCCTTTTGATTAATGAAAGGGTTATTGCGTTATCTGAAACAAACTTGTTAATGAAGAAGCATCATTAAATGGGCATTTTTTCTTGTTTCTACATGTCCCCAACCAGGAATATTTCAGATTTGAGGTTGCTCACGCTTGTGAGTGATGTCAATAGTAGTCAATATTAATACTTACCATCACAAATTCAAGGCTCAGAGGAAACTTCAAACAGTGGATTTTTGCAGAAATTCAAGGGAAGCTATACCTTGAGTATCTGCTTCTCTGACCTTTTTAGGTACATGTTAATGGGTACTAAGCTTTCTCTTCTTCAAGAGATCTCATTTCCCAATTCATACATCTCAAACTGCTGTTGAAAGCCATTTGTATTGTCTTAATTGCCATAATAGTGTTTTGCCCACACTGTGTACATTTTTACGTGAGGTAAAGGCAAGTAAGTTTTTACCAAAATCAGCTTTGGCAAAGCTCTCTAAGAATTTACTGATGATTACACAATATGGGCAAACAAATGTGGCAAGTTGTGGAGGCAGGGAGCTGTCCTTACCTGGAATTAGTTTATTTTCCCACAGGCGATCCATAAGGTTATCCAAGGCAGTAAAATTGTAGTGAAGTTTCCCATTCATCACTCTGAAGAATACAGGTAATAAAAAGTACAAATATAAATATTATACCAAAGGTGGCACTTGGTTGGAGATAATGGGTCAAATGTCTGTCTTCTTTTGGCTTTCAAAACTTACATGTAACTGGGGTTCTTGGAACTGTACATAAACTTCCTTCCTCTAAAGTAACAGGTGCTCACCATAAGTAAGTCATGTTTCCTCTCCAATCCATGCCCTTTTTCTATTTCAGCAGCAGCAACAGAAGCAATATAACAAGCTTGCTTGCTGGATTTTGAGTTTTTAACAGGATATTAAGATTTCTAACCCTTTGCTGAAGTGAAATTTGCCTAGACTTTTTTTGGCTAAGCTCTTTTTTGTTTCCATTTGATTACCTACTGCTAGGCCAGCTGGTTTCCACCTTGTCTCATATGTAGTCTTTCTTAATGTTCTCTTAATTTCCAATATATAATATAGCTTTCTTAGCAGCACTTCTTATGGGTTTAGGTTCAGCTGAGAAAAAACTTTGTATCTTTCAAAGAATGCTGAATTTACACACACAATGTCTGTAATTTTTACTTCATTGTTAGCATTGCTTACTATTTCTCCTGTACTTCCAGGGCTGCAGGCTGCAATCCTCTTACTGAGCTTTGAATACATGTGTTCAAAGATTTAGGAGTAGCCCCACGATGCGTCCCGTTGTGTGAGTGAATCTCGCCAAGTACAGGTAGTAAAATTTGGGCATCCACCTCCATGGGAACACTAGAGTTCTTTCACCCAGGGGATGAAAACTGGCATTTGCAACTTATCTATGATACATTTGAAGATAAGCTTTAAATTCCTGAAAGGCTTTTCTTGCCTGGTATCCAGTGAAAACAAATCTAACTTACATACTTACATGTGGGTTGGTGTACGATCTCCCATAACTTCTGAACTTGTGGCCTGATTTAACTGAAATCTGGCAGGGCAGGGGAAGTTTTGCCAGTATGAAGTGCCAAACAGGAATTATAAATAAATGTCTGCTGACAATATTCTGGCAGAGTGACTTACTGCCATCTGGCCCAAGCCACAGCCTTGGCGTGGTGCCCAAATTCTGACCTCAGTATGCCCTGAGCAAAAGGCTTTGTAAGCACCCTTAAGATAAGTCCAGCCCTGGTCATACAGGAGAGCTGATCAGGGTCTTGCCAGCATCTCTCAAACCTGATTTCTCCAGCCTTGCCAGAAAACTACACCTGATTTCTCTGGTACAGTGCAGCCTGAGCTTTGCCTCAGCTGTCTTGCCTACTCTTTCCTAGGCACCTTGCCTCTGCTTGGGTGGAAAGCTGTATAAGTGAACTGCATGTGCAATGTCCTAGGTATGATGGAAGAGGGAGAGACAATCACTTACTGTCCTGTAGGTGATCAATGCCAGCAAGGCATCCTGGGCACACAAGATAAAAAGTGAGAATGGGGCAATCAGCCGATCCCTTAAATCAATGCTGGGCTCTGTGCTAAGATTCACAACCTGTTTCTTTCTGTGCCTTTCCATGTGTTTCTGAGCCTCTTAGATTGAGGTGCTTCCTCTGTGCTTTCTTTCCAAGGGAAGGTTTCAGTGAAGAACCTGTAATAGCAATCTCGAAGTTCTCAGAGAACCATGAAGGGCTGACAGAATTGCTTAGTGAACAAAGAAGGGAACTGTGCAACCTGAAGAGGAGAAAGTGCCATCAGCATCTCTGACTATGATCTAGAAGAGGAAAACAGGACAGGCAAAATAAATGCGATGTAAGCCATATCCACTCTACCAGCTCCACCTGTGATGTAACCGAGCACACAGTCTTAGCCGCAGCATGGTCACACTCTTTTACCAAAGACCTGAAGCTGGCTTTTCTCTTCTAAAGTATGTCCTACCACCATGGCAGAAATTGTCATGTCTGCAGCCACTGATGGGCTTGCAGTTCCTGCCAGAGCCAAGTGGTGCAGCTGTGAAAGAAGCAAATAGCAGAAAGATACTTATTTACTTTAGTATCCATAAGAGCATTTTAGAAGTTACTGTTGAACTAAGAATGGCCATTTGGAACTAGGGTGTTTTTTTTGGCTTAGACAGAGGTTAAAAAAAAGTCAGACAGTCCTACTCCAAAGTTCAAAGACAAATATTTTGTTGCAAAAGGTAGCTCTGCTCCCTCAGATCCATTAACTATTTCCAGTTGTACCCTGTGTTCTATTGAAATATTTGCTTACATGCACACTTACAGTCAGTGAGCATAAGAATGATTAACTCTACTGTCTTGTAAACACTTAATAATGCTGTTTAGATAACAGTAAAGGAAATAGTGTCTTCCCAACTCCAGTCTAAGGTCTACACAGTACTATGCGAAAAAGGCCTTCTATTTGATGCATGTACACTTCAGATCCCAGCACATCTACATTTTTCCTCCTGTATCAATTACGCAAAACATTTAAAACAGAATGCCATTGCGTTATGTGTTTAGGTGTAGAGGCACTTCTTATGTCCTTTAAGTCCTTTGGCTGATCTGTCACTTTCTGAGAATCTTTCCTTGCTTGCAAATGGATTAGGCAGCATGCTCCTATTAATAAAATAATTACTTGACTGATAGGATTGTCGCTTTCTCAGATCTTGATCTTATCCCTACCCATACTATTTTTCTGATGTGAAATTGGTGCTTTTTTTATAACCTATACAGGATCACTAGAATTTGGGTTGCATGGTTGCATGCCATGCGGTGTCTGGAAGCTACGCTGACTGCCGCATGTGATGTACAGCAGGAACCTCACAAGCTGGTGTTATTTACAAACATCCTGGCACCAATGCCCTTATAAGACCTAGGCTTGAGGCCGCTATACTCCAGAGACTGCTGCCTGCTGGTGAGGTGTCTTTCCAGTCTTTGTCATGGTCTCAGTTTGAGAACCATTTGTATATGCTGCCTGTTGAGAGCAACAACCGTGCTGTGAACATGAAGAGCAGCGATGAGCACTGAGGGGAGTCCGCTGGCTGTCACAAAATCTTGTTTCTGTCTTCCTTGGAAAGGCTTGCTTTGTGGGCCATCCTTTGCTGAGTCACAGGTTACATGCCCATGTTAACAGCTTTCCACTGCCTCCCTTTACTGGAGTAAGGTTTTTCCAGTATGGCAGGAAATTCTTTTCAGGTGCCTAGGCAGCTACTGGATAGCTTCCCAAAGAATTGTAAGACAATCATGGGTGCTTCTTATCCATGGCACTTTCAGCCTACTCTCATTCACAAACTTAATCTCTTGGGAGGGCAGGGGTAAGCTAGCTTTGGCTGTCAATACCCTGCATCACAGTCAGATCTGCTCCAGTTAGCACAGCTGTGGATACTGCTCCTTAGCATACAGCTACAGCTTCCCCCCTCTGCCTAGTATCTGCTGTTTCTTTTCTGTCCTGGGTTGATCCTGTCCAGGGATATAGTTGCACGCCCTGGAAAGCAAGTGCACACAGACATTGGACCAAATATCTTATCTACAGAGAGGAGAGCAAGAAAAATACAGGCAGGGAGTGTTTCCATTCCAGGTAATCTTCAGTCAAGTATTGAATCTCTGATAACACATCAAGCTAACTTTATCAAACTTTATTGTAATGTACCGAAAAAATTTCCTGGGATAGGAAGCCTTGTGCCTGACCCCTGTCAGTAGGTCACAACCCGTTTAGGAACTCAAAGGTAACAGGTAGGGTAAACATCAACAGAGCTATTCTACTGAAGAGAACTTTGTCTGGCCTAGGATTGATATGATCAGGACATATCTATATACTGGAGCAGTACTTTCCTCATCCGGACATTCTCACTCAGCTGGTGAGGCCTCCCTCTGCATTTCTAGTGGATACATTACCACGCACGTCAGAAGCTAACATAATCTGGCTTGCTTTCACCAAGGTCTAAGAACAGCCTCTCTTCTGGCAGGTTGGCCATAGTGGCTGGCTAACACCACTCCCAAGGCAGGAGCCTGCTTACATCCTCAGCAGGAGCTTCTGCTGGGATAAGATTGCGTGCCTAGTGGCAAATGCAGCCAAGAAATAGGGACAGAAAACAGGCACAAGGTGTTAGCAGAGGAGAGGTGCAAATGACATCTTAACAGTAAACAAAATTTTTCAGCAGGGTATTGGCTGACCTCACACTTGAAAAGTGCACTCCATGAGAGAGCCACCAAAAAAGACCCTATTCCATGGGAGGTTTTCTGTGTTACAGCCTTAGAGAGAAGAGAAAGTGTGGCCTAAGATACTACCCTGCTATGGTGTCTGCTGAGATAATGATCATATTACACACCACTATTCATTTGATAGAGGTGCTTAGCTGTGTGCCAGACCATCTTTGTCCAGCCTGGTAAGCTGGTTCCTGCAAACATACACTCCCTTGGCCATGGTGCCAGGATGTGGACCAATGGTAACACAGTCACTGTTGTTCTGATGAGTGTAAATATGCATGATAATTAAATTGCCCCTCTCAAGAGTAAATCAAGAGTAAACAGTTGTTGCAGTAGGTGACTACTGTCAGGAGCATCCTTAGATACAGTGTTCCAAGGAATTGCTTACCACCTTTCTAGAGACTGTGATGCCATTTTAGGGATCATAAAACTCCAGAACAGACACAAGTGCCCATCTAACCTGAAGAGCAGCTCAGTGTCCAAAGCCAAGATGTTCACTGGAAAGATGTAGGAACAAACACCAATAAACTATGCCAGTTCAAACTCTTGCTGCTACCAGGTCCTCCAGAAGGAACTGCCTTCAGAAGTAACTGTCTTATTTTTTTAGCCAGGAGAGCAGGCTGTTGAGGTAACAGTGAAGCACATAAGCTGTGAGCACAGCATCTTCAAGATGAAGGTCAAAAGCTCTGGACAGGGAATGTCAGCAAGTTTATCTTTTCCAAGAGGGCAACTTGCTGCCCGCCAAGTCCCTCTTACAACAAAAAAGGATCCTACCTCCTTGTTTTTTACTTACTTTTGCAGCTATGAGGAAATGAAGCCAGTTTAAAGTTTAGGCTGTTATGAAGACCTTGTTTGCTCCAAAACCACCAATTGTCTACAAAAGCTTCTTGTTCTGCTGAGTATTTTAAAAACCTCCAGACCTTAAAAGCAGGTCTAAAGGGACTGTGAGCACTCTGGAAATTATACCTCAGAGTATATGAAGGGCAGAATAGCCTTCATTAGCATTCACCTTTCCAGAGGCTGCCTTCACAGCAGTTGTTGCTCGAGGTTTCCTCAATGTCAACCAAAAAAACCCTACTAGATTGGTACTTCATGTTTAAGCACAAGATGATTAAGGAATAACTATGAAATCAGCAGGCTCCTGGGTTATTAATAAACAACATTTCCCCCTTCTGAATTCAGTGGAAGATGACAATACAGTACTCATTCACATCAGAGCTGCTTCTACCATGTTCTTGCTCCACTTGCTCTTGCAAGTGGAGATCATTACATGTACGGTAAATCGGCTCTCTTCCATGAAATCCCCATATCCCAAAATAAACCACAATCACTCGACCTTTTGCAGGTTCGTGAACACTGATTCTTTCTCCCTGACAGTCCCCAGGCAAAACACAGCCTGTACTTTTCACACATGCTTTGCAGACCAAAAACCTCATTCAGAGGCTTTTTCAAAGTTGCAAGGCCAAAGACTACTGCACCCATGCTAAAGAGCTGGCATATTTTATCACTTCCGGGTTTATTTATTTGCATTAATACTTCTCTGCTTTTGCTTCTCAGCTATATCATTTGTGTAAGCTGGGATCTGCTTGCTTTGCAATTATGGCACAGCTTCTGCACAGAGGCACAATGCCGAAGACTCCAGTCCATGCTGGGCTCATACTATGCGTAATTCACTCACCCTACAGTGTGAATGAGTCAGCCCAGCAATAATGGGAAGATGCATTACAAAACCACACAGCCAGGCAGCATCCAGCCCTTGCTGATGTCACAGCTTGTCACAGTTAATCCATCCACACAACCAACCAGCATGATACATGCGCAAAAGGAAGGACGGGTATGAATCTTTGTGGTTTAGGAACAAACTGGCTTCAAAAATGCAAAATACTATATCTGTTATTTATTGGAAATCACTGCCTCTTCTATAAGCCAGCCAGGAGGCTGTGTGTTCAGCTGAATCTTTTTATTTTTTTAAATCCATAAAAATAGAATTCTCTTTGATTTATACAGCATCTTAATTAGTTTCTTTCCTCTTTGAAATTCGCTTTATTTGACCTTTACCTTGCAAAGCAACTCAAAAAATTCTTGTTGTGATCTGGCTAAAACTCACAGGCACAGAAGTGCAAGCAAACAATGAATGCTTTCAAGCTGATGCAAACCACGGCCTATGATTTTCTATTTCTTACTCAGCCTGCTTTTGTGAGCACAGTCTCAGTCCTTCTTTCAGCAATGAGCGTGCTGTGTGTGGGGGGAAGAGAGAGAGACAGACAAAGCATCAACAGCTTCCTGTGCTGAGGTGAGTTAGCTTGCTAGGAAAATATTGTTAGACTGTTGTGTCTCTTTTTCCCCTACTTCCCCCCTTTTAAAACAAATTCAAGATGTAAAAAGGGAAACAGGCTACGAAAGCATAGCAATTTAGGCAAAGGCATAAGGTATTTTAGTATCTGGTCTCTCCAGACATGCAAACATATCCAATCAGATCATCTAGGCATGGATAATCTAGACTGTTTTGAGACCTTGTTGTGATCCCTTGTTGAGATCAGTTGTGTCTACATTTATTTATGAAAGGAAGTAATCAAATAATGATAAGGTGAATCCAGTAGCAGGAAATGCTTTTTGTCTGATTCTTCACTACCAATTTAAAGGCTCAGTCAGTGACTGAAAGGTAGGATCAGCCACTGCTAGAGGACACCTTTCTCTCTGATTGAGTTTGATGTATGGAAGTGATTTCCTCCTGCATAACACATGGCTACAAGTAAAACATTCATTGTGGTTTTGTGCTGTCCTTGATGATGGAACTCCAAATATCATCTGTAAGCAAAAGTTTTGGAAAGAGGGGATAGGGAGACTAAATCCGTGATGAAGTTTAAAGGGTTACTTTTCAGATGCAAAAGGAAGAGGAATGATACCAAGTGCTAAAACTAGCTTGCTTCACTCACATAACTCCTCTTGGCACTGCCTGGGAAAGCTGTCACTGAGCTTTTCTTTCCAAGCAGCAGCAGAACTGTTCTCTGTATGCATCCAGCATTCTAATTCAAGCACCCAGCCTGACACTGCACCTTCAGTAATGAGTCTCCATGGTACATATTTGACTTACTGGTTTCATTTCACAGTAACGTTATTGTCACTCCCTCATTTCACATCTTTATTTTCTGTTTATGCTCCTTCTATTCTTTTGCCTGTTAGCCATATGTGGAAATATAGTCCAAAAGTATGTGAAACCAACTCTAGCACAGGACATAGCTTATTTACTGTTGTGTAATATCACAACAAGGAGTTGGACTAACTGCCCTCCCTGCTGCCAAATATGCAACAAGAACCAAATTCAACAATGCTCTACTTAGTCTGCTCTGTACATCTTGCAAGCACTCAGGTTGCTCATAGGTTCCACTCGGACGTGGTAACTGGACCTGAAATTTTGCAAGTGCTACTTTTATCAGGTGTTTAACTTTTTCCATCTTATGGTTCTCAAAACTTGTTTCCACTTTGTAAGATCTGTACTGAGGAGCATGTAATGGGACAACTAACAAACAGTCTAAGAAAAGAAAAACATGAAAGTAAATACTGAAGGTGTGAAGATTTGCAGCTAGACTTCTCAGCTGATGTACTTCTCTAATGTCTAAGGTACACATAGCACATGGTGTCTGACAAAGTCCAGCTGCTCCTGAATCTATTTGCATGGCAGATGTACTTTCAGGTGTGTCTTTCTATACCAGTCCTTGCCTGCCCACAGGCAACTCTATGTCTAACTTGAATATATCACTTATTTGCAAAACAAAAAATGGAAGAGGTCTTCACTAAATGATACTGAGTTAATTTCCTAATTTACTGATGTTTAATAGCTTATGATGGTGAAAAGGCACAACGAATATGTCATCCACTGTCTTGCTTTTAATCTTGCAGAATTTTTGTGATGAGGGTTTCTGAAACTTTAAAACTGACAAAGGAGCACTATAACCCAATCTGAAAGAGCAGCTCTTTAAATGGCATCCCAGTGTCTGCTTTTGGCTCTTGAATGTAAAATACAGCAAAACCTCTTACAATTAAGGAGGTAAAACTAACCAATCACATTTACAGACAGTTTTCAATGAAATGCAAACTACATATCTCTCCAAACTGAGAGACGATAATTCTATTCTGAACCTGGTTTTGGCATTACAATTTAGGTTAGTGATGTATTATTAAATATGGCAGTGATAGCTCTTCCACTCCATGGTCTTAATGTTCATGTATAACCCTTTTTTATTCTTTCTTCCCCCATCCCAAACAACTTTCACTAATATGAAAAATACCTCCATTTTCAGTATAAATGTGTATTACATGCTGTGCTTAAGAAACATGAAAATTTACCTCACAATGCAGCAAGAAATCCTTTACACACAGAAATGGGTTTTGAATATCCAGTTAAGATTACACATGAATGCAAGGAATGGGTGAAGAAGCTTCAGTATTCCTGAGAGACTATCCTTGCTACAGTAAATTTCCCTCTATGATTTACAAATGTCAGTAGTAACATTCATCCTAAACCAATCAATAAACAGGCTTTGGTTCCACAGTTCTGGCTGTTTAGGGATGAAACAACAGGCAGTTTTGTTTATGAGGCAGACAAGCTCGGACATTTTACACTCAATGGCAGCTGAAGGAATGTAAAGTCTTCCTAGACATAAGATTTATTAGCCAAGCCCCACTCCATGATGTATTTTAATGAAAATCCTTTTCCAAAGGACATAAGTCCGTTAATGACCACGGACAGCTCAAAACTGTGTGTAAGGACAGGCCCACACACTGCCTATCCTAATCCCATTTAACATATTAGAGTATTTTTTGTCTAATTGAAGTAAGTATACAAAACCCCTGAAGCTAAGTTAGGACTGCATTTCTATTTGATCTCCACGTAGTGCAGCTGGCTCTATTAAAACAGAATAGCAGGGGTGAGTAAGAAGGCAGAGATTACCAGTCCCTGTAATGTAATGATTTTAAGCCTATCTTCTACCTGTGATTACACTCTACAGGACAAAGATTTTTTCCAGTGCTACTATTTATTTATCTCACTGTAAACACCATTGGATTAATACCATTGGACAGATCCAAACTGTATCATGACAGAATTTCTAATCTACTCTTGTAGAAAGCTGTGCTTCTGAGGAACTGTGCCACTGTGTGCTGATAAGAAATCTGTTGTGGAACTACTGCAGCTACTTTGTGCCTTTGGTAAGTGCTAATCAATTGGTTCTATGTTTGTAGTGGGAAACAGAAGGAGAGATGCATGGTAAAGGACGGTCTTACTCAGTTTTTAATATATACATTTGCATTGAACTTTGAAGATCTTAAGAGTTTCTCCTGCAGCAGGGACTACAGAAGACTATTTTAAAAAAAAAAAAAAAAGCTGATCAACAACATGTCTCTCCCTTCCCGTATAAATATAATTTTTAGCTGCACTGCGCACTTGCCACAGCTAGAGAAGGAATGTTAGGTGTGGCACACTGGGGCTTTTAAACCAGTGCATGCTTATTTTTAGTGCTCCCATCTTTCCTATTAAAGAGCAAACAAATGTGTGCTTTTTAGGCACATCACCTGGTCACTATGGTATAACAGTAAGTTGTAGGACTAATTGAGGCTTCAGGGTATTTTAAACAATGCAGACATTAGGCTTAAGTCTTTTTTATAATTCACTGAATTTATGAACTTCAAACACTTGCACAGAAGGAAGAACAAGGCTATTACATTTGTGCTATGTACTTTTGAAGGTTTTATGTTATTGATTGTAGTCCAGTAAACAAATACTTTTAACGTTCCCTGTAGGACTAATTTAGCATTATTTTTTAAGTATATAATTAGGTTAACTGATATGAATTGTATGTAGCAATGCCATGAATTGTTCTGAAATCTTCTGAAATCCTCAAGTAAATGTGTCAACAAAGTCAAATGTATTTTATCTCTTTACAGCATTTACTTTATAAATAACCTCAGGTAGATTTTGCTTTTAACCTTCTGCAGTTCTTAACCAGTTAATGTTAGGCATCTGTTCATAAGGATAAATAGTAAGTCAGAGAAAGGAAAATCACCTGTAAACTCTCAATTACTTGTCAATAGTCATTTTTTTTAATGTAGTTTCTATTGTTAAAGAGAAGTGTTTCATTGTAGCACGTCTTTTGGTTATTTTGGCCAATGACCATTGTTTCTTAAATACATAATTGAGCATTTGACATGGAAAGGCAGTCCTTTTAGAACTTAGTCCTGCTTTGTTAGTGTCAGTGGAACTCAACCAGGAGGCCAGGAACTGTGCACTCAGAAATTATTGTTGGACTGAAGCCTTGATGAATGGCTTCATGCTATGGAGTGTGAACTAGCATCTCCATAAAGCACTGATGAACGTCTGCTGTCAGTACTTCTGTATGTTAACTAAAGCTTGTTCATCATAAAATGTAGTTTCATCAAAACTAGATTATTTTCAGAACTGCTAGAGACAGAAAAGAGACTGCTTCATTTTGTCACTTTTTCCCCCACATGGAATTGTCCTGTCAAGAGATATTTAGCCTCATGTGAATGGTGCTGTGCCTAATAATGTTCACATATTTAAAAATCATAATTTGAATTTTCTTTCTTTTAAAATTTAAGGAAGTGTTATTTTTAGGCTAGCTTGAAGCAAAACAAAGTTATGACCGACTCTATGTGGTAGGGGTCAAGGGATAACCTGAACATCCTGTAGTAGTCTTTAGGAGCCTGATATAGGGAAAAGTGCTGTTGGAGAGAAATGCAGAGAGGTCTCTTTCAAAAAAAGTTAAGTGGGGCAAAACCCAATTATTCTGCAAATTCCAGGACTGGAAATACTAGAAGCTGCAGAGTTTCCAAATATTGGAAACATGTTCTAAGGGAGAACAGAGTAGGCAAGCCTACTTTGGTCCTAAAGCAGAAGGCATGCACATTTTAAGAGGTCATTAGAGAAGATGACTCTTGGTTCTAAGAATTAGCTATTAAAATGGATGAAAGGACAAATTTGAGAGACTGAGTTTAAGTCACTTTATCTTCAAGAAAGAAATACCACAGGCCTGAAACGAAATTAATAGAAGCAATAAAGCCATTTTCTATTCTGTGGTGCACAAGACCA
The DNA here is from genome assembly GCA_031468815.1 of Morus bassanus. Classification (NCBI taxonomy): domain Eukaryota; kingdom Metazoa; phylum Chordata; class Aves; order Suliformes; family Sulidae; genus Morus; species Morus bassanus. The sequence continues at coordinate 32,287,992 of CM062600.1, forward strand.
AAGAGACACACTATCTTACTGCCACCAGTGTGCAAATTTCATTAAGCAGATTAGGTGCACTACTGCCTCCCTTTTATTCGAAGAGCTACCTTTGGAATGGCAAAAGGATGGGAATGCTTGACAAGACTTTCTACAGGAAAGGGGCAAGAAAGAGGATTTTACTAAGACTTAAATGACCTTCTTTAGCTTTTGGGATTAGAATGCCAGAACTACTGTCACCAAGTTTGAGTTCTTGGTAACAGCCAGTAGTTTTAAGAATCCATGACTAGTTTAACATCACACAGGTAAGATATGTTTCCCTTTCTGTTCCACCCTCATGCTGTTTTGACTTTTCATTTCCATAATTTTCATGTTTTCTTTTTATTTTTAAAAAGCAGCAAACAACTTTTTGTGCTGGGATAAAAGATGGTGTTGGAACCTGGCCCCCTGTAGACATGCTGGTGCACTGCACCCCTCTGCAAGCCCTCCTGCTGGCAGGGAAGGAGAAGCCATCTTTGTCTATCTGGCAACACAGCATTTTTCAGGCCTCGCACCTTCCATCTCAGATTCTTATTGCATGCATGTTCATGTTCTTCCATGGCTGAGAAACATAAACATCTCCTCATCCTTCATCTTGTAGGCCAACTAAATGCAATTCCTGTGAGTCCTGGCCTTGTGCCCAATCTGTTAATCTACACTGCTTAGTATCCATTAAACATTACCTATCATCTTTGCTGAGAGGAGGAGATGGATGACTATTTGTCATTTGGATAGGTCTGCACCTAAGAGAAGGGACTTGGTCATTTATATACCTCACGCAGAATGAACAGAAAGTCAGTCTTTGTCCTGCTCATCTGCCTACATTTTACAGTCTTTGGTTTACACAGAAGCAAGAGAGATCTTGTGATCTGAATGCGCTGACGTACAGGAATGGAACTGTGACCTCCAGCAGTCACATCCTATGCAATGAGCAGACAAGTACTTATTTCAGCCTGCAAAATGCACAGATCTCAGGCAAGACTGCAGTTCTATTCTTACACCTTGAATACGTAAAATCAAAAGCTAATGCTATATGAGGATGCATAAGACAGATCAAATCTTGGATGAGAAACAGCTTCAAAGGTCAGTGATGTGCTAGCCTGAACTCAGCATAATTTTTGGATCAGCATTAGTTAATTAATAATCTTACTCATTATTTAAACTCAAATCCTCAGTGAGTGCTGCATATATATCCAAGTTTTCAGAGCGGTACAAGTGACAACACACTACCAAGCAGAAAGCTCAAGATTCCATAAGTACCCATTCTTCCCTTGAGGAATATTTAGCTAATGATTATCCTTTATGCAAATAGAGCAATTCCATGACTGAGTCTTTTCATTCATTCCAACATGCAGAAACAGAGCCGAACATTCCTGTCAAAAAGCTATCCAGGTAAGAGATTTGCCTCCCCTCCCACACCTCTGAATTCAGGTTTTATTTGTTCTTTGCCTGTTTCCAAAGGTGCAAAACTGCCTTTTTTCAGTCATTTTGCACACTGGTGTTGCTTTTTAAGTTCTGTCATTATTCTGTTCTTCATAAATATTGCTTATTAGGTAGATACTGGGCAAAGGTTTGTAAAACATGTAGTCAGCTGCAATGGGTATTGGAAGTAATCTTTCCTGCAAACCCTGGTCTAAGAGTTCAAGACCGGCCATTTGGCTAGTTTTTATTTGTACCTAAGAAAAGTGGCCTATATAAAGCTTATCTGGTTCTCAAAGTACTAAATTATTATCAAAACTGAGCATTTTCTTAGTGATTAAATATGAAAAAGGGTTTCCAAAACATTGTCCTTATTGCATGTAGTAAACCCAAGATACCAAGGAAGGCAACAGGAAAAAACATGAGAATGGGTTATCTCTAACCCATTTGTTTTGCTCTACAACAGCTTAATGTGACTAAACAAAGTCCAGCAAAAACAAACAGCAGAAAACAGAGCTTAGTGTTTAGCTTTGTGACTGATGACTAAGGTTTTGGAAAGCTATCTTGAAAGATTTTTTAAAAAAACAGACTTTCACTTTGGACCAGCTACCTTTCTAAAAGCAAGAAGTCTGATTTTTAGGAATGTTCTTTGACCCCACAGAAAATGTCTTTTTAGTGGTCATGCGCTAGGACTCTCCAGAATAATAACACTGTCTTGCCTTCAAGTGCCTGCCAATATTTTTACCAGCATATTCTGGAACTCCTGAACAAAACCAGTCCCTGGAGAATCAGTAAAACTAGTTGATCGTTTATTTCCAAGGTATGATCATTCCCAAAGATGATCTGATGGGCCAGCCTTAACCACAGCTGCTGGCTGACTGTGTGAGTTCTACTGTAGCCTGCTCATCACCTCTGGGATTTTTACATGTCAGTGGCTGTCATCTTACTATGACACTGGACTCAGAATCCTTGGGAAAATATGAATTGAATCACAGCTGCTGGTGAATGCAGGCATTTGAAAAAGAGCCTAACTCACCTTGGAAATCCTAGAACAATTTATAGCTGGAAGTAGAAGTTGTGGGTTGGAGATTTTAATTAGGAATATACAAATCTAAAAGATTGCTTAACTCTCAGAATAACTCCTTAACATAGCAGTGTTAGTCTGTAGAGGACTTAGATTAATGTTCTGGCTTTCCTTGTTGAGACCAGTAAAATGTAATATTTTTTCCTCTTTCACATTTGGATTAGCATAACATTGAAACTCAACAGGAAAATGCTTTGAAGCCGCAACATTTTGCCCAGATATAGTAAAAAACTAACAGAGCCCATCAAGTTTCACATGAAGAAAGAACCAATTCCTGGCTAGGGTTTTTATGCCACCGTAAAGGGTCAGAATGCACTGGGACAGAGCTTCTGGGTACTTTCCTCTGAAAAAAGTCTGGTTTGCAAGCATAACATGCCTCTGTACATTGAATCTATGCACCATAAATGAGGCTAACCAGGGATTTTTTTCAAAACTGTGTTAATACTCAAAACCAGAACAGTAATGTAGTCATAGCCATTAGAGAAGAAGAGAGGCTTCTTACAGGCAGAAAAGGTTGCTGATATGAGTAACATGAACAGTTTAACTCCAAGTGTTTTAAATCAAATGCTTAGCTAAGCTGATGTCTCTCATGTTTTTCTGTGATTTATGCAACAAAAATACAATGAAACTTCAGCCGATAAATACAAAACCTGCTCTACCCACATTAGCTTTTAGCTGATTTTTCATCGTTTGAACGTAGAGAAAACTGCAAGCATCACTTGGCTCAAACTGTATAAAGTGCTCTATTCTAACTTACAGTTGCAATCACTATTTCAGCAAGAGCAAGTGATTTTAGTATATAGTTGTGGCACACTGTCTGACTTCTGTCCCAAATACAGCATTTAAGAGATCTCCTTAGCATAGAAAGGCAGGCTCACCCTACCTACTCCCTCTTGGGCTTTCTAGAGATACAGCTTCAGCTTTTCTGGTGGACGATCAGGATGGGGAGACAAAAGAATGCCTCAGAATAAAGTTTTTTGCGTTGTGCCGTTTCACAAAGAACAACTCATCCAGCCAGAATGGTTATACATGTACCAGCAGAAACTGCTTGCCAAGGAATCTGCGAAGAGAAATCCCACTCAACATGTTGTGATGAATGTTTCCTCCCCTGCAGAGAGATTTTGTCAGGTCAGTGGCATGGTGAAAAGACAGGAAGAAAGGTGGGACTAAGGCCAGTTGGAAAGTCGTTAGTTTGTTTGGCTTGAATAGTTCTTTGCTTTGTTTCTCTTTTCACAAGATAAACTGAGTCACTGCATTTAACCTGAAAGAATGGGTTGTTCAGACAGTGTTTCTGCTCAAGCAGGGGAAAAAAGAAAAATAAAGCTTTTTGCTTTTGCTCATATGGACAAGGGCAACTTGAAAAAACTTAACTGTGAAGATCCCAAACATCAAAATACAATTAAAAATAACCAAGACCACTTTTTGTTGTAACTATATGGATGATACATATGTATGTGAATGTGCACGCAAGTAACTTTCACTTGTCTTAAACAGTTAAGAATGTTCTCATACCAAAGTCCAGTGCAGTGGATAGACATGTTCTATGCTATATGCTGTTTCATCTGTGCATCCCTGCTAAGAACAGCTCTTTCAGCAAGTGATGGGAAGCCTTCACTTGAATAAAATGCAAACATTATGTTCTATGAAGCTCTGGGAGGTGACAGGGAGCCTGAAATAGAGGTTGTCCCTTTTCTTATAAACCACTTAGTATGGGCTGAGCTGAAAATGGGCCAGTTTGGTGAACCAGTAGAAGAGTCTGTTTACTGACACCCCTAGGGCTCCTGAATATTGCTTGAATATTACCACTGTGGAAGGATGGTACTGTATCTCAGTGCCAGAATCAGGAGGCTGGAATCTACTCATGTGCACAACAGTAGACAGATCTGCTCTCCACCCTCCTGTCTTTGGAGCTGGCAAGAGCATTGGAAGGTCCCAGCTCTCTGCTAAGCTGCACAAATGTACATGGCATAGCACCCAGCCATGGTGGAATCTCATTTTCTTCAGGTGAGGCAGCTAAGTTATTCCTAAGCTATATGCATCACAGCCTGGGAATTCTTGGGTTTCACAGCTGAAAAATATTTTGCTGGTAACAATGTCCCTTCCATTATTTGGTGTGGCTTTACTATGTTCTAAAACTAAAATTAAACTCTAAACATTAACAGTTTCTGGAAACCAGTAACATCTCGTTTTAGAGCTGAGTGTTTTAGAGCTAGCATGTTCATTTGACATGGATTCTGAAAATATATCTAGCAGAATAAATAGTTATTTATGAAAGAAAACTCTTATTTTCAGGAGAAAAAAGAACTGAAGAAAATGACCTCCTGTCAGCATTTGGCTGTGTTTTAGCTTGAACATATTTATTCCACCATGAAGGTTTTTTTGACCTTTGTCTAAACTGCATCAAAACAGCTGAAAAGATATATGCCATATTGTGTCAGCTTTTTTTTTTTTGTTGGCTTTTACAAAAAGCTACTATTCTGATTATCCAGTAAGGCAGTACAGCTGAGATATATTACTAAATTATCATTCATACACAAGATCTCTTAACAGATTTCCAGAGAAATTATATTCCAATAATCTTATGTATTAAAAAATATTATCATCCTCAGGAAGCTGCACAAACAATGCATATGTGTGAATTTTAATGGAGTTTTTTTCAAATACAAATTACTTGCAAGTAAGTTGTGTGAGTTTAGAGAGAGACAGACAGCAATTGTACAATTAAATATATGAGCCTAGTGTACAGAAGCCAATGCAATCTTTTTTATGTAGCCTATCAAAAGCACTCACTGGAAACTGAACTGCCCACTAGCTTTTAAGTATGTAGAACAAGGACACCGTACTTATTTCTTGGCTGTCTGAATTCACTTGGCTGTAAGAATTGGGTGGCATTTGAACAGAACTTGCTGTCCTCATGCACAAGCCTCTCATTCTCCAAGCTAATTTAGGTAAGACAGGAAATGTTGGGGTTTTGCCTCTTAAAAATGAGTTTATTACAGTTGCTAGCATTCTGTGTTTGGTAAACTTTAATCATACACTCTTAAGTATTTCTCTTGGTGTTGTAACTTCTTCTATTTTTATTCTCACCTTCGCATTCTAACAAAGACTAGATCCAACCTATTTCCTGTCCTAGCAGATCTTGCCTAGCATAACCATGCAGTACATTGGAGTCTAAACTAAATTTGGCATTACTGATAAAAAATAGCCATCAATCTTTCTAAATAATAACATCAAATTGTAAGTAGTTTTCACTTATGATGGAAATAAACCTTACTTACAAACGTAAAGAAACTTATACAGGGGGAGCTAAAATCTATTTAATGTAATTGGGATGGATAGAAATCTACTGATTTTTTAAAATATATTTAGACTACTATGCAGGTCATTTTCAACTTGGACAATCAGTCCATATATTTCTAACAAGAATGTCTTTTCCGCCTTTTATCAAATTATGAATTACATACGTGTAACACTTAAACATCCTGTTTCAAGTTGTGGTTAAACTTTGCATGATCTTAGAAATCACGCTGTATCATTTAAAATAATACCTGGGAACTTGTTTAAGACTTTTGCACTAGCTACAGATACATATCTTCTCATTGTTTCCAATTTCTTGGCAAAAGGTATTTGTTAAAATCTTGAAAAAAATTTCTAAGCAGGATAGCCACTCTCTATTTGGAGTGCTACAGACAGAAAGCTTACAGGCTGTTTATAAACTATTCTTTTGCTTATCAATTATGCTTCCAGTTGAACTCATAAGCCCATTGTTTTTTCTCAGCTTGGAATTCTACACTTTAACTGGGTGTTATCAAACATTAACAAATCAAAACACTCTTCTTAACAACAAAAAAAAAAGAAATTTACACAGAGAATGATGACTTCTGTCACTGGAGTCTAAAGTTACTATTAACTGTTAAAATAACTAAAATATACCAACAGAATACTGTGCCAGTGAGTGTACTTCAAGTTTCAGGAAACTGATGGGTATGGCTTCTGTCTCTAGATACTGGAAGAGGAAAGAAACAGCTTTTACTTGTAAGTGAAGACAAGCTTTGACATTACGTTGCAAAGTCACACCTGGCACCAGAAAGCTTTGTTGATCCTAGCTGTTTACGACACTGGGAGAGGCTGGGCTTGAGAAGTTCTTTCCTAGAGATTCTGCATATTGTTGTAATAGCACATACTCTCTTCTTCCAGGTCAATATGATTCATTCCTTATCTCCCTTATCTTGCACTTATATATGGGTATCCACTCTTGGAAGTCTCTTCCCTCTTTCCACTGCAAATCAGAAGACAAGATTTGCCACTTGGCATAGTCTGTTTGGTATTTTCCACCTTTCTGCTCCTATTTTTATTTTTAAACTGTTTAAGGTAGGGTACTTGCAGGTTATAGTATTTTGCCTCTCAGTCACATCCCCCCCTACCCCCAAATGATTTATGAATGCATTAAGCTAATTTCAACTTAATTTGACAATTGAGCAAAAATGCAGAGATTGAGTTTGGTGAAAACAGTTGTGTTCACAGAGGCAAGAGACACCAAAAGCACCTCCATCTGGAGAATACAAATTTTCCCAGTCCTTATGAATCAGAAAACTGACATGCAGGAAAGCCACAGGAAACACCACTGTGTTTGTTTTGCTGCCCACAATTATTTGTTTTATCTTATTCACTGGAGAGCAAAGCTAGGGTAACTGTGGGTTTAAACCTGAAAATACTAACATGTAGCATTGTTCTGAGATGGTACATGGTGCATGGTCCATATGTTGCCAAAGTGGTACTTGTGAGGAGATGCTTATTAATTAATGGAAGCTGCACATCAAAACAACAATTCAACAGGTTCGTGTTATGTAGCAGCTTCTAAGAGTCCACCGATGGTTTGTGTACAAATTTTTGCATAAGACTAAATTGTTGCTCTCCAGAAAACTCCGCTTTACAGGTTCTATTAACAAAATTTTTCTTCTGTGCATTTGGGACAGTTGCAGTGACAGATCACTATACCACATGAGTTCCACATCAGTGACTACAAGATGCACTATTAGAAAGACCATAGCCTACCCCAATAGTATATGTTTATTTCACACCATCAAAAGTGCTGCCTCTGATCACAGAGACCTCTATGGTGGAGCATCTGGAAGAGCTGATGGAAATATCTGTTGTACAAAGAAATGACTAATTTAACTCCATTTTTCCTTACTAAAACAAACTGGATTCAATCAAATGTACTCTTAAATGTCTGCAGGAAAGGGCTCAATCTACAGATTTATTTCTTAGTGTTATGTGTCACTGGAGCCCGGTGGTGGTGTTCTGGTTGGGATGATGCTTCCTTAAAAGCACAATCAGGTGACAAACTTTTAGTGTTAAGCATCTGTGCTAAAAAAAAATTTCATGAACTGCAACCTAACAGCCATTTTCTTCACATTGCAGGAACACCTACATGAGGTAAACACTGGGACAATGGAAAGACCACTCGAAGCTACCAGGATGGAAAACAGCACCTCTTCCTGCTTTCTCATGGAAAGAAAGACTCATGTCAAGATTAATAAGAAAGAGGTCATGCTAGCTAAGCTGAGGAAGAGCTGCTCCTGCACCCCAAAGAAGCTGAAGAACTTTGTCATGGACTTCCTTCCTGTTTTACGATGGCTTCCCAAGTACCAGTGTAAAGAGTACATTTGGGGGGATGTTATGTCTGGGTTAGTAATTGGGATCATTTTGGTGCCCCAAGCAATTGCGTACTCACTGTTGGCAGGTCTGAAGCCCATTTATAGTCTTTACACATCATTCTTTGCCAACATCATCTATTTCTTAATGGGCACATCCCGTCATGTCTCAGTTGGCATTTTCAGCTTGATAAGCTTAATGGTAGGACAAGTTGTGGACCGAGAACTTCTCTTGGCTGGGTTTGACTTGAATGATGATGCCCCACCAGCCTTGGGTGATGGCTCTCTGCAGAATGACAGTCAGTCCAACACAACTGCCTTCAACCTTACAATTGCAGGGATGAATGCTGAGTGTGGGAAAGAATGCTATGCTATTGGCATTGCTACAGCCTTGACATTTGTGGCTGGAGTGTATCAGGTAAGTGCTTGCTGACATCCAGAGGCAAGGTATGAAGTTCCTAAAGCTTCTTTACTTGACCTAAGCTTTGCTTTGACTCAGTTTCAATGAGAGATACAGCATCAGTTCACTTGAATGACTTTGGACTATTTTCTCCAGGAAGCCTAACTGTAGGCAACTCAGAGAAAGCAGGAGGTAAGCAGTTTTCTTAGCCACTAGCAAGTACGGGTAAAACAAGAGTCTTCTGCAAGACCATTAACATTGTTGCGATACTCCACTGCCTCTTGGCCTTGCTGCTTTCATGGGACCATGAATCCAATACAGATCTTACCATGAGGGAAACGCCCAGGTAGCTGGGTACTTCAACAATGAAGAAATAATTCTGTTAATTCTACTCAGAATAGTTCATTATACAGCTCAGAATAGAAGTGGAATAGTTCAGAATGTGCTGCTCAGTGTTTTGCTAGTGATACTGTGTTCTACCAAACTGCTTTCGAAAGATAATTCAGAAGCAGAAAGGAAAAGAGGGGAAATAGATTGGCTAACCTACTTTTCAGACAATGGCTGTGCTGGACTCTTTGAGACTTACCAATGTGCTGCCCATCACAAGGATATCAAGAGAAGACAGAAGGAAGCACAGTGAACATACTTACCTATTAATTGTATGTGTGTGTATATACATATATATAAATTAAGAAAGAGCTAGCTATCTTAGCTAGATGATCAGGGGCCTGGAGCATCTCCCTTATGAGGAAAGGCTGACAGGCCTGGGTTTGTTCAGCCTGGAAAAGAGAAGACTGAGGGAAGATCTCATCAATACTTATAAATATCTGAAGGGCGGGTGTGAAGGGGATGGGACCAGACTCTTTTTGGTGGTGCCCAACGACAGGACAAGGGACAATGGGCACAAGTTGGAAACAGGAAGTTCCACCTGAATATGAGGAGAAACTTCTTTACTGTGAGGGTGACAGAGCAGTGGAACAGGCTGCCCAGAGCGGCTGTGGAGTCTCCTTCTCTGGAAACACTCAAAACCCACCTGGACGCAGTCCTGTGCACCCTGCTCTAGGTGTACCTGCTCAAGCAGGGAGGTTGGCTGAGATGATCTCCAGAGGTCCCTTCCAACCCCTACCACTCTGTGATTCTGTGATCTTCCTGTTTACTAGGAAATTTCAGGTCCCATTTATGAACAACAAAATGCCCCTGTGAAGCTATATTTTCCTAAGCCATCAAAGGAAGAAGCAACTAGTTAAGGACAGCATCCTGGGATCTGGGAAAGTTTGTGTGCTCTTCTGCCACTTCTGACCTTAGGCATGCCACAAAGGCTGTCTGTGCTCCACTTCCCCTTCTGTTCACACGGCTAAAATGAAAAGCTGTTTAATGTAACAGTGCCACTAAAGTAGTGCTTTTAGCTGTTGTCATTTGAGTTCTGTTTACAAAGCAATGGCCGTAAGTTTTAACTCTGTTCACTTTAAGACAGAAAAAAAGAACATTGGCTTTGGTATAACAGAAGCATTTTTTGATCCACTGCTCTTTTGCACAGGAAATAAAATTCAGACAAGCCACTTCAGTGGAGTCACTTCAGACCAATATTTGATTGACCCTGACTCAAGCTCCTCATTTACCTCTTGGGTTTGTAGTAACCCACAACAGTAAAAGGAATCATATGTTTTAAAGCAGACTGGAAATATCAAAGGATAATTCCTGTTTTAAGATTCAAACAGCGAAATGCTATCTGCCTCCAGCTAGTTCTCTCCCATCTGTACTTAATTATTTGCAGCACCATTTAAGGCTCATCTTTTATTGTTGTTGTTTTGTTTTGTTTTGTTTTTTCTTTGTCTCCTCAGGTTCTAATGGGAATCTTTCGTCTGGGTTTCGTATCTATGTACCTATCTGAGTCTGTACTAGATGGCTTTGCAACTGGTGCTTCCTTAACGATTTTAACAGCTCAAGTGAAGTATCTGATAGGGATAAAAATCCCACGTAGTCAAGGGCATGGGATGCTTGTTATTACCTGGATTAATATTTTCCGGAACATTTCTCAGGCTAACCTTTGTGATGTCATCACAAGTGCCATTTGTATCGTGGTGCTGGTCACTGCTAAAGAACTGGGAGATCGATATAAGCATAAGCTGAAATTTCCTCTTCCCACAGAGCTGGTAGTTATTGTTGTGGCAACACTGGTGTCACACTATGGGAAGTTAAATGAAGTGTATGCATCCAGTGTTTCCGGAGCTATTCCAACAGGATTTATTCCCCCCAAGGTACCACATTTCAACTTAATGCTCCAAGTCGCTGTAGATGCTTTGCCTGTTGCCATAGTCAGCTTTGTCTTCACTGTATCCCTTTCTGAAATGTGTGCAAAGAAATACGCCTACACCATCCGAGCCAATCAGGAAATGTTTGCTGTGGGGTTCTGCAACATCATTCCTTCTTTCTTCCACTCATTTGCAACCAGTGCAGCTCTGGCAAAAACACTCGTCAAAACATCTACAGGCTGCCAGACTCAAGTCTCTGGAGTAATTAGTGCAATGGTGGTTTTGCTGGTGCTGCTTTTCTTGGCACCTCTCTTCTACTCCTTGCAGAAGTGTGTCCTGGCTTGTATCATCATCGTCAGCCTTCGAGGAGCCCTGAGGAAGTTCCGAGATGTGCCAGCACGGTACCATGTGAATAAGGTGGACACACTTGTTTGGGTCGTTACCATGTCTGCCTCTGCCTTGATCAGCACAGAAATAGGGCTATTGGTTGGCATTGTTTTCTCCATGTTATGCATCATTGTTCGGACACAGCGGCCACGGACAGCCCTGCTTGGTCAGATCCAAGCCACCAGCTTCTATGAGGATGACTTAGAATATGAAAATCTCTCTTTGGTTCCAAGGGTCAAAATATTCCGTTTTGAGGCCCCACTTTATTATGCAAATAGAAACTACTTCCTAAAGTCTCTGTACAGATTGACTAACTTAGATCCTAACCTAGAAGCTGCTAGAAGGAAGAAATATGAGAAGAAGGAAAAGCAGCATCTGAAAAAGGGAGATCACACAACTAATGGACTGCGCATTGGAGAAACCACTCTGCAACTAGTTCCTAAGCAAATTGATTTCCAAGCTCTTGTTGTAGATTGCTCTTCCATCTCATTTTTGGACACCACTGGAGTTAATACTCTAAAGGAAATCCTGAAAGATTACAAGGACTTAAACATTTCTGTCCTCCTGGCTTGCTGCAATCCCTCAGTGATAGACTCTCTGAAAAGAGGAGGTTACTTTGGGAAAGATTTTGGAAGCATGCAGGAAATGCTGTTCTACAGCATACATAATGCTGTGCAGTTTGCGAAAGACCAAAAGCTTCCAGCAGATTGCTCAGTTTAATCCTGTGTCTTCCCTGATGATTCACTAAAGTGACAGATGGGGAGGGACAGTTTGCAATAATTAAATTATCAGACACACTGCTGGCTGTGTACAGCAATGGACCTACAGGCCATTCTCTCCTGAAGAGCTCTGCTGTTTGTCAGATGCCACATAGAACAGCCACTGGGGATGCAGTCCAGGACCAGGATGGAACAGGTTGGATTATCACCTGCATTTTCACTTTAAAATGCAGGTGATGTGCAATAGGGCAGTTTGGGATTGAATTTCCCCTGTGTCATGACCATGTGTGACCCAACATATACATCACGATACTCTTGTGCTAGAAGGTCTGCCCAGTGTCAGCTGACTCTCCCAGCAGTTTAATGGCTGGTTTGTGTTAACAGGGCTAAGGCATCACCATGAAAATGCAATCAGTCTAGCATCTTGGACACATAATAGTTTAAACTCTGGCTTGCAAGTCCTGCCCCTTCCATCATTCCAGGTGTGCTCCTAAACAACTCCCACTATTTGCATACAAATAAAATGTATAAAATATTGTGGAATGTAGCATGTCTCTCCACCTTGATTACATAGGCTTCATGACACAGCCTGCCACAGAAGAAACAGGTCCATCACAGATTCCTCTCAAAACCACTGTTGGAATCACTTGTGTTATTGGCTTCAAACTGTGGCAAGTAGTTACTGAAGGTTCTGATACCCTTAATTATGCTGGAAGAAATATGACTCTGATGCACAATTTTGTAGCTAGTAAGAGGATAAACAGGATTAAGAAAAATTAATGGCTTTAACTGGCAGTCACACAGCTACCCGGGGTAGTTTTACCATCCTGTAAAAATAAGTTGCCTCTGGTGGGCAGATGCAATTCCAATTCAGGGACACATAAGGACTATCAAACATAAAACCTCAAAACTGTGAAGCAGCACAGCATGTTCTTCCTACAGTTGTCTGCCTGGGTGCAAAGAGAAACAGGAGAATGGAGAGTAGGGTGGGAAGGTAGATGTGTGATCTGCCTAGAAGGGGAGTGATGGGTCAGTCAGAACTGCCTGGCTGGTCTTCTCTGATGCAATGCTAACGAAGCTTTACAGTAGCACACCTGGGCCAAATAAAGGGACCACAGCTTTGTGAGTTGTATATCCCCATATGCTGGAAAAATTCCACCACTGTTTGTACACACTACAGACATTTTGGGTGTTTTTTTCTCCTATCATATTATTCTTTGATCTGAGGTCCACTAAACCATATTTTCCAGGGCTGAGTTACTTTCTGTAATAATTTGCGTTAACTGCTGTTCATGCTGCTTTGTGTCAAATGACACCCGCAGAGTCAGTTGTGTTGTTATATATGCATGTTCTTTTTTTACAAATAAGCATGGATTTAGATTTTGATTGTAACACAGTTAGTACTCAGTGTTCTGGCCCATGGCATTGGCAGAATATCCTCTTTCATACTCAAGCTTATAATTACCTCCACAAAAGGTAGGACAGCTGCCTTATCTTCCTCTCCTTATTTGTGTCTGGTTCACATGCAGCACCAAGCATGGAAGGAAATTCTATCACAGCTGTGCCTTTTACAATTAGCAGACTCTAGAAATAGGTTCCATGTATGCAGAAGCCATTTCTCTGCCGTGCCATTTAAAAAAAAAAAAGTTAGATCAACACATTATATGACTTGCTTATTTCAATTTTTTGGGTCATTGAATGAAAGAACACTCAAACTGAGGTTCTCCAGGTGCCCCAGAGACTGTCTGGCTCTCAAGAACAAATATTTTGTTAAAGGAAAAGCAGTGCATTCCCAAAAGACAAAATAAAAAATGTCTTCACAGGGTTTTAGAGTAGCACAATATTAGGTAAGTAATTCAATGCTGACATTTTCATGCACTAATATCAGCTGCACACTGTTAGTACTGTCAGAGCAGTAAAACCTGACAGAAACGTCTGTCAAGAGATTAAAGGATTGACCCTTGGCCACATTTTCCTGCCATAAAAAAATTTAATTACAATATTCTTTAAGTTGCTGACTTGGTATGACTAGCTTCTTTCTGTCATAAAAGCAAATGGGCAGAGCCCAAGGACAAAGTATTGTTTTGTGTCTACTTTTGTTTGTAACCCTTCTTTGATCAGGGAATATCTCTTTTAAGGTCCCACCAGGGCTTAGCATGAGGAAGTGGGTTTACAGGAGTTACTGCCAGACAATATCAACATAGACACTCTTAGGCTGTTGTGCTGAAGCAAGCTGTCATTGGAAGTCAAATAAAATTGTTTCAGTACAAAAGGACACACATCCTAGCAATCTAGACTTCTTTTATCTTTACGGGTCAAGCTAACTCATTTTAAAAGAGTTAAAAAAAAGCGAGAGATTGCAATGGGAGGTTTATCCTTGCACCAGTCTCTGGAGAAAAATGAAGAGATGATGCCCTTCTCTTATCCAGCAGGCTGAGAAATTACGAGTCAGAAGTGTTTTTCATCGTATTTATTGTAAGAATGGCACCAAAGGATACCTAAGCAAAGAAACTTGGCTATGCGTAAGAGTGGGGGTAAGCTTTAAGACTTTCACTAGGAAGAAACTATTGACCAAAAGAAACCATAAGAACAGTTTCAGTTTCATTGGCAGAGCTGGCTCACAATCAAGTTGTTGTGTTGGACAAGGTCAAACACAGCAGGGAAACAGCTTTCAGTGCTATGATGTAGGGGATGCTGGGAGACTGTAAATTATTTCTAAGGAGTACATAAAAGGTAACTAAAAAAGCAAGCCTTTTTTCTGGCATGTTTATGTTTGCAATACTGCACTATACCAAGATTAAGGTTATGAAGACTGAAAATGTTAATAACTGCTGATTCTCTTCTCTCCGATTCTACCAGGAATTAGGTACTGTGACTTGGAGAGGAGCTGGGGATGGGCTTGTAATTCCAACTAAGTTAATACTAATGTTGAAATAAAATCATTATATGTCTTTTAAGAAATGTTATATCCATCATGTAGATTGACTATATTTTTTTTCACTGTGGTGCTTTGTATAAATCATGTATCCAACAAACTTCAGTACTGCTACATATGAATAGGAAAGGGTTCTTAACTTGTGGACTGTGTGGGTCCCATGGAGCTGGGCCAAGAGTTGGGAATCTTCACCTCAAACTCTCCTGTTGAGCAGTGCAGCATGGCCAGAATGTATGGTCTAGGTGTCAAAATGGCTGTATTTATTGGCACCAGCAAATAACAATCAGAGAACTGTCCAGTCCATGAAAGACACCTTGGGTTCCCCTGTATCCATGAATACTGCTGTGTCACATGACCCAGAAACAAATGTGTGCTTTTCGTTGGAAAATAAAACTAGCAGTTCTTTGAAAACACTTTGCCTCGTGGTATCCTTTCACGGGTGATGAAATAACAGGATGACTTGGAATAAAGAAAAAGATAAGTGGTGGGTTTGCTGTCCTAGAAAAGGGTTAAAATACAGTGATGCACTTGGCATTGGGGGATTAGAAGACGTAATGAGAAAGACCATTATAGAAGTGAGAAGGGGAAGGTGGCAGTCTTTTATTTGAGCACATCTTCTTCTTGGGAGGAACATTTATGGCACCTTTTTACAGATGGCACAACCACGAGGAAAAGCAATGCCTGTATCTGTTAGCCTTCCACAGTGGTGGTATCTCCTAGTCCTCTGTTTTCTGTAAGTGCTCTTCTTCAGTCAAGTACCTACCAACCAATACGCGGCTGCCAGGAGGGATTTTGGCCTCTGAGTGTCTACTTTCTTTTCAAAGGTACTTACCAATTTTTCTGTAAGTCAGTTGGTTACAGAAACCTGAAAGACCCAAGCCATCTCTCAGGATAAACCTCTGAGATCTAAGACATGGACTCCAGCGGTGGTGAGAAGTGAGAGTTGTCCTTGCCCCTGCTGAAGCTGGGTCACTGCAAGAGTGAGTACAAAACCCACTGTCCAGTAAGAGAGGGCGACACAGCACAGGAAAGGGTGTTTACGAGGAAACTTCCAGAGGGAAAGATGGGAGGGAGGAGCTGTGTTACCTGCTGTATTCACAGATGGACTAACATACACAGGCAGCTCCGGGATGTAATACTAATCTGTGTGCAGGACCTCTGAACACCTTCCCAAACAAACCTACCTGCACAAGCACACCCTAATACCTAGGAAGAAAACTTCTCCTGTTCCTAAGGTACACTCTGAAACTCACTACTACTCTGCTCATGTCCCATTTCCAGGGTCTGAACTCTCCTTCCCCTTGTTGCTCCCCAAAACTTACAACTGATAAATTCCCATCCTCCTGCATCTGGGACAGCAGATGCAGTAATGATGTGGATTGTAAATATGCTCAGCTCAGCAACAGCCTAAGCCAGGCAGAACTTTAAGAGCTATTACGACTTTTGATGGTGTTTTTATGGTCTCTCCTCCCAGACCAATCACTCCTGCTCTAGGCATCTGTATTTGGTTCTTTCCACTGCGCATATTGGTGTGAATGTGTTTAAGCTGAGTTAGATGGGACTTGAAAGGCAAGGAATTCCAACACTGTCCTCCTAAAGTCTGACATGTATTTCCCTAGAACTAGAAATGCTATTATGCATATGAATCCTTTTGGAAGAAGGTATTAATTGGTATTAACTAAAGTCACCCTGTTTTAGTTGTCACTACCTGTCACTTGATGCAGCACACTGGTGCATTCAGGATGTGAAAAGAAACTCCCAAGTTAAGTGGAAGGAAGACACAAGTAGTAATAAAATAGCGGCAGCTTTCATTTGGACCTCTCAATAAGTCAGGCTTGTTTTAATCTTCAAGGGACTTTTTTTGCTGGATCATGTGTCCTAAATTAAAGGATATAAAAGTAAGCCATCTTTCTAGTCCCTCAGCACTATTCTTAGAATAGCTAATGGTTAGCAAAGCACATGACAGGATGGATGAGAAGTCTTGTGTGGGACAGTATTGCCACCTGAAATGCTTTGGTAAAGAATGAACTGAATTTATGCCTATCATCCTATTCCATCCCATTCCTAGCTTTTGCCAAAGACTCATCTAACCTGGAAAGGAAGCATAACACTGTGACCTGAATATTAAAAGCAGACCTACAGCCAGGGGGAGCTCTGAGTACACAGGTGGACAGCCGGGATGGGGACAGGAACTGAACTCTCCAGGTCTGGCTTCTCCCAGCACTTCTTCTCGGTACTGAGTAGTTGCTGGTGTTACTGCACTAAGACCAAACTCTGTTGGACTTGAAGGAATGGCGGCAATAACACCCAGTACGAGTCTTGAAAACGGTCAGAGTGACCATTGCCTGGAATGCAGCTGAGAGCTCTCTCCATAAAGCTGTGCCTATGCCCTGACTGCAAAGTAGAACTATTCCTTGCTTAAGGAACAATTGGAGACTCCTCTAGATCTCTCTTCTCAAGGTTGTGCCAAGCAGTATTTAGAAAGGATGCGCCCAGTTAAAAAAAGCTGCACTAGAACCTTGTAATGCAATGGTCCATGAAACGCATTTCTGCTAGCCTGAGGCCTCTCTGGAGGTCATGGTACAACTGGGAATCAAGAAGCTGAGGCCTGGACACGGTAGCAGGGGAGATGTGGAACGACTGTAGCATATGACCTGAGACGGTCTTGGTAAAACTTGACCAGCACACCCACAAGACTCTTCAGATGAAAGGAAATGTTAAATTGCTCCTTAAACTGTTGTTAGGATGTAATGCATGCAGGTTGCCCCCACCTTTCTCAATACAAGCTCTCTCTTTCTTAGTCTCATATACCCCCAAATTGACTCCCCTCCATTGGCTCTTACCTGACTTCCAAGGAAGCAAAGACATGCCCAGCTTGCAATTATACTAAGATAAATATCAAAGTGAGCACCTGTTGGACATTTTAATGTGTCACATTTTTCCAGATTTTAACTTGAGGTGTTTGCTTACCTGAGAGCAACTAATTCCAGTAACCAGTGAATTCGAACTTGTTCAATTCCGCCGTGTGGAACAGAAGAAATGTAGGCAAGGTTCATCTCTTGGTCTTTGCTTAGGTCAAATAGGTCAGCACGGCTGTGAGGTAAAGGAGGGCTTCAGGAAAGGAGGGACAGAAAAGAAACAACATTAACTAGCAGCTCCACTGGGTATCGAAAGATCCCTATGCCAAGTCCCTATACCACCTGCATGATCCTTCCCGCCATGAGAAGCACTGTCTAACATGAGATGAAAGCAAAATGGAGTTGCAAGTTATTTGGGGCTAACTGGCTACACGTGTAGTTTGGCAAAGTAGAACACAATTTGGGTGCATCTCATTGCCATGCTCAAAGGGAAGTATTACAAGCAGTCATTGCTGCACAGATAGCAACCTCAGGCAGCAGTGGCCTGAAGAAGCTGTACGATGGCAGTCATCTTGTCTCTGAGTAGCTAATGATAAGGGAGCTCAGTGTCTTTTAGGCCTTGGAGTGGAAGTCAGACTTGCTGAGGTCTGTAGTAAGACAAATATGGGCTTGATCTTCCTGCTAAGTCCATGCAATGACATCAACTCTTGCTCTACTGTGGAAGCTACACTTGTTAGGAGCAGAATTAGACCCTCAGAGCCTCCACATTCTTCAGCCATGTTCAACTCACCCCTAAGCATAAGGAAGTACAGGATCATGTAGCTTGAGGTTTCTATGCTTGATGCTGCAAGCAGTTTAACCTGCTCATGGCTACAGAGCAATGATCATGTTAACATGACTTTGGTGTCTACTTATTCCACTGAAATCAACAAAACACTGGCAAATTTCTGCTGCCTCTAACTCCACAGATAAATAGCTACAAGGTGGAGGGAGATCTCACCCCCACCCTCCACAAGTCAGAAACTTAGAATGCTGCCCAGTTCACTGGGTTTGACATCCTGCACATTAAGCCTCCTGGTAATGCGAAAATTCTGAGTGTTAAAGCATTTGTATTACAAGAAAGATAAAATGACATTGTTCCCAAAGTTTGGTAATATAGTTCCACATGACTTCACATTGCAAAGAGAGGAGAGAGATGACTTGTGCTCTAACTATAGACTGTACATTAACTGTATAAGTGAAAAACTTAATCTAGTTTATGCTTTGCCTACTGTGATCTATCTCCTCTGATGGGTGGATCAGCTCTGTGCTGACTGTAACTATGCTGGGAAGAGTCATACTGTCATCCTCTCCTCCTCTGTCCCCCTCCACACATTCGTCCCACCTCCAAGGACCCCACTGAATGAACCTGCCACTGTATAACCACCTGTGCACAAAGCAGGAAAGGCCTGACCCCACCTGGACAAGAACTTGATGCAACTTTTGTCCTCACTAAGACACTTGCCTATCTATTACCCCATCTCCTGCATCCTTATCTGGAAGTGCAAGTCTTGACACAGATTACAACCCTGTAGTACTTCATCCAAATCAGCCAGCACATATGAGCTCCTCTGTGCAACTCCAGTATCATACAAGGCACTTAAAAATCATCTCCCTGAGATTGCTTCAAGTCACACAAGTGAGACTGAGAAGTTACCAATTCCACTCTTACTAAAAATGTATCAGCCATATGGGTCTTTTTAATTGTGCCAGTGGATAAGGACAATGTTAACTATCGGTTTTTGAAGGACTGCTTTACTGCTACTCTGAGATTCAAACCTGCTTCAGTTCAAGCAGTGGCAAAGCTGGAAGTCAGGGCATAAAGCAATCACATATTTTTGCTTAGTTCTTTGCTGAATAAACACTCGGAAATTCACACTCTGATAGACAGAAATCCAGCAGAAACCATGACAAGATACAGAAGAAAGCCGGCAGAACAGTGGGTTTTCTTAGTGGTAGTATCAGTATCTGTCCTTTCCTGTTCAGAGTTGAAAGTGCCCATCCAAGAGAACATCAAGCCTTGTGGTCTCCCAGGCTTCATCAACTGCTGATCCACAGCTGTGCATTTGCCCAGCTGTCTGAAACTGTGATGTAGAAAAGAAGCTTTAAGAACTGGAACCCAGTTCCCTCACAGTCTGAGCTTTCAAGGGAGCTGGGATCCTACAGCTTAAGAAATACTAGCATTGGCCAAGTGTTGTAACTGAGTAGCTGCTGACCCATGGAGAGCCTCTGCCTCTTCTGTCGCTCCTCTGCCTTCCCCTCACATGGTTTTAATGTTTGCAGCTTTCCAAAGTTTCTTTCATACAACTAAAATCATGGGTGTTTCTTGGGCTGCAGTTTAAATGGGCAAAACATAGTATTTTTAAGGCAGTTTTTCATTAGTGTTTCCTAACATTGCAAGCAAAAATTAAAACAAAAAAATTAAACAGCAAAGCAAAAAATAATCCAGAAAGCCCAAACATTTCTCTTCATCAGAATGTATTTTAGGTCCTGTTCTGTTTTCCCACCAACATGGAAAACTAATGGAAAATTTTTCAAGTTTTGTCATATATTACCTTTATGCATTACACAAAAAAGTGCACAAATTCCTTTTTGTCCAAAGCACACATTGCTGATTCCGTCCCTGTCGCAACTCCTTTTCCTGCAACTGTTATTTAATCCACTGTATGCCTCAATGAAGGAGGTCATAATCAGTTTTGAGTAAGGTACGAATGTGGCTGAGGAACATACTGCCTCTTGCTTTTGAGCCCGCTAGACGCCTTCATGTATCTCCCAAAACTGGAAGGCTGTTCAACCCCAGTTAGCTCAGCAAGACTGGGCTTTCTCCGAGAGGCAGAGCACTACCAGGCTATGAAGCGGTGGAGCTGGGATTTGTGCATGCTCCCACTCGTCCCCCTGACTTAGATCAACCGGACTCACCGGCCACATCACAAAGACGGTGCACATCGAAAGCGTCTTGCAAGAAGAACGAACAAACTAGAAGAAACAGGCAGGGAAGCTTTGCCTGGGCCTATTTAGGGACCGTGACAATGGAAACACTGAAAAGGAAAGGGAATGAGTTCTGAGTATCAACGTACGTGCCGCGGTGCTGGGGAGGAGGAAGGACTTGACACGTTCGAGGGCCCTGGGGGCAAGGGAGCAAAGTCAGCGGGGGGATGTCAGCTGGCCCTATGGCGTGATCCGCTTTGTTTACACGAACCGGCCGCGTCCCACCAGCGGCTCCAGGCAGGCAGGGCGCACAGGCTAAGCAGCGCAGTGCAGCGCGGTGCCGGGCCCTCTGATCCCACCGCAGCGGGCCCGGAAAAGCCTCCGCTCCCCGGGAGAGGCCGCGCCCTCGCGCCCCGCCGACCCTGCGCTCGAGGCGGGCTCGAGGCGGCCGCCTCTCGCGC
The DNA here is from genome assembly GCA_031468815.1 of Morus bassanus. Taxonomy (NCBI): domain Eukaryota; kingdom Metazoa; phylum Chordata; class Aves; order Suliformes; family Sulidae; genus Morus; species Morus bassanus. Next base: position 32,309,149 of record CM062600.1, read on the forward strand.
CGGCGGCTTCCCGCCAGCCGCGCGCGGCCTGCCCCCGCCCCTTACCAAAAGCCGGTGCTCCTCCAAAAGTGCTCCAGGGGACGCTCGGCGCGCCGGACATCCACGGACACCACGTACGCCGCGGAGCCGGCGCCCAGCTGCACCGCCAGCCACAGCAGCAGCGCCATGGCGGAACGGCGTGACAGCCGAGCCGCGCCGCGCCGCGCCGCGCCGAGCCGAGCCGAGCCGAGCGGCGCCGAGCCGAGCCGAGCCGAGCGGCGCCGAGCCGAGCCGAGCCGAGCCGCGCCGAGCCGAGCCGAGCCGAGCGGCGCCGAGCCGAGCCGAGCGGCGCCGAGCCGAGCCGAGCGGCGCCGCGCCGAGCCGAGCCGCGCCGCGCCGAGCCGAGCCGAGCCGAGCGGCGCCGAGCCGAGCCGAGCCGAGCCGCGCCGAGCCGAGCCGAGCGGCGCCGAGCCGAGCCGAGCCGAGCGGCGCCGAGCCGAGCCGAGCCGGCGCCCGCTACCGACGCAGCAGGGACGCGACGCCGGGCGCCCGCCCACGGGGCGGTGGGGGTGCCGCACGGCTCCCGCCCCGGAGGGCCCCCGCCGGCCCCGGGTGAGCGTATTTAATTCGTTTCGGGAGGCGCAGCTGAGATGGTTCGGGTGGCAACGCCTCCGCCTGGAGCCCGGGCGACTCGTTGTGTTGCTGCTGGGGTGGTGGCGGTCCTGGCGCCGCTAGTGAGCGGGACGTACTTCCCCGAAGTTGCCGCACGGCGTGCGGTTATTGCTGTTGCGTTTCTCTTACGTACCACACGAGGGAAGCATACCCTCATGCTATTGTTACGTCCTCGTGCTCTGTAAGAAAGAGTAGTGTTACGTAGTAGTGCAGGTGATACCGTGGTAGCATCTCATTTTGTGTTCATTTGTTCTGATTACTTGGGTGGATGGGGTATTAAATCTGATTTCCAGCAGAGGCTTTGGATTTAGCAGTGCCCACACTCTGCAGGGAAACTTCAGAGAGCTGCCAGACAGAGAGCTGGGCTGCACATAATCACCAACAAGAGAACAAAGTGACAACTGCGTAAATGGAAATAAGGCTATCAGCCCTAGTGGAGCAACCAAAATTTGCCACCCCAAAAGCTCTGGTATTTCAGCCCCTTTCACCAAAGCTCTCCCTGAAGCAGTTGTGCCAGAAGGGAAGTCAGACAGACATTTACTCCTCAGCTGAAGAATATTGCAAGTAGGAAAAGACTCCGCACAAGTAAGTTTATGCCACGTGTAATCCTGTTTGAGCCAGGAGATTCTCTGTCTCAAAGGAGTGGCAAACTGGGACCCATCTCTAAGAAACTGCAAACCTGCTTGGTTCTGATTGCTGATATGTTATTCCTCTGTTTGCAGCTTCAACTACCTCTTGAGGCCTTCAGCCCCTGTGGGACTTGTGCACTTACAAGGCTCACAGCCAAAATTCAGGCAACAGCATTAGCATTACATCCCAGAAGCTCAGGGCGGAATGAATGATGATCTGGCATTGTGACTTGACTCTGGGAAGGGGGATTTCCCTGAATTCCCCAGGCTGCTCATGCTGTGGCTCAGCTCCAGTGCTCCAATGCCTTGGAAGAGCAGCAAAGCCCAAGCTGAGCCCTAGTGAGGTTTCCATGCAGGATATTTAAGAAATTGCCTTTATCCTTACAGGAAATGCCAGTTTGGCAGCCATGGCTTCTGCAAGGGGATACTTGTTTCTTCCAAACTCTCTGTTTTCTGAGTAGACCTGAAGGTATCAAACAGGCAGTGGAAGTACAAACTCAAGTGGGATCTGACAACCTGGGGGCCAATAGGCAGGGAAGTCAGCCCTATGCTGCTAGCAGCACCCTGAGCTGAGGCAACTGCCTTTGGGGTGAGTGCTGCTGCCTGGGCTTCACTGAGGGCTGCAGGCATTTTGCCAGCTGGAAAGGATGGTGCATGGGGGAAAGGACCTCACTGACATTGCCTCTTTTGTTGGCTTCCCCTCCAGAGGGATAGCCTGGAGGAGATGAACACCAAATGTCATACTGTGGTTTGTTGCTTATTAACAGCAGCCCTGCACCTCACTGCGTTTAAGTGTGGAGGGTTCATTGCAGTGCAGGTACAGATGCCAGCACCTCTAGCACCTAGCTGCAATGGGCATGGAAGCTATCCCCTGCAGAAGAGCCAAAAGCTCAGCTCCCAACCAAAGACCTGCCAGAAAATTTCAGCCAGAAGGTACTTACAAGGCAGAAGCCCCATGGTTTCCTCCCATAGACTGTCACCGTTGGCATCAGGAAGGCATCAGCCCTGGAGACCACCCTGACTTTCCCTCAGAGACTGCCAGAACAGAGCTGTTGCATTTCAGCTTGCCTGATTTTAAAGTGATATCTGGAAGACAAAGTGTCAAGACAAAACTATGTTCATTTGGCCAGGAAACCTTAGCCCTTCTCAGGCACGATATCAGGCATGTTGTAGAAAGTCCTGAAACCCAACAGAGCCATGGATGCAGACAGCGCTCTGTTGGCATTTTAAAGAAGTGTCTGTGAGAGCTTAGGGAAAGACTGCTCCCCAGGAGTCTGACAAGACCAGGATCTCCAGAGCATTCCCATGAAAGTCCTTCTCAGAGGTTGGGGTAGTGGCTAAAGAGAATGTCTCCCGTGTTTTCTACAACTTCCCCCAAGGCATGGGGAAGTGCTACATCTAGTACATCAACCACATCAGATGGAAGATAAGACAAAACCCCTGCTAGAGAAGAGTCAGAGAACTGGAGGCATCTCTGCATCACCCCCAGGTTTCTCTTCCCATGTCTGAGAAAGCAGTTAACAAGATTTTTCAGGGTACTTCTTCTGACGAACTGCAATTCCCAGCAGAAAATCCTTCCTGCTCACCACAGCTGCCCTGATGCCTCCTGACAGAGAAAGAAAATGCAGCAGGAAGAGCTACCTGCTCCCTGTGAAGGAGCCTGATACAACTCTGTTCCCAAAACATCTGCAGGGATGCTGCAGGGAAAGCAGCTGGGGCCAGATGCTTTGCTGTTTCCCAACCAAGGTAGCCAACTGGACCAACGTGTTCCTGGAAGCATTTGCAGGCCAAATGCCAGGCTACACCAGTGAAACCCAGTGACCTGCTCTGCAATTCTCCCAAGCCTCTTCTCCCAGGGGCAGGGCAAATGCCAGGGTTACCACAGATGTCCTCCAGCAAGCAGTTTCCCAGGTGTAAAAGTTTGATTCAGAGCTGAACACCTATGTCAAGCTTGCTTTGAGAATAGTTCTAGAGACTGTCAGGCAGAGCCCTGATAAAGACCCTAGCCAAGGGGAAGCTGCCCTATTGCCTTTGGCATTCTGCTCATCCAAGGGCTGGGAAGTGCCCAGCAGAGGGTTTTCTGTGGAGCGTTTTACCAGAGAGGTTTCCCACAGCTGACATTCCCTGACGAAGGACACGGGATTTTACATCCTCCTCCTTCTGTCTCCCTGCAAAGACTGGGAGCTCTACCTGTCCTGAGGCATTCCTGAGGAGGCACATGGGCACAGGAAATGGTGGGAGAATGGAAGGGAAGTTGCAGGAGAGTGGCACTGCGCACTGGCCCCTTCCAATATGCTGAGGCTGACCCTTTCCAGCTCCCTGGCTGGCCTAAAATCCTCCAATGTCTCAAGCTGGGCAGACGAGAGATGCAAAACCTGTTACTCCTGAGTTGAGTCACTCCTCGCAGAAAGGCTGTGCGAAGCTTTTGGCCCCAGCTGCTCTCCCTGCAGCATCCTTGCAGATGTTTTGGGAACAGAATTGTATCAGGCTCCTTCAGCCGTATCAGGGAGCAGGTAGCTCTTCCTGCTGCATTTTCTTTCTCTGTCAGGAGGTACCTGCACAATAAGGAGGAAACCAATGCACGGTAAATTTTTGGCAGGGGGCTTTTCCACTGAGATACCTCCAGCTCCTTCAGCACTTACAGAATTATAAACTTGGCCTCAAAGAGCATCCCTGGAAATGCCAAGATTTCTTTGTCACGTAGCCATCTTCTCATGCCACATGGCAGGAACAAGAGTTTTGCTATAACGTATCGCATCTAAAGCCTAGAAAATCATCCGGAACATGAATTCTGCTCTTGTCCTAGGGAGGAAATGACAGACAGATATCTGGGGTTTTTTGTAATAACTAAGCACTAGTAAAGGTGAGGCATTCCAGGGCTTAAGAGAGCCTTTGCTTCTTGGATAACTTCACATTCTGACATGGTAGCAGCTGGTCTTTGGGCAGATGGACTCAGCTGAACGGTCTGGAGTTTCATGTCAGATCTAATCAAGTCTAACCAGGGCTTCTGCCAAAAGGGCTGGTCCTGCTCTTCTTCCCTGCCACCGCTTGCCTGCTTCTGCTGTTTCCCGTGTGTCAGGTCTGAGACCAAGGCAGCTGAAGGGAGTATAATTCAGCTGGCTGACTGGGTAGGAAGCAACTCCTTTTTTTGGGTCAGTTTGTTTTCTTGTGGATTGTTAAGCTGCAGAGATGTGGCACCAAGTGGCTCTGGCACCTGGTAGTCCACAGCAGATGTGGGGGACACACAGGGACAGGGACAGGGGTGGGAGAGAATGAGACCAGCCTTAACTCAACTGCCAGCTGTTAGGCTGGATAAGGCACAGTACAAAGTCATGCTCTGACTTGTGCATCTCTATAGCTTCCATAGCGTGGGCAGCCTTTGTAAAAAGCTAATTCTGAAGTGATCCTGTTGCTTGCAGGAGTCCAGCAAGCTGTATACACCCATCTCCACCACCTGCTTGCCACTGTGCTCATAATTGCCTACAACATGCTAAAGGTATCTGTTGATCAGGCATATATGTCTCACACTGGAAGTCTTATCAGCAATGCAGCGTGGATCTTAGTGCTGCATTTCTTATGGAGGACTTGTTTTTAAAGCTCAGCTTTCCCCCAGGACCTGGTGGGCTTTGTGAGCCCTGGCATTTCCTTCCTCCTCTTCATTGATTCATCCCTAGCCCTTGGGATGAGTACTTGAACTGGATGTGGCCTGCAGCTATCTGTTGCCTCTCCCCTCAATGGGACAGTCTTATGCTGCTTCAAGACCTGCAGTACCTCTAGCACTAGGTTCCTGTCAACAGGCTGTGGCAGATTGCAGACAGACTTAATATCTGCTCCCTGGTGGTGGTTGCCTTTGCTGGTGCTTGCTTTTCTCCAAAGCAGCAGTGATCAGCCCCAGCTAGAAGTGTGTTAAGTGTTGCTCTCCTGAGAGGCACTTAAAAGTTTGAAGGTGCCCGGGACATATCATCCTAGAGTCGCAAGGTCACCACTTCGGGATTAGCAAGGGTTGAGCAGTTCGGTGGGAGAGAGAGCAGGGTGCTTTAAACCCTGTGTAGGGTGGGATGGGCCATTTCCTCCCAGGGGTTTCAGATTTTTCAGTGTCTGCTTCTTTCCTGGTGACACACCATCATTTTTTTTCCAACTCCCACTTTTGGTCTAGAGATACAATTCAGGCAAGTTTTAGAAGTGTTTTATGGCTTTTGCAGTGAACATTCTGGACTTCATAGCTATGGTGTGGGTCCTCTGCACTCTGAGGATATCAATTGCTGGTATACAACATAGTCTGGGTAGATGCAAACAGCCAGAGTCAGAGTGATGAAAATATTTCTCAGCCCTTCACAAGTGCTTTTCTTCTCATTACTTAGTTTACCTAAGATGTGATTTGGAGGTCTTGTTATCACCTCTCCAGAATACAACAAATTTAACAAGTATTATGGGGATGCTTGTGATTCTAGACACCATCCATGTGCATATCTCTAATATCCCAAAGCTGAATACATTCAAGGACAGGATTTGACATCTCCCTGCGTTAGTGATACCTATCATTGTACCCTGGCTTTCACCCCAGTGTATATAGCCTAGGGTTGCTCAATAAATGCTTTCTCATTTTTCCAGGGACATGGATCTTATCACCCGGATATCACCTCCTAACCCACCTTGATTCAACATGACTCAAGGGGGTTGCTTTGCTGCAATTCAGCACTGTACATCTATTTTTGTCTTCAGATGTAACCTGGTGCATATAATTCTGTCATTACAAGTATTAGACCAAGGGCTTTACATTAACCTGACAGTGTGTTGTCTCAGGGCTTGTCTTGGCCTGAGCTTGTTTTAGCTGTGGTAATGATTGTTTGGTGGTTGGCTGACACCTAAACTTTTCCAGCTTAGCTCAGTGAATACCATTGAGGGTAAAATGTTTCAGGGCGCAGCAAGGGCCAGCTGCTCCTCAGGCAGATGGAGCCAAGGGGGCTAACAGGACTGGCAGAAGCCTCAGCAGCCCCATTGACTGCCTCTGAATCAAGGAGCAGGGCAGGCACTGAAGTGGCAGATGTGGTCAGCCCAGTGTCCAGATCATCAAATCTGGACCAGGCAATTCATGGTGACAGGACAGCTCTGACGTCAAGCTGGGAAGTCAGTCTACAGATCAGGGTCCAGATCAACAAGGTCCATGGCCAGAGGTAGGCAGTGCTGAGACCAGCATTTCTGCAAGGTAGCTGGGGTAGGAGTTGAAGGCCCCAGGCTGAGCTGAAATGGGACTGCTGGCCAATGGGCAGAGGCTATAGGTGGGGGCCTCAGGGCAGCTGGTCAGGGCCATTGAGGCTTGTTAGTGCACTCAGGCCTTGAATAAACATCTGTCAATACAGACAGTCATTGCATAGTTCCTTATGTTAACTGAAGGTGCAATGTTCTTCCTATGCTGGGTTATGTACTTTTTCCTCAGGAATATTGTGGTGCTTGCCTTGATGCTAGAGTGTGCTCCCTCTGCACTTGACTTGGGAGGGAGATAAATCCAAAAGATTTTACTGCTGGTTGTAAAGTTCTGGGTTTACTCCACTGTCCCTGAGTGAAGAGCTACCCTTTTGTGCTGGTTTTGGTTGTGACAGAGTTATTTTTCTTCATATTAGCTAGTATGAGGCTATGTTTTGGATTTGTGCTTGAAACAGTGTTGATAATACAGGGATGTTTTAGTTACTGCTGAGCAGTGCTTACACACAGTCAAGGACTTTTCTGCTTCTCACCCCACCCCACCAGTGAGTAGGCTGGGGGTGCACAAGGAGTTGTGAGGGGACACAGCCAAGACAGCTGGCCCCAACTGACCAAAGGGATATTCCATACCATATGATGTCATGCTCAGCATATAAAGCTGGGGGAAGATGAAGGAAGGGGGGAACAATCAGAGTGACGGCATTTGTTTTCCAAAGCAACTGTTACGCATGATGGAGCCCTGCTTTCCTGGAGGTGGCTGAACACCTGCCCGCTGATGGCAAGCAGTGAATGAATTCCTCATTTTGCTTTGCTTGCACGCGTGGCTTTTGCTTTACTTATTAAACTGTCTTTATCTCAACCCATGAGTTTTCTCACTTTTACTCTTCTGATTCTCTCCCCCATCCCACCAGGGGGAGTGAACAAGTGGCTGTGTGGTGCTTAGTTGCTGGCTGGGGTTAAACCACGACATCTGTGTCCAAGTGTCAAAGTTTAGCTAGGAACTAATGAAAACAAAGCAGACTTTATTAAAAAAAATACAAAAATAGCCCCAAGCAGGGCTCAGGCAACCACCCTACAACCACCACTAGCTTACCTTTAGTGAAGAAATTGGCATGCCAAGGACTCAGTGTGATATCCACTTTCTGCATAGGGAGACCTTTCATCTTCTCTGACTCTTAGGACTCAGAAGGACAATGGTGGGCTAAACCTAAGGGCAGAGAAAAGGGATAGATACTAGGAATGTAATGTATATCAGTCTTAATCTTATTTTCAGGAAGTTGATATTGCTGTAACTGAACTAATGATAGCGATCTCCTGTATTTTAGTTAGACTGTGAAGACCTTAATTAGACTAATGATAAATTCTAAGCTCTGCGCATAATCTGTGTTCACTTTTGCCCATAGCCAAATTTGGTCTGTAATGTAGGGGAGAGTGTTGCACAGGTACCAGAAAGAATTGCGTTGATGTAACATAGCAGTCACTTTCTATACATCTATTATGACTGTGGTCATGTATGGGAGAGAAAGCAATATGTTGGCTAGCTGAGGATGATACACTGCCTTGCATCCTTCTCACAAGCCACCTTATCTCCTCAGTTTCCTTTTTGACCGCAGCAGCTCCTCAGGGCAAAAATTACCATTTATTTGTGTGGCACCCCACATAGTCAGTTCTCTTTCAACTCCTTTAGGTCCTCTGTTGGAATGAGGGTTTGCATGTATTTACCTATGGTCAGAACATGTTCCACCTCTTGCTTTGAGGAAGAGAGGCTGAGTGTGGAGGAAAGAACAGATTTATCCCTCAAACCTCGGACCATCTTTGGTACTATCATTGCTCCTAGAACTGGCATCAGCCCACAGGATGGACAGGGGGTGGGGAGTTGATTTCCACAGCTCGCTCTGCCAAGACCATACAAAAAGAGTTGAAACATTGGAGGAGTATTTAGTGAGCTTCTCCAAATCTTGTGCAGAGGTGAACGATTTACCTTTTGTAATGATCTCTATTTACAGGGCTTCCTTAGAAGAGCACATTCAATGTCAGCTCCTGTTTCTTACTCATGTTCTCCTGGAGTGGGACCAGCTACAAGACTTTTCCTCAAATTTGTGATGGTCTAGCACACCTCAGGCAGCTTGTGAACATGTATAGATGGTTCCCTCCCATGTCAGACATGACAATTTCCTGGGAAGCCTTCTGGGCAACATGGTCTTTTTTGAAACTGTCTCTGCTGGGTGTCACAAAGATGCAGCTGAAAGCAGGGCGCTGGCCTATTCTTTTTACTTCACTTTTCTGCTCTGCTCAGCAAAGCTTACTCTGTTCATATCAACAAAGCCTTTGTAATGTTCATGCAGAGTAACCCTGAAGTTAGGAGGGGAAAACACAACTCTTTCTTGCCATCACCTGTGCCTTTGGATGGGCAAAAATGTGAATATCCAAAAGCAGATAGAGGGGCATATGGCTTCAGAAAAGCACAACTGTCAGGATGTCGGTTCTGAATATGAGGAGGAAAACATGCCTACCAGGATGGAAGAGAAAGGCTTCATGCCTCTGTAAAGACCAGGCAGAACCCTGTTGAATTAGCTTTCATTGGAGACCTTTTGCTAGCAAACAAGGTAATTTTGGTAACAGTGCAGCAGCAGCAGAAGCTGCACAGCCTCAGAAGTGCCATGCAGAAGTGCCCATCATAAGTTTTGGGTCTAGTTGTAGGAGGAAACCACACTGTCTGCAACTCCTTATGTGCACTTGGACTGAACAGGAAGGGGTGGTGAATCTGTTTTATCCTCTGTCAGCATCTTTCTTCTGCATGAGTGGGAATAACTAAAGACCAGAAGGGAAACTTTCAAATTCTACGGTTCAACAGAGGTAGTACTGTGTGCTACCATTCAAAGAACATTAACCAGTGGACTTTTCACAGCACTGAATTGCACTTCATGGTACTAAACAAGTGGAGGTTGAGTCCAGTCACTTGTAGCTGGGCAAGAGCAAATTCTTGAGCTATGGTTACAGTTTCCAGGTGCTCCCAGTTGCCTCAAGACTTAATGTCAGCTTCTGTTTTGCAGCTTATCCAGGAGGAAATATTTGTTATTCATGTATCTGTTCTTAATGGGTCAGTTAATTTACAATTTGTCATAATGCTTGGTAAACAGAATCCAACAGACAATTTTTATTTTTTGTGAATTAGAATGAAAATTGTCTGTATTTGGTCTGACAGCATGTTTTGGAAATCTGTGATGCTGGTTGCATTAATACCAATGATGGCTCATGGTTTGAACTTTAAGTTCAGTTTAGATGCCAGTCAACATATCAATTAATACTGGTTTGGAAGACTCCCCCAAAAATGGAAAGGCACAGGATTTACACATTCTTACTTGGTTGTTTCACAGAACATGGATTGTAACTGATATTTTCTGTGGGCTGTGGAGAGGCAGAGTCAAAAATAACAGCAAATCAGGAAGTCCTCTAGAAAAGTCAGAATGGTGCCTCTTTGAGTCCTTTGAAAAGCTTCCATTGGCTCATTTTGTCTAAACAAGTCAACCCAACCGTACTCAATTAAAACTGTATCTCTGTTAAAAAGCTATTTGCCAGTTTGACATCAAGTGTGGCCTTAATTTGCATATTAGGCCTCCTGTGGCCATCACATGAGCTCATTAGGCAACCCATTAGAAGATCTTCCGGTTAGGAACCATGTCAGTAATTGACAACGTGTACTCTCCCAGCACTCTGCTTGTGAAGCAGGTAAAGAAAACTAAGGGCATTGGGCCACTACCCCTTTCAAAACAAGGAATAAAGATGTTTTCCTCTGCCATATGATCTTTTCAGCTGTAGGTCTGTATTGCTCATAATCAGTCAAGAAACCAAAGTTCAGAAATAAATGCTCTGCCTTTCATTCTACCATTGCTACAGCAAACCTATGGTTTGTCTCTAATCCCTTTTATATCCATCTTGTATAAGCCCTAATTAATGTTTAATTCCTTACCAAAGTCTTCCATTAGGGATTCACTTTATTTCTGGGAGGCATAGGGACATCACAACTAACATGTATCATTTGTTTGACAGTTTTATGGTTCAGTTGGAACAATTTGCAGAGCTGTCCATCAGTATCTTCCCCTCAGCTTTGCAGCCTTTCTATTTCAGTCATGAGCTGCAGAACAGAGAAGAGTAACAGGCCACTAAGTGATACTTGGAAACTGAAGGAATAAAGTTCAGAAAAGCTACTGGAAATACTTTGTGTAATGGTTTATTAATTTGTTTTACTTTTTTTTTTTCAAAGGCTTAATGCTAGTGCATTAGAAGAGGAGCTGTGCTTCAGAGACATCTCCTCAGCAGTGCAGGACTTGCAATATTTTTGTTATGGGTTTACATGGTTTTCCCCACCAAGTAGTAGCACTAACTGTCACTTCTGTGGAGCTGGGTAGAGGATGACAAACACCTGTGCTGTCTTAGCATTGGCTTGACAGTGCACTGTGGAATGCTGGTAAAAGCCTTTTCCCACTCTCCAAGTGTTTGGGCATCATCTGGTAGAGGAGAGAAGGGAAGAGGTGTCAACAACTTCAGCTCTTGGGCAGGTCTGCAGGCGCATTGCCTTGCAAAACAGGGTTAAGTCTGTGCCCTTACCTCTCCAGGGATGGACAATCTCTAGCTGTCTGTGAAATGGCTGTGCCTTTCCTCTGTGCTCCCCAAAGGTCTCTTTAGGTACTTGCATACAATTCTCAGCCATATCCCCTCCCCTGCACTACCTGACTTAGACTCATAACAGACCTTGTACCTCGACAGATTTACCTGTGGTCACAGTTGTACACGAGCCATAAATAAACAGTGACAGTTTGTGATAACCTTCCCATTTCATTGTCGTTCCAAATGATAGTGAGGGATATTCATGCCAGCATTTCATACAGCTTCCCCAGGAAGCCCATCCTTCTTCTAAAAGAGCAATGACCACTCCCAGGGCAACAGCTGCTCCACCATTTTATACAGTGCTCTCTAGAGGCTTTTTGTAATGACAGGAGGAGCCTGCTAAAACCAAGTGCACTCATGTGAAAAGAAAAGCTTGGGATTTGCACCTCAGACTTGTATTCGTGCTTAGCCTGATACAGCATGAGAGAAACAAGCCCAAAAAGTATGTGTGCATAGTGGTACTCAGGCCAAAGCAAGATGGACTTTGTGCATTGCTTGGAAGAGTGTTGCTATGCTTGCCTACAGATTTCAGTGCAAGGAGAAGGTGTAGGTTATACTTGTGGGTGGATAATTAATGGGAAAATTTCTCAGGCAAGGTTTTCCTATTTGCACAGCGCTGGTAACTGAGTACTCACTTTCAAGGAGCACAGCTCTTAAAATAATACATGTTAAAACTGGCAATTTTTGAAGTTCGAACAATATATTAAAGCATAATGCAAGGTCACCCAGCTTCAGGGGTTTGCAGATGCTTCCTAAATAGACCTTGTAAATTATTTTGCACAGCTGGACTTCTCAGTTTGACCACTTTCTGAAAATAAGGTGAACTCCTTGAACCAGAGCGCAACTGCTTTCCTCCAAAGTCCAAAGCGGCTTTAGCAGCTCAAGAGACATGAGTGTTGCAAGCTCATTTGGGATTTTATGTGCATATGCTTCTGGACCATTAGACACTGTGATGCAGCCTAAACTGGACAGGACAGTATCATCAGAGGGTTTAGATTAGCACAGCACATCAGTTTGAAGTATGCCTTGTACTCTTAGGGCATTCTCAACTTATCAATGTGATTAGTAAAAATTTATATGCATGCACACACACAAACACATACATACATATTCTCCTTATCAAGGGATTCAATTCTCAATTTCTTGTCAGTCAGATGTTGCTGTCTGCAAACAGGTCTCCTTGGAGTGATGACATCCTGTATTATCATTTTCCTACATGGTGACTTCATTTTTCTTCATGGAGCATATTTTGCTGCTCCCGGATTTCCGTGTTACTTCTCACAGTTTCTATCTGATGAAATGGGTGAGTAAGGGTGGGTTTCTGGGGGAAAAAGAGATGCAAAGGAGCAGCACTGAAATCTCTACTTACCAAACCATATCCTCTTCTTTGGCTTGTATTTTGCAAACTTCAGCCATACTGATAAGAATTTTTTCAGAGTCATTGGCGTTTTGGGGTTAAAAGTGGAAAGATGAAATGAACTATAGAAACGATAGAAACAAAATAGAACTCAGTAATCTATTTGATAGCTTATTATGTGACAAGTAACAAAGTATTCTGTGGGTACAGGCTGCCAAGGCAGTAAAATCTAGAGATGTTTATCAGACTGGCTTTAAATTTTAATTCTTTTCCCCTCCCAAAATTAACCATTTTCTTTTCAAGAGAAATCACCTTGAAAAACACAAATTAGGATGCTTGAAAACTTTCTGCTGGCCATAGAGGTGGCCAAGGAAAATGGAGTGTCTTTGTAAAAAATGTGTCTCTTCTTTCTGTTTTCGCCTTCTTTCAAACTTTGATGTCTGAATTGCAAGGCTTCTATCCATCTCTAAACTAGGCGGTCCTGTTGGCTGAGCCAGGAACATTTTAGTTCCAGCAGATGTTAGCTGTCATTGCTGCTCACGCTTCACGGGTCTACTCAGAGAATTTCACCCTTTGCTCTTCCTTGTCAAGCCACAGCTCATTGATAATGTTAATATGTTAGACAAGCACTGACATAGCTCTTACCTGTCTTGGTGCTAATGTTTGACATGGCACCAACTTGCTGTGATGCCCAGTGGATCACAGTTGCCACTTTATGTCACTTCTTGCTCTTCATCATGTTTTCCCTTAATGTTTGCATTTGTGGCCCTGGAACTTTACAGCTGAATTTGCACCTCTGCAGCCAAGGGGTGTCATACCAATTTATATTTACCTTCTTCACCACTCTTGATTCAAAACTGCTGCATCTTTTGTAGTATGTATGACTGACAATTGAAATCTGCCTGGCCTGCTCTGCACATTCCAGCTCAACACATGCTTCAGCTTTGACTGTGACTGAATGTTTACATTCCTCCTTGTGCAGGTAATGCAGGCTGATTTGAGATGCTCTTAATAACGTGCTAATGGATGCTCTCCCAAAAAGCAAATCACAATAGGTAGTTACAGCACTTTGCTTCCCAACTGTATTGCTGATTACTATCATATGTTTTGCACCAATTTTTGCTTCATTAGATAGTCATATAGATGAGCCATGAGCTCAAATACAATATATGTACAATATTATAGTTACAATGCCTTAAGGCATGTAGCACAGAAAGCTAACATAGGACCTGCTGCACAGCCTCTGGAGGCCTGCAAAGGAATTGTCATGTTTTTCTTCACTTCTGTCACCCATTTTTCTCCTTAAAAAGGCAAATTCTTCTCATTGTTCATGTAAGTCTGCCCTGACTATTATCCATCTGAGCATCTTCCTTGTTACTGCCTGCTTTGCAAATTTTAGGGGGTGTTGGGTGGTGCAAGCATGCAGCAAATGGAGAGATTTGCTGCATTTGGAGAGCCTGTGCCAGTCTCAGAGTCTAGAGAAGATCTAAGAGGTAAAGCACAGTTATCCTGTTGTGCCAGATGAAACAAGGAGAGGAAAAAGCGTGGGATCTGTCTGGCCTAACCTAAGCTATGCAGAAGAGAGAGTTAGCTAGTTCCTGCAGAACAGTCTCTGAGATGCCCCTGTTCTAAGTCAAGCTCTGCAGCAGCAAATCTTCTTCCACTGATAACAGATAGAGCTTTGAAATGGACACCTCATTTCTGGATAGCTAGAGTTAGATGGAATTAATCCCCCATTAAGCAAATTATCTACTTCTGCCCGAAGCAAACATAGGAATATCTCAGCTCTGCCTAAACCTAAGACCTCATCACAAAGACTGTGGCATGGCAACTGATCACCAAACACTCCTGTCTAATCCCAAGCCTATGCATAAAACTTGAAGCCTGTACCCCTCAGACATTGCCTTGCTTATAGTTAATAGTCAGTCACAATACTTGTGTAACTGAAGCAGATGCTGGTTTTCATTAATTTTTCCACTTCCTCCCTCTCCCAGTCGCAATGCTCATTATGAGGTTGCTGTTATTCTCCTTTCTTCCTTCCAAATGCTCTTTCAGAGCACAATGGAAAGATGGTTTCCGACCATAATGACATGAGGCTTTCTCCTTACACTTTTTGGCCAGAGGCACAAGAGGTATTGATGGCTCAGCCTGTCCTAGAAATGTCTGAACTTGTAAGGTTCACAAAACCGTGCATTAAATGAAGTGTACAGATCTCCGTAGCTGTCAGACAGTAATTTAAGAGAAATAAAGCATTGCTACATAAAGAAGAAAGTCAGTCAGCTTTGCTGATGGCCTCCATGCCTCCCTCACTAATACGAAGGTGTCCATAGGAGAGATGGACAAGTCCACAAACCTACCGAAAGATCCTGCCATTTGGCTTTTGTTAACCTGAATACACCCATTTGTGCTTTCAGTTGCAGAGTTACTGTTTTCTAACTGGGATTGCTCCTCACATAGCAGAGGATAGATTGTTTTTTCTTTCTTTCTGAATTACCAGAAGATTTGGATCTTAATTTGTCATACATTTAAATGGAGCTAGTCTCCTTTGGCAGCCTTGAAGTGCTCACCCTCCAGATGCAAACTTAGGCCAGACCCAAAAGGTTAAAAAGTCATAACGTGGGCATGCCAAAGTAACATGTTTCAGCACCACTGGAGCTTTGGTCACTTACACTGCACTGTCTTTGTTCTCTCTCTTTGTGCCTCTGTAGATGGTTATTGATTTAAATTCTGTCAGTCCCACAGCTGTCTTTCTCAGTACACTTTGTTTGAGAGGCAGCAGTTAAGTAATGAATAAAATGGATTAAAAATATTTTCAGCTGAAGTCTGGATTTTTGGCTAAGTGGTTCTCTTTGCAGAAGGATGGCACCATTTTCTAAGGGTAAAAGAGTCTTCTCCCGGCCCTTCATATAAATCAACTGAAAATTGAAATACTTCATGTAGGAGGCATATCGTGATGAGATTTCATGGAGATGTCACTTGGCTGCTTGCTTTTCTGAGGCTGCTGTATGTCACTACAGTCATAGCACGCTCCTCCTCACCAGGAGCTCTCTCAGGGAGTTTAGGTTTGGCCAAATACTTCTTTTCCTCATTTTTCATTTTTTACCTGAAAGGAAGCTAAAATGCCCTGTGAAAATGTGCATGATTTTCTGGCAAACTGTAGAAATGGCTCAGAAAAATAGCTCTGGGCTATTTAAAACAACACTGCTAAGACATGTTGGCACAATCTGAGTACAAGCTCTGTGTCACAGTACAGACTCAGTTTTAGCACTGAGATAACAATTCTGTCTTTCAAAGAGGACAAAATACTCCAGAGACCTGCACCAGTTCCTTCTGGAGAAGAAAAATGTCCCCTGAGAAGAATTCTTACCAAAGTTCTCAGCTGATGGGAAATCCAAGCACGCTCAGTGTGCTTTATTGCACATCAAGGATCTGACATCAGTGCTGCTCTAAACCTGCACACTTTGATAGGTTTTCATGGAGTCAAAAGAAAAACATTTACACAATTTCCCAGTTCCACATGGAATTTTAACAGGGCTATTGAGGTCTGACTGACTAAATTCCTGCCTGTTTCCGTCATTCATTTTGCTCCAAAATTTCTCAAGATTTTGTGTCATTAGTTTTTGCCAGAAGGGCTCCTGCTGACCAATTTCCAGAGAAATCTGATGAAAAACAGAAATATGGGCTTAGTTACAGATGAAATTATGATTGTGAATAAGCCTGATTGTCCAGGAAGTATCCTGTTGTGGTTAGTGCCCTGAAGTCCACATTTTCCTGTTCAGTTTTTGTTGACTCCCATGATTGCTCAGTGCTTTGGCTGTTCCAGGTCTCCATGTGATCATTGAGATTTTTTTCCTCCATGCCTTGTCTCCTATGCCAGTTTAGATATTGAGCCCATCCTTTTAAGATGGGCTGTCTCTCAGTGTGTTTGTGCAGAGCTCATGCAATGTCAATCTTTTTGACACTGGAATGTTTGGCTGCCCCTGCATTGCAGGACTGCATCTTCACTGCCCACTGGCTTTGAGAAACTCCAGAAACGTTTAGTGATGGGTTGGGAAAATAGTTGGAGAGAGAAATGTTGGGTTCTCTCAGACCCAAATATTTTTATAACTACTTTTGTTATTCCAGAGTGAGAATATGGTCTTTAGGAGCAGAAAGAGAATAAACCAGGTTAAAAAAATAAAATTAATACTTACTAATCAGAAGGGATCAAAACTACTCACAAAACCAAGCAAATATAATCCCAAACAAGATACAGGACACTAAGGATGAGAGCATCTCACAGACTCTGGAACAAACAGGATTCCTTAACCTTCCCTGCTCCCTGGCTTGTTTTAACGAAGATGGGAGAGTGGAGTTCATAATTTTTTTATATTTTTGCTCAGCTGTTTTCCTTTCATTTGCACTGAATATGGCAAATTCCCACACAAACTTTTAGGGGCATGTCTTAAATATATTGAGCCCTTACAAAATACTGCAGCACCTATTTTGCTTCCAGAAGGATATTCTTCTCTATCTTCAAGAGTCCCCTTTACCACATGCAAACACCCTTACAGTGTCTATAAAAATGTTGTAATGCCCTGGGAGATGTTGGGGGTCTAGAATGAAGAATTTTTAAGAGAAACATTTATAAATCATTCCAGTGTTCCAGAATAAGGAGTAAAGACTGAAGTCTTAACAATTTCTAAACAAAGTTTATGGCCGTTTTATGATCCATGGAGAAGCTGTGTCCTTCAACATTTTCATCACCTGGGAAAGTGTTTCAGATTTCAGGCAGAGGCACCATAGGTATATTTAAAGGGTTGTTGGTTTAGCTTTATTACAGGGGAAATCTGAGAATGGAATGTCAGAATTCCTGCTGACATGGATTTTTCATCTTATGTATTTACATGTTCTCTCAAATGGCACTTTTTTTGATATTGACTGGGGTGCCAGCTGGGAGCTAGGCTTTCAGAGTACTCAATGCATTGTTCAGGCTTTCCTCCAACATCAGCAAGGTACAAGGGAAGGGTTTACCTAGTGTCCAACATGACAAAAGGTTTTCCCTCACTTAGCTTCTCTTCAGTTTCTGTCTTCTGACAGAAAATTAGTGACAGAGGAATGTCAAGCTGCCTGGTCTATATGTGGTGCATTTCTGAGGTTTCTATTCCAGGTGGAATCTGACATTTAATGAGACATGAATGTATACAGTGTTTATCACCGTGTAGTCAAGCATTTGTTATCTCTGTTGCACTTGGACATGCGGTGGGCAGGAAGCTTCCAGGAGATACACCTATGTTGAGAAGATTTATCCTGTATCTCTCTCTTCTGGTTATCCGAGTGTTTGATGTTCTCCCTACTCCAGATTTTGGGATAAAAATTGGGAGAGGTACTGTATTTTACTTATATCCTCTGCAAGGGTTTTATTTTCTATATATGTTGCTAATGATTAAAGCAGGAATAGAAAAACTGTTCTTTATTTCAGCCCAGCTTCCTGTTCAAACAATATTTATGTTGACACATATTTTTTTTTCTGTCTACTCATTGACCCTTCCAAAGGCCAATTTATAATACATTTTAAAGATAACAGTTTCTGTAAATTTGGTGTGAATCAAAAACTGCACAAAAGGAAGAATCCAAACAAGATTTCCACTTTGCCTCATCTGAAGGAGCAACAGACAGACTATATCTCATTTGGAAGTAGCCACATGGCCAGTCAGCACATATACATTAGTCCACTAATCAGCATACACAGAGCTCCTGCCTAGCTTCTACACATGCTTCTTTGTACCCCTCAGGGATGTAAAAGGGAGCAGGAGGAATGGTTAAAGCTGTTGAGGTATGGGATTTTTAGAGACAAAAGATGCATGCACAAGAAATAAGGTTTCATTAGTCCTACAGCTCACTGACCACCCCATTTCCTTCATGATAACAATGATCTTTTTTTTCAATTATTAGTATTTTTTCCACACTAATTAATTTAAGGACCTTTTTTTTTCCAGTTTCCAGCCACAAAGTTCCCTATGGATTTTATTATTTCTTTGGAACACACCCATGAATTTTCCAAAACACTTGTTAAGTTTGAAATCTTTTTTCAATTCCATGAGAATACGGCCTCAGAGAAGTTACTCAGCCAGCATATCAGTGTATTCATGAATTGTTGGATCAGCAAGAGCACTGTTTGTTGTGCGTCATCTGCATGGCTCTGTTCACATGGTGCTTGAGTTACCTGCTTTTTGCAATGCTCTATTATTTAATGAGCTTGTAAGGGCTAAAACTGGGCATTTGTGTTGTCATTTTTAGCAGCCTAAACTTCAGTTCATTCTTCCAAGAAAGAAATGTGAAAGAAGAGGAAATCTGGCTTGATGCCTATACAAAGCCACATTGTCCCCCAGTAATTCTTTTCTAGGGCCATCATACTCCACCCCATTTCCAAGCAACATTCCCTATTGTGCTAAACCTTCTAATAGTCTTCTTTTCCTTCATCCCTTTTAGGCTAGGAAATTTCAGAACTTCAGTCTGGGACTTTTTACTGCAGTCACATTCCCATCACTCTCTTGCTCAGTCTGACCCTGTACCTTTCGTTCCAAGATATCCAACCTTTTCAGTCATCATACTTACTGCTATCGTATTTTCCCTAACTATGTTGCTACTATTGCCATTATCCTCCATACAGGAAGAGAACATTAGGAGAGCCCCCTACACTCACTGAATCCAACAGGCCATCATTTCAGGATATTATGTCATAGCACCCCTTTAAGCATTTCCATTTACACTCCTGCTTGATTTGTTTTTTCCCTACTTATGAGATGTTATGTTTCTCAGAAGTAAAATGTTGGCTGTACTAGCATCCCTGGAGGTACTGCAGATGTCAGTGTAGAATTAGGTGGCTTCCAGGACATCCTAAGTCAAGCTATCGTGGTCTTCACGTTATTTATCTTATCACAACTTTGTGCATAAACAAAGAGATTGTCTGCTGGTCTATCTCCATTATATCCCTTCAGAGTTGCTTCAAAATACATCTTGATTTTAATTTTGGAATTAAGGATAAATGGCATCTATGGCAAAGAGGTCAAAAGATGGTACAGAAACATCCAATCCACCCCTCCCTACAACATAAAAGTATGTTTGCACCAAAGAAAGGTATTTACATTAGTGAAGTGTGGAAACATGTATTTTACATGTTGAAAACATACTCCCAGAACTTGTACCTTTGGTAAGAATGCTGGAAAAGCCAAACAGAGATGACTGGTTTAGGTTTTAGTTCCTTGAGTCGGATCAGGTTTATTCAGCCTATGTAAGTCTCTATCAAGCTACAAGAAATGTTGGTCCAAGCTGGAGATCACTGAAGCTAAAAAAAAAGTGATGCTATTTGACCCCATATGTGCAATGGAAGATGCTTTGAGGAATTTGCCATCAGTGATGCTTTAGGTTATAAAAGATGGATCTTTGTGTTGAACTCTGGGTACTGCATCTATTTAGCAGGCAATATCGCGGGAATAGGCATCCCCATTAATGTACTTGGCTACTCAGTGTGTAATGACTGCCTGACTTACGAGACTTTAATAGCTGGGGCAGCAGGGAGAGTCTGACAGGGGTATTGTGGTTCAAGCTCATTAAACCAAAAGAAAAAGGAAGAAAGGACTGTATCAGAGAGGAAGCTACTGAACTGAAAAAATTCTATGCCTAATATGTGCAAATGGCCTAGTCAATGCAAGCTACAAGGTCTTTCCCCACCCATCATTTAAAATCTGACTAACAAAAAAATGCTTTAATATAAATGATCCTGAAGCATGAGAACATTACTGTGCACATTTGCACACAGTAGCTGTTCAAGTTCCATCCTCACTCATGCTTCATATCTCCTTCATGCTAGAAGCCACTGGTCAGTGCCTAGTGGATCAGAGAGCAAATGCTGTTGGCACATGAGGTCCCAGAGCAGAGAGAGAGACCAAAGCCCAGGGCTTACACATGGGTGAGAGCCAGGCTTTGCTGCAGGGAGCACAGGAGATGAAACAGCTGTGTGAATGTACTGCTCAGGGTGTGAGACTTGACAAGCTGGACTGATGCTAACACTTAAGCAAAGGGTAATGACCTGGAAGTGCTTCTATGATAGCTGAATGCCTGCCAACAAGGCATTGAAAACTGGATTCCTGATATTCTTATAAATGCTTTATTAGCCTGGTTTATTGTAGTGATATTCAGGACAGGAGTCAAACAAAACAGGGGGTCCCAACTGCACTCAGTGCTAACACAAGTTAATAGAAAACTTCTGCCCTGATGAGACCGTAATTGGCACAGACAAGGCAGGTACAGCATGTGAAAGGTCAGAGTGAACAGTGAGATAATGCTTTGTTCTTCAGTGCCCCAGGAAGAGTTGTGTTTCTCCACTTCCCCATGGCTCTCACTCCACAGAAGAAGAATAATAAAAGGAATGGAGAGGTGCTGCTGTTGGTATTGCTTCTATGCGGTGCAGGAAATTATACTGGGTCTCTAAAGAATTCAGGGTTTGGGAGGCTAGCATTGCCAGCTGGATTTTCATGTCAAGCATTTATGGAGAACATATGCCAGATTTCACACAGGTGGAAGTGCACGGCTCTGTAAATGTATGCACATACAGGAGAGAGGACAACATCACATATTCAGAGTTGTCTGAGTGAGGGTGTTTATGCACACGTCTCAGTGTGAACATGGGAGGTACTGCGTTGGCACCTGCGGAAGGTGATACATGTTTGTGTGTTGCGCTGTGCATTTCAGTGTTGGAACACTAAGCTACGGCAGGCAGAGCAGGTGTCAGAGGACAAAATGTTAATGGAGGAAGAGAAGGGGGAGCACAGAGAGAGAGAGAGACAAAGCCATCTCAGATATTGGGGTGAAGAGGAAAAGGAGGGAGGACTAGGAAGACAGGTTGTAGCAGGCATAAAGGGAGGAAAAAGAATAAGAACAAGTAACAGGAACAAAAAGCAATAAAAGAAGAGGGAGAAAATTTACCACTCTTCTCTCCCTCCCCTGACTTTCTCATAATCCCTTGATGCTTTGTCCACCAGAGGAAAAGAGGCAGGAAGATGGGGAGATAGAGAAGCAAGGAGAAAAAAAATGAGAGGGGAATAAAAAAGGCAGAAGGAAACAGGTTTGGAGGACAGCACCAGGTTGGGAGTGGAAGGCTTTGTGGTAACTGGAGTGTTTTCAACATGGGCAGATGCAAGGTGAAGGAGAGAGGGAGGAATAGTGGGTGCAAGGGGGCAGGCAGAGGCTAGGTCACTTGGGGATGACAAAGGAGATGAGGACAGTGCCATGATGAAGTGACAGAAGGATAGCATGAGAAGGAGACCCCTAAAAGGACTTAAAGGTGGGGAAGGTGAGAGGTGGAACTGAGACCTAAAGCCCATCAGACAAGCATTTGCCTACTGAATCGGGGGAGAGGGAGTAGGGCTGGGGGAATGCAGTTCAGAAACAAAGAGCAGGAGTAACCAAGAAAAACAGCTGAGACAAAACACCTTGTGGATGATGTCAGAAGGGAGAACAAAGGGAGCAATGATTTGCTCTGCCTTAGTAATAGATGAAAACTCATTAGTGAAGGATAACTCCAACAACACAATTAATAGATTCTGAAGTTTTGTCTCCAGAAGGTATAAATCTTTGTGACCATTTCACTCAACTACTTGTGTGAAAAATGTCTCTTTGTGATTTCCACTTTGAGCCCAGTGCTCACTGAGATAGAGCACTGCTCTCAGAGGGTTGTCCCAGAAATGGCCTCTGCCTCCCTGCCTAAGGTTTGCAATGCCTTGCATGGTTAAAAAGCCTACTTTATTTCTACTCAGCTGGAGTTATGCCTGACAAGGGATAGCAGCTTAGCTTGAAAGAGCTGGAAGGTGACAGTCTCCAACAGCCATGAATCAAAACTGACGTTAAAGTGTCAGTGTTCACAAACAGCTGAGTTGTCCATGCAGCACAGGCACCGAAGAAGCACTAGTCCCGACAACTTCTGCAAGCTAAACTATTCCTTTGTCATTCAGAGACCGCAGTGCAGCTTCCCATCTGAGCCTTTAGAGCTTGTCTTTCATTTGCCTGTTCAGTAAAGCATCTCCCACTCTCAGAAAAATCCCCTCTGTCTGTGAGCTTTCCAAGTTCCGTCTTTGCCTTAACTTAGCTAATACAATCCAAGGTTGACTACAGAACTGTCAGTAAGATGGTGGGATTTGACTGATACTTTCATTACCCCATTACAGTTTCCTTTCTCTGACGTAATTTTCATTAGCAGTAGGTGTCCTGTACCCAGGGAAGCAGTGTGTGAAGACCCAGATAGGAGTGGGAGTTCCCAGCCATCTTCACAGCTATTTCAGTGCAGCCATAACAAGCAAATGTACGGGTAGCCGTGAACAAGAAAACAGTGAGAAGCAGCTCATCCTGCCACAGTGCTTCTAGACCAGCAACGGAAAGGGGAACAGGTGCCCCTAGGTGCAAACTCACTTACCTAGTTGTAGTTAGCAAACAGTCGACAGGGCTGGGAAGTGAACTCCCATGCCGGGTTCAGTGGTTTTTCAGCAGGTGGTCATGGCATGAGTGGCTCACCGTGGAAAAGGTGTTTGTCACAGACTCACTGTAGATGAACCCATTGCATTGTCAAAGCCTACAAACAACTCAGGTATGGTTCTCCAGCAATGAATTACTTGGCTCTAGGGGGAAAAATCAGCCATTCAAACATAGGCCTGAGTTCAAAAGTCAGCATCTGTCATTAGGATTGCCAGTAGCACCAGGGCAGGTGCCTTCAGTCAGAGTTACAGGGCACACAGGCAACCCTCCAAATGGGTTCTGATGTTTTTTTTCATGGTCAACATCATGCAGCTTTTACAATGTCAAGCTCCAGTGGTTAAGTGCATCCATGGGCTAGAAGCCTTTTTAGTGGGCAGATTTTGTGCGTCCCTGCAAGCTGCTTATCCTCTTTTGCCTGAGCCACCTCACCTAAAGAAAGGAGGCTGGAGATTTTCCTCTGAGTCAGTATGTTCTTGGAGAGTAAAAGCACATGTGAAGGGACTAAATCAGCCTCTTCTTCCACACATGAAGGGCAAACAAAGAGTGAAATCCTGTCAGTCCATGCTTGCTGTTTGAGCCTGACATGTTGACACCTTCCTTGGCCAGTTCATGTTATATTCAATTAGGTACCTTCCCTAGTGGCAATGATTCACAAACTTTTGGCTCAACTTCCAGCCGGCTTCCTTGTCCCTGAGGCAGTACCTCAGCTGGTCTCTCTGGACTCTCCATCTGGATGCCTCATCAGCCACTTGTCATGGCTTAGTTTGGCCTTCCTCTTCAGCCTTTCCCAAAGGCAACACCCACTCCAGCAGGGTCCTACGAGCAGGGCAGGTGTGGCTCAATCCCTCCTGCCATCTGCTCACTGCATGATTGGTATTGCCCCCTAACTCAGCCTGCTTCCCCAGTCCCTTCCTCCTCAGAACAAACCAGCTCTTTACCTCAAGCGTGACAGTAAGGATCACCTTGCCAGCTGGCCTGCTCTTTCTCTCCTTCTCTCCAGAGGGGAAATGCACTCATTACCCTCACCTCTGTTTCACCTTTCCGTTTAACCCAGGTAACGTGTTTGCAGGTATGTTAAATTCTCACATGCAATTCCTTGGCCTGCCAGTTTTTTTGAAGAATAAAAACTTTGGAGTTGTCAAAACATTTTAATTTGGGGTCAGTTTGTTTTCAAATTGCCTCTGACTATGTTACTACATGTCATCTTTCTACGAGCATTGGACTTTAACAGGAGTGCATATGCCATGACTACAGCCAACCACAGGCGTCCTATGTTGCTGCATGGCTGCATAATTCTATTAGCCACAGTGCACCATGGGCAGCATATATTCCAGGAGGAAGTATGAACTTCATTGGATAAGGTGAGGGAACTGCAAGATTATGGACCTGGACTTTGACTTCATTCTCACAAACATTGCAACTTGGGAAAACCAGACACCAGCCACAAAGCAAAATGTTTTTCTGTTTTTTACTTTTTTTCCTTGGAAAATGTTAGCAAAATGGGAATTTACAAGAAAAATCACTATGCTGAAACCCACATTTTCATCTTAAAATCATTTATAAGAGGAATTTATATCTAACATCATCTTGGAGATCCCTCATAGCTATGCCTTGTGGTCTCCACTTACAACCATGTTTAGTTCACTGCTGCTTTTGAGAGCGTAAGATGACTCCCAGGCCCCCAGACACTCCTGTGGTTTGATTTTTTTGTTTTCTCATCTCTTTGCTCAACACTCCCTGACTCCAGTGAGCTCTGGATTAGGGCTTCTGTTGGTAATCCTCCAAGACTGCCTTTTCATCCCTCAAAAGTTGTCATGGGCAACTTTTTCTACTTCAGATACCTTCTCTATGCAGGCAACTCATTCCTAAGTCTCTTTCTTACAGACAGACCTCTTCCCTTCTACCCATATTTTAACAACTTGTGTAGACAATAAATCGCTTTCCAATCCTGAGCTGCAGTATTGCCTCTGTGTTCTACAGTATGAAGGTCATCCTTTTTCTGTTCATGGCTTTTTCCTTCTCTCCACACTTACAGAACAATGTAACTGCCTGGAAATCAGCAGCATTTCTGTTTTGATCAAATCAAGTCACGAGATCATCCAGTCACTCAGACTTGTTCATGCTGGATTGAGCACGCATAAAGGAGATTCCCTGTCTGAGCTGCTTTCTGCAGGGCTGGACAGCATCAAGTAACCTGTGGTGCCTTCCACCTCTCTGCAGTTAAATAGGGCCCTCAGTTTCTCAGGCCCTCAGTTTCTCAGACCCTTTGCCTACAGATTCTTTTCAGGCATTCCTGTTGCAAGGACGTGCATATTGAACACTCAAGAAGTGAACACACATTAATCTCTCCAGGATCATGATGTCCAGTTTTTTAACTTCTGTGATTAAGAGTAACACTCTATCCCAGTGAACTTGCCTGTTAGGTACTTCTGTAACAGCGCCTGATATTTCTCCTTTATTCTACTGGTCTGTTTCCACACTAGCAGGATACTGGCACAGGAATCACTGCACACACAAAAAAAAAGGTAGAAAAATTGATATTGTAAGCTGACTTGTCTGTCAGGAAAGAACTTAACATGCTTAGTTGTTCCTGTCAGATGGCAATAATAAATCTACTTGCCTTACATTTATTCACTCAGAACACTGTCAAGCAATTTTATCACCTGATGCTGTGCTTATTTCAAGGTTCAGGTGGTTTCTGGTAGAGATGTTAAAACCATAGAGCATCCATTTCTCCTGCTGCAGAATTAGTCCTCAGCCAAGAAACTGAGGTCAATTCATCTCTGCATATTCTCATGGAGTCACTCAGGTGAGCACCAGACAATAGCTAAAGCAGCTGCTTTTGGATGAGTGTTCTTTAACCAGTGGGTGGAAGGCTGAGTAAATTGTGACTTCTTCCCCCCACTCTACGCTGGCTGCCCTGTGTCTTGCCTTCCCTCTCTCTCCTGAACTCTTATACATTCCCCCGGAGGCAAGGGTGCGGGTGACTGGAAATGTGAAAAGTCACCTGATAGGATGCTGCCCGACTCCCTTCTCTCTGCACAGCATAAGCTCTCCTTGCCTGGTGATAGTGGAAGCAACTCTGCAAGGCTTTGCTCTGCTCAGCACACTGCAGAGTTTGCTGCAAAGGCAAAACTGAAATCCGTCTTTGTACCACCTACTTACTGTCCAGGGGAGTTGCATGTCTTCTTGCCTTCTGTTTCTTTCCCCAGACATCTCTTCTCAAAAGGAAACTCTATTCTGCTGCTAGCAATGCATCCTGAGATGTGGCTATGTTGGTGTTACCCTGCTCTCTGTGTGTGGGCATTCGTATTCACATCCTTGATTAAAGGTAGGCTCTCTTTGATACTAGTCTCTAAATATTTTCTAGTCACTGTCTCTGCTTCTGTTTTCCTGGAATGAATTCAATGTAAAGCTTCTACCAGCTATTTCTAACCTGAAATCTGTAACATTTCAACAGTATTTTAAGAAAGCTAAAGCAATACTAGTTTTCACACATAAAACTCTTCATTTTGGTCCGATAACTAATTGAGGAATGTTTCTAGCAAAGGATGAAAATGAAATAGAAGTTCTAGTAATTTCATGTGGTGCTTGAATTTTGCAATTGCTTAAATAATGCAGGCTAAAGATGTGCACGTTTGGTACTCACACCTTTAAAAGTGAGAACCTGATATGTTTTTGTTCACTGTTGTTCGTGATCTGTGGTTAAATATGCTGGAGTGATTTCCATGCACAAGTCTCACTGAAGCTCAGCAGAATTTTTGCTTTTAAGATACTACATCTTTTTTGAAAGTCTCACTTCTGCTGATGACCAAGACACGTATGAATTACAATGCTTGTGTTAGCAAGGCATAGGGCATTGTCTTAAAGCAGCACCAATGGGATGAGAATCTGTAACTGAAGTACAAAAATGAAAGGCCTAAATACTTGTCTGTTTCTGATACTTTATTTTAAACTATGTGTCTGTTAAGAAGCCAGTAGGAAAATTTGAAATTAAATATGATTTTAGATTCACTGGCTTTAGTCATGAGACTTTGGTAAGAAACTCATGTTCCCACAGTAGGGTACTTCTAGTCACAGTGCAATGGATGATGATGATGAAATCTGAAAAGGAAATTAAGATTTCCTTTTTGAATGGCACAGTACATGATAGACAAACATCCAAACTTTAGAGGCATTTATGTATCTTCTCTGGATGATGCTAAAAGGATGAAAAAAAGCATCAAATCATGGAAGTTTTACTAGAATTGTCTTTCCATACATGTAAGTCACCAGTAACCAACATTTCAGCTTTTACTTGTGATAATCCCCTGGATCTGAGCATGCTTTGTATCACCTCAGAGAGAAAAATGTCATTTTTTTCAAAAACAGGAAGGATGGCCTAAGCATGAAAACAGTGAAGTATGCTTAGACTAAGCATCTCCCTGTAGGACATCTGTGCAACCACAGGCCCTTGTGTTCACTGAAGGAAATGTAAATTGCAAATTTATGTCCTATGCTGTGCCAGAGACCATGCTGCCTGACACAAACCCCTTCTGTGTTTAATATTTGCAATCATAAAGGCTTATCATGATTGCTTTCTAGTGTAGTCTGGGACTAATGCAAAAACTTCTGACCATGTGTCTGAAAAACTAACTTTTGCTCAGTTGTTAATAACTTTGGCATCATCATATAGATTTGATAACATAGCTGTGCTCAATATGAGGTACTAGTTCTAAATCTTTGCTTTATAAAGTATTTTGAATTTAAGTGCTGAATTAGTGCATTGAAATAGCAACGTTATTCAAGAAAAGTATTTTTTTGAGCTGATGTCACTGAAGGACATATGATTTAATCTTTCCTTTTGAAATCAAAGTCTGTAGCCTTTAGCACTGTGAAAATAAGTATTTCAGGCTGGGGCTATATGTAACAGATTAAAAGCATTATTCTTGAGTCTGCAGTGAGGCAGCTCAGTGCCTGTCGTATACCTTATTCCCACTAAGCCATCCAGTCTGTCCTGCATTGACTGGGGGTTACAGCTATGATCTGCTTGTTCCCAAAGAACGGCTCTGTATTACAAAGATGCATGCTAGTCTGTAAGAAATGTTAATATTTCCACTTTTTTTGCTCATAGAACTTAATAAATGAACTTCATTCAGAGCAAAAATTGTGCTATCTAAACAGCTGAAATAGCAAACATGAAGATAAAAGGTAGTCATAGTTTTTAAGACTGGGAGGCATCATTATAATCACCAAATCAGAGTCCCTGACATAGATTTTGATCCAGTCAAGCTTTTAATTTCTAAGGAGCTATGCTTTTCCTAAACTCTCTGTTTTACCATAAAAACTCCCAAAGATTAAATCCACCACATTTCTACTTTTTCTGCTTCGTACCACCTTATTCTACTTTGGTCTGATATCAGGGTGGGCCAAATGGAGGCCCACAGACAAGATCCAGCTTAGGAGACATTTCCGTTCAGGGCATTACCTTACACTTACAGGAAATAGGGAGCAGTGGGCAATGTTCTGCAGGAGAATGCTTTCAGCCGACAGCATACTGGCAGCTCTCTTCTCTCTGTGCTCCTGTGTCTTGATACACAGTCGCAAGCACAGGATCCAGAAATATAACATAGACTAGCGTGTTATCCAGCACCTTCTTTCCCTCTTCCTTACCTCTGACATAGCTGTTCTTTATCTTTACCAATACAGATACCACAGCGTGTGAATCAGAGGAACGGTTATTTCACAAACTCTTCTCCCAATACAACCGGTTCATCAGGCCAGTGGAAAATGTGTCTGATCCTGTCACAGTGTATTTTGAAGTGGCCATTACCCAGCTGACAAATGTGGTAAGATTCATTACAAAATACTTCTCAGATTTGGAGATGGTTGTGAACACACGCATATTGCTAAAGCAGCAGATGTGATTGTGATGGTTGCACCTACAACTCTTATATGTGACATTGTCATGTGTGCATATGTGTACATGCTGAGACCTTTGCTGTTGTTTCTATCAGCCAACTTACTCCAGTTGCTCGAACGAGCGGTTCAATCTACACAGATTCATTTGTTTAGTCTGTAGCATCAAATCCCTCTGCTCCGGGCAGCAGCCTCCGGCACCCAGAGCAGCAGCACCAAATGTTCAAGTCTACTCTCCACAGGGCTAGCCCACTCCAGAGACACCTGCTTGTGTCCACGCTGCGTAGCATGTGGCGTAGTTCTCCTCTGTGGCCAGTGTCATTTCCCAGTGGTCCTGAGAGATAAAATCTTCTCTTTTTTGCATGATTTTTCAGTCTGTTTGTTTCAAAATAACATAAGAGACATACAACCTGCAGAGTGGCGTTTTAAAGCGTGGAGCTAGGGATGAATGTTGTGTGTTCTGGAGTGCACTGTATACAAGGGTGAGCGTGTCTGAGATGGCAGACCTGCTGGGCAGGGCAGATGGACAGTGGGAAAAGCAAAACCTGACCTTACCCCTTGCTGAAGTCTGCTCTATGAAGAAAATTATCCACAGGACAGAGGCTGTTTTGATTCTGAAGTACCTAGTTGAGTCCATAATGAAGTGACAGGCAAACAGTGAGGAGAAACATTCAACAGCAGCCGGGGAACTAAGTTATCTGAGAGTATAAATGAATGCATTGTAAGTCCTCATGGTGAAGGCAGCTGTCACCTTTTGGAGTTCCTTTGTCAAAGTATTTTGTTCCCATGTTACAGGTAGCTTGGCAGGTTTCAGCAGTGCTGTCTCACATTGCAGCCCCTGGCTCCCAGTGCTGTCTTTGGAGAAAAAAAGGAACACCATAAGCAAATCAGTTGGATTTTCTCAAGAAAGAGCCATTATTTTTACAAGGACTTAGATAGTTTAACCCATAGACAGGACCCTACAGGTCTTTCAAAATGATCTTTGTGCTTAATCTTCAGTACAAAATGTTGAACATTCATCTACAACATTTTGTACCTTTGGCTTGTAAATACCTTAATTTTCTTGAGTTCACATGCTTAAAAGCTAAGAACTACCCAAAGCAATATTCTTGCAGATATTTTCATTGTGAATGTCAGCCTGCATTCATAAATATACATAATATGAGTCTTTCTGAATACTTTTAGGCTGAAGGCTCATTAGAGTGGGATCCAATCTTTTATTTTTGTGTCTCTTGCAGCACCTTCCTGGTTTGTCACTGATTGGCAATAGCAATGATTGATTGTAAAAAGAAGGTCTCAGTACAACAGTGACCTAATTTAGTGCTGATTGAGTGCATCTGCTCTAGAGATTTGCATAGAAATGCAAGAACACTGTGGTACAGATGCCATTTTCCTTGAATCTTGACCAGTACTGAACTGTGTAAACAGAGCTATTTTAAACATGGAATCCAACAAAACACATAGCCACCAGCAAAACCTTATTTCTCTGGTACTGGTCAGAGCAACTGTAAGTTTTCTGTTCTCTAGGTACTCAGGCCCCTGGCAAAAGAGTGCAGCTCTTTGTATGTTTGATATTTGTGCGGCATAATTCTTCAGTAGAGCTGCACATGACTATGCACAATAAGTAAGCCCCCTGAAAATAGCCAGAAAAAATCTCGTATCAGTTAATGTGGAATTCTAGTTTCCATTTTTATCAGAATAAGTTTGTGGCCATGTCAGGATACTGTAACTGATTTATGGAGTGAAGATGTGTATGCCTGTGTTTCTTTCTAGGATGAAGTCAATCAGATTATGGAAACAAATTTGTGGCTAAGACATGTAAGTGACTGCATTGCATTTCACATGAATTTTGTGTTGATGTGATGAAATGTGTGTTACATTGTAAGCTACATCTATAGAATAAGTGCTTGTTTTGTAACAAGGATTTTAAAGGTATGAACAAGGAGAAGCTTCATTAACCAAAACCACGTTTGAAAAAGTGATTTCTTTATTCTTATTTCCAAGAAGTTACATCTCCCATCTTTCTTGTGTGGTATATTCTCCTCCAACTTTATGCTTATTGGTTTATCTGGTAAATCTAGCTGGATGTACCCATTAAAGAGTGATTAAATATGCAGCTCTGCAGTCCTAGGTCATCTCCATATTGAAGATTCCAACCAAAACATTATTAGCTAAAGGCACATGCCTCCATTTTTCTTCATGGTTTTAGCATTTACACATAGACAAAGATCCTTAGAGGACCTAAGCTGCTGAGAAAAACAAGCCAACTTCTACCAAAACCAGTTTGCTTCAGGTGCTGATTATGGTCCACACAAAGCTTTCCGTAAAAGATACTGTACTTGTGATCAGGATCTTCAGGGTAGGCTGCGAAAGCATGGAGCATGGCCCCGTGATAGGGCACTAGGCAGCAATGCAAGAAAGCTGCTGGGCATCCCTCGCTGCCTCTGGCTTGGTGATTCACTACCCCTGTGGAGCCAATAAAGTCCCCTGGCAGCAACTGCCTGTTAGTGTGCATATGTACCTCCTTTCTCATTAGGATGCTGGTCTCCTTTGATGCTGGCCTCCTTTAACCTGCAGGGTGCATTTTCATGACAACAGCAGCAAGGCCTGTATTTCCTCTCTGCGGTGGGGAGGTGACTTTGCACAGGCAATGGCCTATGCTGAGGTAGCAAGACAGAGGAGAGATCTCAGCATGTCAGCAATGGGTAACAATCGGCATCCCATCCCCTCACAGAGGAGGGAGTAGCAAATCAATGTGAGCAATATTCATATGTGTCCAGTGTTTCTCCATGTCATGACCTTGTTGTCTTTTGGATCATTGTCCTCTTCTACATGTGCTGCACTTTCAGTCTTTATCATAGCTTGTCATTTTACAGGAGGATCTGAGAAGCAGATATTTGCTGATAATACAAGGTTTTAAAATCCTTTTCCATTCTTCTTTCAGATTTGGAATGACTACAAATTACAATGGGATCCCAGAGAATACGATGGCATTGAATTTGTTCGGGTACCAGCAGACAAAATTTGGAAACCAGATATTGTCTTGTATAATAAGTATGATGAACACTTTTCCACTTTACCTTTTCTCTGAAAAGTATCTTCTTGCAGCGTCCATGAAAGACATTTTAATTTCATGGTATTTTTTTTTTCTTTGCCTCATTTGTCTTTGTAGTGCTGTGGGAGATTTTCAAGTTGAAGGCAAGACCAAAGCCCTCCTTCGCTATGATGGAATGATCACCTGGACCCCACCAGCTATTTTTAAAAGCTCCTGTCCTATGGATATTACCTTTTTCCCATTTGATCATCAGAACTGTTCACTGAAATTTGGCTCATGGACCTATGACAAAGCCAAAATTGATCTCCTGATCATTGGATCCAAGGTAGATATGAATGACTTCTGGGAAAATAGTGAATGGGAAATAGTTGATGCTTCTGGCTACAAACATGACATCAAATATAACTGCTGTGAAGAGATCTACACAGACATAACATATTCCTTTTATATTCGAAGGTTGCCAATGTTTTACACCATAAATCTGATCATTCCCTGTCTCTTCATCTCATTCCTGACCGTGTTAGTTTTTTACCTGCCATCTGACTGTGGTGAGAAAGTGACTCTTTGCATCTCTGTGCTTCTTTCTTTGACTGTATTTTTACTGGTGATCACAGAAACAATACCTTCCACCTCTTTAGTAATTCCCCTCGTAGGTGAATATTTACTCTTCACTATGATATTTGTGACTCTGTCAATTGTCATTACGGTGTTTGTCCTAAATATACATTACAGGACTCCAGCCACACACACAATGCCCAAATGGGTAAAAACCGTCTTTCTTAGCCTGCTCCCCAAAGTCCTGTTGATGCAGAGGCCACTAGAACAGGAGAAAAAAAATATCTCCAGAAAAAACAAGAAAGGGTCAGGCAAGTCAAAGCACAGCAAACACAAAGATACCAAATTACACAAGGAGCAGCAATGCAGTCACTGTGATAAGGCAACTGAACTCACTACCACCAAAAGAAGACGACTGAGCCATCAGTCACTGAAGTGGATGGCAGAGCACATGGAGTACTCCTCAGAAGTGAAGGATGTCATTAGCAGCATTCAGTTCATCGCAGAGAACATGAGGTCTCAAAATGAAACCAAAGAGGTAAGGGAGGTAACCACCCACCTGGGCATGGGGACACACTTCCAGCAAGTGGAAACAGGTCTAGGAGGTCATCCCAGAGGAACTGGAGGTGTTGGATCTAGAGAAGGAAATTTTGAGGTCTGTGAATGGGTCAAAGTTTCCTACAGAAAGGGAGGAAATAAATCATCCATTGGGGCGGGAACAAGAAAAGTGATCTCATCTGTTCTTCATCTATCCCCAGTGGATAATTTAAGTAGCAAGACGGTTTTAGATTAGACATGAGGCTCACCCTTCAAAGGAAAAGAAGAGGGGCATCAGCCTGTTGTGGCCATGAGGAATGAACTTTGATCAGCTGTGGTAGAGGCAGAGCTGATCCTGCCATGGGGCCGGGGGTAGACTAGATGGGACCTTTCAAGGTCCCTTCAACCCTGCTTCTGTAGATCCTCAGAAGCAACCCTCTTCCACTGCTCACCAACTGCTCAGCCCTGGTAAGCAGTGACATCTCGATACTAAGCATGCTATTTGCCAAGCAGGGTGCTTTTCTGTGTTAGTAATGGAACAAGCAAACTTGGGAACTGTTTTGTAAAGAATGGGGCTTGTCTAGCAGCGCAGTAGTTGATCTGGAGAAGAACTGTTCTCAGCCAGTGATAAATCTGGTAAAGATATTCCTTTCGGAATGCTCTTGTCTGTACTTTTTTTTTCAGTCTGGTGTGTTCTGATTTTTTTATAGTGATTTGTCTAATTGTGGCTTCAGCAATACAGTATTTTCAGCCATGACAAACATATGTTGAAATAAAAATTGAGTTTTGGGGGAAGACAGCTGAATAAAAACAGACAACAGATGAATAAAGACAGATTAAAAAGAAGAGAGTGAGTGGTTTAAAAATGAGACTTGACATTCAAACTAATGGATTTGCTTGTGTAAGGCTATAAATCTTTCATTCTAAGTAGGATTACTGTTATAGAAAATGATGCACATTGGAATTTAGAGAATTCTGGGGCCACGTCCTCAGGTGTAAACAAAAGCAACTAAAAGGAGCTCAAGGAAGGATTACCTTACATCCCCCCACACCCAGGCCTCACAAGGAATAGGAATTCTCTGACACTTCAAGACGTTTCAAGCAAGTGTTTAGAACCTAATGAAACATATATCTTTGATCTGTCATGAAATGTTTGGTTTTGGTTTTGAAGTTTTTTAGATGCTCTATGACAGCAAAATCCATTTCAAAATTAAATACTACTGTATTTGTACTGAAAATTCAAGTACTTTGTGAAGAAAGTGTTGAAAGGTATTCTTTCTATCAGAATATTTTGTTGAAATCAGCACAAATTCATGCAATCCAAAAATTACTTTTTTCCCCCTTTTTTATGTCCTGCAAAAGAAGCTTCCTCTGAAAACAAAGTCCATAACTTTCTGAATAAAGAGTTACAGTTAAGGCCTGGTGACTGAATTCATAGGTTGAGTGGGTAATACATGCCAGCCCAAAGCAAAAGACAGGAATCTATCAGCACGAAGAGGATGGGGATTGAGCTGAGCCTTGCTTAGTAGCAATGCCCTTAATGTTTTGCTTGACCCCAACATTTTAGCCATGCTCTTGCTGCCACACCAGCTGCATAAAACATATCCATTAACCATATTCAGCTGATTTCTCCAATGTACTCCAAAAAAGAAGCAGCTTTGCATGAAGCAGTCTGAATAACATGCCACCTTGATTATACAGCTCATGATAAGTCTTCCATTGCCAGTTTTGCTGATTTGCATTTTCCAAATATCTCCTGCCGTATGAAATTGTATTCTTAGACTGGTGTGTGCGTCAGCAGCTCTGTATGGGGAAAAAATGTGTTCTCCGGCAAGCACTGAGGAAATGATTCTGCAGGCTGCTTCTGCTTCAGCCAGACATACAAAGCCATATGGATGATATAATGGACTGTATAAATAAAAGCCCTTTAAAAATTACAGCAACATTTACAGCAGCTGGATTTCCTGCTGCATTTTCTTTCACAAGAAGTACAGCAGCAGCCTCTTGGAGAAAAACATCAAGAAATTGGGAAAACAAGTGCAAGATCCCTCAGCAGAGAGCTCTTAGCCAGTCACGAGGTTTATATGAATGAATGTTCTCCAGATGCAGTGGTCCTTGTATGTAGGTACAGTTTAAAGGACAGCAACTTCATTGAATGTAGTTCTAAGGTATATCTCTCAGACATAGAAAATCCACTCTGGCCTACTTAGCCCATGATACTGCTGAGTCAGGGCTCTTGCTTTGCTAGAGTCCATGTGTCCAGCTGTCCAGTTTGCTGAAATCAGTGGGGCTTGACTGGAGTGACAGTGTGGCAAATCATGCCAGAAGAGCAAACTGTCTCTTGTGTGGACTGTCAGCATAAATCCTTTGACAGTGATGTGCAGCTATGGTGATCCTGCCGGCTGTTAAACCACCCCACTCTGCACCCACTACATGATTGGGTCCTATTTGTTAATGTCAGCGCCACAGCCATAGCTTGCCAACAGACTTGAATATTTAGAAAAATTCAGCAGATTAGGACAGTGTTGAACGTTCTCAGCCAAAAGCTGTAAACGCTATTGGAAAATCAGCCCTCTCTAAAGATACTTGAAAACTCCAGCAACTATAAGCATGGCAAGCAACACTCTTGACTGCATGTGTGTTCCTCCTCACATTCAAAAGCACAAGGGACATTCCTACTACATAATGTAAACTGGCAATTGCATGTTGCATTACCTGTAGTTTAACCTTTTCATTTTTTTTTCTTTTGCAGGTGGAAGATGATTGGAAATACGTAGCTATGGTGATAGACAGAGTATTTCTCTGGGTATTTATAATCCTTTGTGTGTTTGGGACTGCAGGGCTCTTTATCCAGCCACTAATAGCAGATACATAACTTGAGCCACTGCTTTTTATCCACTTTTGTTCTTGTTTCATTTTCGGTTTGGAACTGTTCCCTGTATTTCTCTCCTCTTACATAACCCCTCTGCTCATCACCTCAGCAGCCAGCCACAGAGGAAAGAAGAAGGAGAGGAAAGGGTCTTCTGGGAAAGCAAACAAACAGAATGAGAGGAGGACTGAAAATGGGAGATGAGCTTGTGGTCTTTCTACGGCAGAATGCCTGGGTTTCTTAGAGTGCCTGCCTGTCTTTCCCTCGGCGAGATCAGCAATAACAACTGCACTGAGGATCACATGAGCAGATTGAAGTTATTGAGCTTTTCCCTCGGTTTTAGTACAGGGAGCTATTAGGACAGTTCAGGTACTTCTGAGTGCATTGCCCAAAGAGGACTCTACGTGGCTTCCTTTTTCTCTCCTGATCATAACTTTTCCTTAGCTTTGAGTTAGTTTACATTTCCCCTCTATTTATCTCCTTGTACAACAGCTAGTCTTTGATATGGCACTTAGATGAGGTACCACACTCCTACTGAGTGGACCAGTGCTCTTTATTGTGTTCTTGTGTCAGGGCAGCCAATAATAAAAATAAAAGTACTATCAAACCAATCCCTTGACCCTGTAACATTTTCAATACAATCCAAAATAAGGGGTCCCCATCTTCTGTAATATATGCACACAAATGAGGGTCCCAGATCAACAAAGCACATGTTTACATTTATGTTTGAAATCAGACAGATCTTAAGCACCTAATAATAACTGAAGACAAACTGACTTAATATTTTGCACTGCATGTAGCCTTTCTGACATCATTTGAAGCATCCTAGAGTCACCAAAGAGGAATAACATGGATGCACTATAGAAAACCAGAAAAGGCCTGAACTGCCTGTAGTTATCATGTAAGGCATCTACATTTGAAATCTACATGCTTCTAAGACCTTTAAAAACTAGTGCATCTACCACTTAATTTTGCATATGACCAAAGTCCCCTGTACTTCCTGATACTGAATACCAAGACCTTGCTGAGCTCCAGCCAGATTTCCAAGCCACATTTCTCTCATCAAGTTAACAGTGGTCCCAGTCCACACATTCTGCTCTGAAAACTCTTGCTTGCTCAGGCTCAGACATAAGCCCAACAAGGAAGGGTTTGTCCATGAGTAGCTACTCATCACAGACAGAATTGTCTCAACAACATTGGATAGATCTGAGTTTTCCTGTTTTTAAACCCAAGACCAACTTGGATTACACACATCCCATCAGGAGAAGGCTGGTTATCATGAATGCTGTGCAAAGCTGAGCATCTTGGTCCAAACAACTCTGCAGCAATTTTCCATTTGCTGGCTTCTCATGGGTCAGTGCTGTGTGTGCTAACCTGTTACTGTAGGGACACTTCCTTTGGGGCTGAAGTTGCTGCTATGTAGCCACGTTCCCAATCCTAGTGTGCCTAATCCTGAAATACTTTGTAGATGTGCACCTCATGTGGTTTCTATACTATGTGGACAATTTACCCTCAGATCCCTTCTATGTTTAGATTCCTGTTGGTTTTGTGCTGAAGGATTCTTCTCTAAAAGGCACCATTCCAATTAAAGCCAATGGCTTCGAGAGTAAAAAGCCCTTCTCTCTTATAGGAGGCTCTAAATTTAACTGTACAGTGTCAGTGAAGTGTTTTCAATGTCTACCATGTATCAGTCTCTGCTTTGAATATTACCAATCCTTGGAAAGTATGACTTGCTGTTGCTGACATCCCTGACTGGCCTTTTGCTCTTTTGATGCTCCATAATAAAGAGAATAGGACTGAATAAATGTATATGTCAGAGTTAAAGGTGGAATGACAAGAATATAACTGTCTTAATCCAGTAGTTGAAATATGTAGTCATGATTTTCTAGAAGAAAATCGTATTTTCTGCAATCCCCCTGAATATTGCATAATTATGTAGCAACTGACAGACAGACATATGAACAAGCATGGTTTGTTTTGTCAGCCTGTCGATTAACTATCACTCCTGGGATATACTTTCTTGAAGAATTTTTATTTTTTTAAAAACTCCCTTCTGTACAATATGTTTAGAGATGCCACTAAATGACATTTGCTATGCTGGCTCTTTAATCAGAAAGGAGGGGAGGGAAAAGAAAGGGAATTTGAAGAGGAGAGCTGCATTCTGATCCTGAAAGCTTCATTTCTATAGGAAAGACATGTGACTGCCAGC
Organism: Morus bassanus; assembly: GCA_031468815.1. Taxonomy (NCBI): domain Eukaryota; kingdom Metazoa; phylum Chordata; class Aves; order Suliformes; family Sulidae; genus Morus; species Morus bassanus. Next base: position 32,347,288 of record CM062600.1, read on the forward strand.
ATTCACTGTTGCAGTCAATGACCATAGAATGAAAATATTGTGGCTGAAGGTGTACTGCATTGGTGTCTTAGGCATGACAGCTACTACCCCACAGCCAGTAAGCTGACTTTAACAAAGTCCCTGGCTTTTTGTCAAAGCATTCACAGTTGTACGGGTCCTTATCTCCAGTTAGGAGGCCTCCATGCCCCAGCACCAGCTCCCTGTCTTTGTCATTTACAGTACTACGCATCTCTCTGTCTTGCCTCTGGAGCTCAAACAGAGGGTTTGGACCGTTTAGCTCATCAGCCTGGTATCCTAAGAAAGTAAGATTTACAAAGCCAGGTTCTGTCTCTTTCTGAGTGTACTATTTCCCCTTCCTTCCCCCCACCCAGTAACTTTTGGATCCTTCTTTTGCAATTTTCAGCTGTGTTTGGCACATTCAAGACTGGGAGCCTTGTGTACTCCTGTTAGCTTTGTGAAAGTAGTTGGCTGATTAGAGAGAGTGGAGGTGGGGGACACGATAAGCATCTCTCCTTGGAGAAAGCTGCAGTAGGGGCCCAACTCTGAGCAGACATAGAAGAACCCACACAAAAGTGACATTTTTGCTTGCCCCAACTCTTCTTGGGGGACCTTCTAACTGAAACACCAAGAAAAGTTTCAATCAGAGCTGGTGCCATCCCAGATGCTGAGTTGGGTCACACACCATGCACGGCCACAGGACAAGTATCCATGTCCATTGCAGGGCACACAGAGTGGCATGTCTGTTCTCACCCCATCAACTCCAAAGCCACATTAGCAACCTCCCTTATTATATGTCCCAGTGATGTGTAGCACTGGCAGCAAGAAATCTCCTTTCCTTGAGAGTGATGGCATCTATGAATTAATTTTAAAAGCACAGAAGCAATTCAGCAGCTCGACCAGCTCCTTACATTCTCTTCCCAAGGGAGACCATATTTCCACTTTCCCCACACTAAAAGGCCCAGAGGAATTTGTCGTATTTGTCTCTTGGTGAATGGATGATACACGTGGTCCTGCCAAGCAATGCCAGGGCCCTGGCAAACCAGTGCCCAGAAATCAAGGCAGCACATGTTGAGGCAGTAGTAAGGCAAAGGGTTGCTGTATTTTTTTAAGATTTGCAATTTGCAGTGTTGTCATCCACAGGCAGAGCACATGGAGCAGAAGGAAGAAGCCCATTGAAGGACTGTCTGCCCAAATGTCCTCCCTCATTGTATTTTTTAGCAGCAGGCCAGGCTGTGGGACATGCTGAATGCATTTGCGGGCCAGCAGCAAAGAGAAGCTCAGAAGGGAAGCTCAGAAACAGTCGGTGCAAGGAAATAATGAGCAGTGAGACTACAGATGTAGCAGTCCCACATGCCATGCAGGAAGACCAGAGGCCAAAAGCTATACTTGTGTTCATACATCTCCCACTATGAGGACCTGAGCCCTACTGACCTTTACCAGCATAAGCCAGAAAAAGCAGCTTGGCATCAGACACAGCCACATGAGACACAGCCATGTGTTGCCTGCGGGTGGGCAACCGAAATGTCACTAGGTGAGGACAGGACCATCTGCCAGCTGAACACCTGAAGGACTTGCCCAGGAGAGGATTTTGTCATCTGTCAGGGCTAACAGGCAGCCTCCTGGCAGCAATGCTCAGAGGGAAAACCTATCAGTAATTGATTTCAAGAGTCTGTAAATGCTGGAAAGAAGAGCTTCCTGGCTGTTTTCCTATGGATATTTCACAGTACTGGCCAGGGGAGCAAACTGACTTAAACAATGCAAGAAGAGAGGAGAAGCTGCTAGTAAGGTCAATGTGTAAGGGTTTTATACCAGTGTCTTATGTTAGGATATCTATCTGTATATGCTAAACTAAATGGGTCTGTTCCTGCAATATAATAACCAGATCTGAATGCTCCCTCCTCAAACTCACACGCAGAGCTAAAACGCTATCAGGACTTTCCACGACAGTGACAACCCCTCTGTTTGAATAGATTAGAGACAAGGTTTTTAAGATGGGCTACAATCTAGACTTTGTTGACAACAAACAAACAACAAAGCCCAGCATATGACCACTTTCACGCCGGGAGTCATTTACTAAATACATCTTTATTAATAATGATTGCACAGTGAACAGAATTTTCTGCAGTGACACAAGATAGGATGATATTAACTCACAAGAGGTCTGGTGTGCATGCATAATCAAAGCACAAGAATACTTCCATGTATTTTTAACACCTTCTAACCTTCACCCCTTAGGAGAAAGCCTCAAGGCTAGCTAAAGCTTTAACACCAGATTCACATTTAGGCTGTTGCAAATTGGATCTCCAAATCCCTTGATAGCCTTGAAAATATCTGCAAGTTCTGAATGGGATTTTCTAAAGCACTCCATGTTGGCAAAACACTGCCCCAGCAAGAGTGGTGAGAGCTTCACCTGTGTGTTTTCTGTCGGGTCTCGTTTACACTTTTAAGAGCTGTTTCTAATAATGCAGAATGATCCCATTTAAGTGAATCAAAGGGATGAAATTGAATTAATTGCTTGGGCAACATGAACAAGGCAACACCCAAAGATGTATCTTCCTGGTAGCCAGCCCACCCCACAGCTCTCAGGAGAAACTCCACTCCTGCACCAACCACGAGTTTCATTTGCCGAAAATGATGTCTGCAGCTTCCCTCTGACTGAACTGTTTAGGAAGATCAGTGTTGCCTTATGGAGTAGTATAGCCACCTTTCTCCATGTGATATGCTCCAAGTGATCTTCTGCTTGTCTTGTGAACAAGCAGGTGCAGGAATCATAGTTTCTAAATGCAGATCCTTTCTTGTTCAGCCTTTTGGTACATTACAGAGCAGCAGACAAAATTGCAAATAATACTGAAAAGTGGGTTACAGTAGCTTCCTGATGGCCAAGAGGAGAGATGAAGTGTGTATGCCATAAAGGTAAGTTCTGCCACTCTTAGGCTGATCTTGCAGCAAGGTGAGGCCACAAACGCAAGGTTTTGAACATTCCTACTTTTTTTGATACACATGCTGTGTGATTGCCAGTTCTGACACATGCACAAAGCGATCTGTAGAGGTTTTGTGTTTTTTACTTGGAAGTGTAGATAAACTGAGTACTGATTTGTGTTCCTACTAGAACTTCTTTTATAAAGTAGCATTTTAACTGATAGATCTGCCTTTAAAGTATAATCATTGTGCCAGAAGTACTATTTCCAATTTTAACTAATAATCTTGGCTTTTATTGAAATATAACCAAGCTACTAGTAAAATACTTCTAACCCAATTGTGCCATCTCAGTTCACTTTGGAACTCAGCTGTGCACCAAGCCCTTCTCTGATCTAAACCAAATCTGTAAGTGGTAGAGTTGTGTGAAGATAGAAAGCAGTAGTAAATGCCTGCTGTTACCACCACCTTCCCTCGTTCTTGCTGTTGCTTCCCATCCTGTACAATAGGGACCAATTTTGAAGGCGCCACTATCCCTTGGCACTGTACTTGTATGCTACTGTGGGAGCATTTTCTACAAAGTGCTGTTCAGCCACATCTGTAATGCAGGGGTAAAGATGAGGACTGAACCTGTCACTGACACCACCAGAAATAACCACAGGAAGATCCGATCCAGGACTTGAGCTACAAATTTCCAGTCTTGGACGACCTGGAAGGGAGAGAGGGAGAACAAACAGAAACAGTAATAAGCCCAGTATTTTGTTGATACTACTACATATATTTCAGCTCCAAAAATCTGTTTTTAAAATTAGAATTTTGTAGTGTGCTGTATCCTAAAACTTACATGGATCACCTTTTCAGCACCCGTAGCTGCAAGTCACTCCAAATACCAAAAAAATTCCATAGTTTTCTGCACATGGTAATCAGACTTCTTTCAGCCTGTGCAAAAGCTTTTAGCTAAGTCCATATGTGAAAGTTTACAGACTCAAGCTTGAAGATGGCTTTATAATGAACTCAGTTCCTTTTCACAGAACTATATTTCCCTTGAAGTGCCAGGACTTGGCTCTAGCACAAGTGGTCCCATTGGTTTGTGTTTGCTTAAGCGCTCTGTTGGCTTAGAGTGTGTGCATTCAGGAGGTGATATTGCATTGTGAGTAATAGCACAACACTGCACACATTAAAGAGCTATTTATAAAAGCAATTCAAGGGACCTTTTTATTAAAAATTATTTCAGCTTCAAACAGAAGGCTTCAGTCATGGGCACTATATGCTCACATACTGCATGTTTGATTTACTGTTCATCTTTCTGCTGAAGTCCTCTCAGCACAGTTTGAACAAAGCCCTGACTTTTGCTAGGAGGGTGCTAACAGTTTTTCTCTTTCCATATGCTACCAAGTGCATTGCTCTGCTGTCCTACCCTCATATCAGATGCATTGTTTATGCGCACACTAATTTGCCATTTTAATAGCCACGTGGCTTTTTGGGAGGAGGAGAAAGATGGTAGTTAGGGACTAATCTGAACTGATGTTAGCGAAAATCTATAAGACCTCCACTCAAAACAGGGCAGCTACCCTGTGTATACTTGCTGGGAGGCCAGGCCTGAGACCTAGCAACTGCCATAGAGCCTGCCTATAAGTGTTGTGAAAGATACACTTTCAGAGCATGTGACAGTTCAGAGGTTTTCCAGATTCATGTCTACCCCCAATTTAAGCAGGACAAATAACCCCAAAACAGGAATTCCTCCAGGAGAGGCTGCTGTGGCCTCTTGCGTCACTGAAGAGAAGGGATTCTCACAGCACAATACAGTTTTCCTTGAAGCACTGTGTTTTCCCAAAATGCATATTATTTATCAAGCAAGGGAAGCTCCCAGGACGTATCTCAGATGAGAGCACGAGGAAGAGGCAAAGGGAAAGGCATGCAGAAAAGGGAAGAGCTTGGAAGCCATTGCTGTCAAGGAAACTGTGATCCTTCCTTGCCCTCCCTTCACCTACCTGTCTGATGAAATGCTCCTTTTTAACATGCCTGGAAATGTATCGAATGGAGTCGGCTGCCTTTTCCAGAAAGGCAATAACAATTTTCTCTCCATCTTTTGCTTGTTTATGTTTCTGCTTCCCTGTGAGCTTTGATTTCAAGGTGGTTTCCTTTTCTTCAGTCTCTGAGAAGGAGTAACGATCTACATGGCCCTTCATGCAAAGCAGCCGAGGCAACTTCTGGAGGAAGAGTCTTTTAACCCAGGGAGCCATGGGATGGTAAGTTGCTGAGGAGCGGTGGTGGACGTTGATAACAAACACGGTCACGATGATAGAGAGGGTCACAAAAATCATGATGAACAGCAGATACTCACCGATCAGAGGGATGACTTTAGAAGAAGAAGGGATTATTTCCTCAATCACTAAAAGGAAAACAGTGAGGGAGACTAGAACTGATGTAGACAATGAAAGCTTTTCTCCTTCATCTGAAGGCAGGTAAAACACCAGGACAGTTAGAAAAGACAATCCCAGGCAAGGGATTATTAAGAAAAGAGTGTAGAACAGCGGAAGGCGTCTCAACACAAAGGAGTAAGTGACAAATGGGTAAGAGTACAGCCCATCCTTCCTGTTGCCTTTCATACCTTTGGCGTTCAAGATCTCCCACTCCCCATTATCAAAGAAGTCTTTCCTGTCTACATTTTCATCCACTAAAATCAAGTCCACCATACTGCCATCATATGTCCACGAACCAAACTTCATGGAGCAGTTCTGCCTATCGAAGGGGAAGAAGGTCACGTCCATCGTGCAGGAACTCTTATAACTGGCCGGTGGCGTCCAGGTCACCACTCCATTGTACTTCACTATGGCTTTGGTCATCAGGGATCCTTCAAAACGTCCATCAGCACTGGGAGTTGGACAGGAAGAAATAGTACCAAGTTCAGGACGATGTTTCCCCAGTCCTACCCCTTCACAGCTCTGCTTTCTACACATCACCCGGAGCACAAGGCAAGCCAACATTCATACTGCCTAAAGAAGCAGCCTTCTGAGAGCACATGCAAGCTTCATGGTGGCTGATATGCCTTGCCCAAGCCCTGGTCTAAGCCTGGAGCAAGGAGCCATACTACTCACTTTTCAAACAAAACAATGTCGGGAAGCCACAAGGACTCAGAGGGGACACGGATGGCGGTGATCCCACCATATTCCTCTGGATTCCAGGACAGCTTGTGGTCGATCCATTCCTGTAACAAGTCAGCGAAGTCCTCTGCCCACTCACACACAACAGCCTTATTTCTCCTCCCACCACCTGCCTCAGACGGACCGCGTTGTACAGCACAATGGGCAGAGCTAGGTGTAAGACTGCTCAGCTGCAGAGAGGATGCAAGGCAGGCATGGCTGGGAGATGTTAATCCCCGCAAACACTCCCCCTCCAGGCACAAGTGGGCCCCAGCAACCCATCTCTTTGCAGGCAAGCTCAAGGCAGGCACTCCCAGAGAGCGCTTGACTCTCACTTCACTCACCACCCTGCTCAGCCCACCTGAGGGTAGTCCAGAAGGAAAAGGCCACTTCCCTTGAGCATGGCACCTCTTCTTCTTTCTGAGAGTCAGCCCGTGGTGTTTTTGGCTGGCACTGACCCCATAGAAGAGCCAGCTGGCATGGCTTCTACTACCCAAGTGACAGAGAGGTGGCCTTTAATTACTTTTCGGTGGAGACCTGGCTTTTTTCAGAGAACAGAATACAACACCTAATATCTGTACACTGTCCTTGCAAACCAAATCATTGTTTTTTCATCAGAAAGACCTGGGCACTATTGCAGGGAAAATAATATGACGCATTTGGTTACAATCCTGAAGAGGTAACACTAAAAAAGCAAAAGCAGGGGGAGTCGTGTCCACTTTCATCATGCTGAACTCCAGAATAATTTTTCTCTCCTCTTTTTGTTTTTCAGATGGGGAGATCCTAGCTAAGTGGCTGTAGCAACCTGGAGATTTCCCCAGAGATGCAGTGGAAAAGTAGCTCTCTGATCCCTGTTCATTATTGACAGGGGTTTTCACATGCCCATGGGAATAGCAGCAAGAGGAAGCAAGAGCTGTAGAATGTGGTCAATACCAAGAAGCAGAAGATGAACCACTTTCCATTAAGCTCCAGCACTAAGAGCTCCCCAGGGATGTGGGGGCCTCAGCCTTCTCTGGGCAATTTCCTCCATGACTTAAGGATGAACCGAAAAGCAATATTCTCCGTTTCTTCTCCCACCATATTTTTCTCCTCTTACTTCTTTGATTCTACATGCTTTTCACAGCTATACCTACAGACACTTGTTATTGCAGTCCTTTACAGTGTGACAGAGCCTCAGTAGAGACCTAGACACAGAGAGAGAGAACAAGCGTCTTCCTCCTCCAGGTGCAGGGAAGGGATGGGGCCCAAGGTCATGGGCAGGTGGCTAGTAGACTAATCCTAAAATCTGGCCCAAGGCACAAGCAAAGGAGGCTGTTGCCTAGGGTGGTACCATGGCAGGATTAGTGGCCTCATTACCTGCACCAGAAGAGATATGGGCTCACTCTCTGAACTGCCCAAATAGCTGGTGTCAGCTTTCAGGCACAGCCCTCCATTCCTGGCTTCTACTGCTGCTGAAGGAGGGATGGGAGCTGTTCAGGTGTGGAAAGAGAAGAGGGGTCATTGCTGCTCTTAGCCTCAGGCAGCAGGGACAGAGCACACCACTTTTAGCATGAACTATTCTCTGTGGATGGGTATCTACCAGATGTTTCCAGCAGCCTAGGCTGTTAGGTGGGCACAGACTCACATGTGTCCTGGACACCTCCTGTAATAGGTGCAAGGGGGCCTAAGCTGGAAACATACCTGTTTTGCAAGGGGATAATCAGGGCTGACAGCAACAGCCTACACAGTCAGCTCATAGCCTGCACTTACACAACAGAAGCAAATACCCTGTGAGCCACCTGGATATATAATCACCTCTCTGGAGTTGAACTGGAGCAGCTCCTTGGCCTGGGTTATTTGCTGCATCTGCAATACTCCTCCCTCCCCCCTGCCCTGCATTGATTTCTCTCCCAGCTAAAGTGCTCTTTCATGTCTGCAAAGCAAACGGTTGCGTGTCTTCTTACTAGAGCAGAAAATAGATTGGTTGCAGAATTTGAAGATGAGCAGTTTAAAATGGGAATCTCCCTATGGGCTATGCTGACATGAATTGTAGCAGCAGATGTGAAGGGCCCTTTCTTTTCTTCTCCTTTTCTTCCAAGCTGCTCCAGACCATTGCTCCAGATCATTGCTCTCTCATTCCTCCAGTTCTGCCAAATTCCCATCTCTGGGCTGTCACTCAAGTGCTTAACCCAGAGCAAGCAGACCAAAAAACACTGGACCCAGATTCTCAACCCTTGCTAGTAGAGTCCATAGCTTGCCTGAACCCAGGTGTTTTCTCAGCAAACACTAAAAGCTCCTTTGCACCTTGTGTGTCTGCCTGCATGTACATCATCAAGTCCCACCATCTTGAGAATCTGGATGTTTAAGGTATAAAAACAAAAAAAGAAAACCCTTGGATTTAAGCTTTGCTCACCTAAGAAAAGCCAGACTCTTGCAGAGAAATAGAGAAATGGCTGTGATCCCCCCTCAACCTCACATACCCAGACTTCCCTGACCTCCCCAGCTCTTGCAGAAGGACAGGGTCTATGTCATTAGAGAGTTCTGGTTTGTTTTAGTGTTTCTCACTTTACTCTACTCAAAGGAAAAAATTATTATGATTCTGCTTAGTTTTATGGACCTTTTACCCCCTGTTGTGCTTATGCACTCTAATAATCCCCCAAGCACTGGATTGCACATGGGACCAGTTCACACTAAGCCTTCAGGAAGGGATGACTCCCAAAGCAGGACACCTGGGTCAGGCCACAGGTATTTAGTGCTCAGCCTGACCTCCTGGGGGCATCTGCATGTGTGAAAATCAGAGTCTGTGTCTCACTTATTTTCCACTCCCTTTGCATTTCATTTGGGCCTTCATGTTCTCAGCCCCTCAGATGGAGAAGGGGTGTTAGTAACAACTACTGAGAGCCCAGCTCATCAACTCTGAAAATCACAATGCTGAGCTACCCTAGGGAGCCGCCCTGGCTAAAAGCTGAGCACAGTCTCCAAAGGCCTCCAGAGAAATCAGCATGTCTACAGTGCAGACTCCTGGGTAGGTCCTTCTTTTAGCCTCAGCATGAGGCAGAAGGATGACATAAAGTGGCTTCCCCCTCATCCTTATCCCGTCCCACACCAGAGAGGCAATGAGAAGATGGTGGCACGTCCTACCTCCTGCAGCACATTTGGAGTAACCTGCAGCAGAACCTGATTTCCTATAGCAAGAGTGGTGACACCAGCTCCAGACTATGACTCTGGGGAGGTCAATGCTGCCATACAAACAGGGTGCTCAGTGTGGATAGGCTAACCTGAAATGTCCCCACACATGCAGCAATGGAGAGAGGATTGGTAGGTGTCTGTCTGCATTAGCATCTCAGGTCTAATGCCCTTGGGCAGCCTGGACTTGTATTTGGCCTGCTAATGTGAGTCAATACTTCAGGTCCCTCTTCTGCAGTCACTGTAACCTGGGCGGAGATGACACCAAGCCAGAGGGCTGAAGTCTGCCCCAGGGCATAGGAGACTTTGCTGTCCTGGATGAAGCAAGCAGCCAAGTCTTCCGTAAGAAGGAGACAGTCAGACCCAGGAATATTCTGTCAAAGGCTGCAAAAGGCTGTAAAATCTTTCTGGCAACAGTTGCAGGAACAGAGGGAATGAGGAGGGTGAAGTGGGTTGATTTCACACCTGCAGGCTGCAGGGCTTGGACCTGCAGAGGGAGATGGGTGCTGCAGCCTGCAAGTAGAGAGGGTGGGAATGGGAAGAGGATGGATGTGGGCAAAGGGTTACCTTTGTAGGAGGGCTTTGCTGTCTGCCCAAGTGGCTACTCAAACAGAGTAAGGAAGCCAAGATCTGGCCCTGTGCACATGAGGGGCTCTGCAATTGCAGTTGAAGGTGAGGAAAATGTAAGAGCACAGCACTTTCAGGGCAGGCTCTGGGCAGTTGTATTCAGATCAGCAGCAAATTTCCCCAGCAAAAGGGGAAATTCCTGTCCTCCCTGCAGCAAGGGGAAGTATGAGCTTCTCCCTCTTAAAGGGAGAGACTATCTTTGCATATAATGTCCATACAGACTTTAGGGGTCCTGCTCCACCAGAAGCTCACACTCACTGCAGCACTACAGGTACCAGACTAAGAACAAAAACTGAGCTGCATTTCTCCTCCACCAGCTCAGCAACCCCTGGGAACCACTTCCCATGGCATCATTTCAAGTATGGGTTTATGTCCTCTGCCTAGGAACAGCTGTCACATTTATAGACACTCACATGGCTGAAAGATTTAAAATAATTGTCACAAGATCAACAAACTGGTGCAATGTAATCTAAAGCAAATGCAGTGTTCTTCAGGAGTGAAGAAGATAGGAGACCTAACAGTTCAACTTGTACCTTTCCCTCATTTGTATAAATTATTGTCACTTCTGGAAGCAATTATGTTAGAGAGATCTGATTAATTTGCCACAGATTTTAATTGGGGGTGGGAGGGGATAACATGCTAGCCTTTTCTTTATCTTTATTTATGCTGAAGAAGAAATCTATCTGAGGCACCACTCTTAGCTCAGGCAAGAGAGACAGCACTTGCGTGACCGCTAAGTCTGAGACAGGATAGTCCCTCAGGGCACACACAGCATCCCAGGGACAGCCACTGCAGTATCAGGAGATGTTGTTTCCCTGAAATAAAGCTGGCTTGAGTGCACAGCTGGGGTGCAGGCCAGGAGAAGAGGGTACTCTGTTTCCTAAAGACCCACCTGCCTGCCTTTCTGCTGCTTTATGAATTTGCTGAAGTGAGAGGAATAAAGTAAAAACTTCAGGCAAGGTAACACGGTGTTGCTTTTGTCTGTCCACCCTGTGTGATGGAAAGGGATGGATGGTGCGATGGTCAGCAGGTTGGGATGGCCCCTCAGCTTAGCAGCCCTGCACTGGAAGGAGAGGTCTGATTTGCTATAATTTACCTGCTTCAGCCACACGTTGGTTGTCATCAGCTGATTCTTCTCGTCCTAGGGTGACACAAGGTAGAGAGGATTGCAATACCAAAACAGCCAGCAGAAACAGACCCTATCCCTGCTGAGTCCAACCCTGTGCCAAGCAGAGAAGATCCCTATGGTCCTGTTTCCCCATGGGCCTGGGCTCTTCAGTCACTGTTGGGGGAAGTGAACAGACTTTCTAGGTGCTGTCCACACTCTCGCTGGGAGCTCCTGAGGCTGGAAAACCGAGGTCTGGCATTTCACAGCAGCCTGAAGGCATCGGATGCTAAAAAGCAGGGCTCAGCCAGCAAGTGGGGTGAGGACACACATGGTTGTGGGCTCACAGGGTGGCTCATCTCCCCATGCTGCTCATCCTGGAGTGAGTTTGGGAAGATACAATCTGAAATATTGTCCTGAATATGTAAATAAAGCACAAAATTAGAGTCTGCCTTCCACGGCATAAGGTGACACTGCCAGGGGCCCAGGGATGCGAGAAGCACACTTTTATGTGGGCACCTCTGGGCTCTGTGCAAATTCCTGTGCATTGCAGTGATGGAGGGGAAAGGGAAAGGAATTTTAGCCTAGATACAAGCTTGCTTAGAGTGAACAATGTCCAACGAAGTCTACCCTTCCTCACCCCTGTGCTGTAGCTGCTTTGTCTTTAAATTGCAAATGTAAGCACCAGGGACTGTCTGGCATGGGCTGTTTGATTAACACCTGATGCAATGAGGCCTTATTCCCTGAGAACAGAGGGGGAAAAAGGACCTTCAGGTTTGCTGCAGAACAAATGAGTCTTACAGCCTATGACGTGCGTGGGGCAGGAGGTCATATCACCAGCACCGCATCACACTCAGCGTTTCATTGCCTGACCATCACTTTGCATTTCATGTGTCAGGAGGCAAAAGCCAACAGCACCACCAGCCCTCCCAGGTGGATGTACAATTGTCTATAAAAGAAGGGATGTTTCACCAAGACCAACACAACACTTACCACATCGACAAGCTGTGATATCTTTAATCCAAAAAGGACTTTGATGGTGTCGTTGGAGTTTTCCACAGGGCGGACCCATTTCTGATAGCCTTGAAATAAGTACTTGAGGAGTGCATCCTCATTTTCAGCAATTGAACTGAAGGCAGCCACATCTGGAAGAGAGCAACAGAGCATGGGAGTGTGCCGGAAAGCAGACGTGGAGTACAGTGTGACCTGAAGAAGTGAGGCAGAGCGATGATGTGAGACAGATTTGCCTCTGGGCAGCTCTTGTCAGTAAAATCTGTAGTAATTCAGATGCACAGACTCTCAGCAGAGCCAGGGCGAGAGGCAGGGAAGGCAAGACAGCCCAAGCCCATCTCGCAAAAAAAAAATCATCAGACCAGAGCAGTGATGACTTTGAACTAGGTTTCTGTTTTCTGTGGCCTTTTGGTCTTAAGTCAACGTACTTGCCCATTCTCTCTTGTTTATTATTCTTTAGAAGATCTGTAGGCTCAGAGCATCAGGTGCTCTTTTTCACTCTTGAGTCATAAATATCCAGCCTGATAAATGTCACCCTGAGAAAGAGTTCTGTTTTTTCAGATACCTGAGGTGTACCACAGCAAAATGGGGCCACAGGGGAAATCTGGTCACTGTGGGGCAATCCCTGGCTCGCTGGCTTGCAGCTAGAAACAGCAGCAATACACTGTGCGCATTTCAGGACCCAGGGATCTCACTTGCGCTTGGTTTCTATGGCCTCTCTGAGATGGAAGCTGCCCTGCACAAGGATCAGGGTGGTGGGATTTCCTCGCTAGAGTCTACAGGGCCTGTAAGCCAGATCTGAGGAAGCCTTATGCAGCACTTGGAAATGAATCCTTCTTCTGCGGTTAACCAGGGGGTAGTAGCAAATCATTGAGAAAGCTGAATTCTTCCACTTGGGGTGTGCGTTGGGTGGGCAACAGCATTGGCAGAGCAAAAAGCAAAAGGAGCTCATCTGGCAGCAGGAGGAGATGGATGATGCAGCCAGGGCCACGCCTGCCCACAACCAAGCACGGAGCGTCATGGTCTGTACCTGCAAGACTTGGGACTCTCCCGGTCCCTGCCATCATGCTCCTCCTTCCCCCTGCTACCATGAAAGGGGAAGGGTAGTTCAGGCCCTCCATCCTTTCCCAAATGCCAGCCCCATTCTCCGTGATGCTGTGGTCCTGACACAACCTCCACCTCTTCCCTTGTGCACACACACAGAACCCAAGAATGAGAAGGATCTCACCTCTCTTCAAAGGCACCATGGAGGAAGAAGGAGCTCGTGTTGATCTGTCCTGTGCCATGGGAGTCCCAGCCGATACTGCTGTGCCAGCAGTCAAAGGGGACCTCGCAGGGCGCTGCCTGGGGCCCATGTTGTCCCCTCACTGCCTGTGCCCTGACAGCCCCAGTGTGAGCAGGACACCTGTGCCTGGATTGCCAGCTATTAGGTGCAGGAGGGGTCTGCTGCAGGCAGAGGGTCGTGGCTTAGGGACAGTGTGAGGACCAGGCATTGGGAGAGCCTTGGCAGGGGGGCACAGTTGAGGGGCTCATATATGCTGTGCAGCAAACATCAGAGGTAAGGCAGCCCCCAGCAGGGTCCCTGTGCCATGGGGAGAGAGGAAAGAGCATCAAAGCCCAGCAGCCCCTCCAGAGAGAAAACTGGAGGCAGAGGGTAATGCTCTGCTACATGCATGGAGGAAAAGGTGTGACCACAGACCACTATCCCTGTCTGTGTCCTCCTCCGCCAGAAGCTGCTGCCCATCTGCTGGGTGAGACAGGCCATGCAGCCTCCTCTCCCGTGTTGGGGTCTGTTCGAGGCCGTGGGCAGGGGAAGACCTGGCAGGAAGCAGCATAGCTGAAGGACTGCCTGAAGCAAAAAGCTGATCCCATGCCAAAGCTTCCCATTGGACAAAATCATTCCCTAATGCAGACTGGATTCTCTCAGGATGGCACAAGGTCCAAGCAGCACTGTCAACGCCCACTTCCAGCTACAGCAAATGCCCATTCTTCTTTGAGAAGCTGTAAACTCTGAAGCCTAATGATTGCCACTCACAGGGTAACAATTACTTTACTGTCAGATGTTATTACACAAGCTGTGCTTGTCTTCTGTTGCTGGACTTGCAGTTGTGGTGGGGCTACCAAACCCTGGGGAGGTGGAGGTCAGCTGGTCAGAAGGAGCTTTCACACTCCTTTCCACCTGCTCTGCACCACAGCCAGGGATGGGCTCATGCAGCTTTCAATACAGGTTATAGCAGCCTCTGTGGCCACCCTGTGTCTTGCCACTTTGTCACAAGCCTTTGAGGTCTGCTGTTACCAACTGGTAAACCACAAGTGCCCCTTCTGTTTGCTCCAGGGTTTATTCTTATGCCAGGGCTAACCGTAGCTCCACCACAGCAAATGGAGGGCAGAGTCTGGGATCTGTCCTAGGAAACTGAATTGCCTGCCCAAACATGCCAGACAGGAATTGCATCCACAAATAAAGGAAGTGAAAGAACATATTTCTCCCCCTCTTGCTACCCACAACCTCAGTGGTCCAATCTCCTGACACATAAGAGTCTCTGCAGGTACCCTGGCTCCCAGCTCTTTCACTTTCCCTTTACGAAGTTCACAGGAAATTTAATGGGAAAGACATTGAATAGAAAAAACCCACAACCCTATAACATGCAGGATCAAAACCAGCTTTGTCTTAGTGCTAGAATACATTGCTCTGGGTTTGAGTATAATTCCCTGCACACACATACGCAACAACACACCCCATGGGCACAGTGTCCGTTGCTGTGTGTGAACTCCCTGGTAGGAAACCGGTGCTGTTTCACAGCCCATACCTCGCATGAAGTCCAAGGGCTCTAATGCTCCAAGAAGGTAGAGCAGAGAGGTGGTAAAGCAGGTTTTGGGAGCTGGATGTGTTGTTTCTCAGCTGCTGGGGAAGCCACAGAAAAGAGTGAAGAAGGCTTGTGAAGTCTCGCAAAGAAGAAAGCCAGAAGGAACAAGATTGGTGCCCTTATAAGACAGCCTCAGTACTTGCAGGAGGTCAGTTTAAAAGCAGAAGGTTTTAATGAGAAGGAAGACATATCAAGCAGAAAAAAATAGCCTAACAGCTCCTTTGATCAAGCCCCATTTGATGATTAAGTTAGATAAAGCCATGGAGAAAACACTGAACAAAGTAGCACTGAAAAAACAGAGAAGCGGCCATAGGACAGATGCAACCCTGAATTTACCTTGTGGTGCACAGAGAAGGCAAAAGTTGGGGAGCTCCCTGGCAGGTTACCACAGATACAAGTAAGTGAGCACTGTTTGCCATCTCCCCTCTCCCCCAGGTTCCCGTTTCTCTCTGCAGTCCATGCCACGAGCAGTTCCCCACAGGCACAGGAGCAGGAGGGCTAGGACAGGGAGTCTGCTAAACAAACATGCAAAACACCCCAAGAAATACAGGCAGGACACTTAGCCTTTCATTAGCTTGCCTGAGGCATCTCAGTTTTCCTCCTGGTGATGGAGATTCTCCCGTAACTCCCTTCAGCAGTGAGAGTTGAGCTTAGGATTTTTTTGTTAACTTCTACCCAGCAACCAGCACCCGCCCCCCCCCCAGCTATTAAACCTTGTTGCCAAACTGGCTGTGGTTGCAATACAAAGGCAGCAGTTGATACAACTCTCTTTTGCTAGTCAGACAGTGTTAAGAGGACCAAGGGAAGCCGGCATCTACCCTGTCCCAATAAGGAGCAACTAACTGGCCAGCAGAAAAAAAGCCTTGAACATCTGCAGCTCGGCTTGGAAGAAGAAGAAATGACACTTACCTGAGTCGCTCAGACACAGCACGAAGAGCACTAGGCAAAGCATGGACACCACCGTGGCTTTTCCTTTAAATCTGATCTTTGGTTTTCATAAGAAAATCAGTCTCATCCTAGTAGGGGACTAAAACAATCTAGTTAAAAATCAAGGCGAACAATTGAGTCTGCAAGGCAAGACAGCACCTTTCGAGCTTTATCTTGCCTCATTATGATGCTCTGTAAATCACACTTCATTGATTTTCAGTCAGCTGTCACATCCCGTAAGCCTAAAACAGGGCTCTGGGTCCTAAACTCTGACTGATTTGTTTGTGGTGGTGTTTGGGTGGCTATAGCCTCTGCAGTCTAGGACTAGAAGTGAGGCAAGGTTTTTAAGGAGGAGAAATCTTTTATTATGCTGCCAGCTACCACTGGGGAAAAAAACAGGCTGCAGATCAGACTCAAAGATAGATCACATACCTGAAAGATTGTCTGTTTACTCCAGCTGTATCAGTTGGTCTAATAAAAGAGACAGCCTCCCTACAGACGTAACTTAGCTTATTCATTTTTCATACTACACTTGCTGTTTTACAGCTATAAAATGGATTTTGGAAGGAAAAAAACAGTAAGATATAGGTGGGAAAACAGAGCTGATTTCTAAATTTATATCTCAACACTCATACACAAAACATCACAGACAACAGCACAGAAATGCTTGCACAGTACTGTCTATTGGCGCGGCCTAACAGAGTATGTTGCCCCAGGGCCTTGTGTTTAGCAATGAGAGTGATGGGGCCAATATAATTAAATTTATGGGATTTCCATTAGGTGCACATGGCAAATGGTACCAAAGCAACTACAAATTGTTGAAAGAACTAGGACTCTCCAGTTCCCAGCAGGAAAAGCTAGCTCGTGGCTTATTGAATTGACTGTTTTTTTCAATGGACATTATGCATATGTTTGTTAGTCAGGTAAGAACTATTGTAACATCTTAATGTTTTGATGTGTCTGATGTGTAAATGTGTTATGTAATAATTTGTAAATAAACTGACCTTTGTCTTCCACCTATCTAAGGCGGGAGCCGGACCCCTGTGGAAAAGCCGAGGGTGACGAAAGCTTAGATAAGGAGGGCAATAGTATATAGGGATGAATTGGGGCTCAGTATCATGACACATCACCTTTCCTGCCAGAGACAATTATCACTGGTCTTTACTGGGGTGGATGGGCCACCTATACTTAACCCGGAAAAGGAACATGTATAAATTTACGTATGTTCAATAAATAGCCAGTTCCTCTGTAGGTGTCACTCCTCCTCAGTGACACTTTGGACAGGGCTTCTTTCAGAAGCTGCCAGAAATTGCTTATATCAAAAGGGACACAGGTTCCTCTTTTCCTGCTCCCCTGCCTCTCTGCCAAGAGATCTCAGGATCTTCTAGGTTTTCTTCCCAAAAGAAAGTCACTTTGCTATATCTCTCCAAAGAGGAGCTTTTTCCCTGAACTTTTCAAATTCAAGGAGGAGTGGTGAAAAATTCTTTTAGTTTGCACCCAGACCTGAAATTCTTCCTGCTTTGATTTATTCTTTCTGGCTATTCTTTCTGTCTCTCTGCCAGCACAGTAATTCCACACATTTGCTGCAAACAAAACCATTCATGGCTATTTGCATATCCTCAGAGTTTGTCTTCATCCACTGATACACAATCATAACCTAGAGGAATTTAGTTGCTTGCTGACTTTTATATGGGAAGCCTGTTTTTTTCAGCAACAGCTGGGCCCATTCCTTGCAGTGGCCCAGATTTTGGTACAGTCATAAGCTATGTGATTCAGATTTGCCTTATCTAAGGTCCTCACAGAGAACTGCCAGCTGTGACTTCATCAGATTATTCAGCCTCCTGTAACGAAAAAGATGTCATTTCAGTGTGGTTCAAAGTCACACTGCTGCTACAAGTAACCTTCCTGTAGTGTCCTATCACCTCATTTGTGCTGCTGTGGACTTGCAGCCTGCCTCATCAGTAGCTCTTGGGCAGGCCACAGGCAGCAGCTCAGTGGGTTTGCCTTTTCTGCTACTGTACTACACATGGGGAAGCTGCAAGAGCCCTCGTTAGCTCCTCGGCTCTGCCAGTGTTCATCTAGCAGGGCTGGAGGAGCAGCTGCTTTCCTCTGCACCTTTCCTCATCCCAGCTGCAGAAGGTAACTCAAAAACAACAGTGCTATCGAGAGACTGTCTTGAATGAAGTGTCTTGTTATCACCAGCTGCTGTCACTACCAGACTGCTCAGCTTACCCATTCGATCCAGACCAGGCATAAGCACACAACTTCTCACTGTGCAGAGTAAGAGCCCTTTTTTATGCTGGCATCAACAGAACAGCATATGTTTGGCTGGAGTGGTGTGGACAGACAGCGCCACAACCTGTCATAAAGTTGAGCATGGACTAAACACAATTATCCTGCCTGATGCAAATTTTTCTGCAACAAAGCTACCCCTTAAAAATGTTCTGTGCAGACTACCCTGTGCTTTCCAGCATGTTTCTGGTCCTGTACAGGGCTTAGCACCCTCAGGCATCATCCATCACCTTTGCTGAACCACAGTTTCACAACTGCAAGGGCCAGCCTTTGCCCATTGACACCTCTGATTGTAATTACTGCCTGAGATCACATCCAGACACTGCTCTGTTAGACAAGGCTATATCACAGACTGGAGGGAAACTTGTTTTCATAAGGCTTTGGTCTGCTGCCTTGAGGTAATGAAGTTAATCTATTAGCTGGCTACAGAAGTAGGTTTTTTGCTACTACATGGTAGTTGCTTGGAGGGAAATAGGATGCATGCTTGCTTTACCATTGCCTCCACCCACTGCCTAGATTGTGACAAGGGCTAAGGACCTAGCTTGCCCGGTCTTTGGTTTCCAGAGTTATCGGCAACCAGAGGATGGTATTGGAGAAATAAATTCTGTTTGCTTGCTGATGATGCTTTTTGTTTACAAGTCTTTATTCAGCCATGCTCTGCAGCATTTTGGGAAGGGAGGTACACATGAATACTCCATTTTACCAGCTGGGCCATGAAGCATGGGGAGCATCCACCCCAAGATAGCAAATGAATTCCTGGGTAAAACTTTAATCTTCTCTGTTGAGAACCTGCCTTTGCTTTTCCACAGGTTTCATGGGATTTGTAACTGACATGAGGCTGCAACTCCAGGGTGCAAAGAGCTAAGAGTTGCCTGAGCACAAGCAATGCTGGAACTGGACCTGATGCTCTGGGTGGCTCAAACTCCTGGGGAGAAAAAAAAGAGAAATCCACCTAGAGGCATAAATCCATCAGTCTAAGCCCACATGGTTAATATTAGGAGCAACTGAAAACTTGAGGTTATTATGGAGAGTGCCAAGCCATGTTACCCAAAGGCATCAAGTAGCTGCATGTGGAAAACACATTTTCCAGGCAGAGGTGGCAGTGCTGGCTGGCGACCAGAGGGTGGGGAACCTGGACTTGATACCTGATACCAGCTTCAAAAGAACATATGGCCTCCTTTAATTGGAGCAACATAGCTAAGTTTTGAAATACTTGGAATACTTCAGGAATGAGATAGTCTTAGAACCTGCTATATGTGATTGGATAGAAGGGAGTTTGGAGACAATATATCCTTGAGTAGAATAAATAGGGGAAATGTACTAGAATAGCTAGTTTAGTACCAATAAGAATTGTGTAACCAAGCCAAAAATTAACTGAGCACGCCCAGGGACTGAGTTCAACCAGCAGACATGGTGAGGAAGACTACCGACGACCACCAGAGGACCCTGGAAGACCACTGATGAGCATGAATGTGCATGTGTTAAGGACATTTCCATATATGAATGAGTTCCAAAATAGTATGAATATGGTAATAATTTCCTAGAAATCGAATTAATATGTATCTTTTTGATTGCATATAACCCCTGTAGTAGAGCAACTCGGCGTGCACACTAGGTGGAGCGATCCCCTGTCCGCCCGGCGCCGCAATAAAGAATGCCTGCTTTCTAAAACTACACATTGAGTTTTAGAGGGTTCTTATTTTTGCCAACTTACGGTATCAGGCTGAGGGCAGAAGGACGGTGGGGAGGAAGTATGTGGATGGGAGATGCTATGAACCAGAACCGAGAGGCCCCATTTCCAGAACCAAGAGCCAGAGAGGGGATTGTAGCACTGACAGGGTTGTTAGCTGTACAGGCACGAAAAGAGAGGCTGCAGAGGCAAGGCTGTTGTAGCAGCTATGGGGCAGGAGGCTCCTTCCAGGTGGAAGTACCTTCTCCCTCCCCAGCCTGCCTCAGCCACCCTGGTTGCTGGAGCTGGTATGCCAGAAGCCAAGGGAGGCACACCTGTGACCTGTGGTGCTAGTATTTGGGACGGAGTCAGGCTCCCCAGAGCTCCCAAGGGAGGACTGAGTCACATTTGTGCCATCTCGCACCACACAGGGAGCCAGCAGCCAAACACCAGCCCCGAAGGGGTGAGGGACAGTTTGTAGAGCAAAAGTGGGGTGGGAGAGGGCAGCGCTCCTGGAGATTCCTCTGCCCTGCTGCTTCCCCTCCGATCCTCTCAGCTCTCAGTCCTTCCTGTCAGCAGACACCTCTCCCCATCTGCAGCCTCCTAGAACATGCATCTGCTCCAGGCGAGGGATGTTTTTAGCCCAGCTCACCAGCAACTTTTGCAGCACCAGGCACTTCCATGTGCCAGAGGGCGCAGAGTTGGCAGCCAGCCGTCCACCTGCCCACACACCCTGAAGCCTCTCTGCTCTCCTTCAGCTCCCTGTCCGTCCGTCCGTCCGTCCGTCCCGTCCCGTCCCGTCCCCGCCCCCCGGCACCTTACTGCTGTCGCAACTCTTGGCTTGCTTACAGGCCCCGCCAAGCACACTTCCTCCCCGCTGTTTGCCCTCCATCCCCTCCTCCTCCTCCAAGCACCCTTTTCCCACAGGGAGCTGCACCTCATCCCACCGTCCTTCACCCCTCCCGCAGTGCCCCAGCACAGCCCCCACTTTCCTCCTCCATCCTTTTTCCCTTCTGTCGCGCCGAGGGGGGGGTCCGTTCGCCTCCTCCCCGCCGCCCCCCGTTCCAGCCCCCGCGGCGGCCGCTCCCCTCCCTCCGTGCCGCGCTGTTTGAGCGCCCCCCCCTGGCGGGACGCGGGCGGTGCAGGCAGCGCCGCCGCGGAGCGCCCGGCTTTGAAAACTCGTGCTCGGAGTGACGCGTTTGTAGCTGGGACTCTGCATCATGTTAACTGGAGCTAGGTAACGAGCTCCGAAAATGTGCAGGAATTTTGCGCGTGTGCACGGACCTGTTTGTGGCCGCAGTTACATCTTGCCTCAAGAGATTTAACCTCTTTCACATAGTGGGCAAGGGAAAACAGGTCTTTGTGTCAGCTAGGGAACAAGCAGCCACTTAGGACAGCAAGCTGGGAAAGGGCTGACAGAAACCCTTGATGGAGGCTACCAGAACTGAACTCACTTTCAAGCCGTGCTCAGGCAGCTGTTTCAGTGCTGACCAGGCTCTGCAAGTGCAGGCACAAGGTTTTCCAGGACAAGAGCCATTCCAGACCTGGGTTTCCTCTGCGCCTTCCTACCATGACAAACTCCTACCTGCCCTCCTTCCCATTTCCACCACATTTACGTGAATGCAGACTTGAAACAGCTTTGTGTCCCTTGGCCTTCTGACAGTGTACAGTCCATGCAACTGCCCACTGCCCATTTCCCTGTAAAAACCTTCCACTGCTCCATTGGGACTGGAGACATGTAGGGAGATGGAACTTTTGGAGGTGCACAGGCTCTTCACCACATTAGTATTCCTAATAAATGGTGCATTGCTCTCCGCATTAGACTCTTTGTTTTCCTTTTTCAGTTCTACCTCTACAGTGAGGTCTCGTTCAGGATGTGGAACCATGTCTTGGGGCTCTGTGGTCAACTCCTGCATTTTGGTGACACTAGCTAGCTCTGAAATACAATTATTTTCACAACTGTTTGGTCTGAGTTGACAATTGTAAGTGAAGATCTGGCTCGGCTCTGCTGTTTTCTCAGCTTGTCTTTCCTTTTTATGAAGCTCATCTCTGCTTTGGTAAATGCTCCTTGCAGCCCAAATTTTATCTGCAGCATCATGGACTTGCTGCTCAGATGTCGAGGCCTGGAAGACTTCAGGAGTAAGCAAACTATTAGAAAGCATCCAGACTTTGCAGGGTGTGAGAGAAAATTTTCTTTTGAAGACATCTGCTCTGGGAGTGACAGAAACACCTGGTTCATGTCTATCTCTGCACTGACCTCTCAGCCTCTCATTTTCAGTGGTGGCATCTGGTGCCTGGGAGCCCTTAGCCCAAAACACGCAGCGTTCCATGACAAAAGGTAGTGCCATTGTCCTCTTTTCTGCTTTCTCCTTCTGATTTGATACAGGCTTTTTATCCCCGAGGCAATCATAAAACCCAAAGGGCAATTCCTGCCACGTCCTATAGCCTTGATAAGCTGCCTGAATCCTGGCAGCAGCTTTGTTCATTTCATGCACTTCTCTTCAGGCGCAATAGCCCTGCCACACAGCCTGAATGGTGGTAGCTGACAGACTTTCTTTTTGGAGCTGCTGTGTCTGGCATGGGAGAGTGGGGGACTCCCTTGGAGATATCATAGCAAAATCAAATGCTTTGTCAGAAATCAGATGAGGTCTACAAGCTCTGTTCCTGCCTGTGTTTGAGGGCATTTGCTCTTTATAGTCTTATCCTGAGTTAGCAGAGATGGTTGCTTTGTGGGTCCACATCGTCCACACGCGATTCACAGGGAGGTTTCTTTTTAGCTTTAGTAATATATCTTGACACAGATAATAATTCTCTATTGTCCAAAAGAAAATTTAACATATTTGCTAGGAAAGCTTGGAGGCCCGTATTCTTTTTTCTCTTTCTTCATTACATTACTGGATGTTGTTCTGGTGCTTGTGGCTTTTTTCATGATGTTTCAATAAAAAGCAATGCAATTGCTGTTGTACTTTTTCCGCTGCTGCTCTATGCCTCTTGCTACCCACTTGGATTACACAAAGACAGTTATTTCTGCAGTTAAGTTCTCCATCACGTGCATTTTCAGCATGTGTATTAGAAGTTGCATTTCTGTGGAAAAATGTTATACTCAAACCTGCAAGTACACAATAGACTTATCAGATTGCACTTCACGAGCACAACCCTCATACTCAAATTTTTGTACATTTGCTGAGTGAGTTGTTCTACTTTTTTTTTTTTTTGAAAGCTGCTATTTTTACAGAAAATGCAGGATCTCAGCCACATTCAGCCTCACAAAACTCGGGGGCTGAGAAACATGGCTCCTCAACATGGGCCGCTGAGCTACAGGACAGATGCCTGTGCCTTCACCTTTAGCTTTCAGAAATAAATTGGAAGAGGACAAGAGACAAAATAAACCGAAACCAAACAAGTGTTAAACCCTTGCTTGGGTGCCAAGGTTGATTCAGTCTTGTTCTGACCATTTCCCTTCACCTCAAGGGCTCTTCAGAAACTTTCCTCTGCCAATCATTCATCAGCTGCATGTCTCATCACCCTTTACATGTCCTCCCTCCCAAAACCAGAGCCAGAAAAGTTAAAAGGCTCCCTGTTTGGCTGACAGATGATGTGAGTGCAGTACGGCTGCCTCATTCAGGCACTGCTTTGCTGAGATTTTTACATACCTGACTTTCTAGGTGCCCACCAAATGAAAAGATGCTGAAGTCCTGCAAAGCAAAAAGGAGCTTGCTCTGCTTAGAAATGCTCCATCTCCAAATGGTGGTGGGTTTGCTTACGCTAGAAGTCACCAGCAATGCCAAGCAACTTCATCCACCCAGGATCCAGGTTGTTTAGTCCTCCTGTGAACAAGACCCCATGTGTTTGAGATGCACCCATCTTTTGCATGATATCAGATGGTTGCAACTCTTGCCCAGGAAGAAGGACGTATGGACCCAGCCTGGACTCATATTTTGGAGGCTGTGGCACACTGAAAGCAAAGTCCCCCCACTCAGCTACATTACAGCCAAGAATTTTACAAAGTGTGAATTTCAACATAGCAGTCAGGACACTCAGTTGAACTAGGCAGTTCCTGTGAAGTGCATGCATTTTATTTTGGATCATCCCTGGTTAAAAAGCAGAAACTGCTCTGGCAGCAGCCAGTCAGCAGACCAGACCTCACCTCTGACACAGTGGTCACCCTAACCAGCATCATAAAGCCAACTTCTCCATGGGAAGACAGTGGTGGGGAAGGTAGCAAGATGTTCTTCATTTAATACCTCCCTCTAACTCACTTCTGTCCTTCTCTAGTCATGTCACAGCAGGGCTCAAGTCAGCCCACTGCTGTTCTGGAGACTACCTCCTGATGGTTTGAGCTGGGATGTGAGCCTTCTAGCCAGAGATGCCTTCTTGACATGCTGAGTCTGTATTCTTTGGGTTAATGTCAAATAATTTATAAAGAATAATGTTTATTCCTTCTAGAGGCTTCTTAAGATCAGGTAGAAATGTTCACAGGCAGGAACCAAAGACATAGAATATGTAGGGCCATCATTCTGAACATCTGTGGCATATTTTGGGCTGCCATTTTCACTGGCTCATGAACAGATAGTACAATACACTTAAATGTAGACCCAGAAATCAGCTTTCACATACAATAACTTCTGGAATTTCCTATCCATAATAACTTACTATATGAAGCCATTATTTCCAGTTCAAAAGGAGAGATAGTCCTCTTGAATATCTACCTATGTGCTTAAAATTCAGTGTTATCTGCCTCCAGATATTTGCTTGTTACATTAAAGTTTTTCATAGTTGTGCTCATGAATATGTACAAACAATACCCAGTTAGACTTCCGAGTGGCACAAATGAAACAACGGATATTAGGTGATTTTTTGGTGGTTTTTTGGTTTTTATATGAGATGTCTAAGAATATTGAGTATAGAAGAAATAGACACGCATGCATAATAGCCTATATCTAGAACAGAACAGTTCTGAGTAATACCAATTGGCCTGGGACTATGGAAACACTTGATGTTAAACATAAGTGTAAACAAAGCACAGTGTATCAGATGCCCTCACCATTTCTGAATGAAGTCAGACACTGTTTTTTATGTAATTTGCAAAAATTAACTTTTAGGCAACATATAATCATAACAGAAGGGATGTGAAGGTAATGTTAGCTAGGAGAATATCCTGTAATTATTTGATGGCATGTGTAACCAATGGATATATATCAAAACTGCACAAGTTCATTGAATAGTTTAAAATTTTAAAACAGCAAACTGAGAGGTTTTGAGACCAAATAAGCTATCTCTACTGGATGACGCCTTTGATATCTGTCATTTATCTTGCTTCTGACAAGCCAGAGAAGCTGAAAACAAAACCCAAATGTTTATAGCTCCACCTCTCTAGAAAGTGTAATTGATGCTACTTATAAAAATATGTAAAAACTGCATTTGCCTTTTCTACAATGCCAGAATATCCTATTTCCTATAACTGTTTTAATGGCCTGTTTGTGCCCAGTCAGAAGAATTAACCTAACTAAAGGTATTTAGGTAACTTCATCTAATAGTAAACAAAGGCTGAGTTGGAATAACTCTCTGAACTGGGAGCACAGTCCAACACTTTGTGTGTAGGAGGAGGAGGCACATATGGGACCACAGCCAAAATGCTCTGCAGTCTACTCCCACGGCGCAGGAGGACTGCGGCTGGGAAGAGATCCAGCTCTCCAAAGGAAGGCTGATAAACGCAGGGCCAGAACCTGGCAGGTCGACAGATGACAGGGAAGAATGCCAGGAGACAACTTGTCATGGCTCTTGTAGAGCTTGCAGACCAAATGACCAATGACCAAAAGGGCCTTTTAACTGCCTCAGGACCTAACAAAACAAACTGGGCTGCTGTCACCCTTCTCCACGTTACCATCCTTATTTGTCCTCACGGGGGCAGCTCCTCACACTTACTTCCAATGCAATGTGCCTGCTTCAAACGACATTTCAGTCAACCAACAGACAGATTTCATAAGGTTTCCAATGCTTGGAGGCTCTCAGCAAGCCCAGAGAGCATGGTGCGTTAACTCCAGAAGCATCAGATAATCAGCAAAATCGAAAGGAACAAAAAAAAAAAAAAAAACCAACAAAAAACCCAAAACCAAAACTTGCAAGAACACTTCAAAGTTGCATTCCCCTACAGGTAATGGGGATGACGGTTTGGCTAGGAATTCTATCAGACACCTTATTGTCTCAGGCAAATAACCTTTTATCATTGCAGCTAGATATTACCTTACCATGATCAGACATGCAGCAGACTCTCACACTGCTGTGGAGCCCATGTCCCACTGTGACATCATGATCAAACACTTAGCAGCTGAAGCCATATATGGCTTCATGACTCTGTTGCCAAACCATGATGCTGCTTAGCCTTGTCTGGGGCAATGACGCTGCCCCGGTACCCCCTCTCCTCACAAGGCTGATGAGGAAAACCCGTGGTGGACTTTCCAATGATATGACAATATCATTTTCGGCAACACAAAGCAGAAATCCCAGCCCCATGGGATTCAGCAAGGCTTTGCCCAAAATACTCAGAGTTAGGCTTTCAGCATTTCAGCACAGGCAGGACTTTTACTGTTGATTTCTCTGGGAGGAAGGTTACACCAGTGGTGAAGACATTGCTCAGAAATGCTCTGAGCTCCCCTGAGAATCACTGAGGTCACTTCTATACCTCATATATATTGTCTTATATATAGGAATCAAGAGACAAGTAGAATAAATGCAAAAACTCAGATTGAAAGCACAGAGAGTAAACCCCATTGAAATAATAAGCAAGCCTCCTCTTTCCACAAACCAAACTCATCCATTAACCCAAAGCAGTCTTCAGCTGACACATGCTTTTCATTCTAATGCTGTTTCCAACAGTGTTTTGCATTTTCATCTCTGTGACACATTTTATAGTATGAAACAGTAAAAAGTTACCAGCCCATAATAAAAGGTTACTACCCCATGTTCCAAATACCCCAATGCTCAGTTGCTGACAACCTCTGTAACTGAGCAGGTCAGTGTATAAAAGATCAGAAAAGGCAAATGAGGTAAGAAACACAGATGTCTAAATTCTGAAATAAAAGATTAAATGAACCTTTGGTAAGAGAGAAGAGTAAAGCTGTAGAGGAGCTAGGCAAGCCACAGAAGAAAAACTCAGGGAAAATGAGCTAACATTTAAGATCAGAAAGACTTCTAGCAGGAAGAAAAGTCTTACTTCTACAGTCATATCACAGAGATGATGGGTTCAGTAAACAGCATGCTCGCAAGACCTTGTGGTGATGGTCCTGTGAAAAACAAGCAAGGCCAATGTCACCTACTGCATGTGTAAGCTTATGATTTCTTCAGTGACTGAAGGAGTAAAAGGTGTTGAAGGAGGCTGCTGGTTTTTGATTCGGTGTAGGAATCCAGTCTGTCAGGCAGCATTGGAAACAACACAAGAAAGCACCATTTGGAGATATTAGTTTAATTTAATTAGATCTTATCATGAAGTTATATACATGTCAATTACCTGACAGCTATTAAGGTGGTAGATCATGAAGCAAAAAATTTAAGTCATAACAACCTTAGTAGACAGGCCAAGAGGTAAATGTCAATATTGATGGAAGAATGGTTATCAACAGAGTGATACAGTTAGATTAATTATGATGTCATCATAAACTGGCTTGAACATTTGAATGAAAAAGATATTATATATGCATATATATATATATATATAGTTTTTTAGTCATATTAAAAGTTACCACCAGGAAATCTGCTTTTGTCAGCTAATGGCAG
Source organism: Morus bassanus (assembly GCA_031468815.1). Taxonomy (NCBI): domain Eukaryota; kingdom Metazoa; phylum Chordata; class Aves; order Suliformes; family Sulidae; genus Morus; species Morus bassanus. The sequence continues at coordinate 32,374,780 of CM062600.1, forward strand.
TATCAAAGAAAGACAACTCCACTGATACTACAGCTGTGGTTTGTGTGTGTGTATATTTTAAACAGATTACTTCCAAATAACTAGAGTTCCTCAAGCTGAAATAGCCACATGCACATGCATGTGCATGGGGATGACATGTATCCTATTATCCACGACCAGGAGATTCCTGTGCTGTTGTACCCGTAGTGCAGAACCTGCCCCGTTGCTCGCCATGCTGGGCACATTAAAAAACTGTGAGCAATTTCAGTCCTTTGTCAGTCAAAGAAAAGAAAACTAATAAAAAGATTTTCCTGTCTGGACTCAGAAAGAGAGAAATGAAGATAACTGAATGTACATACAGACTACATAATTTGAGGTTATTGATAAATAAATTCTTTTCCAGTGCTTGGACAAAACACCACAAATATTTGTTCATCTGGCAGTGACTCCTGGAGTCCCTCAGATAAACCGCCACCACAAAATCAGCTCAGGACACCTATAAGACAAGCCTGCAAGTGTAGATCAAGCTTAAAATATTAGAAATGGAAACATTTATCAGTAAGGCCAGCCTCTGTGGCCTGAGCTTACATGGCATGCACTCTAGCGAGAGCAGAAGACTCCACCTTGGTGTCTCACAGCCAGCTTGGGAACAACTCTCTGTTTAGATTTTCTTTGCATGCAGGTGCCATTCCTCTGGACCTGACAGGAACATCAGTGAATTGATGAATGAAGAGTCTGATGCTATCAATATAAGAAAAGAAAAAGAAAAAAAAGAACCCACAAAAAAAGAGCAAGAACTCGGGACTGAGCTGTGAAAATGGGTATCCTGAAGCTTCCTTCTCTGCAGAGCCAGCTGCTGAGGTTACTATCCTAAACCTGAAAGTACAGATAGAAGTCCTGGGATTTCTTAAGCTCAGAACAAGTTTTCTTCCTCTTAACATAAAGAAGTACCACCCCTGAAAATTCCTTCCTTTCCAAGCCACAGGCCCAGACTGTAAAGCACCTGAAACCGAAAAAGTTCACTTCTTCCTGCAAAAGACATGTGTGAGACACTCTTGCAAAGAGACAGTGTGGGGATGTGTAACTGACCCCTGCAATGGGAGAAGGCCTAGAGGAGGTGGGCAAGAATGATGAGCTCAGGGGAGTACATGAGGAAAAATGAAAGAAAGCTCATAAAGAAAGCTGAAATTATCTCAACACAAGGGGGACTGGATGGTAACCTTTGTTTTAGGTATACACCTGTATCACTCTGTCATCAGGCTGCATAAACAGCCTTCCCTGACATAACTAGTCGAGAGTAATGTTTTCCTGAGTAGCCAGACCAGCGTGGGAGGGGAGGGTGGCTATGACTCAGCCCAATACAAAGTATAAAAACTGAACAACTCACAAAATCAGCTTGGAAGAGAGAAACTGGCCTGAGCTGGGTTTCACCCACATATTCCTTCCCGGCAACTTGGGGATACACAGTGTCATGACGGTGAACATTTAGAGACCAGTAATGGGAATTTGTACAGTACATTTGTATTATGATTCCTCTGTGTATTGCAGTTGCTGTACTGTGCTTCTGCTGCCATTTCAGTACATTGCTGTACCACTCTGCTAAATCAAAGACCTGGTGATATCCCGAAGAAAATGGATTTTTTTGAATTTTCCACTACGCCACAACAATGAACTATGTGAGCTTGGCAAAACAGAATTTGATGGCCAGAGATGAGAACTGAGAGATAGGGAAGCACTTGTTTTACCACTATGTCCTTCAGCAGAGCTGAGACTGATCAAAGGAAACATCCTGCCTCAGTGAGAACAGGGTGATAAAGTGTATAGTCAAGGAGAACAACTGATTGGGATGTTGGTAAGAACTAAAACAAAGTGCCTATTAGGTGAACTATCCTCATTATAATACTAAAAATCAGGCCCATAGGCCAGGAACCACCACCCCCACCCCTCCAATAAGTCCTTTACTTTCTGAGCATGCATGAGTGGTAAATTAAAAGTGACCTGTACCCTTAAGTTGAAGTGAGAAAGAAATTAACCAATTATTAGCTGAGGCATGTGAATATTACCTATGACTGACACATTTAACTGTATAAATGCCTCGTAGTTTCTCAGTGTGGTGTGCTAGCTTTGTGGGCTACCATCTAGCACCAATCTTTGCACAAAAATTAATTAAATAAAATACCGCCGCTATGTGTGTGGTTTGGTGTTTTGCACACCGGGCAAATGAACCTGCTTATTGGGACAACACTGGGGTACATCTACGAGAACCTGGTTAAAGAGTATTGGGCTCTGGCTGAGGGGCTGGTAAATGAGCCTAAGACAAAAGAAGAAACCATTACTGATGGCAAAACCTCCTCCTTTTTCTGGGTTACATGTCCCAGATCACTGAATTGAAGATCTCCCAATAGGAAATCACACGTCTTTCAAAGACTCAAATACTGAAGAGTTGGTTCGTCTATAGATGACTAGTATAGCCACAGACCCTGAACCTTTAATAGTCACATCCAGTGAAACCTGAAAGGAAGAGAAGCCTGACTAATTTGCTCAAGTCCTGCTTAAGTTTAAAAAAAAAAAAAAAAAAAAACCCAAACCAAACCCAAATGACTGGCCTCATGTTATTCTCCATACTCCTCCCTAACTAAACGACCTTCTAATAGACTACTAGAACCAATTAAGATGCAGAGGACAATCACGTTTTCAGCAGTTGCGGTAATGTGTGAGCCCAGGCCTTAAATCTGTTTTCCCTGTACCCCTTCCCCCCAGAGGAGGCAGCTACAGGAGGATCACTAGACCATTTTGTACGACAAGCACTAAAAGGCTTGATACTCAGTGCTAAATAAACTAATAGTGGCAGGACTGTGGAGAGATTTAATTATTGCAGTGATTTAATTATGACAATGTAATGTATCTATTCTCAGGAGAGGTTCTTGAAAATTTCCTTCTCAGTAACTTATTTAAGCGTTGTCTTTAACTTAAGAATATTTAAGATGACTTTCCTTTGGGAACTGTTTCAAGTTATTCATAGTGGATTAAACAACAACTTTGCAAGACATTTTTTCTGCACACTTTTAATTTCCTTCAATCTGTATAACAGTGTAAGGCCTTCTGCCCAATTTGCAAAATAAAATACCACAGTTCCATCAGAAGATGTCTATAAGAAGACAAAATTTCTGTTGAAAGCATTGAACAGGCACAAAGAGAAATCTGTAATAGCAATTACTGCCATCATCATATTTTTGAATCATGTATCCTGTTTGCTCTTTCTCATTTATTAATAAATCACTATCATGGCTAAAGTATGGCAAATAACGTGCTGTACTTAAAACAGCAGGAGTTACAGACCTGAACTTGCAGTCATGACAGACTAAGTATCAACGCGCTTTGGCAGATTGTGTTTTGGTTGTTAAAATTAGGCAATAGCTCAAAACACCCCTTTCCACCCTGCCAAAGCCACCTGATGAAGGTGTAAGCTGACAGAAAACAGGTAAGCCTATAGACTAAAAACTAAAACAGATCTCAGGAAAGAAACAAAGCAAAAGGGCAACCAGGAATAACTGCCAGGTTCCAGAGAAGCACATAGTGGGAAAAGTCTTTTGAAATGGACTTAGAAACTCTTGTGGTTTTAGATTTACCCAAGCAACTACTTCACCTTCCTTCTTCCTGCATTCAAACTGGGATTTGCTTTGCACTTTCTTCAGCTGCAAGAGAATTCCTTCAAAATTCACACCAGGCGCCTGTACCCTAAACCCTATGTAGAGCTGAAGGAAAATGAAATCTCAGCAAGACAGAAGATTTCTCAGAAATCTCAGTTTCATTAATTTGCTGCCACAGTTGTTAAGACCACGGTAGTAACAGCATAGACAAGATGGCAACCGGAAGCAGAAGAGAAAAGAGAGCAGTGATGAAGGACTCCCTCATTGTAACAAGCAGTAATCCAAGTATTTAGCCATTCATTTTTTCCCCATAAAACATACCTCTGGGTTTGAACTGTCCCAGTCAGACAGGGAAATCTAATACTTTGCAGAGGTGTAAGGAGAAAAAAAGTAAACACTACACATGGGTCAGATACCCTACCATGGCAAAAGAGAAACTGGGGCAACACGGGGAAGTAAGCCAACACTTCTCATTTTAGAAGCGGCTCTAATTTCTGCCTGTTGAAGCATCAGCCCATTTCAAAACAAATCTCTCTGTCCAGATTTTAAGCATGGAGCATTTTTGCTGACTTCGCTGCTTTCTAACTTCCTTGAATTGTTTGCTTTATAAAATAGGCTTCAGTGAAGTGCAGTTACATGCATTTAAACAAATGTCAGCTACTTCACACACAATTAGACAACCACATGCCAACTCTACATACCCACCTCTGCTTTTTAACTCCCAACCACTTTTTTCAGAGTTGTTTACAAAATCGCTGCAATATGCAGGTAGCAGCTGTGGCCAATACAAACAGGAAGTGATGCAGCCCTTTTCTACAGCTGATTGCGTGAAGAGATCCCACTTTAAAAAAAGAGGAAATTTTACCAAACGCTTTGGGAATGTATTGTGCTTACTAATTTTACATTAAAAGTTAGAATTCCTTTCCTAGCCTGGCCACTAGCAGGTAGCCTTCATCCTCTCTTTCTATATTGCTATCAGAGAGACTCCAGTACAGTGCGGGGTAGGGTGCAGTACAGGAAAAGTCAACTGCTGAAAGACAATCGGTTGTTTCCATGCCAGCCTTTTTTCCCTACTTCAGAGCTCTACGATATTGACAGCCCTGACAGGCCTAGTGGAGTCTATACCTAGCCCTAACATCACTGCATCAGGAGTTAGAGAGGATTTTTTTAAAGGA